>JAFFSR010000291.1:0-737500 GCA_017163975.1 Anastatus disparis | reverse complement strand
GTAAAAAAACGGGAAATCTGCCTAAACCAGACCTTCAGCGACAGGATCCACGCCCGCCGTGCGATTCCGCAAAGCGTTATCGCCGTGCAGGAGGGGATCCTGCCACCGGTGTGACGGGTTCCTGAGTGCACGTCAGCCCTGACTGTGAAATGGCCCTCCATTTCACATCCAGGGCATCAGAGTCCCAGGGGACCGTCTAACCCCCTGTCCTTCTGACCGCGTGACGATTGCAAGAAGATGCAATCGTCACGCGGGCAAAAGGCCAGTAACATCCACCTCGTGACCTTTATTCCACCCTGGCACTTAGGCCTTCTCGGCATTACTTCAGGGTGGGGTCACCAATTCGCCGCAGCGCCTTTCTTATTGAACCTTGTTCTCATCTTTCATCCTTTTGTTCAGGTTAAACACCTTTTTTCCGAGAATTTTTTAAGTTTTCCTGGTTCTTCCTTTTTTCGGCCTCCAGGGCTCGCCTAAAGATCTTGCAGACTCCGCTACCAGCCACATGATTGACTGCTTTGCTATCACATCCTTCCTCTTTGCATAAGAAGCAGCAGGCATCATTTGGACATGTCGCCCTTGTATGGCCTGTCCCTCCGCACTTGTAACAGTGCGCGGACCTGTCAGGACCCTTGCACTGATCTTGCCTGTGACCAAAGCCTAAGCATTGATGACATCTCATTACCATGATTCTCCTTTGTATCCTGCAGTTAACGAATCCAATTTGGATCCGCTCCTTATTCAAAAGATCTCGTGCCTCTGTTTCATCCAGGATAACTACTGCCATTTTAGATCCAAACCTACTGGGTCCAAGGATAATGACCTTACGAGCTCTTTGCTCGGAGCCCAGGTCCCTACCTAGAGCTGCCTGTACTTCAGCCTCTGTTGTCATCTGGTCAAGATCGCGAATTTCTATCGTCCTCTTCCGCTCATCCATGCTTACGGTTCCTATTCCCTCTACTGCAACTTTGACGTTGTCAGCAAAGGCCCTTTTATCTGACTCTTTTGAGATCTGGATCAAAAGGTTTCCCCTTGTTGTTGGCCTAACACTAAGGACCTGCGTGCTGCTTTCCTGTGGCTTGACGTCCTTTCGGAGTTTTCCGAGGATGTCTGAGTATGATGACCCTTCTGATACCTTTACGACCACGGCTTCCGTCTTCCTGGGATTCGCCCTTGGGCCTGAGGGACGCTGCCGGTTAGATAACGCAGCAAGCGGAGGAGACTGTGCGTTAGCAGTACCTGATGTTGATTTTTCCTTCTTTCTTTTATTTTGCCGTCCATCCTCTGGACTGTTGCTCACAGTGCCTCGCTCTCTTTTGGAGCTCATGCTTGCAGCCACAGTGTCCCGCAAAAGTTCCGCTTGCATTCTCCTCCGTGCCGTTTTCCTTTCCCTATGTTGACAAAATATTTGGTCAACTCCATTTTGTATAGCATTTGCCTTTTTTTTTAATTCCTCCTGCTGTTTAGCGGCTTGCTTTAGGTGACCTTGCAACCTCTCAACCGCTGTCTGGATCTTGAGGTGCGTGTTCTTTTTCAGAACTTCCTGCATCCCTTTAACTTCTTTTTTCATTTCTTCTATCCATAGATCTTGATTCCTCGTTTCTTCCATAAATGCATCAATATCCTCTTGAATTGCATTCTCTTCGAATCCTGATGCGTCACTAAAAGCGCTTTTGGCACTTCTGACACTGGCATTACTACTTTGGCTGATACTTCGTACCCTCGGTACCTGTAGCGTAGTCATTTCTTGTTTTTTATGCGAGGTTGTCTCCTCTAGCATTCCAGTAGTGATGATTGCCGCCGAGGCTTGGTTTCCCATCCCCGAGGCAATATGGTCAACGTGAATTCGACCTCCCCCAGAATCCATGAGGCCAGCTCCGCCCACCGAGGCTTTCACTCGATCGGAAGCGGAGGTGAGATTTCCCTGTAAAGGGGTACTCACCTGGGGTATTACTGTATTTGAATCCGACATCTTCCATTAATATGGTTAATTTAGTCAGGGAACCACCCCTATCTTGTAACCCAAAGCGGGACCCTAACAGGGTTACTACCATCCGGGTCAGATAGTCCCTGGTTTTTTTGCGAGGTTGTTTCTCCTCGGGTCATTACTTCCTATTTGCCGTCAACGTTATAGCATTGCTACAAAGAGCATTGATGCGACGATGACGCCCAGGAGCGGTTGGGCAATGCCCGGAACCTGGAAGACAACACTTGCTCAAGGGGCCTCCTCAAGCCGACTCCCAATAATAATAATCATAATGATGATGATAATGATAATGATAATAATCATAATGATAATGATAATGATAATGATAATAATCATAATGATGATGATAATGATAATGATAATAATCATAATGATAATCATAATGATAATGATAATGATAATGATAATAATCATAATGATAATGATAATGATAATGATAATGATAATAATCATAATGATAATGATAATGATAATGATAATAATCATAATGATAATGATAATGATAATGATAATAATCATAATGATAATGATAATGATAATGATAATAATCAGAATGATAATGATAATGATAATGATAATAATCATAATGATAATGATAATGATAATGATAATAATCATAATGATAATGATAATGATAATGATAATAATCATAATGATAATGATAATGATAATGATAATAATCATAATGATAATGATAATGATAATGATAATAATGATAATGATAATGATAATAATGATAATGATAATGATAATGATAATAATGATAATGATAATGATAATGATAATGATAATGATAATGATAATGATAATGATAATGATAATGATAATGATAATGATAATGATTTTTTTTTTTTTTAATGGTGGTAAAAAAACGGGAAATCTGCCGAAACCAGACCTTCAGCGACAGGATCCACGCCCGCCGTGCGATTCCGCAAAGCGTTATCGCCGTGCAGGAGGGGATCCTGCCACCAGTGTGACGGGTTTCTGAGCGCACAGCAGCCTGGACTGTGGAAAGGACCTTCCATTCCACATCCAGGGCATCAGAGTCCCAGGGGACCGTCCAACCCCCTGTCCTTTTGACCGCGGTACGATTGCAAGAAGATGCAATCGTCACGCGGGCAAAAGGCCAGTAACATCCACCTTGTGACCTTTAGTCCACCCCGGCACTTAAGCCTTCTCGGCATTACTTCGGGGTGGGGTCACCAATTCGCAGCAGCGCCTCCATTATTGAGTCTAATTTTCAGTTCTTAATCTTCTTCAGCTAGACCTCTCTCTTTCGGGAATTTCTAAGGGTCTCCCAGCTCTTCCTCTTTACTTCTTCTAGGGCTCGCCTGAATATCTTGCATGCTCCGCTACCAGCCACGTGTTTTACAGCTTCGCCATCAGAACCTTGCTGCCGGCACAAGAAGCAGCAGGCATCATTGACACATGCCGCTCTTGTGTGGCCTGCTTCTCCGCACTTAAAACAGTTCGCCGACCTGTCGGGTCCCTGGCACTGTTACTGTCTGTGTCCAAAGTTCAGACATCTATGACATCTTGTTACTATTGTTCTCCGTTCCACCCTGCAATTCACAAATCCAATTTGGATTCGTCCTTTATTCAAGAGATTTCTTGCCTCTGTCTCTTCGAGAACAATGACAGCCACCTTAGACCCGAATTTGCTTGATCCTAGGATCAATACCTTCCTAGTACCTTGCTCGGAGCCCAGGACTCTGCTTAATGCTTCCTGTACTTCGGACTCTGTTGACATCTGGTCAAGATCACGAATTTCAATAGTTCTTTTCCGCTCAGCCATGCTTACGGTTCCTAGACCATTTACTGCATTTTTAACCTTGTCAGTAAAGGCCTTTTTATCCGACTCTTTTGAGACCTGGATTATGAGGTTTCCCTTAGTTGTGGTTCTTACACTTAATACTTCCGTACTACTATCCTGCGGCTTCACTTCTGTGCGAAGCTTCCCAAGAACGTCTGCATATGTAGAGCCCTGTGAGATCTTCACCACCACCGCTTCTTTCTTCCTAGTACTTGATTTCGCGGCTGAAGGGCGCACTTGACTGGATGGCGCAGTCTGCGGAAGAGACTGCGTATTTGCAGCTCCAAGAGTCACTTTGTTCTTCTTTTTTTTAGTATGCCGTCCATCCTCCGGGCTGTTACTAGCGCTGCCTCGGTCCCTTTTAAAACCAGTGCACGCCAGCACTGTGTCCCTCAGAACCTCAGCATGCATTCGCCTCCGCCCTATTTTCCTCTGCATATGCTGATCATAAATTTGATCTACCGTGTCCTTGAGTACATTCGCTTTATTCCTAACCTTTTCTTGCTGGTCAACGGCATGCTTCAGGTGAACCTGCATCCTTTCCACGGCACTTTGAATCTTCAGATTCGTGTTTTTTTTCAAAGCTTTCTGCATCATTTTCACTTCCTTCTTCATTTCCTCTATCAGAAGATCTTGGTTCCTCGTTGCTTCCAAAAACTCATCTAAATCTCTCCAAACAGCGTTCTGCTCGAAACCTGACGCGTCACTATAAGCACTTTTCGCGCTTCTAATGCTAGCAATACTGCTCTGGCTACCGCTTCGTACCCTCGGTATGTGCAAATTAGATGTTGCCTGTTTTTCCTGCGAGGTTGTCTCCTCTAGCCTTTCAGTAGATCTGATTGCCCCCGAGGCCTGGTTTCCCATCCCCGAGGCAATATGGTCAACGTGAATTTGGCCTTCCCCAGAATCCATGAGGCCGGCTCCGCCCACCGAGGCTTTAACTCGATCAGAAGTGGAGGTGAGATTTCCCTGTAAAGGAGTACTCACCTAGGGTATTACTGTATTTAAATCCGACATCTTCCATAAAAGTGGTGAATTTAGTCAGGGGACCACCCCTATCTTGTAACCCAAAGCGGGACCCTTACAGGGTTACTACCATCCGGGCCAGATGGTCCCTGGTTTTTTTGCGAGGTTATTTCTCCTCGAATCATTACTTCCTATTTGCCGTCAGCGTTATAGCATTGCTACAAAGAGCATTGATGCGACGATGACGCCCAGGAGCGGTTGGGCAATGCCCGGAACCTGGAAGACAACACTTGCTCAAGGGGCCTCCTTAAGCCGACTCCCAATAATGATAATAATAATAATAATGACAATAATAATAATAATGATAATAATAATGATAATGATAATAATAATAATAATAATAATAATGATAATAATAATGATAATAATAATAATAATAATAATAATAATAATAATAATAATAATAATAATAATAATAATAATAATGATAATAATAATAATAATAATAATAATAATAATGATAATGACAATGACAATGACAATGACAATGACAATGACAATGACAATGACAATGACAATGTTAATGACAATGAAAATGACAATGACAATAACAATGACAATGTTAATGACAATGACAATGACAATGACAATGACAATGACAATGACAATGACAATGACAATGACAATGACAATGACAATGACAATGACAATGACAATGACAATGACAATGACGATGACAATGCTAATGATAAAGACAATCACAATGACAATGACAATGTTAATGACAATGACAATGACAATGACAATTATAATGATAATGATAATAATAATGACAATGACAATGACAATGACAATGACAATGACAATGACAATGACAATGACAATGACAATGACAATGACAATGACAATGATAATGATAATGGTAATGATAATAATAACGATAACGATAACGATAACGATAACGATAACGATAACGATAACGATAACGATAACGATAAGAATAACGATAACGATAACGACAACGATAACGATAATGATAATGATAATGACAATGACAATGACAATGACAATGTTAATAACAATGACAATGACAATGACAATGACGATGACAATGTTAATGACATTGACAATGACAATGACAATGACCATGACGATGACAATGACAATGACAATGACAATGACGATGACAATGACAATGGAAATGACAATGACAATGACAATGACAATGTTAATGACAATGACAATGACAATGATAATGACAATGACAATGTTAATGACAATGTTAATGAAAATGAGAATGACAATGACAATGACAATGACAATGACAATGACATTGTTAATGACAATGACAATGACAATGACTATGACAATGACAATGACAATGACAATGACAATGTCAATGACATTGACAATGACAATGACAATGACCATGACGATGACGATGACTATGACAATGACAATGGAAATGACAATGACAATGACAATGACAATGTTAATGACAATGACAATGACAATGACAATGACAATGACAATGACAATGTTAATGACAATGTTAATGACAATGAAAATGACAATGACAATGACAATGACAATGACAATGACATTGTTAATGACAATGACAATGACAATGACTATGAAAATGACAATAACAATGACAATGACAATGTTAATGACATTGACAACGACAATGACAATGACAATGACAATGACAATGTCAATGACATTGACATTGACAATGACAATGACCATGACGATGACGATTGCAATGACAATGACAATGACAATGACAATGACAATGACAATGTTAATAACAATGACAATGACAATGACAATGACGATGACAATGTTAATGATAAAGACAATCACAATGACAGTGACAATGTTAACGACAATGACAATGAAAATGACAATGACAATGTTAATGACAAATGACAATGACAATGACAATGTTAATAACAATGACAATGACAATGACAATGACGATGACAATGTTAATGATAAAGACAATCACAATGACAATGACAATGACAATGACAATGACAATGACAATGACAATGACAATGACAATGACAATGACAATGACAATGACAATGTAAATGACAATGACAATGACAATGACAATGACAATGACAATGATAATGACAATGACAATGACAATGACAATGACAATGACAATATAATGACAATAAATAACAATAATACAATAATGAAATGATAATGACAATGACAAATGACAATGACAATAATGACAATGACAATGACAATGACAATGACAATGACAATGACAATGACAATGACAATGATAATGACAATGACAATGACAATGACAATGACAAAATGACAATGACAATGACAATGACAATGACAATGACAATGACAATGACAATGACAATGACAATGACAATGACAATGACAATGACAATGACAATGACAATGATAATGACAATGAATGACAATGACAATGACAATGACAATGACAATGACAATGACAATGACAATGACAATGACAATGACAATGACAATGACAATGACAATGACAATGACAATGACAATGTTAATGACAATGACAATGACAATGACAATGACAATGACAATGACAATGACAATGACAATGACAATGACAATGACAATGACAATGACAATGACAATGATAATGACAATGACAATGACAATGACAATGACAATGACAATGACAATGACAATGACAATGACAATGACAATGACAATGACAATGACAATGACAATGACAATGACAATGACAATGACAATGACAATGACAATGACAATGACAATGACAATGACAATGACAATGACAATGACAATGACAATGACAATGATAAATGACAATGACAATGACAATGAATGACAATGACAATGACAATGACAATGACAATGACAATGTTAATGATAATGACAATGACAATGACAATGACAATGTTAATGACAATGACAATGACAATGACAATGACAATGACAATGATAATGACAATGACAATGACAATGACAATGACAATGACAATGACAATGACAATGACAATGATAATGACAATGACAATGACAATGTTAATGACAATGACATATAAAAAATGACAATGACAATGAAATGACAATGACAATGACAATGACAATGACAATGACAATGACAATGACAATGACAATGACAATGACAATGACAATGACAATGACAATGACAATGACAATGTTAATGACAATGACAATGACAATGACAATGACAATGACAATGTTAATGACAATGACAATGACAATGATACAATGACAATGACAATGATAATACAATGACAATGACAATGATAATGACAATAATAACAATGACAATGACAATGACAATGACAATGACAATGACAATACAATGACAATGACAATGACAATGATAAATGACAATGACAATGACAATGACAATGACAATGACAATGATAATACAATGACAATGACAATGACAATGACAATGATAATGACAATGACAATGACAATGACAATACAATGACAATGACAATAATGACAATGACAATGAAATGAAATGACAATGACAATGACAATGACAATGACAATGAAATACAATGACAATGACAATGACAATGACAATATAATGACAATGACAAATGACAATGACAATGACAATGACAATGACAATGACAAATGACAATGACAATGACAATGACAATGACAATGACAATGACAATGACAATGACAATGACAATGACAATGACAATGACAATGACAATGACAATGACAATGACAATGAAATGACAATGACAATGACAATGATAATGACAATGACAATGACAATGACAAATGACAATGACAATAATACAATGACAATGACAATGACAATGACAATGACAATGACAATGAAATGACAATGACAATGACAATGTAAATGAATAACAATGACAATGACAATGACGATGACAATGACAATGATAAAGACAATCACAATGACAATGACAATGACAATGACAATGACAATGAAATGACAATGACAATGACAATGACAATGACAATGACAATGACAATGACAATGATAATGACAATGACAATGACAATGACAATGACAATGACAATGACAAATGACAATGATAATGATAAATGACAATGACAATGACAATGACAATGACAATGACAATGACAATGACAATGACAATGACAATGACAATGACAATGACAATGACAATGACAATGACAATGACAATGACATGACAATGATAATGACAATGACAATGACAATGACAATGACAATGACAATGATACAATGATGACAATGACAATGACAATGACAATGATAAATGACAATGACAATAATGATAATGACAATGACAATGACAATGATAATGACAATGACAATGACAATGACAATGATAATGATAATGACAATGACAATGACAATGATAATGACAATGACAATGACAATGACAATGACAATGACAATGACAATGACAATGACAA
This sequence comes from Anastatus disparis, assembly GCA_017163975.1. Lineage (NCBI taxonomy): Eukaryota > Metazoa > Arthropoda > Insecta > Hymenoptera > Eupelmidae > Anastatus > Anastatus disparis. The sequence continues at coordinate 728,273 of JAFFSR010000291.1, read as the reverse complement.
TGACAATGACAATGACAATGATAAATGACAATGACAAATGACAATGACAATGACAATGACAATGATAATGACAATAATAAATGACAATGATAATGACATAAATGACAATGACAATGACAATGATAATGACAATGATAATGACAATGAAATGAAATGACAATGAATAAATGATAATGACAATGAAAATGACAATGACAATGACAATGACAATGACAATGACAATGATAAATGACAATGACAATGACAATGACAATGAAATAAATATAATGAAATGAAATGACAATGACAATGACAATGACAATGACAATGACAATGACAATGACAATGACAATGACAATGACAATGACAAATGACAATGACAATGACAATGACAATGATAATGATAATGACAATGACAATGACAATGACAATGACAATGACAATGACAATATTAATGACAATGACAATGACAATAATGACAATGACAATGACAATTGAAATGAAATGACAATGATAATGACAATGATAATGACAATGATAATGACAATGATACAATGACAATGACAATGACAATGATAATGATACAATGACAATGATAATGATAATGACAATGACAATGAAATGATAATGAAATGAAATGACAATGATAATGATAATGATAATGACAATGATAATGACAATGACAATGATAATGACAATGACAATGACAATGAAATACAATGACAATGATAATGACAATGATAATGATAATGATAATGACAATGATAATGACAATGATAATGATAATGATAATGACAATGAAATTGACAATGACAATGATACAATACAATGACAATGACAATGACAATGACAATGACAAATGACAATGACAATGACAATGACAATGACAATGATACAATGTTAATAATAATATAAAATGACAATGACAATGACAATGACAATGACAATGACAATGATAAAAATGACAATGACAATAAATGACAATGACAATGTTAATACAATGACAATGATAATGACAATGACAATGATAATGACAATGACAATGATTAATGACAATGACAATGAAATACAATGACAATGACAATGATAATGACAATGACAATGACAATGACAATGACAATGACAATGACAATGACAATGACAATGACAATGACAATGACAATGTTAATGACAATGACAATGACAATGACAATGACAATGACAATGACAATGATAAACAATGACAATGATAATGACAATGACAAATGACAATGACAATGACAATGACAATGACAATGACAATGATAATGATAATGATAATGATAAATGACAATGACAATGATAATGACATTGACAATGACAATGACAATGACAATGACAATGACAATGACAATGACAATGACAATGACAATGACAATGACAATGACAATGACAATGACAATGACAATGACAATGACAATGACAATGACAATGTTAATAACAATGACAATGACAATGACAATGACAATGACAATGACAATGACAATGACAATGACAATGACAATGACAATGACAAATGACAATGACAATGACAATGACAATGACAATGACAATGACAATGACAATGACAATGACAATGACAATGACAATGACAATGACAATGACAATGACAATGACAATGACAATGATAAAAATGACAATGACAATGACAATGAAATGACAATGACAATGACAATGAAATGACAATGACAATGACAATGACAATGTACAATAAATGACAATGACAATGATAATGACAATGATAAATGACAATGATAATGACAATGACAATGATAATGACAATGACAATGACAATGACAATGACAATGACAATGACAATGACAATGACAATGACAATGACAATGACAATGACAATGACAATGACAATGACAATGACAATGACAATGACAATGTTAATGACAATGACAATGACAATGACAATGACAATGATAATGACAATGAAATGACAATGAATGAAATGACAATGACAATGATAATGACAATGACAATGACAATGAAATGACAATGACAATGACAATGACAATACAATGATAATACAATGACAATGACAATGACAATGACAATGATAATGACAATGACAATGATAATGACAATGAATATATAAATGACAATACAATGACAATGACAATGACAATGACAATAAATGAAATGACAATATAATGACAATACAATGAAATGATAATGATAATACAATGACAATGATAATGACAATGATAATGACAATGACAATGATAAAAATGACAATAAATGACAATACAATGATAATGAAATATAATGAAATGACAATGACAATGACAATGACAATGACAATGACAATGACAATGACAATAATAAAATGACAATGACAATGACAATAAATGATAATAAAGACAATGACAATGACAATGACAATGACAATGACAATGACAATGAAATGACAATGATAATGACAATGACAATGACAATGACAATGACAATGATAATGACAATGACAATGACAATGACAATGACAATGACAATGACAATGATATAAATGACAATGACAATGACAATGACAATGACAATGACAATGACAATGACAATGACAATGACAATGACAATGACAATGACAATGACAATGATAATGACAATGACAATGACAATGACAATGAAATGACAATGACAATGACAATGACAATGACAATGACAATGACAATGACAATGACAATGACAATGAAATGACAATGACAATGACAATGACAATGACAATGACAATGACAATGACAATGACAAGATAATGACAATGACAATGACAATACAATGACAATGACAATGACAATGACAATGACAATGACAATGACAATGATAATGACAATGACAATGACAATGATAATGACAATGACAATGACAATGACAATGACAATGACAATGACAATGACAAATACAATGAAATGACAATGACAATGACAATGACAATGACAATGATAAATGACAATGACAATGACAATGACAATGACAAATGACAATGAAAATGACAATGAAATGACAATGACAATGACAATGACAATGACAATGACAATGACAATGACAATGAATACAATGACAATGACAATGACAATGACAATGACAATGATAATGACAATGATAATGACAATGACAATGACAATGACAATGACAATGACAATGACAAATGACAATGACAATGAAATACAATAATGATAATGAATACAATGACAATGATACAATGACAATGACAATGACAATGACAATGACAATGACAATGACAATGATGATAAATGACAATGATAATGACAATGACAATGACAATGACAATGAAATGACAATGACAATGAATACAATGACAATGAATGATAATGATAATGATAATGAAATGACAATGATAATGACAATGACAATGACAATGATAATGATATAATGATAATGATAATGATAAATAATATAATGACAATGACAATGACAATGACAATGACAATGTTAATGACAATGACAATGACAATGATAATGACAATGACAATGATAATGACAATGACAATGATAATGATAATGACAATGACAATGACAAATGACAATGACGATATAATGATAATGACAATGACAATGACAATGACAATGACAATGACAATGACAATGACAAATGACAATGACAATGACAATGACAATGACAATGACAATGACAATGACAATGACAATGACAATGACAATGACAATGACAATGACAATGACAATGACAATGACAATGACAATGACAATGACAATGACAATGACAATGACAATGACAATGACAATGACAATGACAATGTTAATAACAATGACAATGACAATGACAATAGCAATGACAATGACGATGACAATGTTAATGATAAAGACAATCACAATGACAATGACAATGTTAACGACAATGACAATGACAATGACAATGACAATTATAATGAGAATGATAATGATAATGACAATGACAATGACAATGACAATGACAATGACAATGACAATGACAATGACAATGACAATGACAATGACAATAACAATGACAATGACAATGACAATGACAATGATAATGGCAATGACAATGACGATGACAATGATAATGATAATGATAAAGGTAATGATAATGATAATGATAACGATAACGATAACGATAACGATAACGATAACGATAAGAATAACGATAACGATAACGACAACGATAACGATAATGATAATGATAATGACAATGACAATGACAATGACATTGTTAATGACAATGACAATGACAATGACAATGACAATGACAATGACAATGACAATGACAATGACAATGACAATGACAATGACAATGACAATGTCAATGACAATGACAATGACAATGACAATGACCATGACAATGACAATGACTATGACAATGACAATGACAATGACAATGACAATGACAATGATAATGATAACGATAATGATAATGATAATGACAATGACAATGTTAATGACAAAGACAATCACAATGACAATGACAATGTTAATGACAATGACAATGACAATGACAATGATAATGACAATGACAATGACAATGACAATGACAATGACAATGACAATGACAATGACAATGACAATGACAATGACAATGACATTGACAATGACAATGACAATGACAATGACAATAACAATAATAATAATAATAATAATAATAATAATAATAATAATAACAATAATAATAATAATAATGATAATAATAATAATATCTATTAATAGTTTTAATTTACGTACCGTCAAGATTAATTTCTGAATCATCACTGGATCTTTTGCGATTACGATTTTGTTGCAATTCAGAACGTATAGCTTTTACTATAGCTGCTTTTGTTGAGTGCTTACGCATAATATGTCTTTCCAAATTAGAGATTTGCTTTCCCTATACATTCATAAATTATAAATTAATTAATGAAAAGAATAAATCTTAAAAATTAGTAATAGAAGTAAAGTGTATTAATTTTATATTAAAATTTAAAACTAAAAGAACTTTAGAAAAATGTTAATCTGAAAATACTTACCTTTAAACTTCGCGAACAATTATTTATTTTACATTTTGAACGACAAGTATCTTTATCGTAATCAAAATATTTGCTAACGAATCCTATTGGCCGCAATAAAAATCATTATTTGACTCGGTATCACTCATTTTGAGTCAGGCTACCTGAAACGGGCCACTAAAAAGCCACCGTATAAATTTAATAGTTTTTTTTGCAAATTGTTAAAGGTTTATATGTTAAAAATAAAGTCCTAAAGTAATTTTTGAAAATTTTCATTCTTCTAAAAGTTATTAGCAAACTAACCTCTAAGCACTTTTTTTTCAAAACACGATTACTCAGAGACTATCAGATAAAAGTTAACGAAATTTTATTTACAAATTCAAAAATAGCTAAAGAATCGAATAGAATATAAAAAAATTAAAAAAATATTAATTATTAATAAAAAATTAGTTTTGCAATAAATAAATTGAAATTTATGACACTTCTCGTAGGGCTAGGGAATTTTTTTTCTCTAATCATTTATTCCTTAGACCTTCCTTTACTTATAATCGCAATAAAATTTGGGGGATCTCTATTAGGAAAAGATTTACAAATTTTTGAATATCACGTAGCGATGATAGACGCGACAGCGAAAACGGTTTTGTTGCTCGCGGCCGCATTTGAATCGCTTAATAAACAAAAGCTAATCGTTTCTTTTGCAAAATCAAACATGCATTTGTTAATATTCATTAATGTTATTGCTATCATCATGACACCACCCCCTAAGTGTTGTAATCCATTCCAAAAAAAAATCATAGTTGTTTTCGGAAAAATTTAACTTTTTTATCAAAAAATCGTGACACAAAGTTCAGTGCTTTATTTGGTTTATTCGTTTGTGCTTCTTGTAGACGACAACTGTATTTAAATAAAAATTCTATTCAATTTGAGGTTAATAATACAACAAATAAGCAAAATAAAGAGCACGTAGAAGAAGTAAATAATGAAATAGAGGAGTCAGAAAAAGAAGAAAATGATGAAGATTTTGTCTGCAAATTTGTTGATAATAATATCAAAAGACAGAAATTAGCATCTTCATTTGAAGAATGGATTGCAGCTCCGGCTAAAAAAAGATGCTCCTTAATTTGTCGAATGATGATCAGAAGATATTGCAGAAAACAATTAATAGTAGCAATTTGAATATCTTCAATAAATCTGAAAATTGTACATGGATAAGTAAAGTCAAACAGGCATTGTCTCACGCATCTACTCGACATCAAAAAATTGTTCTTTTAATGACATTACCTAATGAATGGTCAATTCGAAAAGCGGCGAAAGTATTTGATGTTAGTAGGCGCATGGTTTCTACTGCAAAGAAGTTGAATAATGATAAAGGTCATGATGTTCTGCCAGACGTAAGAAAAGGTCGAGCTATGAGTGTAGATCTAGTTGAAAATGTTAATAATTTTTTTCTTTCGGATGAAGTCAGCCGAGTAATGCCAGGAGTGAAAGATGTCAAGTCAGTTATTGTTAATGGCAAAAGACATCTAGAAACGGTAAGCAATATAAAAAAAACAATGATAGTGATTTTTAAACAATCAGAAAGTTGTCAATCTATTTCTATGGTATTTTTTAAAATTAAATTTTTTTTCTGGAGAAATTTATGTAATTCGATTTTTATATTTTTTATGTGTAAAAGCAATATTTCTTTTTAGAAACGTTTGTTGTTAAGCAATATAAAAGATTTACATGAAGATTTTTTGAGCAAAAATCCAAATGAAAAAATTTCATTGGCATCTTTTAAAGCGCTAAGACCTCAACAGTGCATTCCAGTTGGTGCTAAAGGAACGCATAATGTTTGCGTTTGCAAAATCTATGGCAACATTCGACTTAAATTTAGAGGAATCAAAGAAGCATTTTCTGGAAAAAAATCTGATTTTAAATTAACTTATAGAGAATTCTTAAATAATATATGTTGTTTAAATCCATCTGAAGAATGTTTTCTGGGAAATTGTGAAAAATGTCCTGGTACTCGTCAAATTTTTAAAGATTTGAAAACGTCTTTACAAAAATTAAAAATTAAAAAAATTTCTTATAATCAATGGCTTACAACTGATAGGTAATTATATTAACAGATATATTTATATATTTTATGATAATTAGCTTTTACAACCTAATTATTTTTTTAGATGTCAATTACTTCATAAAACTGAGACTGTTAATATTTTTCTTAAAAATCTTGCATCCGATTTACCCGATGTTTTGAAACATGATTTCATTGCTCAGACTCAAGCAACGTATTTAGAACAGCTAAAAGAAAAACTTGAAGATGAAGAATTCATTGTAACCTTAGATTTTTCTGAAAATTATTCATTTCATGTACAAGATGCTATACAATCGCAACATTGGTGCAAAGACCAAGCTACGTTACATGTATACGTGATTTATTACAAACAGGATAAAGTTATCAAAAACATTAATTATGTTGTTTTCTCTGAATACGAAAATCACGACGCCACTGGAGTGCATCTGTACAATTCAAAGATGATTGAGTTTTTAAAAAGAAAGTTTTGTGCACAAAAAATTAAAAAATTTATTATTTTTTGGACGGAGCTGGCTCCCAGTACAAAAATAGATTCAATTTATCAAATTTACTGCATCATGAAAAAGATTTTGGAATCAATGCAGAATGGCATTTTTTCGCTACTGCACACGGAAAAGGTGCTTGTGATGGTATCGGTGGATGTGTGAAAAGACATGCATACAGAGCCAGTTTACAAGATAAGACGATAACTACAACAAACAAACTGTTTGAATGGGCATCTGATTTCTTCAAAAAAATTAGTTTTGAATTTTGTTCACTAAATGAATATAAAAATCATCAGAAAAAATTAGAAAATCGCTTTAGTTCGGCAAAAACAATTGTTGGAACACGTAAATTCCACTGCTATAAGCCATATGACATGGAAAAATTAGAATGTAAAATTTTTTCAAATTATTCAAAATCTGCTGTAATAAATGTTAAAAAATAATTGAACTTTAATTCTACAATAAATAGTATAGTATTCTAGGAACAACAGACTTACGATTTATTTAACTTATTTTTCAAAGAAGAAAAGGCGTGATGCATAAGGATCCATACAACGGTAAAGTACTAGAACGTGCGCCGCCATCTTTGATGCGTTAAACATTCACACCGCAGATTTAAAAAATTTGTAAATCTTTTCCTAAAAGAGATCCCCCAAATTTTATTGCAATTATGAATAAGAGAAAGTCTAAGGAATAAATGATTAAAGAAAAAAAATTTCTTAGCCCTACGAGAAGTGTCATAAATTTTCATTTATTTATTGCATGGCTAATTTTTTATTAATAATTAATATTTTTTTCAATCTTTTTATACTCTATTCGATTCTTTAACTATTTTTGAATTTGTAAATAAAATTTCGTTAACTTTTATCTGATAGTTTCTAATTAATCGCGTTTCGAAAAAAAAGTGCTTAGAGGTTAGTTTGCTAAAAACTTTTGGAAAAATGAAAATTTTCAAAAATTACTTCAGGACATTGCTTTTAACATATAAAACTTTAACAATTTGCAAAAAACAGTATTAATTTTGTATGGTGGGTTTTTAGTGGCCCGTATCAGATAGCCTGACTCTTTACAATGATTCAGAAAAAATACTTTAATAGATTTAAATACACTCAGATTTGAAACAGTAAATTAACTTTGTACGCCAAAGAATAAAGCGACAATAACACTAATAATGCTCGATGTACACTATAATAAATTTCTTATAGTTGAAATTTTGAGCCGCTTACGAGTTCGGTTTGTAAGAATTTATCCATCTCTATTGTACCATAAACAATAGACATTAGAGATGATTATGAATTAATATACCCTGGTAGAAAATTAAGGATGAAGATATGCTCGGATAACTAACTTTTGGCTATATCTCGTCGCTACGCAGTCGCGATAAGTGCCCGATATATACACGATGATATATTATAGACTACAGAGTTGATATAAAATATAATCACTAAAATAAGTAAAATTTTTTTCTTCTGATTTTAAATAAATTATAAATAGTATAATATTCATTATTACAATTCATATGAGTTGTAAATACTTTTCAATTAAAATCGTTTATAGAAAGCGAATCTGTATATATATATATATACATGCTACCCGCGATTGCGCCCGTTCGTACAAACGTACAATATATCCTATAGTTGTGAATACTGAATGTTAGCTGCGCGCGCATCACTCGACGCTTCGTCTTCTATAAGCATCTATCTTCATCACTATATGTGCAAGTTAGATTGACTTAACTTAACTTTAAAATTATTAAAGATACATATACTGTTATTGTAATAGCGTTAAAACTTAAATTTATTTGCAAACATACACAGTATGATTATGAATAATATATCCATGTAAAATCAGTGAGTGCGGAGTGCGAGTGAGCGAGTGCATATGGAAACTTAGTGTGAGAGAATACACTGTAAAAAAAATAGCAAGGAAGCACGTCATTGGTCGACGATTTCAATGCGACCATGCACAGTCGATGTTATTTAACATCGTTGAAGAGCTACATCTAACTGATTTAACCTAAAATTCATGTGTTCAGTTTACGTGAAATCATAAATAACCTCGACGGTGCATGGTCGCATTGAAATCGTCGACCAACGACGTGATTTTCCGCTATTTTTTTACAATGTCAGACTGTCCGTTTAGGAACTGAAAAGGAAACAAGGAGTGAACAGCCTTTCTCTTTCTTACTAACTGTGTTCCCATATGTGTGCTCACTCGCACTTTGTAATATGCTGTTGATGAATATAGTATAATTCAACATTGACCATATTCTCCCGATATCATCGCGATAATTCGTTAAGAGTAATAAAGGTTTATCGCGATATCTAAAAGCATATGATCGCGACTGCCCATGAAATACGGGATGATATACTGAAAACATGCTCAACTTTCTACCAGGGTATTTAAATAGATAAACACGCACACGCACATACACACACATGCACGCGCGCACATAAACAATATGAAAAATATTGCTCTGATTTACAGCCTTGTATTTATCTACCAATTATCGGTTCATATTCGCTCTGGAGAGTAGATTACCGCTTCGGTTTGGAGCTCCGGAACGCTTTTGATCCTTCCTGTTTACTCCGTAAAGTGCTCCAGGGGGGTTATTCACTAACTTTTTAACGATAACGATTGACTTAACGTTTCGACGTCGAAAAGCGTTAAGGACTCTACTTTTTCAAGTAATCAATAAACACATATGAAAAAATGTTTTAGCTTATTATTAAATCTTTTACAACAGACATTTACAAAATAAATATTCAAAATTAAAAGAATTTCAAACAATTATTACATCAAAATAAACATGATTACAAAAAAAATTGTTTAAGTTTTTGACATATTTATACGCAAATAAATTATAATTTTACTAGTTTTTTTGTAGATTTATATTAGATCTTGTATTGTGAAAACTTAAGTAATATTTTATAACTTATTTAATTTTATATGCTACTAATTATATATCCAAAATAATAATTAGAAAAAATATCATGATCCACTCATTTTAAATGCCAATACAGAAAAAAAGGAATTTTAACAACGTTTGCCTTAAAACACACAACACGTAACATTCATATTAGAAATATATCTGTATTCATGTTTCTATTATATATTCTTCTAACTCAACATTATCCAAGCCAACATTTTTATTTTGAAATACGAAATTTTAAAAACTAATATTTTTAAGTTCAGCAGCAAACTTAACAATTCAATCGAGAAACTGTAGTTGATGCTATAGAATATAAAATGCAAATTTAGATTAATATATAATTTTATTGAAAAACGTTTTTTATTGGTGATAAGATAAGTTTATTTAAAACAATATTTATATTATTTTTTTCTGTTCGTTTTTATTAAAGTACATATAAGTCACTTTAAAACCTGCAGATCCAATTGAATTTTAAATTATACACAATTTACCATTTAACCATGTATGATTACAAATAATTTTTATGATTACTAATGTAAATAATAATAAAATAATGTTCCCTTTATATATATATATATATATATATATATATATATAGCTATATACATATACTGACAGAAAAGATATCTCGATTCTCTTAGATATAACTTAAAATCTGTGAAGCAAGAAATTAATTCAAACATCTAGTTACCTACATCTAAGAAATTATTATTCCATTTGAATGATCAAATCAAGTCGGAGTAATTCTTTTGTTTCTAGAAATCTTTTCTGTCAATGCATATACATATGTTATGCATGATATAACGTTTTACAATTTAACGTACGATTTACAACCGAGCTTCAAATTGGTTGTAAAATTTGTCGATAAAATCGACTTAGCGCTTCAGTTTAGAACATTTTCGTCGTTACGTCAACATGATCTCTGATAACGTTCGCGATATTCGATAGTATTTGCTGAAAAATGATTACTGCGCATGCGTGCGTCGGCGTTAAGCTTGCCGTTAGACGTTACGATATTACTGAATAAGCCCCCAGGTTTTCGGAGCAGTTTTTATTTTGAACCGCTTTAAAACCGCTCCAAAGAGCAAAATTCCACTCCGGTTTACAGCCTTGGTAATGAATGAACACTAATATAGTTTTGTGAAATTAAATATACTGACATACACTGTATGAAAGCATGAAAATGACGCCAGCAAAGGCAAATTGATAAAAAAAACTCCTTTAACTAAATTAAAAGCGTTGAGTATACGAAAGATGTAACTGAGATGCATGCGTTAAAGAATAAAGACGCTTTTAAGAAAAGTTTAATTAGATAAAAGTTGAGAGACATTCCTACGCATGTCTTTTCATCCACACACAAGCGTCATTATTGTTCAACAATGGAGTAAATGAGAAAAAAAATTTTTTTATGCATGCAATCAATTCACCCATAACTTATGTCTTTAACTCAATTGTAAAAATTTTTTAAAAATGTAGTAAACACACCTTAAATACTAGCATTTTACGAAGTGAATGAAAAATATGTAAACATCAGACGAATAAATAGAACCAGAAAAAAAAGAATAATAATTCCCTAGGAAAAATCGCATGTAAACTATAATATTCAAAAGGTCAAGATATGTTATGGACCTTAAAGTAAAAAAAAGAAAAACAAAAGAAAATTTTATTAAATGCATGTTACAAGAAACACATATAATCAAATTAAAATACTGAGTGTATAGAATATAAATAGTAAAAAAAATAAAAGTCGCATGTAAACTTGTATCTCAAAAGAAATTTGATAAAAGGTCAAGATATATTATGGACCTTAGAGTAAAAAAAAAGAAAAGAATATAAAAAAATTATGATACAAGAAAAACATATAATCAAATTAGAATATCGAGTGTACAGAATAGAAATAGTAAATAGACATATAAGTAAACAAAAGTAAAAATGCCGTAGAGAAAATTGCATGTATTCTACACTGAGAGAAGAACTTGTATGTCGTAAGTCAACGTGCGCGTAAACTATATACAATTAGCCTTTTAAAGACCGCGCACAATCGTACTTGTAAGTTACAAACAAGTGAAATGTTTGCTGTTTACAAACGATTGAAGGTATTTTGCTTAGCAACAGTTATTAGTGAGCAGGTTACGTTTATATTTGCGTTTTGATAGAAAAATAAGTTATAAATTAACAAATTTGTTAAATTAAAAAATTGGACTAGTTTGATCGCAATTTTAAAAATCAATTTATTAAATATAGAATATAGTATTAACAAAATGCTGACGGCAAATTAAGTTCGCGAGCCAATGTTTATTGCAGGCAGAATGCTTTTGACTATGTGTAAGTGGCTAACATTTTACTTGTAAGTCACTAACAAATGCAATGCATGCGATCTACAAAAGACCGCTTGCGTATAGTTTACGCAGTGTGTTGGTATTACGTATACAAGTTTTTCTCTCAGTGTAGTAATTTAAAAGAAATTTTATAAAAGGTCAAGATATATTATGGGCCTTAGAGTAGTAAATAAAAAAGGGGTATAAAAAAATTATGATACAAGAAAAACAAATAATCAAATTATAATATTGAGTGTGTAGAATAGAAATAGTAAATATACATTGTACCAAGAAGCGGCCAACTGGGCTACCAAATTCCAAGTAAAAAAAAAATATAATTAAGAAGTCAATGAAAAAAATTTTGTTTTCTAACGCTCTCATTTAACTCGCAAGTTCTTTGATGGGTGGGGAGGCGTAATGAACCAAGTTCATTACCAATACATTTTTAAAGAACAATATAAAAATTAAAATAATAATAATAGAGTAAAAATAATAGTGATAAATTAATAAATAAACGAATGCAAAAGACAAATAGCATGACGCAAGCAAATTGAGGTCAAGTGGTGACTAAATTAAACAGTGAAAGAAAGAAGTATAAGCTGAAGGAACAAAGTTCATTACCAATGAATTTTTCAAAAAAATATATAAAAGCTAGAATAATAATAATAATAAAAATGTATAAATAATATTGCTAAATTAATAAATAAACAAATACAGGCGACAAATAAAACAATGAAAACAATTCAGGTCCAAGCGGCGGCCAAGTAAAACAGCGCAAAAAAGAAAAATACGTTACAGGAACCAAATTCAATACCAATAAATTTTTCAAACGAAAAATAAATGAAAATAACAATAGTAAAAATTAGAAAATTATAAATAATAGTAATAAAATAATAAATAAATAAATGCGAGGGACAAATAGCAAACAAATTTAGTTGACCTTAATGACTATCAAGGCTCGGTGGCCGAATGAATCGGCAAAGGAAGGAGAAGTACAAGCTGAATGGGATGCTAAAAAAAGATGCGTGCTTTACAGAAAATCGTGAAGTTAACATAGAGGAGTATGAAAGAGTTTCAGCAAAGTGGTAGGTGAATAAAGTGAAGAATAAAAATAGATAAGGCCGTCCCTGAAGAAATATACACGGAGAGAACAAATCGGGAACACTTACTTGCGCCCTCTACTGCTATAGTTCCGTACGCATGTTTTTGGAAATAGGCCTTGTGTACAAGCAACGATTCCATAAGCCATCGGGAAAAAGTCCGAACGCTTATAGAGCATTCGGACTTTTTCCTGATACCTTATGAAATCGTTGCTTATACACAAGGCCTATTTCCAAAAACGTGCGTACGGAACTATAGCAGTAGAGGGTGCAAGGAAGTATACCCGATTTGTTTGCTCCGCGTAGAGTGGAGAGACATTAAATCCAATTTATGTGGAGCAATTATCCAAAGTTAGTGCAAAATTGAAAATAAAAGCTTTGACGGAGTCCGAAAAACAGGAAGCCGAAATGATAACGGCAGAAATTGATTACTGATAAACTTCAAGCTGATCTCTTCCTATTCAAGCAAAATTATGGTTTCCAAAAAAGAATCATACAGGGAGGGTCGACTGGCAACTAATCGGATAGCTGAAAATCATACGAATGGAAAAAAAAATATACCACCGCTAGGAACAATGACGCTTTTAGTCCAGTCATTTTACGTAAAAAACATCGATTTCATAACTTAATTTATTACAGATATTTGAAGGTGGAAAATCATTGGGGGAGGGGGGGGGGGGTTAGTAGGAGATAAATAAATAAAAAGATACAGCTAGATTTGCCCTATTTTTTTATAAATAACGATCAAAGTCTGAAAATAACGATGTTTAGCCGTATGATTTTCAAATGACGTTTTAAAGAAAAATATTATAAATGAAAGTCATAGGCATTAAAAAGACCTAAAATTTCATTATTGGGTACGTGAAAATCGATCAACAACTCATTTTTACACTGTTTTATAAATGTTGATAACTTTTATAATAATTGCTGTAAGTGATTTATAATACGTTATCAGTGAGGCCATTATGGATCATTATAAGCATAAAAAAGAGTACCCCCCGTTAAGATAGGTAAAATGCCCTCCCTCATATATTTCAAAACTAATATTTTTTCTTGTTTTTATAGTAATTAAGATTAGGTTTTGTTATATTTATAGTTTCCTAACACATACCCTAACCTCAACATAACCTAAAAATCACTTTTATTATAAAATTTTTTTTTATCTGGAAGGATGAATGATATTAATCCCGCGAAAATCATATGACTAGGACCTAGCACTCTCTTTTACTGTGATTTTTTGCAAATCCTAGAAAGCAGTTTTTCTAACCTAAAAATAACATTTAAATCATAAAATCTCCGTAACTTTGCTCAGGGAGGGGCTACAAGCAATTTTCTGGGCTTAAAATTTGTATTTTTAAAAAACAAATGAAGTTTATAATGACCAAAAATTCGATTCTGGCATGGCGCCATGGCGAAAAACTCAAAAAACTATTTTTTCATAGGTTTTCTGTCGGTTATTGGTCTCTAGCAACTCACAAATCATTTTTAAAGAAAAAAAAAAAAGCTTCATTGGATTCTACGTGAAAAAATACATTGAAAATGTGCATTATTACTTTAGGAATACTTGGATGCTGTTACAAAACAATTAAAAAAATAAAATAATTCTGAAATTATTACATATCTACTTTGCATCGTTGCTGCATTTTATGTTTTTATGACTTTGGTCATCTCTTTAGAGTCTCAAAGCTACTATTCAATGTATTCATAGCCAAATGACGTCCACTGTACGCGAAAAACAGAGACAAATACTAGACAGATAACTATAACTCCTATATATACATATATATATACACATATATGGAATAACTTGCTATCCCTCGTATATACATAAGGAATGGCGAGTTGTTCTTAGGAAACGCCAATTATTTTTCTTATACATAGATAAAAAACCAATGTTTATCTATTCCTGTAACTATTCTTTTTAGTGTTCTTTTTTAGCCTGTAAGAGACCTAACATGTTTTCTGTCCTCCATAAATCACGAACTCGATAGATTTGAACAATTAAATGATTCAAATTAAGTTCCAAATTCAAAAATTAAAAGATCATTATCCCTTTAGAGTTATAAAGCTACTATTCGATGTATTTACAGCTAAATTACGCCTATTGCACGCCAAAATAAGATTTTTAAACATAACTGAAGTAACGGTCGTATCATCTGTCTTTTTGTATTACAGTAGACTCTGGATACAAGAGAATCAACGGGCCTTCAGGAGAGGAATTTTCTTGAAAATTCTCTCATACAAAGAGTCCCCAACACGCTCGAGTCAAAAGTGATACCCACACCTACTGTTTTGTTGTGTGAGTTGTATCCAACATGCGTGTATATTCTGTCTCTCTCACTTTCATAGTGGTGGGATAATGCAAATACTTAGGCTCACGCCCATATTTAGAAGAAAGAGCTCGAAATCTCTTATATCGCAATCTCTTGTATCGAGAGATCACTGAATCATTAGAGAGACAAAGACGGAATAAGGTTTTAGTAACAATCGTGTTGGGTCTATAAATTCGAGCCTGAAAGTACACTTCTATGTAAGCATTTATATTCTTTGTTAGAACTGCCACAATCATGATTTGTCTTCAGGCCATTATACGCAAAAAATAGAGTAGCAACCGATATAAGAAATACATTGCTTCTACATATATGAGAATCAAGTGCGTTGTTTCTAGCAACAGCTCACTATTCTTCGTATATATATATATATATATATATATATATATATATATATATATATATATATATATATATATATATATATAAAATATATGAGAAGCAATAGCTCCTAGAGTTCCTAGCAATAGCTCACTATTCTTTGTATATATATATGTATATATATATATATATATATATATATATATATATATATATATATATATATATTGTTACTAAAACCTTATTCCGTCTTTGTCTCTCTAATAATTCAGTGATCTCTCGATACAAGAGATTGCGATATAAGAGATTTCGAGCTCTTTCTCTTAAATATGGGCGTGAGCCTAAGTATTTGCGTTATCCCACCACTATGAAAGTAAGAGAGACAGAATATACACGCATGTTGGATACAACTCACACAACAAAACAGTAGGTGTGGGTATCACTTTTGACTCGAGCGTGTTGGGGACTCTTTGTATGAGAGAATTTTCAAGAAAATTCCTTTGGGCCCGTTGATTCTCTTGTATCCAGAGTCTACTGTAATACAAAAAGACAGATGATATGACCGTTACTTCAGTTATGTTTAAAAATCTTATTTTAGCGTGCAATAGGCGTAATTTGGCTGTAAATACATCGCATAGTAGTTTTATGACTTTAAAGAGATGATGATCTTTTAATTTTTGAATTTGGAACCTAATTAGAATCATCTAATTGTTCAAATCTACCAAGTTCGTGATTTATGGAGGACAGAAAACATGTTAGGTCTCTTACAAGCTAAAAAAGAACACTAAAAAGAATAGTTACAGGAATAGATAAACATTGGTTTTTTATCTATGTATAAGAAAAATAATTTGCGTTTCCTAAGAACAACTCACTATTCCTTATGTATATACGAGGGATAGCAAGTTATTCCACATATATATATATATATATGTACATATAGGAGTTAACGTTATCTGTCTAGTATTTGTCTCTGTTTTTCGGGTGTAGTGGACATAATTTGCCTATGGATACATTGAATAGTAGCTTTGAGACTCTAAGGAGATGACCAAGGTCATAAAAACATAAAATGCAGCAACGACGCAAAGTAGCTATGTAATAATTTTAGAATTATTTTATTTTTTTAATTTTTTTGTAACAGCATCCAAGTATTCCTAAAGTTATTATGCATATTTTCAATGTATTTTTTCACGTAGAATCCAATGAAGCTATTTTTTTTTCTTTAAAAATGATTTGTGAGTTGCTAGAGACCAATAACCGACAGAAAACCTATGAAAAAATAGTTTTTTGAGGTTTTCGCCATGGCGCCATGCCAGAATCGAATTTTTGGTCATTATAAACTTTATTTGTTTTTCAAAAATACAAATTTTAAGCCCAGAAAATTGCTTGTAGCCCCTCCCTGAGCAAAGTTACGGAGATTTTATGATTTAAATGTTATTTTTAGGTTAGAAAAACTGCTTTCTAGGACTCGCAAAAAATCACAGTAAAATAGAGTGCTAAGACCTAGTCATATGTTTTTTGCGGGATTAATATCATTCATCCTTCCAGATAAAAAAAAAATTTTATAAAAAAAGTGATTTTAAGGTTATGTTGAGGTTAGGGTATGTGTTAGGAAACTATAAATATAACAGAACCTAATCTTAATTACTATAAAAACAAGAAAAAATATTAGTTTTAAAATATATGAGGGAGGGCATTTTACCTATCTTAACGGGGGGTACTCTTTCAGCCCGATCGGTTCGATAGTTTATGAATAATTGCAATTGTTTATCCCAAAGAAGATTTATTTAAACAATCATAAGACAGAACATTGTGGATTTTCCAACATTTAACAAAGTCGAATGGATTCTTCAAAGTTTAAAGTATAAGATAAATCGAAAAAATTAACAATTTTAAAAAAAAATTATTGTTAAACAGTTAATGTAAAATTAGTCTATTTTTTTGGTTATAAATAAATGGAATAACTTTTTCGTTTTTTGTCTTACGGACTTCTAATAAGTCTCATTTGATAGTCATTTCAAAAACGCATCTTTTAAAAAAAAAGTATTTCCTACGATCAATACACTGAAAAAAAAATCCGAAGCCAGCGCTGCGAAGTAAATCTGAGCGGTTGCATGCGAACAACATTCGAAGCGAGTGATTACAGAAAATCGTAATGTATGAATGCGTAACCATGTCGCTGTAAATAATTACGACTTTTTGTGTAAACGATTACGCTAATCCGAGCAGAGCGCCACAACTGTGTTGCGAGCACGCTTGCTCCGACTCTCCTGCATCGCGCGTGCAGAAAGCCGAGACCAAGCACAGCGGCAGAGCTGTGAGCACGCTCTCTTTGACTCTGCGGCATTTCTCATGCAGAAAGCCGAGACCAAGGGTAACGACAGAGTTACAGGCTCGCTCACTTTGAATTTCTGAACATTGACGTACCAAAAGCGAGGCCAAGCACTCTAAACGTTAAAAATTTACATTTAAAAAAGCAAAATTTCTTTTTCTTTTCTTTTTTTGTAAGTTTTAACACTTTATGTAAAGTATAATTTATTTAAGTAAAATTCTATAATATTATAAAAATTAAATTTTATTTCATAAAATTTTGTTTAAAATGTTTCTTAACTTAAAAATTGATGTGATATTTTACTTTTACCATTATTTGCCTAAGTATATTAATGTAATAATGTAAATTTATAATTTTGATTTATTTTTAATACCTTATTTGTGCGATTATTAGTGCTTTTATACCTTTGAATTGATTTTAACTTTATTTTAATCATTCGTATTTTTATAAAGTTGATGATGAATAAAATGTACACGTCAAGCGTAACGATTTCAGTTTCTCTTATAGATGGTAAAGTTACAATTCCAATAATTATAAAATTAAACTTACAAGGAGAGTGTTTCACCTTCGGGTCACCGATTTTGCTCTAATTTTGGGAATGTTTTCTGGATACAGAAACGTGAAGAAAGCCAAAATTTTAGAGGCCAACGCTCAATATTTCTTTAGTTACAGGCTATTGAAGAAAATCCCTAAAAAAGTTACTAGATTTTCAAACGCTTATAGTTCCTCAGCATTGTTAGCTAGAAGCTTATACCTTTTTTTAAATGAATGCTGAGCTCAAATCCTTTCGAAATAGCACCTATAGCATCTCAAAATATTATTTTTTCTCAAAGTTAGAGCGTAATAAAGATTGGACCTTAATTTTCTGCTTAAAACGTTAATTAATAATAAAAGCTGAAATTGGGTCCAATCTTTATTACGCTATAACTTTGGGAAAATGAGAGAGATCGGAGAGTCGGAGCAAGCGTGCTTGCAACATAGTTGTGGCGCTCTGCTCGGATTAGCGTAATCGTTTACACAGAAAGTCGTAATTATTTACAGCAACATGGTTACGCATTCATACATTACGATTTTCTGTAATCACTCGCTTCGAATGTTGTTTGCATGCAACCGCTCAGATTAACTTCGCAGCGCTGGCTTCGGATTTTTTTTTCAGTGTGTCTTTCACGTCTTTCGATTTTGAAAATTACACTGCTTTTAGGGTGCTTAAGCCTATTAGGGAAACGTATACGATATAATCGTGCTACGGCATTATAATTATTATGACATTCTCCAAGAACCAATAAAATGCCAACAATCTCATTTTTTATGTAATCAGGCATTATTATAAAGCACAGAAATAGAACAAAACTCTCACTTTCAAATTAAGTAAGGTGGGAAAAAATGTTATAAAAAAAAGCCATCAATAATAATGATTTGGTAAGTTATGCTATTATCAATTCACTTAGCACTGAAAATCTCGAAGTGGAAGTAAGGTTTTCCCGTTATTTCATTCAAATAAAAATATGACTACAATCATCAGAATAACTTGAGGATTGGGTCTTCAATACACATTGAGTCAGGCTATCTGATACGGGCCACTAAAAACCCACCATACAAAATTAATACTGTTTTTTGCAAATTGTTAAAGTTTTATATGTTAAAAATAATGTCCTGAAGTAATTTTTGAAAATTTTCATTTTTCCAAAAGTTTTTAGCAAACTAACCTCTAAGCACTTTTTTTTCGAAACGCGATTAATTAGAAACTATCAGATAAAAGTTAACGAAATTTTATTTACAAATTCAAAAATAGTTAAAGAATCGAATAGAGTATAAAAAGATTGAAAAAAATATTAATTATTAATAAAAAATTAGCCATGCAATAAATAAATGAAAATTTATGACACTTCTCGTAGGGCTAAGAAATTTTTTTTCTTTAATCATTTATTCCTTAGACTTTCTCTTATTCATAATTGCAATAAAATTTGGGGGATCTCTTTTAGGAAAAGATTTACAAATTTTTTAAATCTGCGGTGTGAATGTTTAACGCATCAAAGATGGCGGCGCACGTTCTAGTACTTTACCGTTGTATGGATCCTTATGCATCACGCTTTTTCTTCTTTGAAAAATAAGTTAAATAAATCGTAAGTCTGTTGTTCCTAGAATACTATACTATTTATTGTAGAATTAAAGTTCAATTATTTTTTAACATTTATTACAGCAGATTTTGAATAATTTGAAAAAATTTTACATTCTAATTTTTCCATGTCATATGGCTTATAGCAGTGGAATTTACGTGTTCCAACAATTGTTTTTGCCGAACTAAAGCGATTTTCTAATTTTTTCTGATGATTTTTATATTCATTTAGTGAACAAAATTCAAAACTAATTTTTTTGAAGAAATCAGATGCCCATTCAAACAGTTTGTTTGTTGTAGTTATCGTCTTATCTTGTAAACTGGCTCTGTATGCATGTCTTTTCACACATCCACCGATGCCATCACAAGCACCTTTTCCGTGTGCAGTAGCGAAAAAATGCCATTCTGCATTGATTCCAAAATCTTTTTCATGATGCAGTAAATTTGATAAATTGAATCTATTTTTGTACTGGGAGCCAGCTCCGTCCAAAAAATAATAAATTTTTTAATTTTTTGTGCACAAAACTTTCTTTTTAAAAACTCAATCATCTTTGAATTGTACAGATGCACTCCAGTGGCGTCGTGATTTTCGTATTCAGAGAAAACAACATAATTAATGTTTTTGATAACTTTATCCTGTTTGTAATAAATCACGTATACATGTAACGTAGCTTGGTCTTTGCACCAATGTTGCGATTGTATAGCATCTTGTACATGAAATGAATAATTTTCAGAAAAATCTAAGGTTACAATGAATTCTTCATCTTCAAGTTTTTCTTTTAGCTGTTCTAAATACGTTGCTTGAGTCTGAGCAATGAAATCATGTTTCAAAACATCGGGTAAATCGGATGCAAGATTTTTAAGAAAAATATTAACAGTCTCAGTTTTATGAAGTAATTGACATCTAAAAAAATAATTAGGTTGTAAAAAGCTAATTATCATAAAATATATAAATATATCTGTTAATATAATTACCTATCAGTTGTAAGCCATCGATTATAAGAAATTTTTTTAATTTTTAATTTTTGTAAAGACGTTTTCAAATCTTTAAAAATTTGACGAGTACCAGGACATTTTTCACAATTTCCCAGAAAACATTCTTCAGATGGATTTAAACAACATATATTATTTAAGAATTCTCTATAAGTTAATTTAAAATCAGATTTTTTTCCAGAAAATGCTTCTTTGATTCCTGTAAATTTAAGTCGAATGTTGCCATGGATTTTGCAAACACAAACATTATGCGTTCCTTTAGCACCAACTGGAATGCACTGTTGAGGTCTTAGCGCTTTAAAAGATGCCAATGAAATTTTTTCATTTGGATTTTTGCTCAAAAAATCTTCATGTAAATCTTTTATATTGCTTAACAACAAACGTTTCTAAAAAGAAATATTGCTTTTACATATAAAAAATATAAAAATCGAATTACATAAATTTCTCCAGAAAAAAAATTTAATTTCAAAAAATACCATAGAAATAAATTGACAACTTTCTGATTGTTTAAAAATCACTATCATTGTTTTTTTTTATATTGCTTACCGTTTCTAGATGTCTTTTGCCATTGACAATAACTGACTTGACATCTTTCACTCCTGGCATTACTCGGCTGACTTCATCCGAAAGAAAAAAATTATTAACATTTTCAACTAGATCTACACTCATAGCTCGACCTTTTTTACGTCTGGCAGAACATCATGACCTTTATCATTATTCAACTTCTTTGCAGTAGAAACCATGCGCCTACTAACATCAAATACTTTCGCCGCTTTTCGAATTGACCATTCATTAGGTAATGTCATTAAAAGAACAATTTTTTGATGTCGAGTAGATGCGTGAGACAATGCCTCTTTGACTTTACTTATCCATGTACAATTTTCAGATTTATTAAAGATATTCAAATTGCTACCATTAATTGTTTTCTGCAATATCTTCTGATCATCATTCGACAAATTAAGGAGCATCTTTTTTTTAGCCGGAGCTGCAATCCATTCTTCAAATGAAGATGCTAATTTCTGTCTTTTGATATTATTATCAACAAATTTGCAGACAAAATCTTCATCATTTTCTTCTTTTTCTGACTCCTCTATTTCATTATTTACTTCTTCTACGTGCTCTTTATTTTGCTTATTTGTTGTATTATTAACCTCAAATTGAATAGAATTTTTATTTAAATACAGTTGTCGTCTACAAGAAGCACAAACGAATAAACCAAATAAAGCACTGAACTTTGTGTCACGATTTTTTGATAAAAAAGTTAAATTTTTCCGAAAACAACTATGATTTTTTTTTGGAATGGATTACAACACTTAGGGGTGGCGTCATGATGATAGCAATAACATTAATGAATATTAACAAATGCATGTTTGATTTTGCAAAAGAAACGATTAGCTTTTGTTTATTAAGCGATTCAAATGCGGCCGCGAGCAACAAAACCGTTTTCACTGTCGCGTCTATCATCGCTACGTGATATTCAAAAATTTGTAAATCTTTTCCTAATAGAGATCCCCAAATTTTATTGCGATTATAAGTAAAGGAAGGTCTAAGGAATAAATGATTAAAGAAAAAAAATTTCCTAGCCCTACGAGAAGTGTCATAAATTTCAATTTATTTATTGCAAAACTAATTTTTTATTAATAATTAATATTTTTTTAATTTATTTATATTCTATTCGATTCTTTAGCTATTTTTGAATTTGTAAATAAAATTTCGTTAACTTTTATCTGATAGTCTCTGAGTAATCGTGTTTTGAAAAAAAAAGTGCTTAGAGGTTACTTTGCTAATAACTTTTAGAAGAATGAAAATTTTCAAAAATTACTTTAGGACTTTATTTTTAACATATAAACCTTTAACAATTTGCAAAAAAAACTATTAAATTTGTACGGTGGGTTTTTAGTGGCCCGTTTCAGGTAGCCTGACTCATTCTTAAAATATTGATATTTTTTCATTTTTCGATTGATTTTTGGAGGGCTCTTAATTGAACGTTTTCACCAACAAATATAAACACTGATGCTCATAACAAATTTCAATTCATGGGTGGAATATTTTAAGAAAATATGCTATATCAAGCTATTGTCACGATTTATTATCAAGCTATTGCAGCAATATTACGATGACATTGCTTGCCGCTAATTTTTGATTTCATGTTATCGAAATGATATCAAGATTTACATTGAAGGTTGCCGTTAAGTCGTGGCTGAATCACAATGGAACTCAAAGATTCATCATGCTACGTCCTCGTCGTGGGTTCTGAACATCAAGTAGAATATTGATGACTAAACGCAGGCAACGGTCAACCCGCGAATAATTATCACCACGAGTAATCACTCGTGGAACGAATTCTATGAACCCCTAGCCTCTACATGTATCCATGCTGATCATAAACACTTGATCTTTAAGCTACTTTGAGGTATTGCTTTAACCTTGAGATTGGATTTTATTCAACCATTAAATTCTACGTTCATCAAGCATTTCAGGTCGAAAATTAAGTTTTTGATGAAAAAAAATGGGATTTGACTTCCAGATGACTTTAATGATCAAGGAATGATTCTCTTATCTTATTTGAGCTCACTATGATCATCAGAGGTTAACTTGACCTAAGACCACTCTGTCGTACAATTATAGCATTTTTCGCATTCAGGGGTTAAAAATGTTTTTTTGTTTTCTGCTCAAAAAAGCCAAGTTGATCTTGGGATGACCTTGGAGGTCATTAAGGTTGAGGTTATCAACAAGTTAATTTTCTATAACCAAATATTTTTTGCATATGTCATTTTTCTTCAAAATCCTCAGTTTTCCAGAGAACAATAGAGCTCAATTTGACCTCAAAATGACTTTTAATGACCTCTAATGTAAATGTGACCTCTACAAATCTTGTTTGAAATTACGCGCTCTTTCTGAATCTACGGTAAAAAATGAGGGTTCACATTTAACAAATTTATGTCAACTTCGATATGATCTTCAACGTAACCTTCAAGGTCCAATTGAAGGTTACCAAATGGTGTCGCCCAACAACCCTAAAAACTTTCATTTTGATCATTTTTCGACATCTTACGATTCTGATGAGATATTTGAGTATTTCTTTAAACAGGGACACCCTTCATATATGTATATAAATATATATCTCTATATTATAAAAAGATTTCTCCGCCGCTGTCGCTGTCGCTGCGTATAAGAATTCTATTTGTCCTTAGTTAGCTAGAATTTAGCTAGAATCTAGCTGAAATGAAGCTGAAAGTTAGCTAAAAATTAGCTAAAAGTTAGATAAAATTTATATTAATTTTAAGCAATTTCAGGTGAATTTCGGTTTGGATTCAGCTGAATTTTAGCTGCATTTTAGATCTATTTATATTATATTCTCTCTATACTATTAAAAGTATGTCGCAGCTATCGTCGCTGTCATCGTCAGAAATGTGCCCCTTATTTTTGGACCTTCATTACAGCGTTAAATTTAGCTGGATTCAAGCTTATAATTAGCTAGGAAATAACTAAATTAAGCTAAATTTAAGCTTTGAAATAGCTGCAAATTAGCTGGATTTAGCTGAATTTAAGCTTGTAATAAACTTGGTAATAGCTAATTTTTAGTTTTGTATATAACGATGTATTATAACATATATGTTTAAGATTAATAATAGATGGAAAATAGGTAATAATATCTTTTTTACAATTAGCTAATTATCCTGTAATCATCGTGAAGTTTAATCATATAAATAATTATTAATTTTACGATTTTATTTAAAATATAGGGTTGAAAATATCATTTTGAACAAGCTAAATTAAAGTTTAATAATCAAATGATTAAATTTAAATTTTGTTGAATCAAAATAAAAATTAAACACTTAAATATAGTCTTTATAAATTGTATTCAATTTTTATTTAATTTTGTAAAAATACACCGACATCACAGTTTTCCAAATTTTGTATTCTTAATCCAAAAATGTTTCAAATATCTCTTTATTACTGCCTTTCATTTTTACCAATGGAAAGCCTAATATAAAGGAATTTGGGGAAATTTTGCAATAAAGATTAAAAATTTTTCTGCAAACACATTTTTACAAATTTATGTGAATGTGTTACGTCACGACGTATCTTTTATTTAAAAATTTGTTATTCTAAAATATGCAGTTATTAATCAATCAGATAATGTGATTTAGTAAGCATATTGTAAAATTAAGTCATTTTTTAAGAAACAAAAGAAAGTGCAATGCGATTTACAAAATCAACAAAACAAGAACAATGGGAAGGCTACGTGAAACAGATTTATTAGCCATATCATTCAATAACAGTCAAAATGCATAATAAGCATTGCTCCATCGATTGACATCAATTCGTAATTCAAATTATAAAACAATTATTCCTAAACAGAAGCAGGGATCATCAATATAAAAAGACAGATCAAATCGAGATTAAGAAGCACTTTTTCAAAGAACTTCTACGAGCACTTTTACCCGCACTTTTCAATAAGTACTTCCTAAGATACAATTATTACAACTATACTTTAAAATTATGCAATTATTCGCGCAATATATTAAATTGCACTATATTTAGTTTATTATAAAAATATCAAATAAAATATCCATAGTTGAATTATTAAATCAAGTATACTTACATTATTTACTGTCTGCCTGTATCTACTTGGCTGAATCATGGTAAGATTATTACAATTATATTTCTATATATTTCTCTCAAAATTCAAGTGTATTTCATCGTGACAGCGATTCAAATCAATTAAAATTGGTAGAGTCTTTCTACCACTAGACTAACATTTGATAAAACGTTTATAAATCAATTACTAACTTTATTCTTTATTTAATATTATAATAAAACTTATACATTTAGCCATCATAAAATACAACATTTAATTATTCATTCTGTCCTGGTGTAAAGCCAGGACTTCACAGATGATTGGATTCATTAAAAGATCATTGAAGGTTTACCTGAAGAAAACTTTTGAATAATTAAGATTATTTAGTAAAAAGACGCGTAATCTTTTCCAACGAATTTTTTAACTAAATTTGTTGGACAATTTAGAAAGAAAAGGACGTAATCCTTTTCCTTTGAATATTTATCTGATCATGAATTTTCCTAACTAATCCTATTTTGAATTTACCCTTTTTTGAATGCAAATGAATTGACACTTAATTTTAACTAACTTTGAAATTTCTAACTGAATTAAATTAAATTTTACACTGAATTGATTTTATCACAAATTTTTGCACACAAAGATCTATTATTTTGTAAAAGAGAAATTAAATGATTTTACTGATACAAAGCAACTAACCTTGCGGTTGTAGTCGCTTTGTTTTAATTGATTTTAGCTTAAATTTACACTTTATTTTTTGGGAAAGGATTCACTCAATAAAAACACAGATATAAAGGGAAAAAGCCATGCGGCATAAAAAACCCTTGATTTATTGCCCTACAACTTTACACACTATTTGACGCACCGTTCGATTTGATCGCACACACGCACGCAAAAAGATAGGAAAACCAATGCAAATTTATATAGCCGCGGCTTAGGTAGAACAAAGCTTCTGATCGCTTTGGAGAAGAAAACTAGGTGTTTTCAAGAAGAGAACCGATTGCTCTCGAAAATGAATGAACCGCTCTAGGCGATGTCACTCTTGATACTAAACTATTTTTCCGCGGCATTTGCAAAGTCTCCCTGTTCTCTCCCCCCTTTTGTCTATGAGCTTACTTAAGGGAAGTGAGAACAGGCGACTGTAAAGTGCTGCCGCTCATCATCGTATTTGATTTTAATATAATTTGTGTTGCGACGCAACATACTGCGGACGCAAGCTGCAAAATACAATTTATGTTGAAAATTGATTCTGTAGTAATGAAATGTGTTAAACTAGATCGAAGCTTCGATTTCGCAACTAATCTAAACTCAAATTAAAGTTAATCGCTATTTGACAAGTGTTTGACTAGACCAATATGTTTGAGCGTAGTTTCCTTTGGAGTGACTACGTCGTATATCGCAAGTTTTATGAATGAGCGCAGTTTCCTTTGGAGTGACTACGTCGCTGATCGCAAGTTTTACAAATGATTGCAGTTTCCTTTGGAGTGACTGTTTTGCTGAATGCAAGTTTTACAAATGATTGCAGTTTTCTTTGGAGTGACTACGTTGCTGATTGATTTTATTCGCAATATTCATAAGTTGAATTTGTGTTAATTTTTGTTTTTTACAAAAAAAATAGATATGTACAAATATGAAACATGAATCAAAGATTCAATATACAGGTAAAAGACAAAGTCTTGTGATGTTACGCTGATAAACGCCAGTGTTGGTCTTGACAGAAGCCACTCGAGCGATGCCGCCGTCCCCGGGAGAGACTTCCAAGACAATACCATTTTGTTTAGATTTGTAATTCGGGTAATTATTCCTGATGCCAGTGGGCCCAAAATATTGACAAGCCTTTGCAATGGAAATTGCAAGCTGATTGTTTGTTATCTGAAACTAAAAACAAATGTTTTTCTGGTAAGAAATTGAATGGTCTACCTACAAGAAAATGTGCTAATGTTATTACTAAGCGATCATTAAGATCAGCTGAGATTGCATACAATAGTCGCAAATTTAAAAATGCGTCTATTTCTATAAAAAAATCTTAAGTTGTTTATGAGTTAAATTGTTACCTCTTAAAACATTTTTCTTCAGTTGTACCTAAAATTTCTAAACTAATCGTTTCTACTAATTCTGGCTATGCATTTCCTGATTGTGCTAACCATTTCCGCCCTAAGAACTAAAATTGATTTCTTAAAGTCTGAAGGGAATTGTCGTCTGGACAATGCATCAGCTGGGTTGTCCTCTGATCGAACGTAACGCCAACTAACTTGGTTTTCTACTGCTTGTATTTTAAATCATCAAGGACTTAATCTCATACTATACCTAATGTTTTTTGGATAGGGTTATTCGTTACTATACAATCTAAATAAAAAACTCCTTTATCAAGCCTATCTAAAATCTCTATGCGATTGGATGACCATTTGCGTATGTCGAATCCTCCCTTACTTAATAATTCTACAATCTCATTGAATTTTTATTAATTCTTCTAAAGTTTCTGCTCCTGAAATAAAATCATCTACTTTAAACTCACGCAATAATAGTTTTCTAGCTATTGGAGAGTTTCCTAACTCGTCGCGTGCCAACTATTAAACGGTTGTACTAGCTAAAAAACGGAGCTAAAGCTATGCTGAATGTTACAGTATTTAATTGAAACGTTCTAAGTTTGTTTTCCTATCATATTAGTGAAGTAAATTCTGCCTACACATTTTTTCTATATCAGCTGTTACTACGTATGTATGTACACGAAAACTAAACACCTGTTAGAATATAGTACATTGTAGTGTACGCCCTACCATGAGTGTATCGTTCGATGAAATACCTGTTGATGTTTTAGCTGATGCATCGAAAACTACTCGAAGTTTAATTTTTCGCTAGATTCTTTTACTACAGCATGATGAGAAAGGCAATGAGTTCATTCATTACTTTACTATACTCTAATTTTAAGTTATGATTAACTTTGAGTCGTTTTTCGAGTGCATAGAATCTACGTACTGCTTGTTGTTCTGATTCACCTAAGTCAAATTTACTATCTCTAAATGGAAGCCTAACAATATACCTTCCTAAATTATCTCCTTTGGTGTGAGCAACATAATGCTGCTATGTTTTCCCTAGATCTAATTGTGTTTTATTCAAAGTTTCTATAAACCAGAATTGTTTTACTAGTCTAACTAATTTAATTACATTACAGCTAACTTCTTTATCCTAAATTTTATTGTTGATTCCACCTGCTACTATCCAACCTAAACCTCATTTTTTGTAATGTAATTTAGAGGTTAGTGTGTTCAAGTTTTATTTGATTTATAGATAGATTAGAACGTGTTAAATTTGATGTTAATAAAATATCTATGTGGTTTGGTATGTGAAATCGAGGATTAGTTAAAGGAATGTTCTTAGGTATGTTCAATAAGTCACGACGAAAAAAAAAACTTCATTGGGTACTGTGTCCGTTGTGCTCGGTACAATTAAAAAACTAAGTTGATATTTAGACTGATTGTGATTTGATTGAGTAGTTGATTTTACGTAATGTTTTGAAAGAGTACATAATCCATTAATTACCCCTATATCAATTAAATAATAATGATTATTTAAATTTAAAGAATTTGCAAGAGTTTCTGTAATAAAATTGATTGTGGAACAAGAGTCTAATAATACGCAAGCCGCAATGAAGTTTCCTTCTTTATTTTGAATTGTGACTACAGCTGTAGTCATTAAGTTGTATCCTAAAGGAAAAGCTACCGATAAGTATGATTGGTAGTCTATTCACACCTCTGCAGTGTCTGACTGTGTAACTTGTGTTGGCTCTTTATTTTTAATCTCGTGAAGCAAAGTGTGATGATGTTTGTGGCATGTTTTGCACCCTTCCTTACTTGTGCAAGGAAAAAGGTGTCTACTTAAGCAGTTAAAACAGATTCGTTGTGATTTTGCAAATTGCCATCGCTGTTCTACATTTAATTCTAAGAATTCAGAACATCTGTACAACCCATGAGGTTGCCTACACTTCGGACAACTAACTAACCTATTGCTTGTTGATGCTGAAGTTGCTAATACAAAATCTCTACCCCTTTTTGTTCTAAAATCTCCTACACTATCCCTTGAGTTTCTTTTTAAATTTGTCCTATCGTGATTCTTTGTATTTTCAAGAGATTGAAGCTTAAAAATGCTACTCTGTAAAAATTCGTACATTTCTTTTGTTGTAGGAAGTTGATCTAATTTAAGTCTATCCTGCCATTTACTTTTTAATCCTAGTGGTAGATTTCTTTCTGCTATCCTAACTAACATATTCTCGAATGAAGCTTTACCTAACTGTTCTAGAATATGTTGATGCTGACGCATCTTGTCTAACAAAGACGACACGCCTTCTATTGTTGCGTTCGGTACTACGGGTGAATCTAAAATAGCGTCTAAATGTCTATTACTAATTATTCTTTTATGATCGTAAAAATGTAGAAGGGCTTGCCAAGCCTTTGGGTAATTTTCCTCACTAGGCACAAATTCTATTATTTTTACCTGAAAGAGCGTCTAAGACTTGTGCATGTTTTACTGTATTAGTTGAATCATCACGGGAGTGTACCAATGCAGTGAAAAGGTTTTTGAAAGCAAGCCATTCTTCTGATTTGCCTTCAAACTTTGGTACCTTTGTTTCAGTTAATTTCGGTAAAGTGTGTTTTCGTGTCAGAGTGATGTTAGAATTGTTTAATGTGGAACTAGCTACTGGTATTGGTTCGTTAGCTTGACACAATTTCTTAGCCAAAGCTGCTGTAGAATAATACATTGTTTCTAATACCTTAAATTCATTTATTATTTCATCGCCTAAATTAGCAACTATTGCTTTAACTTTCATTACATATGTATCTTTGTGCAAGTCTGATAAATGTTCTAAACGTGTTTTAATGTTTTCCGACTCTGTGTCAGGACTTGATATGTACGTTTGTAACGCATTTATTTGATCTTTAAAGATCCCTAGCTTTGCATTCACAACATTTATTCCTGCTGGATCATTCATTTTGAATGTATAAAACTTAATAAGAATTTAAGTAATAAATTGTCAAAATATACAACTATATGTTGTTTTGATTAAACCTTGCTACCTGCCCGCTGTTTTTAAAAGAAACAGAATTTTTTGCTGATCCTTCGCCTTGCGTGCGCTCTTACTGTCACGAAGAGAATTCCGTCACTATTGGTGCGATGAAACCTCCTCATGAATGGCGCGGCTTGGGCAACAGCGATAATTTTTTCGAACTATCTAATGTTGTTTGAAACCTTGATTTAAAAGCGACCCTAGCTACATGAATTACCTCAAACTGTAAAAATTGACAGTAAATGTTACAAACAATCAAAGCAAAATTTGTTAAATTTAATTTTAAATTTAAATTTAGAAAAAACTAATATGAAAAGAAAAAAAAAACTTAAAATTAATTTTGAAATCAGATACGTATAATGAATTTAATTAAAAATTAAATGTAAATGTAACAATGAATTAATTTATCAAACAACATTTACTTGAATAATAAATGTGAAGTTGTTCAAAATTTAATGTATTTCTATGAAATTTAAATTTATTTTAAAAAATGGATAAATTTATCAACTCGCTTTTCCTCTCGCAAATCAATGAATTTGTTACACCTAGCTAACGTAATCTCCCTTGAGCCAGGAGGCCGTCACTACACAACTTAATCTTTCATAAAAATTTCTTAAAAATAGTTTCAAGTTGCTACGTCTTACTTTCGTAAAATCGTAAAGGACAACTTTCTATCTCATTGAGAGCACGTGATCTCAATCTGAGAAATGTTCGCTTTGTAAGACAAAGAACCTTTTGTGCTTTGTAAAAATAAAATTCTAAATTCTATTTTGTTGTTAACCTTTCAAAAAAAAGAATTTTATGAACTAAATTTTATGATGCTGAAATCTTAAATTTATGAAAAGAACAAGTTTTTTGAAAAATAAATTTTTAACTTAAATTCAATTTTCGAAGTAAACATTTTAAATGTAATATTCAAAAGTAAAAATTTTAAATGTAATTTTCAAAAATAAAAAATTTCTAAATTGTATGAGATTTATTCAACAAACAAAATTTTAATTTACTGTTTAATTATAATAGAATTTGAAATTGTGTAAGATTTTCTAAAAAATGAACCTTTTATTTTAATGCTAAACTTTGGTTTGAACAATGTAACTTTCTGAAAGTTATATTTTAGACTGAGATGAATTTTTCTTTGAAAATGCTAAATGAAATATTAAAATATAAATTTCAATTTTAATTTTTATTTGTGCGCTGATATTTCTTAGAAACTAGATTTTTTCTAACCAAACTGATAATAAAATTCCCACTTAAATGTAAAGTCTTTCAAAATGAAACTTCAAATGAAAAATAAAATTTTTAAATTAAATGTTAAGTTTTACGTTAAGTTGTCCTGAATTTTAATAAACAAAAATAAATTAAAAGAAACGTTTTCTACAATAAAAGTTTTGAAATAAACTAATTTATGAATTTCAGATTTGAATAAATGAAATTTTTGATTTGATATTAATTTTAAAGTTATTTTGAAGTTGAGAAAATATTATGTTGTTACCTCGTATATTGTACAAAATACTTATCTTATTTTCTTAGAAGTCCCTAAGTTGAAGCTCTCCTTTGTCGGGGATGGCGTTGCTCGGTGGCTTGTGGCTTGTATATCTATAGCTATGCTCGCCGGCCGGCGCCTGTTTTGACTTTCTGAGAATTCGCTTTGTTCGTTGAACGCTTTAGCGGTTATGATTTTTTCGTAAACCAGGGGATCGTGATTTTTGACCTTACAGGATTGCACCATGAAAAGACGCGTAATCTTTTCCAACGAATTTTTTAACTAAATTTGTTGGACGATTTAGAAAGAAAAGGACGTAATCCTTTTCCTTTGAATATTTATCTGATCATGAATTTTCCTAACTAATCCTATTTTGAATTTATCCTTTTTTGAATGCAAATGAATTGACACTTAATTTTAACTAACTTTGAAATTTCTAACTGAATTAAATTAAATTTTACACTGAATTGATTTTATCACAAATTTTTACACACAAAGATCTATTATTTTGTAAAAGAGAAATTAAATGATTTTACTGATACAAAGCAACTAACCTTGCGGTTGTAGTCGCTTTGTTTTAATTGATTTTAGCTTGAATTTACACTTTATTTTTTGTGAAAGGATTCACTCAATAAAAACACAGATATAAAGGGAAAAAGCCATGAGGCATAAGAAACCCTTGATTTATTGCCCTACAACTTTACACACTATTTGACGCACCGTTCGATTTGATCGCACACACGCACGCAAAAAGATAGGAAAACCAATGCAAATTTATATAGCAGCGGCTTAGGTAGAACAAAGCTTCTGATCGCTTTGGAGAAGAAAACTAGGTGGTTTCAAGAAGAGAACCAATTGCTCTCGAAAATGAATGAACCGCTCTAGGCGATGTCACTTTTGATACTAAACTATTTTTCCGCGGCATTTGCAAAGTCTTCCTGTTCTCTCCCCCCTTTTGTCTATGAGCTGACTTAAGGGAAGTGAGAATAGGCGACTGTAAAGTGCTGCCG
The DNA here is from genome assembly GCA_017163975.1 of Anastatus disparis. Classification (NCBI taxonomy): domain Eukaryota; kingdom Metazoa; phylum Arthropoda; class Insecta; order Hymenoptera; family Eupelmidae; genus Anastatus; species Anastatus disparis. Next base: position 694,159 of record JAFFSR010000291.1, on the reverse strand, counting down.
CTCATCATCGTATTTGATTTTAATATAATTTGTGTTGCGACGCAACATTTAGTATTTTAAATAAAAGTTATTAAGAAAATTCCAAATTCTTGGATATTTTTTTAAAGTTATAAAAGCAAGACGGGGGTTGGCACGCTTGCGCGCAGAGGGCTTGCCCTCTAGTATATATATATATATATATATATATATATATATATTGCAACGATTATTCATAATCGTGCAGACAGGATATTCAAATCTCCCGCGAGGCACGATAGTAACAGGCTCAACCGCCAGGTGCCGTCAGTTTTTGCTGCTTCCGCAAGAGGAACAGCGAGCTCGAGGAGATATAAGAGCTAAGGCTCAGCGAAGAGTCGAGGCATTGGGTACTGTGCTCTCCCTCTCTCTTAGCCGAGTGCGCTCGCTGGCCTAGAGAGAGAAAGCAGTATACAGTACTGGCTTTCTTATATGGGGCTCCTACACCTTATAAGAAAAGCTACTCTCTCGCTCGCTCTAATGTGACAAACCATTAGAAGCAAGTCGAGCCGCAATTAATCTTTGCCGAGTGCGCTCGCTGGCTTAGATAAAATGTGACCGAGAGAATCGCCATTGCACTTCCGTACCGCCGTACCGCCGTACCGACCGCGCTGTACATATTAGATTAGTTTAACTTAATGTAAGATCATATTAGTTTGTACCGCCGAGCCGCCGTACCGGCCGTTTTTGTAAATAGCAACTTTATTTAATTCATTATTAATTAACATTTGATATTAAGGTTGATTTACACCGAACCGTTATATACCGCCGAGCCGCCGTGCCGACCTGTGTATAAGACACCTGGTCTAAGATAAGTTCATAGTAACTTTAAGGTGTTTTTCCAGCTATTATAACCGTAGTATTAAGTAAGTATTAAGGGTGCTTCCCATCCATTGCCGCCGCCGGAAAAAGGCAAGCCAGGATTACTCTATTCATGTGCATCTGCCGCGCATTAGAGAATCATAGGCCTTCAGCCATATTCCGTGTTACCGCATTAAGGGTGTCGTCCACCCACCGTTATTATAATAGTTGATTAACATTATAATTATTATAGTTTTGTTTGTTCATTAAAACCGTCTAGGCCGTTAACCGCCGCCAGTCTAATTTGACTTATTAGTAAAGATAAAGTTTATTTCTATTACTTTTGATTTCATTTATTTTCGTCGCCAACAAGAGGCGCATAAGCCGTCAAGTGGCTTATATTAAATTCAATCTTTATTTCTTTGTATCTCGCGTACATATATTAGGTTAGTTATTTTGATTTATATAATTTAGGTTAGTTTATTACTTTTCATTATTATTGTTATACGTCGTTGTAAGATATGAGTTTAGAGTACAATAAAGCTCTGGTACTCCCTAGCATAAAGAAACGTGTCAACCCGTTTACTATCCTTCATCTTTCCACCGTCCGTCCTAACCGACCTCCTGCCTCGAACCCTGGTCACTCACTGAAGCGTCTGGCAACAGGAGGTAAAGACGTAATATTTCTCACCCGCGGGAAATAAAAACGTTACAATATATTTATATATATATACATATATACATGTGGGACATTTCACACCAACTGGAAGAGCAAAAAAAATAAAAATAAAACTCTTTAAATATATTTCATTTGCTACCCAAAATATGTAAAAAAAATTTTAAGGGTCTAAATTGAAGGTATGGATCCTTAAAATTTGAAAATTTTTAAAATTTTTGGAAAAGTCCCAAATTTATCATTTTTTTCTGAAAATCCTGATGTTTAGAGGGAAATTCATAACAATATTTTTTGTTATAAATAAAAAGGAGAGTTCCCATGATTTTTTACAGACCAGAATTCTGAAGTTTTCTATTGGTTCTTGTACGTATTACATAGTAATTGAAATTACTCATTGTTCGCCACTTCAGAAATTGCTTTTCAGGAACTTATTTTCTTCCATTTTACATGAACTTTGAAATAAATTTTTGATCATGTAAGTTAAAGCCAGCAATAAGGAGTTATGACAGTTTAAAATATATATTTTTATGTATGATTCTTTTTTTATATTGAATATAAATATATAATTTCATGTATAATTTATTTTCGATATGAAAAATAAATTATAAATGGAAATATATAATTTAAACTGTCATAACTCTTTATCGATAGTTCTGACTTACATAATCAAAAATTTATTTCAAATTTCATGTAAAATGGAAGAAAATAAGCCCTTGAAAAGCAATTTTTGAAGTGGCAAACAATGAGTAATTTCAATTACTATATAATACATATAAGAACCAATGGAAAACTTCAAAATTCAGGTCTGTGAAAAATCACGCTAACTCTCCTCTTCATTTACAACAAGAAGTATTTCTATTAATACCCCTCTAAAATATCAGGATTTTCAAGAAAAAAATTATAAGTTTGGGACTTTTCCAAAAGTTTTGAAAAATTTTCAAATTTCAAGGATTTATAGTTCTTGATACTTGCAATCTAGATCCTTGAAAATTTTTTTACATATTTTGGGTAACAAAAAGAATATATTCTTAGAGTTTCAGCGATTTTTATTCTTTTGATCTTCCAGTTGGTGTGAAATGTCCCATATATATATATATATATATATATATATATATATATATATATATATATATATATAGTATATATATGTACTTTTGTCCAGGCACGCTGCCGATTTATTAAATATTATATTTCAATACTTTTGGATTAAAATAAAATATAAAGATACTGCAAAAAGTGCACAGAAACTTGTGGCATAAAATCTTTGCAGCTATCAACTTTGTTATTTATTGCTTAAAAATAAATAATTCACAGATCTTGATGAAACTTTGGTATAAGTATTTAGGTACTAATATATGAGTAAAGCCACAGCGGTACGGTCTAATGCTTCGAAAAACTGAAGTTATGGAAAATTATAGTCTTATTTTCGGAAAAATATGAAAAAAGAACTCCTACTTGAAGTGTAAATAATTCTGTCTAGTAATGTCTTTAGTAAATCTTCAATAACTAAAATGAAAGCAGAGAAAGCAAGCTTTAATTTGCTAGTTTCCAAATTAAAAAATAATAATTATAACTGAAGTTATGCTTGTTTAAAGTTGAGCTGTAAGGGAGACCAAAAATAGTCTAAATTGATGGATGGTAATTTTTAGTACTCTTTTGATGCTTAACTTTAAACAAGCATAACTTTAGTTCTAATTATTATTTTTCAATTCAAGCCTGCTTTGTCTGCTTTCATTTTAGTTATTGTAGATTCATTAAAGACATTTCTAAACAGAATTATTTACACTTCAATAAGGAGTTCTTTTTTCATATTTTTCCGAAAATAAGACTATAATCGTCCATAACTTCAGTTTTTCGAAGCATTAGACCGTACCGCTGTGGCTTTACTCATATTTTGGTACCTAAATACTTATCCCGAAGTTTCATCAAGATCTGTGACCCGCAATTCATACACTCTCCTGGTGAGTATTAATTGAAGTAACAGCTGATACTCAAGTAACGATATTTAAGTTTTAAGTCATACTTGATACTCAATTCACAACTATGAATTCAAGCTATGGATCCAAATTTATAGTCGATGCTCAAACTTAATTTCAATCTCTGATTTAATTACAAATCTTTGGATTATCTGAGTTAATTATAGAATATATTGGTAGATTAGTATTCTGTGGCATATTATCTTCAAAGTGTGATATAGATCGGCTGTTTTTATAGAGTGATTTAAAAGATTTTTTATGATTTGGATCTACTCATACCACGCGATGGGCGGACATGTTGTTAGCCGTGTTGCTTGTTAAGGTGCTTAGCCGTTACGAATTTATTTTGGAGACATAGTGTTTTCTTTGGAATTATTTAATTTTACCTAATTTTTGCATTGACATTTTATTTATATGGATTGCTTTATAAGGATTGTTACATTGATTGTGTTATTCATAAAAAGTGGGGTTCTTGTACAGTTTACAGTGCTGGTACGTATGTATATGTAGTACATATATACATATACATGTGTATGTGCAGTTGAAGCTAAATAACATCGGAATAGTGTAAATTGTTGGTATTATACATGGTTTATATTACACGGGTATTATACGTGTATATGCAAATGTATCATTCTCATTGTATATAAGTGGACGGTTAATTGTGAATGCTGGTGTGAATACGATATATTTTAAAAGATATTTAAATTTAATTGTGTTGGGGCATATAGACGTTTTCATGATGCCTGTTCATTCTAAAGGGAAAAATGTCAGGGGTCCTCAGTGTGGATCAGATGCTTCTAGTACTTTATCTAACTTTGCTCATGATAGTGGGAACAAAGTTTTTTGTGTTATGTGCCCTAAGAAAAGTATATCTTTAGATAGTAATAATGCAGCTTCTTGTCCTTTATGCAATGCATTTTTTCACTCATCGTGCTCTGAAAGGGCTGCCAAAAATCAGGATGGGTCATTTGTGAAATGTTGTGGAAAAAAAATTTAAATAGGATTATTGCTGATAGTCCTTCTGATATTGATGAGGAGGAAGATTGTGAGAATGACGTGGATTCGTGTACATTGAACCCTGAAAAAATGAATTTGTGGAATTTGATGAAGTTTGAATTTAATAAATTGCACAGAGTAATTAAGGTAGCTCGTACCGTGCAACTAAAGTCAAATGAGTATAAGTGAAACTCTATTGACTTTTGTTGTTGCGACTGCAGAAAATGTCGCGCGTATAAACATATATATTACATGCTAGCAGATGTTATTTATCAATTATAATACCTGAAAATAAATAATCTTCATTATTTTATTTTATTTACTTTATTTTTATTTTTTATATAAATATTTATATGAATGTTTTAAAAATTTATATTCTGTAAATATTTAAAAAATTTTAATAACAAATTCATTCCAATATTTTGAATTTCGCGCGAGCTAACCTGCAAAAACAGACTTTTGTTTCAAGAAAATTTCTCCTATGAAAATCAATAAATTTTCAGATTCTTTTCGTAATATTTTCGAAAAAACCCCTGGATACACATAACATTTAATATACCATTGAAAAGCTTGTTAAATAAAGTATTTATATTTAGTTTTTCAGAGCGGTAGTAAATCTTTAGTTACAAATATTCGATTATAACTGTAGGAAAATCGAATATCTACCATATGAGCAATGTTAAAATGTCAGTAAACGCAGCATTTTCAAAAGACTTTTTATTGAAATTTTCCCTGGAAACCAGGTCCGATTTTTTGCGTAGAGATTCATTTTAACTTAAAGAACAACCTCCTACATTTTGGTTTCGTTCGTAAATTTTTTATTTTTGGTACGAGCTACCTTAAGCATAATCAAGACAATAATGATATAAGATTTGAGAAGATTAAAAATAAAATCATTGATATTGAAGAGAGTATTGAAAGGAATTTCGAAGAATATTTTTCAGAATTGAATGATAGAAAAAATCGTGAAAATAATATTATATTGTTTGATGTTGTTGATTCCATAGATGCTACCAAAATTGATCTTGTAAATGTGAAGAGATATTTTACTAACTCAGAATTAAAATTGCCATTTAATATTGATTACATTACTGTTGACAGACTTGGTAAGAATTTTTCACATGATTATAACAGACCGGTTAGAATTCACCTGGATTCTAAGGAATATGTATTATGGACTTTGTACAATAAAAAGAAAATTTTTGGTGAAGAAAGAAAAGCTCGTGCTGATTTAACGGAAAGACAACAGGTTTTTATGAAGAAGCTAATAATTGAACTAAATGAACGTATTGATGCAGGTGAAAATGATATTTTCATTAAATATATTAATGGTACGCCAAAAATTGTTAAAAAGTCTAATTTTGACGCCAATAAATAGCAGTTAATGGATCATTAACTCACTGTATTGTATCAGAATGTACATAATATTGTTGGAAGACTATTTTTCTTTTGAGCTGCTGCTTTCACCTCATTGTTTCAAGATATTATTGTATTTATTGAAACCTGGTTACATTAAAACGTGAAGAATGGTGAATTAGGTTTAAAAGATTATAATGTTGGGAGATGTGACAGATCTATATTTATTAGTGTTAAGTTGGTTAATTATTTAATTATTTTGTAATAGACTGAGTGATTACGTTAATGCGTATTTAATTAAAAAGCAGCATGGGTTTTCAATTGGTAGATCCATGATAATGAACCTTAGTATTTACGTTAATCATTTTGTAGATTGTTTCGAAAAATTGGAACTACAATGGATGCATTATATGCCGATTTATGTCGCGCTTTTGATACTATTAATATTGATTTATTATTGTCAAAATTAGAATGTAACTTATCAGAGTGCGCTGTTATCACTTTTTCTAGGTCCAAAGATTTTGTATATGATTATTATTTGGGTAAATTTATTTTAAATAGTGTGAATGTGATTAAGAATTTGGATGTAATATTAATATTATAATTTAATTATATTTAAAATTATTATTGTGCCACCTACGACTACACTTTGTATTATTTTTTGTATTACATGGGCTTATGATATAAATAAATTAATCTTAAAACTCATTCTGTCTTTGTTTCGTTCACGATAAAACCTCATTCTGTCTTTGCCTGCTTGAGTTTGGGCATCAACTATAAATTTGAGCCAGTTTTCAATGAGTTCACAAAAATAAACAAAAACTATGATTCGCATTTAGAAATGTAACTTGAGTATTGGTTGTTACTTAAACCTTATTCTGTCTTTTTCTCTTTCGTGATGAGAAAAAAAGACAGTGGTTACAACTGTTACTTGAGTCACGGTTATTAATTAGAACCTATGTATACAAGATTAACATATATATATAATATTAGCATAACACAAAACTTGTAAAAAATATTATTTCTGCTAAACAAAATTTAGAGATGCAAAGAATTAAGTTAGTTGTCTTGACCACAGGTGTGTGTGTATGTGTGTGTGATAAATTATTTTTGAAATTATGTACAAATTGGGTGCAGGATTAGGTGTACGGATTGGGTGCAGTAATATTCTGAATTTGCTTCTATTATTGTTAACCTTCATTAGTCAATAAATGAATTTATAATCAACGTAATTTTCTATGCACAATCAGAACCCTAAAAGAGAATTAGTTGAGAATAAGTATTTTTAAATAAAATTGAAAAAAAATCATTCACTCTGGCTAAACGGAGTTTTTCGATGCTGCAGCATGACTTTAATTATTCTTAAAATAATGATCATTTAAATTATTTATTTATATAAAAAAATATCATAACAGGATGAAGGCAATAAACATATAATAATTATGCTCGAAAAATCATTTAAAACATGAAAACGATAGATAAAATATGATTCCAACTCCTCAGAATGTATTACAGCCTGATCATAACGTTAAAGAATTGTAGGAATCAGATTGTTCGCCAATATTTGAACGTATTATATTGGAAACCTTGATTAAACTGATATCATCATGACAAGCAGGAAAAATAACACATGAAATCATCATTTCAGCTCTCAACTTTTAACATGGATTATAAAAAAATCTTTAAAATATCGGTTCTTTGTCGAGAATCAGGGTTACACACTACTTTTTCTTGAAACTAATAGCACCATTATAACGAGGAAGAAACAAATACGTAGAAATCAAAGTTATTCAAGCTCTCAACTTGTAACATAACTTCTAAAACATACAAAAAGTGCTAAAAGTTGATTTTTAGCCATAAGAATAAGTTTTCTTGATCTAAAATTTTAATTAAATCTTTATTAAAATTAAAAGTATGCTCTGTTTCCAATATATGAGAGAAAAGAGCAAGAGTTTCTTTTTATTTTCTGCAGTTTCTTTTATGTTCCAAAATGCGCGTTACAAAAGTTTTGCTAGATTGTCCTGTATATAAACTAGAACAACCTGTGCAATTGATTCTATAAATACAATTCAATTTGTTAAATTTACTAATAGGATTGTTCCCCGAATTATTCTAGATACTGAATTTATTAATTGATCAAAAAATCACACTGATGTTAAGCCTTTAAAATCTTTTTAATAATTATGTCATGATTTGCTATACATGGCAAGGTTATAATTTACTTTTCTCTATTAGGTTTTGAGAAGTAATTAAATAACTGTTATAGTTATTTCTGAAATTAATTATATTAAGTCATTTTCTAATGTATTCATTTATAAATTAAGAAGGGTAATTATTTTCTTTTTCTAAATGATGGATATAATGGTTACAAAAAAAAATTTTCATCCAAAGGCCAAATTTTAAAAATGCTCTAAAATGAAAACTACGCTAAAAAATAAGTTTTTAAACGTTTTTCCTCTTTTGGCAATCGCAAAGAATTTCCATGCAAATTTTTAAGCGAATTCATCGAGTAGTTTTTGTAAAATACAAAAAAATGAAAAATCGTAATGAATTTTTTTTTTTCTGATTGGTTCTAAAAAAAATACGCTAAGGAAACCCATTTTTAATAGGTTCCCCTTACCCCAAGGTGACAAAAAATAAATAGTATCCAAAACTGAAAGCAAATCCATCGAGTAGTTTTCGGGATTCTATTGGCGTAATGAACACACATACACATCCACACATACATATATGCATATAGACATTTTCTGAAAACAACTTTTTTCGACTCCCTGAGTCTATATGTACAAATTGAGGAGGCCGTATCATTCTGTCCTTGTCTAATCTAAATTTTCGTTCTTATAAATAAATAAAATATTTTCATAGAAAAGTAAGACGACCGCCCAATAGAGCAAAAGACAAGCAAACGATTCTTCTCTATGAAAAAATATGAAATTCTGATTATTTTTCGAGTGAAGTCTGAAACGGAAAAACAGTTTAATCAACTCAATCAAGTTCGATTGTTTTTCTGAAAAAATAGAAACAATTTTTTTACCGATTCAATGTTTTCTCTATGAGAAAGCAAAATAACCCCGTGTTTTTTCTTTTCGTCTAATAGGCCCTAGAGATCAAGATATAGACATTTTTTTCAAATATAGTGAGAAAAAGTGCTTTCAAGAAATTGAATAACCAAAAAACTAAAATTTCCACATTTGTAGTAATATTAAATTGAGCATAACTTTTAAACCACAAAAGCTTTTTTGATGCACTAGAGCTTTAATTAAAGTATTTAATTCGCGCTTTCTTTTATTTTTCATACATTTTTTTATAAAAGATTTAATTTTTTGAGTATTCAAGTTCTTAAAAGCTCTTCTTTTCATTATAGTTTCAAATGAAATATCTATATCTCGGTCTCTAGGGCCTATTAGACAAAAAGAAAAAACACGGGCTCATTTTTTTTCATCAAAAAATCATATTTGTTTCAGCTAAATCCGTTTCCCGGAGGTGGGGACCTCTCTTTGTAAGTATGATACTGTCAATAGTATATTTGATACTTAAAATTTAAGTTCCGTTTCAGACAATATATTCATAGTTGCTTGAAATAATTATTCCATTTCCTTGTTTCTTGCTCATGCACTTATATATAGATCGTTTATATTATCGTTGTAGATTTACTTAATACCGTAGCGACACTTTCGTTTTGTTGTTGTACCAAGGCTTAATATATTAAAGTCTGTTAAACACAACATTACCTCGAATTCATATACTTTTTTGGCATTTTTTTCTAACATAAGTTTTGACTTTTGAGACATTTAGTAAGTTGTTATATTCCAGCAATATTTTTGCAATTGTATTTACAGTGTGCAAATATTTTATTATTTTTAATGCATATACTTACAAGGAGAGTATTTGACCTCCGGAAAAAAAATTTGGCTGGAACTGTGGGATATGATTCTTTCATGAAAACATTTCTTCGAAAATATAGAAGAAAGAAGCGTTTATAAGAACTTGAATAGCTAAACAACTAAAAATTTTACAAAAAATGCCCTTAGAAAAAGGATAAGTAAAGAGCTTTAATTTCAGCCTTATTGCATCAAAAAAGCTTCTGTAGTTCAAAAGTTGTGCCTAATTTCAAATTACTACATATTTATTAATATTTTTAGCATGTAACATAGGATCAAATTTTTATCCTATTTCTTAGCATTTTTTAATTGTCTGTAACTTTTGAACCATATGAGATTTTTTAATGCAACAAAGCTTAAGTAAAAGTTTTTAACCTTAACTCTCTTTTATTTTTCAAATAATTTTCTGTCAAAGTTTTAGTTGTTTAGTTATTCAAGTTCTTATAAAGACTTCTTTTCACTACATTTTCGAAGAAATGTTTATATCTCCGTCTATAGGACTTATTAGCACAAAAGAAAAAACACGAGTTTATTTTTTTAAATCATTTTATCGTATCTTACAGTTTCAGCCGAATCCGTTTCTGGGAGGTCAAATACTCTCTTTGTTAGTTTTGTAGAAACTTGAAAAGAGCTGTCATAAGTACAGCCAAAAAGTCGTTATTTTAATCAACATAACCAAATATCATTGCCCACTGCTTTAATTATAATTGAAAAAGAATATTTTTAGCTTTTTATTGAGATTAGATTACACGGCCACACAAAAAAAAATGTCAAAACCCACGGACCAGACCATATATACCTTATGTTTTTGAGGTCGCTGGTTCCGAATCCGTGGTCCATTTGACCCCATCACCTCAGGGTCAAGGTCAGGTCAAGGTCAAATTTACAAAATTAACGGCAACCAAGGTTTAACAGTATACATATATGTTTTTGAGGTCGCTGATTCCGAATCCGTGGTCCATTTGACCCCATCACCTCAGGGTCAAGGTCAGGTCAAGGTCAAATTTACAAAATTAACGGCAACCAAGGTTTAACAGTATACATATATGTTTTTGAGGTCGCTGATTCCGAATCCGTGGTCCATTTGACCCCATCACCTCAGGGTCAAGGTCAGGTCAAGGTCAAATTTACAAAATTAACGGCAACCAAGGTTTAACAGTAAACATATATGTTTTTGAGGTCGCTGATTCCGAATCCGTGGTCCATTTGACCCCATCACCTCAGGGTCAAGGTCAGGTCAAGGTCAAATTTACAAAATTAACGGCAACCAAGGTTTAACAGTATACATATATGTTTTTGAGGTCGCTGATTCCGAATCCGTGGTCCATTTGACCCCATCACCTCAGGGTCAAGGTCAGGTCAAGGTCAAATTTCCAAAATTAACGGCAACCAAGGTTTAACAGTATACATATATGTTTTTGGGATCGCCGAATCCGAACCCGTGGTCCGTTTGACTCCATCACCTCATAGTGAAGGTTATTTGAAGGTAAAATCGACAAAATTCTTGTAAAACAAACCAAACTTCATGCCATTTATTTTTTCTTACTATACCTTACACGTTTCTCATCAAATGATCGGTGCAAAGGTTTCCTTTTACGTTTTTTCCCAGTAGTTTTACAATCTCTTTTCAACATCCAGCAGTAGTCGGCCAGCATACTAGCATCCCATCTACCTTGATAACGCTTCTCCATTACTTTAATGTCTTGGTGAAAACGCTCTCCCTGTTCTTCGCTATAATCCCCACAGTTTTCCGGAAAACTATCCAAGTGATTGTGCAGAAAATGTAGTTTGTAATTCATTAGGCAACCCATATTCCCATAGTTCTCAACCATTTTAGATACAATTACTTTGTAATTTGGGCTTCTGCGATTACCCAAAAAGTTTTCAGTAACTTCCTTAAAGCTAAGCCATGCAGCTTTCTCAATGTTTGTCATGGAACTAATGAACTGGTCATCAGCCATCATTTTTCTAATTTCAGGACCGTCAAAAATACCTTCCTTCAATTTTGCATCTGATTTACTTGGAAATTTACTTTCCAAGTATTTGAAGCACTGGCTATCTTTATCTAAAGCTTTAACGAATTGTTTCATCACACCAAGTTTTATGTGTAATGGAGGAATGAGAACTCTTTTCGGATCAACCAATGGAGTAGCTACAACGTTACTCTTTCCGACTTCGAGAGATTTTCTTTCAGGCCATTTATGATTTGTATAGTGCTTTGCACGGTCTCTACTATCCCATAAGCACAAGAAACATGGCGTCTTTGTAAATCCAGACTGCTGTCCTAACAATATTCCAGAAACTTTCAAATCACCACATATCCGCCATTTATGCTTATCATACTGAATATTTTGTATTATAATTTTGAGATTATCGTATGTTTCCTTCATTGTAGTGGAGTGCGCTATAGGAACTGAGGCATAGTGGTTGCTATTGTGTAGTAATACGGCTTTTAAACTTCTTTTTGATGAATCTATGAACAATCTCCATTCTTCGTCTTTATACACATTAGGTTTAATTTCATTCATTAAACCTTTTACGTCTTTACAATATACTATTTTATCACCATTATGATTCATTTCTTCAAAGTATGGTTCGAAACTTTTGCTTCTTGTTCTGTAAAAAGATACTTTAGTAGATTTTGCCAACTGATTTATGCCTTTTAAAGCTGAAGCTAAATGTTCTGCTCCATCTTTAGGTAAGTTAAGCTCTCTAACTAGGTCGTTTAGTTTATCTTGAGTCCATAACTTTACGCTTTTGTCTTTTTGGCCCGCTGGAAGGAAAATATCGTCATCGTCATCATCATCATTATCTGCAGTTTCTTCATTACTATCAGTTTCATAGGACTCGCTACATTGAGTAAAGGTAATTTCGAAGTGAAATGTACTAGATTCATGCAAAACAAACCTAAACCACGGTATCTTTTGTTTCTTCGGAATTTTAGTACAATATTGATTAATTTCATTTTAATACAAGGCTACTTCGAAGAACAAAAGATCATATTTAATTTTCTCTTATTTGTGAGATCGTACATTATACAATTTCAAATTGCATAAGAGTGTTCTGTGATATACGTGAAGAATTGTGTAGAAAGTAAGCATGCATTTTCTAATTGTACAAATGTACGGTTAAATGAATAAGAAAGAATTAAACATGAATTTTTTTCGTCAACGTAGCCTTCACCTGCTTCCTCGACAAAAACTGTGACGGTGACACTGCCCCAAACGGGGATGTGTGGAATGATCCGGTCATAAGTTTGTCGGGGTAACGATGCCAGTGGAAGCGCACTGCCTCGCAGGGGGACGTTAGGGTGTGAGGATGAAGCCGTAGTGTGTCCGACGACGAGTTGACACTGTCCTCGTCAAAGTCGGAAAGCTCTTATACTTAGCCCCGGAGAGGTATAAGAGTTATCACCTCCGGGACAGTGGACTCACCTGCGATTGGACCAAGATCCCTAACATGCGGGGTTATACTGAAAATCATGGAAAATATACCTTCTACATCTCAAGGGCATATTTGCACAAAAAATTCTAATCTTTTTTGTTTTGTCTGCGGAGTATTCACTCCGCAAAAATCTCGAAGACATTTCAATGAGAATCTCAGAAAAATTTACAAAACTTGCTTCAAATTAGAAACTGATGTAGTTATAGAAAAGTGGACTCCATGTAGTATCTGCGGACAATGTCGTCAAATGCTTTGTAAGTGGAATAAAACAAAAGAAGATGACAAAGTTAAATTTAATAGCCCAATGGAATGGTATCAACCAGACAGAAGAGAGGATTATTACTTCTGTAATACCGAAATTATTGAAATTAATAGTAAAATTAAAGCAACAGTGAATTATGCTGATGTTATTTCTGTAAAAAGACCTATCGAAAAATCGGGAAGCGATGAAGAGCTCGATCTTCTTGAGAGGCTATCTATTGAATCAGATACCAACGATGAAAAAAATGATGAAAAAGATAACGAAGTCAGTGGCGGCATTGATGGGGGTAGAATTGATAATAATGACTTAAAAGATGAATCGTATGAAAGCTATAGTGATGAAGAAATTGAAAATGATGATGATGATGATGACGATGACGATATTTTCCTTCCAGCGGGCCAAAAAGACAAAAGCGTAAAGTTATGGACTCAAGATAAACTAAACGACCTAGTTAGAGAGCTTAACTTACCTAAAGATGGAGCAGAACATTTAGCTTCAGCTTTAAAAGGCATAAATCAGTTGGCAAAATCTACTAAAGTATCTTTTTACAGAACAAGAAGCAAAAGTTTCGAACCATACTTTGAAGAAATGAATCATAATGGTGATAAAATAGTATATTGTAAAGACGTAAAAGGTTTAATGAATGAAATTAAACCTAATGTGTATAAAGACGAAGAATGGAGATTGTTCATAGATTCATCAAAAAGAAGTTTAAAAGCCGTATTACTACACAATAGCAACCACTATGCCTCAGTTCCTATAGCGCACTCCACTACAATGAAGGAAACATACGATAATCTCAAAATTATAATACAAAATATTCAGTATGATAAGCATAAATGGCGGATATGTGGTGATTTGAAAGTTTCTGGAATATTGTTAGGACAGCAGTCTGGATTTACAAAGACGCCATGTTTCTTGTGCTTATGGGATAGTAGAGACCGTGCAAAGCACTATACAAATCATAAATGGCCTGAAAGAAAATCTCTCGAAGTCGGAAAGAGTAACGTTGTAGCTACTCCATTGGTTGATCCGAAAAGAGTTCTCATTCCTCCATTACACATAAAACTTGGTGTGATGAAACAATTCGTTAAAGCTTTAGATAAAGATAGCCAGTAGCTTCAAATACTTGGAAAGTAAATTTCCAAGTAAATCAGATGCAAAATTGAAGGAAGGTATTTTTGACGGTCCTGAAATTAGAAAAATGATGGCTGATGACCAGTTCATTAGTTCCATGACAAACATTGAGAAAGCTGCATGGCTTAGCTTTAAGGAAGTTACTGAAAACTTTTTGGGTAATCGCAGAAGCCCAAATTACAAAGTAATTGTATCTAAAATGGTTGAGAACTATGGGAATATGGGTTGCCTAATGAATTACAAACTACATTTTCTGCACAATCACTTGGATAGTTTTCCTGAAAACTGTGGGGATTATAGCGAAGAACAGGGAGAGCGTTTTCACCAAGACATTAAAGTAATGGAGAAGCGTTGTCAAGGTAGATGGGATGCTAGTATGCTGGCCGACTACTGCTGGATGTTGAAAAGAGATTGTAAAACTACTGGGAAAAAACGTAAAAGGAAACCTTTGCACCGATCATTTGATGAGAAACGTGTAAGGTATAGTAAGAAAAAATAAATGGCATGAAGTTTGGTTTGTTTTACAAGAATTTTGTCGATTTTACCTTCAAATAACCTTCACTATGAGGTGATGGAGTCAAACGGACCACGGGTTCGGATTCGGCGATCCCAAAAACATATATGTATACTGTTAAACCTTGGTTGCCGTTAATTTTGGAAATTTGACCTTGACCTGACCTTGACCCTGAGGTGATGGGGTCAAATGGACCACGGATTCGGAATCAGCGACCTCAAAAACATATATGTATACTGTTAAACCTTGGTTGCCGTTAATTTTGTAAATTTGACCTTGACCTGACCTTGACCCTGAGGTGATGGGGTCAAATGGACCACGGATTCGGAATCAGCGACCTCAAAAACATATATGTTTACTGTTAAACCTTGGTTGCCGTTAATTTTGTAAATTTGACCTTGACCTGACCTTGACCCTGAGGTGATGGGGTCAAATGGACCACGGATTCGGAATCAGCGACCTCAAAAACATAAGGTGTATATGGTCTGGTCCGTGGGTTTTGACATTTTTTTTTTGTGTGGCTGTGTTATTATTTAATTATTATTGTAATTGTTTTAGAAAAAATGATTTTGCATTTTTCAATTTTACAGACAGTTATGGAATTCTTAGCCGATCAGACGTGTTGAATTCATGAGCCTAAGCACAGGCGTGCTGAGCTTGTTTGTCTTTAAGGGTTCACGCTATATACTATTAGCCGACGTGCACTTTCCTGTATTTGTACTCTCACAAGCGAGCTTTTAGGCTAGCTAGAGTACAAAGGTTTTCAAATCGCTTTCTTTATGAGTTAAATAGTGTTAGTTCTGGTGCATTGGTTGTCAAGGTCGGCAGTGTTGTGCCTACAAGTGTAAATTCTGGAAACAACATCAGTTTGATAGCATTTTGCGCGGCGTTGCTTTAGCTCCCGATTGCGAGAGTGTAGCTAACAGCTCGCAGGTTCTGGCTTTTAATAAGGAAAATTCTTACGATGCAGATAATATGATTGGAAAAGGGGCTAGCTCATCTAGCCAAAGTAAAAAGTTAATTTACGTGAACACCATCTACAAAAGCTCTTTGCCTATGTTTAATCAATCGATAATATTGGACTCAATTGAAAGATTCATCAACGACCAGTATATGGATCAATTTGAAAAAATTATGAACACTAAAGATCTGATAGCTTTCTTTAAAATATCGGACAATAGAGTGTGTTTTACTCTAAATTCAGAGGATGACGCGCAAAAGTTTCTAAATGACGCAAAAATTAATAAATTAAAGGTAAGCGGTTCTAATCTGTAATTCTCACCTTTCAATTAAAAAAATGTTGTTCACAAATATAAACGTATAGTTATTTCAAATATTCTGCCTCAAATTCCCAACGATACGATTATTGATGGTCTTAAGAACTTAAAGATAAATACTAGAAACAATATTTCTAACATTAAATTTTCAAGGTTAAATGAAGGAAGAAAACATATTATATCACATCGTAGGCAATGTTACGTTAGAGAAGAGGACATAAAAAAGATTCTCAACAGAATTAAAATTAATTTTGGAAACATAAATTATTGGGTATTCTTTGGCGCTGAAGATATCAAGTGTCAGCTTTGCAAAGAATCTGGACACATCGCCAAATATTGTGCAGCTCTAAACAATTATAATTTAAGCTCTCAAAATAAAGATAACGATCTACCTGACATTCAGCCTTGAACCTTAACCTCTTAGCCTATAAACGCCGTTTCTTTAAATAACATACCGAATGAAGTCATGTAATATGAATAAAACTTGAAAAGGGCTCTTACATCCTTTTCCAGAACCAGTTCTACAGAAGGCGATGCTTTTGTAAAAACTGAAAACCTTTCAGACTCTAGCTTTAAATAACCAGCTTTCAAAATTGACAATAAAAATAAATCTAATAGCAGATTGCACAAAAAGATGAAAATGGACGGAGAACTTACTTAAAACAGTCTAGATAACACCGATGTTAGTAAAACAGAAGACATCGACGAGGATCTTGAAACATCTTTTACTCCTATCAAATCGATTATAAATAACGATTATTTTCAAAATATTATGTTTCAATCAATTAAAAAATTTTCTAAATAGAGTTAAATACCAAAGAAATGTTTTAACTATTAGCAAGGAATTTACCACCGATACCACTGCTCTTATTAAATGGCTTACGGTAATTGAAACAAAACTTCTTGATGCAAAGCTGAAAAAGTAGGCTTAAATCGCTTATTAAGAAAATTAATAAAGAGTCAGATAAATTCAAACCCACCTAATCTTCGGTTATAAATTAATCTTAAAAAAAATACAAAATGCATATGAGCGGTAACAACAAACTGAAAATTTTATATTGGAATTTGAGAAATTTTCCGAACAGGAAACTTGAATTGGAAAAAAATTAGTCAAGAATATGATATTATTGTAAAAGTAGAAACCTGGCTAAATCCTAACCATAGATATTGTTTTTTTTATACAAAATTTATAGAATTGATCGGTCTAAAAAACAAGGTTCTGGAGGTTGCATTATATTTTTAGTCAAAGCCGATATTGATTTTGAAATTTTAAACATTTTCACTCTTGATCTCAGCTTCGAGATTAGAGGTATTAAGATCCTCTCCAACACATGTAGCTTTAATCTTGTTGCCGGTTACAAATCTCCATATGTTCATCCTGTGCAGAAAGTTCGGTATGACATCTTTAGTAGCCAGCATATCAGTCAGGAACCTTGTGTAGTAGGTGACTTTAAATTGCACCATATGAACTGGAATTATGAGCATAATGACCAAGATGGTAAAATACTTTTGAACGTGTTAGATTCACAAAAGCTAATGCTTCATTACATCAAAACTCACACCCATATTCATGTTGCCAGAAAGAAAAAGTCTAATATTGACCTTGTTATTTCCACGGATAACATAGCTGATCTTACACATTACCAGGTTCTAAACGATCCTCACGGTTCTGATCCCTTTCCGATTAGTTTCACAGTCAACTTCGATAAATCTTTGTGCCGTAAGAAATGACATAAAATACATTCCAAAAAAAAAACAAATTGGATATAATGTAATAACACACTAGAAAAATCATATTACAAGTTTTTTAAACTCACCTACCTCAACACTTCAGCTACAGACAAATATGACTTCTGGATTCAGCAGGTCAAAGCTGCTGTGATTGACAACATTCTAACTAAATATTTAAAAGTTCATTATACATTTCATTGAAACCCTGTCCCATGGTCGGACATTGAGAGCGACAAACTTAGAAGAATCCACAAAGTTAAGTATAAAAAATACGAGTACTCTGGACTATCACATGATCACATAAAATACATTGGATTGGATAAGATACTTCGCAAAACATTTAGAAAAAATAAGAAATAGTGCTATAGGAGATTTTCTGAATCTGAAGACTTTAAAACTAACACTTCATATGTCTGGAATAAAATGAAAATGTTCAAAAATAAATGGGTCAAGTTCACTACTTCTAACCATGATAAATTGGTCAAAACCCAAGCCCAAGTACTACTGAATAAAATGGTTCCTCACATGGTTTCGGATGATACTATCAACCGTTCTCTAAGTCCCTTAAATACTACAGATATTTTTTTTTGACGCTCCTTACGATTTTTACGAGTTTAACGCTGCTCTTCAGCTAAGAAATAGTTATTCGGACTGTGGTCTTGATAATATTGATTATTATACTTTACTGAACAATGCAATTAAATATAAGCTGGAACTTTTGGACATTTACAACCAAATGTACTCAACAGGGATTCACCTGATTAGGTGGCAGGAGTCTTTCGTGCACTTTATTAGCAAGCCCGATGGGATTTGGCGTAGACCAATCGCAATGGCTAGTTGTGCTTGCAAGTTGTATGAACCAATGGTAAAACATAGACTATAAAGATACTGTGAACATCATTCCATTCTTCTCATCTATAACTCAGGCTTTAGAAAGGGGCACTCTTGCAGTGACCATCTCACTAATCTGGCTCTCTCCATCGAAGATGGTTTCTTTAAGAATAAAAGCATGCTGGCTGTCTTTTTGGACGTTCAAGGAGCATTAAACAATGCAGATCTCAGACCACAGACGATATTGTTTCAGCCTCCTCTCGGCCATTAAAGTCTCCTCCTACCAATCAGCGCTCGCAAAAGAGAGGTGCGGCCTTTCCACCCCACTCGCTTGAACCGTCTTCTAGGAGACGTTGTCGCTCAGAGTCAAGCTCCTCCCCTTCTTCTATTGAGAGCACTATAACTTTGAGCGTGGACTGGCAGTGTGCTATTACCTCTAGTCCGTCTCGACGCTACGCTTGATTATCCTTCCACAGAGGTAAAGTCCCCCGATTCTTACAACATAACAGCCATTATGTCGCCACCGGAGCAGTTTGCTGCTTTTTCTGCCAATTTTAATGAGAAGTTCGAGCAACAAATGTCTCTCTTTAATAATTTGCTACAGGCAACGAATAAATTGGTTGAGTCAAATGAGAAACTTGTTTCTGAGGTTGGTGCTCTCAGAACTGAGCTTGGGGAGGTGAAGCTCTCTTTTGTAGAGCTTGAGAAGCGATATGATGCTCTTTCTGATTGCTTAGATCAGTATATCGCTTCCTGTTCTCCACCTAATGTTTCTTTGCTGCGCGATTCCTACGAGATACTTTTTTTCGGTATTCCTTCGTCCGTTTCGCTCTCCAACAAGGATATCGTTAGAGTTGTCTTGAAGACTTTGGGACTCGAGTTCGGGACGGCAGTCTTAATTAAAACTTGCGAGTGTCTACCCGTGATTCATATAGAGGTTTACCAGCCTGAGTGCTCTCAGCTTAACAGCTTTCGTGTTTTGTTGGTTGGTTTTCATCTGACGCTATTCGTGACAGCATAGCCGAGGCATCGCCCAAGCTCCGAGATTTTTCTTCCGCTGAGCCCTTTGGTGTGGGCGGAAAAAGCAAAATTTTTGCTTGGCCAATTTGGCCTAAGCCAGTGTACACACTGCTGAAAAAGGTAATTGCAGTCTATAAGGACTTAAACTATCTTCAGCCTATAGTTCGAAAATTAATAGTGTGTATGCATCCCTCGAAAAATGCTCAATTAATCTCAATTACCAGCGGGGCGCAGTTATCCTCACTTAAGCCTCTTAAAGAGAAAAGATGAGGACCATATAGCTCTCTTGTGACAAGCACTCGCTCTTTTTCAAACATTCCTTCTAATTCTAGTTTTAATTTTATTTCAAGTAGCGCATGTGCCAAGTTAAATTCAAATCTTTCTAGTAATTCTTCTATAAATTCCTCTCACAATGATTATTCTTGTATAAAAAATAACTCTGATGTTTTACAAAATCTAACTATTTCTCATGCGAATGTCAATCGTATTAAAACATATTTTTTGGCCTTTGAAAACTACATAACTTCTAATAAGACTGATATTTTCGCAGTTACAGAGACGTTCTTGACTGAGCTGGATGATAGCTCAATTATTTCGTTGGATCATTACAACTTCTTTAGATTGGACAGAGTGGGCAAAGGAGGTGGTGGAGTCGGATTTTACGCTCGTGACTTTCTCAAAGTCAAGATTTTGTCTCAATCTGATCCTATTTTTGATAATACTGCAGAGTATATCATGGCTGAAATCTCGTTTGATACGGGAAAATTGATTTTCGCAGTGGCTTATCTACGCCCTAAGGCTCTTTTTCCAGACGAATTTTTCAATATTTTGTCTACATTTCTACCTTCTTATAAAAATGTTGTTATTATAGGTGATTTCAACATAAATTTATTATCTATCAGTTACTCTGCTGACACGTTTTGCTCAGTTAGTGACTTGTATATTCTTTATGTGGTTCCATCTGATCCTACACACCACACTCTCACTTCGGAGTATTCTTTTCATTCTTGGATTAATCTATTCATTATTAATGATGAAAATCCCTTGCTATCCTATAAAAAGTCATCGGCACCTTTTATAATAGGCCATGATCTCATCTCGATCACTTTTAGAGCATATAAACCTCCTAACACAACTAGAAAGCTTTTTTACAGAAACTATTCTAATATTAATCGTGTTAGTTTAAACGAGTCGATTTCTAGAGATCTTTTTCTTAAGTCGCAAGTGAGCCTTGCATCTTCTTGTTCTAATATTGAACTTATTAATAGTTTTGTAAATAGTGTGTCTTCTGTCCTTGTTTCGTCTTTTGATAACTATTCACCGTTGAAATCGCGAAATTTAACTATTAGAAAAAAAACCCTGGGTTACCCATGACATTCGTGTCAAAATGAAAGAGCGTGATGGAGCATATCGGTCTGCTGCTTGTTCAGGTTCCATTCTATCTATTTCTTATTACAGGAGGCTTCGTGGAGAGGTTTCAAATGCTCTAGATACTGCTAAAAATAAATTTATATCCAACCGCTTGTCTGTTTCATCGAACTCATCAAATCACTGGACAACATTACATAAAATCAGGCTCTCGTGGTGAGATAGGGTCACTCCTTTTCGCCTTGAACTTGGTTGGATATCGGTTAAAAATAGGCAGCTCTATTTTAAAATGGTACTAGCTCACTCTATTGTGTCCTATCAAAATCCATCATACCTAGCTTCTAAGTTCCTACAGGCTAATGTGGATGCGGTGGTCAAGTCATCAAATAGATTACCTGTGAGACTGCTCATGTGCCCAGTCGTACGTACTGCTTCGATGCAGCATCGATTTTCATTAATAATAATGTAGATTTATTTCCTG
This sequence comes from Anastatus disparis, assembly GCA_017163975.1. Classification (NCBI taxonomy): domain Eukaryota; kingdom Metazoa; phylum Arthropoda; class Insecta; order Hymenoptera; family Eupelmidae; genus Anastatus; species Anastatus disparis. The sequence goes on along the minus strand of JAFFSR010000291.1, from coordinate 672,390 downwards.
GTTTTGAAATTGGGTTAACTCAGGTTGTCAAAATACGGCTATTGAGAAAATTCCTTAGTAATGAGCGCGCTGAGTGGCTTGGTTCATTGAATACTTGTTGAGTGTTTCTTGCTATATCTAAATTACGCTTTACTACAGTCATTGAATGTAGACCTTGAATGGTTGCTTTCTGCACTGGTGCGAATAGCTAAATGCAGAATAAATGATATTTGAATTCAAATATAAATTTAAAATCTAATTACTTCAATTTATCTTTATGCGAATAATTCTTTTTGACTACTTATAAGAGAAATCACATTTATACTTTAATTATAATTATTGCTTTATCTAGAATCATTTTAAGGCTGTTTATGTAAATGTGAAAACTTTTTGTATTCATACTGCAAGTCATAATGCGATGTTGTGTTTAAACATTTTGTAATTTGCTATACTATTGTTTTTTATTATGAAATATATCAGTATATTTTTATTGTAAATAATTTGTAACTACTTATGGGCCATACGGGGTTAAACCCCACGGCCTTAAATAAACGTATCAATCAATCAATTAATCTCTCTGTCTCTCTCTCTCATTCTCTCTCTCTCTCCCTCTCTTACCTAAACTTGAATATGTATACATGCACACACAACGACACTGTGCCGTTGAGCCTTCTCTTCTTCCTCCTATACATTGCTTGGTATAGTGTACTAATGCATGCGTTATGAATTAATAATGAAAGTTAGGCGTAATTAGTGGGTCTACCTATATTTGCGCTTTTAGTAAGGGGATTCACTAAAAAATAGAAGATAAAAATTTTTTAACAAATAAAAGCAAATTAAAAAAAATTTTAACAAAAAGAACGGACTTTAAAAACATTGAACAAAACAAAATTAGTAAAAAAAATTTGACGTTTTAAATCAAATATATATTTAAATTATATATATACATATAAATATATAATATATTTATTAATAAATAAATAATAAAAATAAATGATATGTAATAAAACATCAAACAAAAACGAAAATTTTTATAAAAAATAAGATTTTAAAAACTTTGCACTAAAAAATGACAAATAAAAAATGATTTTTAACAAAAAAAAAAACCGACTTCAAAAACATTGAAAAAAAAACATTGAACAAAAGAAAAAATTTTTTACAAGAAAAAAACGATTTTGAAAACATTGCACTAAAAATTAATGAATAATATATTACCCTTAGAAATCATACGCATGAAAAGCATCTAACACACGTGTAGCGAATATAATATAGACTATCTAATCATTACAAACACAAACGAATTATTTTTTTATTAGGCTGCTTATAAAGAAATTAATAAATAGATAAGACAATATATACATAAAAAAATATTAAAATTTTTGGAGTCTAACAAAAAATTTTGAAAAAAATTGCATCAAATATAAAAAAAAATATGTTAAAATATATTATTGGTATAACGATAAGCCTATTCAAATTATATTTATTTTATATAATTCCATGTTTCCGTTATTATAAATTTGATATTTTGTTAATATTAAATCTAGATACAACTTTGAAATATTCACGTCTTTTGCATTCGAATGACCATGCGCCGACTGCCGTAGTTCCGCGTTGAGTTACTACGTAGTTATCTAGAAAACTCCATCACGCAGAAAAAAATTTAAGACATATAAGGCAGCACAGTATGAAATTGGTGACAATCACAAAAGCTAGGTAATTGACGCGGTTGTATGTATAAACAGTATTCTTGATATTTAACATTTTATTAGGTATCTATCGCCTCCTTTGTTCACTTTCAAAATTTTTTGTCAGATTTGTGACAATTTTTTCAGGGTAGCACTGATTCCAAAAGTTCTAATATTTTTTCATGTATATATTGTCTAATCTATTCACTAAATTCGTTGTAAACAACCTAATTAAAAAATAATTCGTTTGTGTTTGTAATAATTAGATAGTCTATATTATATTTGCTACACGTGTGATAGATGCTTTTTATGCGTAAAATTTCTAAGGATAATATATTATTTGTTAATTTTTAGTGCAATGTTTTCAAAATCGTTTTTTTTCTTGTAAAAAATTTTTTTTGCTGAGTGTTTTTTTAAATGTTTTTGAAGTCGGTTTTTTTTGTTAAAAATCTTTTTTATTTGTCATTTTTTAGTGCAACGTTTTTAAAATCTTACTTTTTATAAAAAATTTTGTTTTTGTTCGATGTTTTATTATATATTATTTATTTTTATTATTTATTTATTAATATATATATATATATATATATATATTAAATATATATTATATATATATATATATATATATATATATATATATATATATATATATATATATATATATATATATATATATATATATATATATATATATATATATATATATATATATATATATATATATATATATATATATATATATATATATATATATATATATATATATATATATATATTAAATATATATTTGATTTAATGCGTCTAATTTTTTTTACTAATTTTGTTTTTGTTCAATGTTTTTATTATGATTTGACAAAAATTTTATTAATTATGGGGTAGTACCCCGTATAATTTAACAAGTACAATAAAAAGAATCAACATAAAAAATAAACTTATGTAATGAAAACAATGAACAACAAAAATTTCAAAATTGAAAAACAATGAAAAACACTATTAAGAAAAGTGTATGTAAAATTTAAGATTAAACAAAAAATTGATTTTAGTAAAATTAAGTTGAATTGTGTACGTCAACTGGTAATCCCACAGAAACTAGGGCTCAGTCTAGAGCAGCTGCTTCCCTACGCCAATTCCAGCGCTCTCCTTTGATTAACCAGTCAAATGCGTGCTTTTTAACTGCCCTAATATAACCCACCTAAAAGGATATTGGTATTATAGCCGCAGAACATAGCTCGTTAATGAAATTTGTAGCGAGATGTGTAAATGAGTCTGCAAGACACTTGTACGAACGGGCGGACAGAGGAAAACTCTAGGCGGCCTACGTACAGAAAAACGGATGTCAGAACCAGTGTCTACTCTGACGAACCGATTTGCCAAGAAAGTCGGGCTGCGACCAGAAATGATAGAATATGCTAACGAAATCGTGGAATACTTTTTCCTCGATAGGACCGAGAGCCAACCAAGATTAAGCCTATAGGGAGTCAGACGTTCGCGAAAAGTTATGTTACCATAAGCGAATTTCACACAGGCATTGAGGGCCCTATGAAGTTTTAAGTTTTGATAATTAAAAAGATCGTTGTAGACTACACAGGCATAGTCGAAGTGGAGAAAAATCAGCGATTCCACAAGGCTCTTCCTGAGCTTCTTCGAAAGCGAGCGCCTATAAAGCCTTAGCGAATGAAGCACTTCATGCACTCTACCAACAATAGCATTTACTTGCCTCTCCCAGTTCAGAGTCTGATTCAACCACAAGCCCAGGCTTCTAACTTCTTTAGAGAAAGGAATAGGCTGTCCACTCACTACGATGGGTGACACTTGAGATGCATTAGGCCTAAAAATGAACTGCTCACTACCGAGAATGATAACCTGAGTCTTAAAGGCATTAAGTTTGAGACCATTCACTAATGCTCACTCGACAATGGCCTCAACATCACAATTGATAATGGAAATTTCCTCCTCTATGTCACCAGCAAAAAACGAATGATAAATTTGTAGATCATCCACGTACAACATGTATTTTGAATACTTCAAAACTTCAGGCAGATCATTAATAAATATGGAAAATAACAATGAGCCCAAGACACTACTCTGTGGAAGAGCAAAATTAATACTCATCCAGAATTGCATAGCATCACGATCCAGCTCCTCTATAGACTGCGATCTACCTCGAAGATGAGAGGCGAATCACTTTATTACACCGTCAGAACTGTTGAAACCACGCAGTTTAAGGAGAAGCAGTCTATGGGGCACCATATCAAAAGCTTTGGAGAAGTCAAAGAGAAGAAGAGCAGTGACCCTTCTCCTATGAATGGTCAGCCTAATATCTTCCAGAATATTAAGAAGAGCTGTCTGGGTGTTGTTCCCCTGTCTGAAGCCAGACTGGTGCTCGTTCAATAGATTATTTGACTCAAGAAACCGTGAAAGCTGCTCGTGAACAACCCTTTCAAGAACCTTGGAAATCTGGCAAAGTCCAGCAATAGGTCGGGTTTGATCTGGTAAAGAAACAGATTTAGACTTTGTCAAAGGTAGTATGAAAGCTCTTTTCCAATTTGTTGGAAAATAAGAAAAGGTGAGAGAGTCGTTCACAAGCTCCGTTAATGGTTCAAGAATAGAGGGCGTAGCAATGTAAAAAAGAGATTGATTGATTGATACATTTATTTCAGGTCATGGGGTTTAACCCCGTATGACCCTTATGATTTACAAAGGATATACAAAAATTTTATATAAAGAAAAACAATTTGAATTTGACGTTTAAGAACAATATAATAATGATATTAAGATTATCTCCTAGTAGACACATTACGTAATTTAAGCAATTAAAACAAAAAATATGCATTTAAGTGAGTCAGTGTAAACATAGCACTGGTTATATTTTACTTTACACCAGTACAAAAGAGAAACCTAGAGAGGTCCATTGTTATAATTTTTATGGTAGAGTTTATTAAGTTAAGTAAACTCAACGAGTGCTTAATGCATTCTGCCATTCAGTGTGCTCATCTAAAAGAAATTTGTTAAATAAAAGGTGTTTTAATGCCTGCGTTGATCCCACTTCAAAACCATGTAGTACATCAACATTATTGTTGATAAAAGAAGAAGCTGATGAAACAAAAGAGTTGTGCATCGCCGCTGTGCGAGCTGTAGGACAAATGAGAAGCCTTGTAGGCAATCTATTGGATGATCTAACCATTGTGTCTATATTTGCTCGGCAAAATTTCGATGCCAGGTAAGATGGATTTTGGTATGATATAATAGAGTGAGCAAGTATTGTTTTAAAATAAAGTCGCCTATTTTTAACTGAAATCCATCTCAATTCAAGGCGAAAAGGAGTAAATATTTCTTGCCACCCAATGTTGCCAATCACGGATCTAACACAAGCATTAAGAGCACGATGAAGTTTAAGATTCAATGTTTGTGGAAGATCATCATATACTACACAGGAATAATCCAGAATAGAAAATATTAATGCTTCAACCAACTCTTTTTTAACCTTTCTAGACACTGCATGTCTATGAAACTTGAGAGACTGGAGAGTTCCAAAGACTCGACCAACCACTGAATTTACCTGTTTATTCCAGTTTTGAGTGCTATTAATCCAGACTCCCAAGTTCTTAACTACATCGGCATAAGTGATTGAGACATTGTTTACCAGAATAGGAGGACATATGGAGAGATCAATTCTCGAAATAAATTGCTCACTGCCTAGAAAAATAGCTTGCATCTTGCTAGGGTTAAGAGTAAGCTCGTTATCATCAGCCCACTTTATAACTGCAGCTACCTCATAATTCATGAGGTTTATTCCTTCTTCTATTTTTGCAGGAAGAAATGAGTGATACAGTTGCAAGTCGTCTGCGAAAAGAATATGCTGAGCTCTGCTCAAGACTGAAGGAAGGTCATTTATATAAATAGAGAAAAGCAGGGAGTCCAGGACACTACCCTGAGGAGCACCCGCTGTACAAGAGATCCACTCATTCACTCGATTTTCCAAGTCAGAGACAGCATAGAACCTGTTCCTTAGGTATGACGCAAACCAGCGTATAACTGTGTCAGAACAGTTGAAAGAACGAAGTTTAAGAAGTAATCTAGCGTGTGGTACCGTGTCAAATGCCTTGGAAAAGTCGAACAAGAGCAACAGTGTTACCATACGTTTGTTTATAGCTAGCCGAGAATCTTCAAGAAGCTTCAAAAGAGCTGTTTGCGTACTATTTGCTCTACGAAAACCTGTTAGTAGGCAATCGAGCAGTGTATTTGCTTTAATGTGAGAGTTTAGTTGTGAATGTACAACCCTTTCTAGAACTTTTGAGATTCCACAGAGTTTTGCTATTTGTCGAGTTTGCGAAGGAGAATCAAGTTTGTTAGACTTGGCCAATGGAAGCAGAAAGGCTCTCTTCCACGGGTCAGGAAATATTCCTGAAGAAAGTGATACATTCATAATAGAAGTCAGGTATGGTGCTAAGGATTCCTGTGTAATTTTTAATATACCTGTTGACAGTTCATCAGGTCCTACAGCTTTTGAGGAAGCCATATTCAGAAATGACTCACTAGGAGAGTATCACAACTCCGGATCAGGGATTTTGCTCAAACTTTGGAATAAGTTTCTAAATGTCAAAATATAAAAGGAAATAGAATTTTAGACACCAACGCTCAATATTTTCCTAGTTATAGGCAATTAAAGAAAATCACTAAAAAAGTTACTAGATTTTTAAACTCATATAGTTCCTTAGCATTGATAGCTAGTAGCTTAAAACTTTTTTTAAATGAAAGCTGAGCTCAAATCCTTTCGAATTAGTAATTATAGCATGTCAAAATATTATTTTTTCCCAAAGTTATAGCGTGATGAACATGAGACCCAATTTCAGCTTTTGTTATTAATTAATGTTTTAAAAAGAAAAATCAGGTCCAATGTTTATCACGCTATAACTTTGGGAAAAAATAATATTTTGACATGCCATAACTATTAATTCGAAAGGATTTGAGCTCAGCTTTTATTTAAAAAAAGTTTCAAGCTTCTAGCTATTAATGCTAAGGAACTATATGAGTTTAAAAATCAAGTAACTTTTTTAGTGATTTTCTTTAATTGCCTATAACTAGGGAAATATCGAGCGTTGGTGTCTAAAATTCTGTTTCCTTTCATATTTTGACATTTAGAAACTTATTCCAAAGTTTGAGCAAAATCCGTGATCCGGAGTTGTGATACTCTCCTAGTCAGTGATAGAACTGTTAACCTGAGAGAATTCAAAAATTGGAAAATTACTGCTTAATAGTGCAGCAAGCACCTTATTGATATCATTATCTGATAGAGCAGAGGATGTTGATGAGATGGAGGTGTAATGAGTCGATAGGGCTTTAGATGAAAAATATTGCAGTGGTGAAGGTAAGATCTTGTTTGAAAGTTCAATCTTGTGTAGGATTGTTCAACGACTTGTTGAGTTTAACGACGCCAGACGATTAGAAAGAGAGAGAGAGAGACAGAGAGAGAGAGAGGGACAGCGAGAGAGAGAGAGAGAGAGAGAGAGAGAGAGAGAGAGAGAGAGAATAGCATGCGAAGTATAAGAGAGATAAATGAGAAAACGAAACACCCGGTTTTTCTTAATTTGATAATTTGCTCATACAAACCGAATATTGGCCCAATAATTATAGGACACATCTGCAGACATCCTCTATCAGATAAAAAAAAAGTTTTTTCCAATCGATTTTAGAAATGACGGAGTTATGAGGTAACAGACATAAAAAAAAAAAAATTCTATCAAATTGAGAACCTTCTCCTTTTTGATATCGATTAAAAAAATTTGAAAAATGCTCTAAAATTAAAAGTGCGCTAAGAAAATCAGTTTTTAAAAGTTTTTCTTCTTTTGGGAGTCAAAAATAATTTCCATACAAATTTTCGAGCAAATTCTTCGAGAAGTTTACGTAAAATACAAAAAAAAATAAAAATTGAAATTTTTAAAAAATTTTTAATATGGCTCTAAAAAAACTACCCTAAGAACCAATTTTCAGTACCTCCCGGTCGAGTTAGCCAAAAAAATAAGTTGTATGCAAAATTTGAAGGAAATCCATTAAGTGGTTTTCGAGGTCTAATTGGAGTACTGAATTCATACACACACACAGACATTTTCTGGGAACTAGTTTTTCCGACTTCTTGAGTAAAATTATGTACAAATTGATGAAAAAATAGAAAAATTTTTTTTTGTTGATACAATGCTTTCTCTATGAGAAAGCAATTGTAAGGCATCAAAATAAGAAAAAATATTAACAAATTTTATATTCGTTAAAAACCTAAATAATCATGCAAAAAAATTTTTAAATTGTCGGATTTTGGTTTCGATTCACTTTTATCCAAATTACTTATAGTTACGAGAAAAAAATGTAATCAAAAAAAGGAAATAGTGTCGTACTATCTTTCAAAGTAACGAAAATTTTAATTTTACAAGTTTATTCTTTTCTTCTTTAGCATTAATTATCATAAAAATGATTTAATGTTAAAAGTACACCCAACGTTAATTGATTCTTTCCGAATTTTTCAAAATGTTCCAATAGAAACAAAGGAAACAACGGAATTGTCCAATGAAAGTTCAGGATTTCAAAACATTCGGAAAGAATCCATTAACGGTGGGTGTACAAATTAACGCTCCTTACAAAGAAAAACACTTTTATTTCTATCACGAATAGTAGCGCTAATTTCGATACTCCGCGAAGATTAACACTTTTCTCCGTTGGACCACAAAGATTACCATTTCTAAAATATTAACAAAAAAGTGTTCTTTTCGCTAAGAATTGAGGGAAAATGTTAGCAGGATTTTAGTTTTTGCGGAGAACTAGAGAAAAGTGTTTTTTTCGCGGAGAACTGCTGTAAAGAGTTTTTCTTTGCGTAATAAGAGAAATTAGTGTTTTTCTGTGTAAGAGCCGTCGAAATAATCTTAAAATATTAATCATTAAAAGAAACAAATATTTTCATTTCCAGAGGGTTGGGTAAAGACAGACGTGAGTTTCGCAGTGCGTAAGTGGGTCGAAAAACAACGATTAAATCATTCAATTCAGATAGCATGTAGTACTTGTAAAATTGAACGCAATGCAGCACCAGTCTCATTGGAAGCTAGATTAAAACCGTTTTTAGTAGTCCAAACATCACCGTTGCCACAACGTTATCGGCCAAAAAGAAATTCAAATTGTCAACCAGAGATGAAAGAATGTTGTAGGGATGAACTTTACATCAGTTTTGAAGATATTGGTTGGAGTGATTGGATATTACATCCAAGTGGTTACCATGCTTACTTCTGTCGAGGTTCTTGCTCTACGGCTGTTTCGCTTACTATGAGTGGCACACATCACAACGACGTTATTAGGGTATTTATATTTTTCTGCACTTATGTATCTAATCATATTAGTTCATATTAATTTAAAAATTATTTTTTTTTTATTGTAATTGTTTAATTCTTTTTCTGATTCCTATTTAAAATGCTTAGTTATTAGAAGTCATTCATATAAAGAAATTAAACCAAGACTTTTATTATTATTTTTTATTTTCACTTTGAAATGATTTTTATTTTATTGAGAAATAAGCATTATATTTATATATTTCAAATGAAACATATCATTTTATGAATAAGTGTTGGAAACACTAACGTCACTCGATCCTAATCCCCACTACTCTACTTAGAGCGGCAAGTCCGTGCCAGCTTGGCCTTTTGAGTTCAGTTCTTGGACAGCCTCACGAGAGAGCGCACGTGTTAAGAATAGCTAAACCTTTTTGCTTTGATTTTAATAAAACTTTCTTTAACTTATTTTGTTGTACAATAATCTTATTGCCACCTATCACTTATTAATAATTAAATCTCTAATTATAACAGGTTATGGGTCTGCGCTTTAGTGGTACATAAGTGTTTTGAAGTGTTTCTATTTTTTTTCTTTTCTTTGTTAAACTCTTATATATATAAAAAAAAAGAAAAAAACAAAGTACCTGAGAACAAACGGAGAGTTTGTGAAATCTCTCTCTTCCTTTTTTCGGTTTGAGTGCGATTTCTTCAAAAGAGGAAGCAAGTCGACAAGAAATTTGTTTTTATTGTTTCTATAACAAAAAGAAGGGAAGAAAGAGAAAAACTGTAACGATGGCCGAGTCAAACATGGCGTTAATGGCGGCGGGTTCATCTAAAAGTAAGTTTTTGTTTCATTTTTTATTCTCTCTACATTTATATTAAATTTAAATTTAGAGGGAGAGAGTATTGAATAGGTTAACGTATTAACAAAAGTGTTAAACACGCGCAAGAAATTACAATTACATATAAATGAAGTGTGGAATTTAAAAAGTACCAAGAAATGTATTTGTAAAGCTTGAGTAGAAAAATTAAATTACTAAGAAAATTAATTAAGAAAAACAAAAGTTATATTAAATCAAATTAAATAAGAGTTTAAGTGATAAACAAAAGGTGTATTAAATCAAATGAAATAAAAGTTTAAGTGAAAAACAAAATTACAAGTGCGTGCATAAAAAGAATCGAAACAAAATTTCTTAGAATCCGAGAAAAAAAGGGGAGGTAAATTTGTGTAGTTCGAGTGGTTGAGTGCGCGCGCAGAGCAAAGCTACGTCATACGGCCCGTAGAGAGTGGGAGAGCTCTTGCTCAGCTAAGCGGGACTGAATTCTATCTATAAGAAAGAGATAGCGAGCCTGCGCGATATACAGTTCAGAGGGAGAAAGTCTGAATGTATATATACGTATGCTTGTGTTATGATATACGTGTGACTGTGCAACACAGTATACAATATTACAAAAGCCGCGTTTTTGATCTTTGAATGCACCTCCTTTAAGGTAAATTTGAAAGAAATAAAGAAGCGATTTCTGTTGAACTACAAGGTATTAAATTAAGCGAAAAATATCTAAAGTATATGTGATAGTGCGTGCTACGAATCCTACCGGTATACAAATATACCTTATTAAAATTAAACATATTCGAAACTTATACCTATATAAGTATACGCATATATATGTTAAAATCTGTGTGGTACTGGAAGATTATAGAAAGAAAATACCTTTTAATAAAAATATTTCATTTAAAAGCGCATTAAGTGAGGGCCCCACTAAATGCGTACTGAATAGCTGAGTTCAGCTAAAATCAAATATAGTGTTCACACAGTCACTTCTTGATAAATACAACAAATGAGTGTGTTTTATGAGAAGACAATGAGTCTAAAATTAGATTTGAGAGTAAACAATGAGTTTAAATTTTGACTAGGCAAAGAGCCTGACGAGAGATCTCACTATGCACTAGAGCACCTAAGATTATTTAATTTAAGTAATTAAATAATATATTTAAATTGATTTAATAACAGTATGTAGGAGTAGCATCGCATTACGTTTAATTATAAAATATTATTTATTTCTCATTATGATTATAATTAACAATTTTACTGATTCAACAGGTTTCGATCATGACGACTTCAGAAAGTTAATCCTGAGAGAATGGGCATTGGTTAAGCTCAAAGAGGCTCCAATGGTCTACCAATCGGATCAGGTGACCTTAATGAGAAATCCTGATGGATCAATGTATTTCTGGTTAACGGCGCATCAGATGATCAGATTCGACCACAATTTAACTGATGACGAGTGGCACCTTGTTCGCAACGACTTCGAACAACGACCATGGAAGGGAACCGTGAAACCTCAGAAGAGGTCCAGATGTTTCATAAACTCCAATAGAGGAGAAAAGGGAAGACCTGCGGAAGAAGATTCTCATCGAGAGAAACGAATTCAAAAACAAAAGAACATCCAGTCACTGCAGGCCATTGCAGAAAATTATAAAGGTAAGAACAATATGTACAGATATAATAATATTGTTAAATTCATAGCTGATTCAGGTGCAACCGAGCACATGTGTAATTCAAAGTTATATTTAACGAATTTTGATATAAACTCGAAAGCTACTGTCAAATGTGCGAAGAAAGACAGTAATTTTAAAACTCAAGGCAGTGGAAATGCTTGGGTGATAAATAATCAAAATAAGAATATAAAATTGGATAATGTACTGTACTCCGAGAACCTAGCGAAAAATCTACTATCCTTAAGAAAATTTGTTGATCAAGGACTAGTAATTTACTTAGATAATAAAATAATAAATATATATGACCCTCAAACTCAATAAAGTATTATCAATGGAAAATACAAAAACCCATTTTGGATCTTAAAACTCAAAAATAAAGATATTAAGAACCTGGCAAGTCTATGTCCAGCGATAAGCTTCTATAACACCAGAAGCAAGATTAAAGATACAATCGAAAGTGACCATAAGAAAGCTGAAAGTGAAGAAAAACGAAATCAAGATGTTTCTGGTATGGAGTTCTATGAAACAACCAGAAATAAAAAATTTGAATAAGATCCTAGACTCACCTGATCAAGAAGAAAATAATGAAAAAGAAGTTAAGAATGTAAGCAGTATAAATAATAAGAAACTCACATATGGTATGCTGTGGCATACTAGGCTGGGACATATTTCCCAAAGTTACTTGAATGCATTAGCTAAGTCAGACAGTAATAAAATCGACTATAACCTTATCAGTAATGATAAAACGATAGCTGAATGTCAGGTTTGCCTTGAAGCAAACAGCATCAGACTGCCCTTTGGAAAAACAAGATTAAGAGCAGAAAAGCCATTTCAATTAATTCATGCTGATACGATGGGACCAATCTCACCTGCATCTCATCCTAACCATTATAGATTTCTGTTGGTAATTATAGATGACTGCTCCTGAGCAGCTCTCGTTTTTTCAATGAAAAATAAATCAGAAGTACCCAAACACCTAGAGTCATTTGTTACAAGCATGAGAAACTTAATTGGGAGTGACAAATTATGTTACTTAAGAAGCGACAGAGGCACTGAGTTTACAAGTCAAGAAAGAACTAAAATTCTGAACAAATTTAGAGCAGAATTACAAATGGCATATCCAGACACACCTGAACATAATGGTTTAGCTGAAAGATTTAATCGAACACTTGGAGTGAGAATCAGAGCAATGATGTTGGACTCAGGCCTGCCTATGACCTTTTGGGACTTAGCTGCAAAGGCAGCTGTATATATCTATAATAGAACTCCTCACAGATCACTGAATATGATGGCTCCACTAAGTAAATTGTTTAAAAATAGTTAAGTTGATCTAGAACAAATTAGAAGATTTGGTTGTTTATCATTTGTGAAAATTCATAGAACAACAGAATCCAATTTTTCATCTCAAACACTACAAGGTTATGTCGTAGGTTATCTTAAAACAGGTTATACTATTTATATACTCACGGAAGGCAAGTTGTACGAATCAAAACATGTCAGATTTGTTGAAAGCGTGACTTACAAAGACAGTTCCAAAGAGGAAATACCAAGTGAAGAATTAATAATTGGTGAAAATAAAAATGAAGAATCAAAAGAAAATGAAACTACTGCAACGGAAAAGAAACAGGAAATAGGAAGCACTCCAACCAAAAGAAAGGTCGGTAGACCTAAAAAAGAAGCGCAAGTGATGTTCTTTCTAGGAGAAACTCCACAAGAGGAGATACTAGAAAAATATGATGAAGACCTAAGTGATATTAAATATCATGCATTACTAGTAAAAATTCAAGGAGATCCTCAAACTTATAAGGAAGCCATTAACTCTCCAGAGGGAAAAAATTGGATTGAAGCAATCAAAAACGAGTTAGAAGCTTTAAGACAAAAGGAAGTATATACGACTGTAGAGAAAAAATCTATAAATTCAATAGGTAAAAAACCTAATATAATAAGCTCTAGATGAGTTTTTAAAAGGAAAACTGGCGATGAAAATACGCCTAAATACAAAGCTAGATTAGTAACACGAGGTTTTCAAGATAAAAATATTTATGATCTAAGAGAGACATATGCACCCGAGTCAAGAATGTCATTAATTAGATCATTTCTGACGATTATTAATAAATTCAAACTACAGCTAAAACAACTCGACATTGAAATTGCTTTTTTATATGGTGACTTACATGAAGATATATTCTTAGAGATGCCAGAAGGTATAAGCATTGACCGAGACACGAGACAGCAATTTGTCTGGAAACTAAACAAATCATTGTATGGTTTGAAAATAAGTCCTAAGAATTGGAATGAAAAATTCTCAGGAGTTATGTCGAAGTTAAACTTTAAATCTAATGATATAGATCCTTGTTTATTTATCAAGAGAATTGATCATGATGTCATCGTTGTTCTATTATACGTTGACGACGTATTAATGGCAAGTTCTAACGAAAGATTCTTGACCGAAGTTACAAGTGGATTGAGTCAAGAATTCAAGGTTAAAGATTTGGGAGTACCAAAAGAATTTCTTGGAATCAAAATCACAAGAGATTTTGATGAGCAGATTATAAAATTAAATCAAACTAAATTCATAAATAAAATGTTGAAAACATTTGAAAAAATCTATTTGATTCTTAGTTCTTGAATCAAATAGAAATCTAGTTGTACTTAATAACTATAATCATCCTGCAAAATCGCAGTAATCTAGGTTCTAGCAGAAAATCTTCTATCTTCAAGAAGAATCCTATTAGAATTTAGAGGATATATATTTGGCTGATTCCATTTCAAATCGAACAGTCAGTATACACTCAAGTCACCAATTACTGCGCTAATGGAGTATGTTATTCTACCCTAAAAATAAGGGTATACGTATTTTTTTATTTTGCTGAAATATCAAAATTGCATCAGATATGCACTTTTGAAAATTGCATACAAAAACTAAATGTTAAAACTGAAAATGTTATATTTAGTAAATGAATTTTCCTCTTGAGTCAAGCGGAATTCTACTATGGCTTAAAACAAAACGAAAATCTTCTACCACCAAGCGGATTCTCATTGGTTCTAGATTCTATTTTTTTCAGTGTATGTTCACGAAAACTATTATTTTAATTTTTATGTAAACGAAGACTATCACTCCTGAACGATTTTCGACAAAAAGAATTAAACTTTGATGAATGTTAACGATAACTATTATTTTAATTTTTATGTAAGCAAGGACTATCACTTCTGAACGAATTGCGATGAAAACTTCAATCTATGTTAACGAAAAATATTATTTTAATTTCTATGTAAACGAAGACTATCACTTTTAAAATAGTGCGACGAATAATATTATTTTTCAACATTTGATGACGGAAACTGTTATTTTTGTTCTATATAAACGAATATTATTATTTTTAACAAAGAGCGAGAAAAAAAGTTATTTTTCATATTTTTGTTTTTACACTATTATCCCTAACAAAGTACAGTGAAAAAAATACGTAAATATTAAAATCATAGTTTTCTTTTCTTTATCACTTTAAGTTTAATTCTTTCCGTTGCAAATCGTTCAGGAGTGATAGTCTTTGTTCACATAAAAATTGAAATAATAGTTTTTGTCAACATACATCAAAGTTTAATTCTTTTCGTCGTAAATCGTTCAGAAGTGATAGTCTTCGTTTACATAAATATAAAAATAATAGTTTTCGTTGTATGTGATGGAAATTATAGTCTTCGCCAAATGTCTGAAGGTAATTGTCTTCGTAAGCACCGTCGATATAAGGTAAAGACCCCAAAACGCGATCAGTACCCAATATATGATCAGAAATAAATAAGTTAATTACTGATGATGTATGAAAATAAATAATAAATAAAAAATTACTACATTTAAATTATATATTTTTTAATATAAAAGTATTGATTTTTTTAAAAATACAATTATAAACGTTAATAAATTAACGAATATTTTAGCGATCAACTTTTGGTATCTAACAAAATGATTTTAAAAAATCCTTCCTCATGAAATTTGTGTATAGAATTTATTTTTGTATTTATTTTAAAGCTCAGACCTTTCTTCATAATAATAATTGAGTCTATATCATTCTTTTTCTGTTATTTTCATTCAATTCAACTTTATTTTCTCGAAGAGTAAGCGCGTTTTGAGGTCTTTACCTTACAGGCAATTAGTAACTTTTTAAGTGATATACCTTTTCCTAGATACAGACAACTGGTAACGTTGGCAATGGTATTCTTCAATTGTCTATATCTAGAGAAACATTGAGTGGGATCTAAAATTTTGATTTTCTATATGTTTTAACATCCAAAATCATTTCCTAAAATTCGAGAAGAATCTATAATCTGGATTCCTGGCACTCTCCTTGGAAACTGCACTGTTAGCAAAGTAATTGTTTATGGAATACTGTTTCAAGTTCAGCTCTACAGAATGTGAATCATAAAATTTAGAAAAGCACCACCTAGTAACATAAGAGCGAATGGAGATGTCTTCAATCATAAACTTGTCTTTATGTCGCTTGATAGCATCCCTCTAAATATTGCAATTGTATATACAAATTTCTAGGATATATATATATATATATAAGGCTAGAATACTTAAGATTACGTTGTAAAAGTTCTTCGTTCTTCGGAGAGCCGGTACTACGAGATTTATCTCGTTTTTGGTTTTATCTTTGACGGAAAAATAATTGAGGTAATTATTTCAGAAAGTTTTAATGTAACATTAAAAAAACAATCATTTCCACTTTTTATAGTTGAACAGAAACTTGACGTTGAAAATAGCAATTTTTCTGGAGACTTTCTTCGGAAAGAATTGATGCTTTAGCATCAATCTGCAGAATTTTTACAGAAACTCTGTAAAATACTCACTAGGAGAGTGTCACACCTCCGGATCACGGATTTTGCTCAAACGTTGGGATAAGTTTTTAGATGATAAAATATGGAAAAAGCTAAAGTTATAGTCACAAACACTCAATATTTTCCTAGTTACAGACAATTATAGAAAATCACTAAAAAAGTTACTAGATTTTTAAACGCATATAGTTCTTTAGCATTGATAGCTAGAAGCTCAAAACTCGTTTTTAAATTGAAGCTGAGCTCAAATCCTTTCGAAACAGTAGTTACAGCATATCAAAATATTATTTTTTCCCAAAGTTAGAGCGTAATAAAGATTGGACCTAATTTCAGCTTTTATTATGAATTAATGTTTTAAAAAGAAAATTCAGGTCCAATCCTTATTACGCTCTAGCTTTGAGAAAAAATAATATTTTGATATGCTGTAACTACTGTTTAGAAAGGATTTGAGCTCAGCTTTAATTTAAAAAAAGTTTCAAGCTTCTAGCTATCAGTGCTTAAGAACTATATGCGTTTAAAAATCTAGTAACTTTTTTAGTGTTTTTCTTTGATTGTCGGTAACTAGGGAAATATTAAGTGTTTGTGACTATAACATTAGCTTTTTCCATATTTTATCATCTGAAAACTTATCCCGAAGTTTGAGCAAAATCCGTGACCCGGAGGTGTGACACTCTCCTAGTCAGTAGAATTTTCGTATGATTTTTTAAGGGTTAGAAAGTAGTTAGAATGATGAAAAATTCGAATTTACACTTATTTTGGGGGTTTGTAGGGTATTTAATCAATTCGAAAGTAAAATTCATGATAAAAAATGAGTTCAGCAATCCGAAATACAACCTTATATGACTTCTTGTTTACATTTTTCCTGAATATATTATTCAAATGTCAAAAACTAACTTTTAAAACGCGTTTTGATACTATAAACGACATAAAAACTTACTTTTTCATATTTGACGCAGTGTTTTTGATGTAAAGCTAAAAACTAACCTTTGAAATTAGTTTAGTGACTCGCAAAATTGCTCAGATATAATGAGTAGTCACGTTTCTGTTGAATAAGCTAAGACTGAGAATATATGGGCTTATCTCTAAAAATTTTAATTTTTGTCAATAATAAAAATAATTAAAAAAATTTTGAGACACGCATTTGGAATCTCTTTTATCATGATTTTGTAGTTTATAAATACACGTAAATCTGTATAAGCTAATTAACTAATTGAATAGAAAATTCTTGACAAATTTGAAAATTACTTTAATAAATTTAATTCTCTAAAAAAAAATTTTTTAACAAAAACCAAAACTGACTTCAAAAAAATGTACTAAACAGTTACAAATAATTAATGATGTTCAATATTTATACGCATAGTACGCATCTAACTTAAGACATGTGTAGCAAATATATTATAGATTATCTAATTTTTTGTAAACAGCACAAACAAATTGTAATTTTTTTCAATTCATAAAAAAATATTTTCGAAGTTGACGTCAAGTTATTGAATCGTTCTGCACAAATGTAGAATTTGACGCCAACTTCGAAAGAATTTTTTGAAGTCGGTTTTGTTTTTTGTTAAAAAATTTCCATTTGAAATCGGTTTTGTTTTTTGTTAAAAAATTTTTATTGTGTAATGTTTTTTTTCAATGTTTGAGAAGTCGGTTTTTTCTTGTTATAAATTTTTGTTTTCTATTTTTTAGTGAATCCCCTTACTAAAAGCGCAAATATAGGTAGACCCACTAATTACGCCTAATGTTAGAGTATAAATATTAAAATATAGATAGAATGTCATATTATATGTAATAGATGGTGTTACTAGCGAAACTGTAAGGAAGCCGAATAACGTTTAAAAATGTAAAACCTTGAGGCAGTTACAAAGAAACAGTTGAGAGAGTAGGATCGTGAGGTGCTCTCAATTAATAAATATACGTTATATTACGAAGTTTCTTTGTCATTCAACTAGATACCTTTTTATTCCTTTCCCGTCCTTTTAAGAACCTGCGAATATTAGATATACCTACATATTTTGTAATTATTGAATGTTGTTATAACACCTAACTTTCATTATTAATTCATAACGCATGCATTAGTACACTATACCAAACAATGTATAGGAGGAAAGAGAGAAGGCTCAACGGCACAGTGTCGTTGTGTGTGCATGTATACATATTCAAGCTTAGGTAAGAGAGGGAGAGACAGAGAGAATGAGAGAGAGACAGAGAGAGAGAGACAGATTTGATTTGATTTGATTTGATTAGACTAATTTTATTATGCCATGGGGTACAACCCCGTATACCTCAAAAAGAATACATTTTGTTGAATAAAATTCAAAAAGATATGACAACATTAATGAATAGTATAAAAACAATAGAAAATAAAAAGAAATTTAATAAACATTATGAGTTGAAGTTGGTTACAAAATTAAACATATAATTACAAAATAAAGAATTAAATAGACTTTAGCATGAAAATCAATACTTAATAATTTAACATTCACGTTTTAAGATTTGCGTCGCTGATCTCCCAAGCCATTCCCCATGGTCTTCATCAACAAGCCAATCAAATGCATGGCTATTGAACGTGGAAACTGATCCCACATCGAATGACAACGAATTGCCTGTACAGGTGATATACTCATTAATGTATTTAGTAGCAACGTTAACAAATGAGTTCAATAAAGCGCTAGTTCACACTGGTGGACAAATGAGCACTCTAGATGGTCTACGAGAGGAAGATCGTATAGATGGATCATTATCAACTCGTGCAAAGCAATCAGCTAAAAATGATGGAGTTTCAGAGACAATAATTAAGTATGCAAGAGTAAGAAAAAAGTACTTCCTCCTCCTGTTAACCGTGAGCCAACCGAGATTAATTCTGTGCAGTGACACTCTCTCACAAAAATTCATGTTTCCATAAACAAACCACACGCAGGCATTCAGTGCTCTATGAAGTTTAAGATTCTGGTATTGAAACAAATCATCATAAGCAGTAGATGCATAATCAAAAATTGGGAATATAAGCGACTCAACCAAACGCTGCCTAAGAGTTATGGCGAGGGAATGTCTATAGAATTTTAGAGAATGCAAGGTACCATGAACTCTGCAGACAATTGAATTGACTTGCTTTTTCCAATTAAGCGTCTGATTAATCCAAATTTCCAAACTTCTGACCTTTGTTGAATAGGTTATAGACTAGCCGCAAACAAACACAGATGGGATGGTTACAGGATCTAATCTGGAGACAAACTGCTCACTATTCAGAATAATAACCTGTGTCTTAGATGCATTCAGTCGTAGTCCATCCGCAACTGCCCAATCTTCAATAGCAGTAACATCATTGTTCAAAAGAGAAATATCAGCTGTTAAATCGCTGGAAAAAAAAGATCTATAAATTTGCAAATCATCTCAAATTTCATTGAGTAAAAAAATTACATAAAAAAGTTATGTTAGAAAAAGTAATATTTATATCATTCTGCAAAAATATTGCCTCACATGAACAAATATTTCTTGTGCATTACTAGCGGAATGCATACACTTTACTTTACTTTTTTCGTATAGTTTACATGCTGACAAATATTAGAAAAAATGCCCCCGATAGAAATTTTCATTATAAACTGGTCATATTTCAACTATTTTTCTCAAAACTAGTTAATAATTGACCAACAATCACTAGAAAATGATTAGTTTATCTGCTAACAGCCGACGGTTAATGGTCAAGAACTAGCAGAATAAAGTCAATCACCAAATAATCATTTTACTAAATATATACTTTATTTATTTAAAAAAAAATCAAATTGAATAAAAATAATAACTTTAAATCAAATTAATAGTGTATTTCTTACGGATCGGAATAATATATTTCTTTCCTCAGCAGATATTTTTACATTGTAAAGTATATCTTTATATTGTACTCGTAAATAATCTTTTCTTGACCTGGAGGTTATCCTGGCCACCTGGACATCATCTCCAGGAAGTGACTAAAATTTCTATATTTTCAACTATAATACTAGATTCACTTCTCCGTAGTTAATGCCTCGTTGACCTGGAGGTTGTTTTCATCACCTAAACATCAGTCCAGGAAGAGAATGATATTTTTGAATTTTCGATTATAATACTAAATGTGCATAATACTAGGTGAACTAATATTATAATTAAGTATTCAGAATTATGAGTCACTTCCTGCAGATGATGTCCACGTGTCAAAGATGATCTAGGTTGACATAACATCATCTACGAAGAAGTACAGCTAATAATGAAATTTAATATTCAGAAATTTTAGTCACTTCCTGTAGACGATGTCCAGGTGACTAAAGTGACCTTCAGGTCGGCATAACATCATCTACAGGTAAGTGCAGCTGGCATTATAATTAAAAATTAAGACAATCTGGTCACTTTAAGTAGGCTAAACTGGCCTTCAGGTTAACGAAACATGATTTACTAAAAAGTGCAGCTAATATTCAACTAGCATAAAAAAAATTAATCACTGTGACACGTAAAATAAACACACTTATTTAAAGAAATAATAATGCTATTAAAAATAATTAAAATTCAAGTTGATTCTAGTCATTAAAAATGAACATTGCAGACATTTAAAAAAAAACACTGATAAAAATACCCAAAATATTTGTGCTATCATCAATTATAACAGTAATGAAACGATTTTTCTCGTTTCTATAAAATTTTAGAATTACTTTTTGTGATGAATTTTTTTTTGTGATTTAGGGTTAGAAAACACGCACAGTCATATATTCGCAAATGTCTCTCTCTATTTCTCTTCTAATACATCTATGCGTATTTAGGCATAAATACCTCAATGTAAATTTTAAAATGAATTTTATATGGCTAAATCAAACTGAATTTAGAAGTTTAAACGATCTATATATTATATTTTAATTTTAACTATCAAAACTAAAATATGTGTACGGATATATGTCAATATACAAAAATATTTATCTATTATTTCACTAACTTTCGATCTGTTTTCGATTATATTTATTGACAAAAAAAAACTGGTTTGTAAATGATAAATGAACATTTTTAAATGGTCTATTTTCTACCAGGGCAATCGATTATTTGATTGGATAAAAAAGTGATAACCTTTGCAAAAAATCATAAATCAAAAGCCTCAGAGGTATCCCTGGTAGAAAGTTCAGCATAAAATATGGCGTGTCTACCAGCATATCGCCATATTTGTACGGTGTAATTACATTGTCAAATTCCACCATAAGTTGGTCATAATATGGACTTATTCTAATGTGTAATTTGTGCGTACTACTATAATAAATTTGTATTTATAGTATAATAAGTTTAACTTTAATTATGAACTTTCTCTAGTCTTCTTTATTATTTTTTTATTCACTATTCTTCAGATTTTAATAAAAGATGAATTTTTTTTATTCTAACCTAATTTTCTGATATGACTTAATATTCAACATTTTAACATAACCATAAACTTTGAAAATAGACGCGCTAATGTGGTTCTTAAGTTTTGTTAGTTAGTTGAAAAGCTTGATGTCCAGTTTCATTTATAGTCTATGTTAAATAAAATGTTTCGTGATACGTGTTAGATTATTTTTTTTTAACTAATAGTACTTAAAGCTATGATACTTTGCATATTGCTTTAAAATATCTTCCTCGAACATGATATCAATGCTTATGAATGTAATTTAGATTGTACTGTTATTTTGCTTAGAAAAGTTATTAAGCGGTTTTATATTTGATTTAGTCTATGATGAATCCTTTTATATGATACGTACCACACTACTTCTTTTCAAACTATAAAACTCAATATTATGTTATATAATACAACTTACTGATTTGTATTCACATTATGTTACAGCAGGACACTTTAAAATTATTTACAAAATTTTAGAACTTCGAGTGCCAGACTTTCAAAACGAATATGTGTATTATGAAATATTTTGTTTGTAGCTAAACCAAAAATGAAACTTATCACCAATTGTTTTAAAGTGAAATTACAAAACAATCCAGAATACATGGATTTATATTGATATCATGCTACGCAGAACATCCTAAAGTTATTTACAAAGTTATATGATTGTAAATGCTATAGTTTTAAAAATAAATAAGTAAAAATTAAATTCTAATATTACTTGGAAAAGCTTGATGGACAGTTTCCTCTTTACTGTATGTCAAATGAAATGTTTCATGTCAGTTTACCGTCAGCTCTTGTTTAGATCAGACGTGTTTTCTTGGTGCTCGGCTATAGATCGCGAGTAAACAAAGATCGTTAGGCCATATAGTGTGTTGTTATATATAGTTATACGAACATTTATATCAAGTGAGCGAGTAGGAGCTGGCAGCAGCTGAAAATGGCTCCTCTCGGAGGAGACCATTCTGCTTCCCAGGATTCTGAACAGGTCTCGATAAGTCAAAAGAAAAGTTACTCTTCAGTTACAGTTTCATATAGTTTTCCTAAAGATGAGTAAGCGGTGGTTCTTGACTCATTGAAAAGCAGCACCCTCGACGATTATGTTATAGAAATACTCAAACTTGTCAAAACAGAAGATATACACGCTATTTCAAGAATTTCAAATAATAGATTGTGTGTGTATCTTACAGCTGATGATCTTGTTGATGCTTGTAAAGCTATACACTTAGATAGCAAAGTACTGTTATATCTCTCTCTCTCTGATCTTAACATAAAATTGGAATCAAAGGTCACGTCTATAAGGGTAGGAGCCTCGGTCCCTGGATGTGCTCATATAGTAAGTTTTCGTCGACAAGTCTACATTTACCCAGATAGCCTATCATTACTACTAGACTCCCTACAAGTTAAGTATGAAGGTACCATTTTTCGAATTTTTGTAAATCGTAGTTTGAAAATACTAGCTCTCAAGACGGAGAAGAAGAGTAATCTACAATTCAAACTACGAGTATGTGTTAAATCAATAAAAATTTAAAGATAATGTTTTGGAATACGCGCGATGTTATTCCAAAATATAACGAATTTTCAACGATTCTTCCTCAATTGGATATATTCATGTGTGTCGAGACGTGGCTTACACCCAAGCATAACATCAGCTTTTCAGGCTTCGTCTCATACAGGAAAGACAGGGACAGCGGAAAGGGAAGGGGGCTTCTCCTTCTTATACGCGAAAACATCTCGTATATAAACTTAGATAATGTTAAGTCGTGTTATGAAAGTTTTGAAATGTGCGGCATCCGCTTAACTAATATCATACCAAGCATAGACTTAATTATCTGCTATAGATCGCCTGGTCAGAATCTTTCGCAGACCTTGTGGAATGAATTATTGCAAAATACGGCTAGCAGTCAACGCTGTCTTCTCATTGGTGATTTAAACGCTTACAATAGTATGTGGAATTGTGATTGTACGGACTTAAACGGTGAAAAGTTAGAAACTTCTATACATGACAATAACTTATTCCTACACAATTGCCGCACTAAAACTTGTAAATTAGCGTCAAAATTACCAATCAAACTTAGATTTAACACTTTCAAGCATTAACATTGCCGATAAGATTTCCTTTAAGGTCTGTGAAGAGAGAATAGGCTCAGACCATTTTCCTATATACATCAACTATGAGTCAAGCAAATCTGCTTATGTTAGAAATTCTTTTAAACTCAAAATTGTGCGTACTGATTGGCAACTTCTTTATAATAATCTTGATAAATTATATGAAGGATTTTCATCTGATGAATATGAAAGTCTATCACCTAGTGATAAATATGAGTATTTTATTAACACAATTAAGACAGAGGCTATAAATGCTAACAGTGGGGAACAAATTCGGAATAATGATAGGCCCAAACGTAGAAAACACCAAAATCCAATTCCATGGTGGGACTCTGACTGTGAAAAAGATAAAAGATTAAGACTTACAGCTTATAAAAAATGGAAATGCACGAAAAGATTAGATGACCTCATAACATATAACAAAAATTGTGCTATTGCTAACAAAACATTCAAACAAAAAAAGAAATAATCTTTTAAAAAATTTGCATCTTTTATTGACTTTTGTACCAATCAGGGTTTCGT
Source organism: Anastatus disparis (assembly GCA_017163975.1). Taxonomy (NCBI): domain Eukaryota; kingdom Metazoa; phylum Arthropoda; class Insecta; order Hymenoptera; family Eupelmidae; genus Anastatus; species Anastatus disparis. The sequence goes on along the minus strand of JAFFSR010000291.1, from coordinate 648,084 downwards.
CTGGAACAAATGCAGAATATTTGAAAATGAGTGGGTGAAAATAACACCTCAGCACACAGATAATAATACACAAAACTCAGAAACAGAAAAAACCATTAACAAGTTAAGTCCTCCTTGGGTTGAAACTGATCCGAAGCAAATCCCTGTAGGTAATTCTAATCCCTTTTTGGAAAAACAATTCTCTTTTACTGAATTTAATCTAGCCCTCAACGAAAAAAAAACAGTGCTGCTTGTGGGATGGAGGGTATAGATTTTGAGATCATTAAAAAATACCTATTAAATCTAGATTATTACTACTTGACATTTATATCCTCATGTACACTCAAAACGACTTTCCATGTAGTCGGAAGAATTCTTTCATATATTTTGTCAGCAAACCTGGAGGAAATCATCTCAGGCCTATTGCTTTAACATCTTGCTTTTGTAGGCTATTCGAAACGTTAATTAAAAACAGGCTACAGTGGTGGGTAGGAACAAACGATTTGCTTCCGGACAGCCAAAATAGTTTTAGGAAAGGTACGTCATGTACTGACAATATCGATAACTTATACTTAACTATTGACGAAACATTTATCGAAAAAAAAATATCTCTTGGCCGCCTTTCTTGGTGTTCAAGGCGCGTTCGATAACGTGCACATTGATACTCTAATAAAAATCCTAGCTGAAATCGGATGTCCTGACACTCTCCTTAGATATGTTCATTTCATCATGCATAAGCGATTCATCTTCATTAATGAATCGGGTGATAATGCTCACTATGTATATAAAGGTGTTCCACAGGGGGGGTGTGTTAAGTCCATTATTGTACATTTTTCAAGTTTCGAAAATTTGCAAAAACTTACAAAAATAGGTGCATATTTCCCAATTTGCAGACGACATAGCACTGTATATTAAATGTGACTCAATCAGAAGGAGTAGAAAAATCCTCACAAATGCAATTGAAATAATTCAAAAGAACCTTTTCCATCTTGGTCTGCTTCTCGCACCACACAAAACCAATTTCCTACATTTTAACAAAAAAAGAATTATGCCTGGCTCTATTAGTATAAACATATGAGATTGTCAGATATTATCTAGTAGTTCAGTACGTTTTCTAGGTGTTATCCTTGACTATATATAGACTTTCATTTTCCACGCAATTGAAACAAGTTTTTCAAAAATGCTCCAGAGCCCTAAATATTGTCAAATTTTTATGCGGTACTTGGTGGGGCTCGGACTCGATTACTTTCTTAACACTATACAAAAGCTTTGTAAGGTTCATTATTGAATACTGTAGTTTCATCACTTATCCCAGCAGTAAGACGCTGCAATACAAATTAAAAAAGTACAATTCTTTGCCATCAGGATAGCCTCCTGCGAAGAAGTGCACCCACTAACAGTTTACTTGGTGAATCCAAGCTAACATTGATTAAAGACAGAATAACACAATTGAGGGAAAACCATGTTACGAAAATTTACACAAATACAAATTCTTCAAGCTGTAAAACAACCTTAAAATATCTACAAATTCGCAATAAGAAAAATATAGAAGTACGAAGTCTATTTCATAATGTAGCTGCATCTGTCAAAGGCAACAACTTTAACATAGGTAAGTAAAACCAATATAACTTATACTGTCATAGTTACGACACAATAATCACACGTATACCCTTCGATACATCCTTAGGTCACAAATTAAGAGCTACACATAATCCCAACGATCTTCCCTCAAAATTTTTAATTCAACAAAATGCCGTATCAATATACACAGACGGTTCTGAAATCTTGAATGCGAATGCAGTTGCGGCATCATGTATATGTCCTGAACTAAACGTCATTAGAACAGTGCCTATTGATAAACAGGCCTTTATTTTTACGGCAGAATGTGTAGCTCTTGATATGGCTCTGGAGTTAATAAATTTAAACAGAAACTGTCATTTCCTTGTATTCACTGATTCTTTAAGTGCGCTCCAGGCCCTAAATGCAAGCAAACTGAGTATTATATCAAAACCCTCATATTCTTAAAATCAAAGAAAAGTTTAACAATTTTTATCATGAAAACCCTCATAAAACCAATGTAAATTTTTTTTGGTTACCAGCTTATACTGGAATCAGTAGAAATGAGGAGACCGATAAACTAGCCAAATCAACGACTATAAAAACACCGTTGGACCATTATACTATTCCATACAAAATTTAATAATATATACAAAATTTTAAAAAACTGCCACATCCAACACAATTACAACAATTAAAAATCAAGGAATAACAGAGAGTAAAAGATATTTTGAACTTTATTTTGATGATAGTGTTACACCGTGGTTTAAAAACAATAATGCTTCCCGGCAGAATATTGTAAATATTTGCAGAATGCGCTCCGATCATTATGCCTTAGCGCCCTATCTGTTTAAAATTAGCATAATTGGATCGGCTACATGCAGGTGTGATACGTCGGATGAGGATTTAAATCATGTTATCTGGCAGTGCCAATTATATGATAAAAAAAGGCAAAAATTAATTAAAAATTTAAATTTCATAAAGGTGTATCTTCCTCTGAATATCACCTCTATTATAAGTGAACCGAAAAGTAAAGCATGCTTCCTTATTACAATCTTTTTAAAGGATATAGGAATTAACGTCTAAAAGCTATCTTTGCGTAATATAAAGCTACTGTTAAACCAACAAACTGTATACACGAAATACTGTAATATTTGTAACAAACTTATGTATTAATTAATAAAGTAGCCCAAATAAACCAAGTAGGTATAAAATGGCTAACAATAACAAAAAAAACAATGTTTCAAGTAATACGTGTTAATTTTTTTTTTTTTTTAATTATTGTACTTAAAGCTATGATACTTTGTATATTGCTTTAAAATATCTTCCTCCAACATGGTATCAATGCATATGAATGTAATTTATATTTTACTGTTATTTGGCTTAAAAAAGTTGGTAAGTGGTTTTGTATTTGATTTCGTCTATGATGAGTCCTTTCATATGATATGTACCAGACGATTTTTTTTCAAACTATAGAATTCAATGTTATGTTTTATTTTACACCCTAGATTACATTGATTTACATTGACATTATGTTACAATAGGACATTTTTAAGTGATTTGCGAAATTTTAGAACTTTAAGTGCCATAATTTCAAAACCAATAGTCCAACATGTGTATTATTAAATATTTTATTTGTCGCTAGACCAAAAACGAAATTTGCCACCAACTTTTTTAAAGTGAAATTACAATACAATTTACATTACATGGATCTATATTGATATTATTATAGACAGACTATTCTAAACTTATTTACAAAGTCTATGAATAATTTTAAAATATTTTATTCGATGCTTAAAATCCTTTTGATTAGTCAAAAATGTGATTTATTCAATTTGGTGGTTGTCGTAAGCTTTCTCAGTTAATTTTCTACAAATTGACTTTAAAATTTGCAGAGATCTTCTACTTACACATCTTTATTTATTTGTATAAAAAAATAACAGTAATGGAATTTTAATAAGTTTTAGTGAATGTTGAATTAAATTAAATACATAAAATTCACAAAAATATCTACTTTTTCCAATATTTTCAAATTTTTAAACCAAACTTTTAAATTATTTTTTTTTTTTTAAATAAAAGTGTTATTTTGTCAATATATATGAATTAAAGTTTTCTGAAAATTTTGAAGTCATTCGTTGAAAATTGGCTGAGAAAGCTTGCAGTGACCACCAAAATCAAGTGTTCGAATAAAGGAAATGATTTCAATCATTTGATGAGATTGCTTAAAATTATTCATGGGCCAAAGTTTTGTATTTTATATATCTTAGATAAAAAAAACTGTTTTTTAAATAATATTATTTAAAAAAAATTTTTATGATATTTAAATTTAATTTTTATTTAAGGCTTAAATTTAGGTCTGACGCCTTAAGTTCTTGATTAATTGATATTTTACAAATTTAACTACAATTAATATTCAATATTAAATAGTACTAATATCTCATTAATTTATATTAATCCAAAATTTATTTTTGACATAAATTATAAACTATAAAGTTTGTATTGTTCATTATAACCTATTTCTATTTGAGTGATATACTAGCAAGTAATTGTTATTAATTTTAAATAATGTCAGAAGATTAACTATAACTTCATAAATGAAACTTAAATATATTATTGATAATTATAAAAATAAATAGTTTATAACAAATAGTTAATGAAAAATAAGTTACAAAATGAATAATTTATAAAAATAAATAATATATGACGATAATTTATTGAAATGAATCATTTTCTAATAATCCTTAATTATAATTTCCTCAATCATCATTCTAAAATTTTAATTATCTTTTCAAAATTATAAATTTTTATTACTTGTCAAGTCCATAAGCTGGCCATATTCCGTCGAAATAAGACTGGGTTTGTGGCCATATTATGGTTGCAAACCATAAAACCGTAAATCCAGGCTTTTTTCTACCAGGAATCAAGCTAATTAAAAATCAAGAAGTATTAATGGGTGTACAGGGTGAAGAAAAAGTATGGATACTCCTGCAAATTTCGCATCTTTTATAGTAAAACAAAACAAACAAAAAGCATACCCAAGGTAATTTTAAACAAGGAATCCGATGGTGACCTTGAATTTGACCTCGAATCTTATTTTGAAGGTTATTCCAAGGTCAACCTTATTTTTTTAAATGGGAATCCCTACTTTTTATACTGTAATCAAAAAGAGCGGAAAATTTTACGTCCAGATATGTGTTTAGTATGAAGTTAATGCAACCTCTAGAGGTCAAATAGAAGTCGAAGTATGACTTCTTGAAAATCTCTCTAGTTTAGTGGTAAAACCAAACAAACAAAAAGCATACCTCAGGTAACTTTGAACAAGGAATCTGATGGTGACCTTGGATTGGACCTTCAACTTTATTTTCGAGATTATTTCAAGATCAAGCGAGTTATTTCAAACGACTATTTTTGTGGTACTTCTCCTGGCCTACTAATGGAAAATTTTAATTTATTTCTGAGTAATAAATGTTCAAAAATTTTGGAAAAATTTTGAACAATTCAAGTCCGAAGATAGCCCTGTTCCCTTTAGAATACTTTTTTACAGTGAGTTCCCCTTGCCCCTCACTCCAGTGTGCTTTTTTTACCGCGAGTTCTCCTTGCTTCTCACTCCAGGGTGCTTTTTTACAGTGAGTTCCCCTTGCCTGTCATGTGAATGAATTTACAACAGATGTTCAAATCGTTCTCCATTTGCTTCCTGACAGTGACCAATCCTATTGTAAAATGATTCAATTACATCCTGGACCATCTGTCGTGAAATGGCATTAATTTCTTGAACTAATCTACGTCTTCATTCTTCAAGGTTTTCTGGATTATTTCTGTATACCCGATCCTTTGAATACCCCACAAAAAATAGTCCAAAGGTGTTAAGTCTGAAGATCTTGGAGCCCACTCTACCGTACCTCTTCTACCGATCCATTTTTCCAAAAATGTTTTAGTCAGGTATTGTCTGACATTGACACCGCAATGAGCTGGAGCGCCATCTTGCTGAAACCATGTATTTTCAAAATCATCTCCTCTTAAGAGGAGGTCACGTATCTCTGTCCTTTTCTAATCAAAAAAATGATTTTTTTACAAAGACTAATAACTTTAGCAAAAAATGAAGAGAAAGCCGCACCTCGTATCAAAAAAAGCAATATTTTCTTTGATAAGAAAGAATTAATTTTATTGCTTCGTTTTCAAGAAAACCTTGAAAAACTTAAATCATAGAGGTTAGGGTGGACAATTTGGTTTTTCAAGGTTTTCTCGAGAACGAAGCAATAAAATTAATTTTTTCTTATCAAAGAAAATAATGCTTTTTCTGATACAAGAAGCGGCTTTCTCTTTATTTTTTGCTAAAGTTATTAGTTGTTGTAAAAAAATCATTTCTTTGATTAGAAAAGGACAGAGATACGTGACCTCCTCTTAAGGCCTGGATAACTGGAACAATCTTATTTCGCAAAAGTTGTTCATAACTTTCAGCGTTCAAATATCCTTTGATAGAGAAGGGACCTATTATTGTATCACCTATCATTCCTACCCACATGTTCAATTTTTGAGGATATTGTGTGTGACTTTCTCTTATCCAATGTGGATTTGTATCGGACCAATATCTAAAGTTATGACGATTGACTTCGCCATTTAATTGGAATGTCGCTTCATCTGAAAAAACAATATTTTGTAAAAATATTGTATTTCCAGTTATCGTTTCCATCATCGTCTTTCAAAATTCAATCCAACGATCAGGATCATTCTCATTCAATTCTTGCACAAGTTTCATTTCGTAAGGATGAAATTTGTTTACCTTTAAAATTTTAAGAACAGATTTTTGATCGATGTCCTGTTGCAAAGCTACTGATCGAGATGATTCATGTGGATTTTCCACAAAAGTAAAACATCTAAAGATTTTTTTCATTTATTGCTGTTCGTAGTCTATCAGTAACAACGCAATTTTTAATAGACCCCGTTTCTTCAAAACGTCTTAAGGTCTTTGAAATTGTAGATTAAGACAAAGAAATTTCGCCATCGCCATCTCGAAATGTTGCATTAAAGAGATTAACAACATTAGTATACGACTTTCGCAGATCACCACAACCCCTCATCATTAGAAGAGTTATTTGCTCTCTTTCGGGCAAACAGAACATTTGAAAAGTTTTGAAAAAAAAATGTAATTTAGCTGTTGTATCCAACAAGAAAAGAAAGAATTAAGAAATATTTGACGAATTTCTCGGATTAGTTCAACCGCAAAACACTATAGGCGAGAGGGACACCCCCAAAAAAGCGCTTAGTTTTCGAGAAGGTGACCGCTACCGTCCTACAAGCTAATTTTTTTTTTTTAATGAAAGCTTCTGACCTATAGATTACGAATACAAACTTTTTTTTAAATTCCGAGTCCGGGAACATAAAGAAAATGGCGAAAATGGCGGTTTAATAGGTAAAAATTTTATACGCACTGTAAGTAACCGCCATTTTCTTTATGTTCCCGGACTCGGAACTAAAAAAAAAGTTTGTATTCGTAATCTATAGGTCAGAAGCTTTCATTTAAAAAAAAATTAGCTTGTAGGACGATAACGGTCACTTACTCGAAAACTAAGAAAACTAAACGCTTTTTTGGGGGTGTCCCTCTCGCCTACTATTTATTCTTTTTTATTGGTTAAGTAATTTCTTATTTCAAGAGTCTGTTTAATGACAAAACTATGACAACAAATAAATATATGGTTTCAACTTACAATTAGTTCAAATCAAGATCAAATAAAATTTTAAAATCTAAATGATAAAAATTTTTTATTTAAAAATACATTTGTACAAGCACTTCTATTTTATTTCTAAATTTACACTTCTTTTAGATGCCTTTCAAATAATTTCGAATTTTTAATAGAAAATTAGCTTTACAGTCCATAAAAGAGAAGAAAACGTGATTATTAAGGTTTGCCCCCTTTTTAAAAAAAAATTTTTTTTTTCAAAAATAAAATAAATTAATAACAGATTTTCAAATTGCTTTTTATTCGTTTTGTAACGAAAATTAACCTTGTTTTTGTATTTTTGGGTATGCTTTTTGTTTGTTTTGTTCTACTATAAAAGTCGCGAAATCCCGTGGGATTTCCATGCTTTTTCCTCACCCTGTATATGACTCGACTTGTTAGAGTAACCCCTATTAAAAATATCCAAATGGATATCCACGTGGATATCCATGGGAATTATCTACGTGTATTTTCTAGATAAAATAACGTAGATTTTGGAGTAGGTAAATTTGTTGTCAATATGGGTGATTCTATTCGAACGGGTCAAATTCAAATTTTGAAATAATAGAAAATAAAGGTGTTCATTTTAAAAATTTTACTCAGGTTTTTTTATGATTATATCTAATAGAACAATATCCCAAAGTAGCCAAGCTGTCCATAGGTTATTCCCAGAAAAACTGATGGATAAAAAATATACTGATACAGTGGAATCACTTTTATTCCAGGGGAATTACTTTTTTTATTACCATCACTTGATATATTATTTTCTAATAATATTTATGTCAAACAAAGATTCTAAACTGTCTGAAATTCCTTAGAATTAGCGATAACCATACATGGATGAATTTTTAAAAATAAAAAACGACGAGTTACAGCAAAAATATGTATTTTTAAACATTATTAGAAGAAAGTTAAAGAACAAATATATCCATACTTGAGAAAGTTTGCTTTTTCAAAATATATAATAACATTATTTTTGTGTTTGGGCGTGGAGTTAAGTGTACTTGATGATAAAGGATTAGCAGGAAGTTCGCCACGTCCACGCGTAGAAACCATTTTATTACCAATTCAATCTAAAATAATATATTATCAATTTATAGATTTTCCAATTTAGATTTTTCAAAGACTTTCATTGAAATTCAAATAATTATATACTTACTTTGATATCAACGACAAACTCTTCATCAAGGCTAACGACAAACTGATATTTTTATTTCCTGAATACTACGATGTAACCTTTGATTTCGCTTTATTTATTTGTAGTATATACGTAGTATATAGTGTAGTATGTAAACCCGGTAAAAAAAAACATCTATAAACATAGCTAAAAATATAGGTAAAGAAAATACAGCTATGTTGATGTGTATTATAGCTATATTGATGTGTTTTTTTAGCTAATATATATCTATGAGAAATATAGCTAGATTTTTAGCTACATTTCCAGCTATAATGAACTAAAATAGGAATTGTACCTATAAACATAGGTAAAAATATAACTAAAAATCTAGCTATATTTCTCATAGATATATACAGCTGAAAAAACACGTAAATATAGCTATAATACACAATGTAGCTATTTTTACCTATATTTTTAGCTATATTTATAGATGTTTTTTTTGCAGGGAATATGACTACAGTGATTGTTCACAAAAAGATTTGAGAATGTGCTTACTCGGAAATTCTCCACAAATATATATATATATTCAATTTTGAATATATAAAAATTATAAGCAGTATAATATGTATTAAATTTCAAGTGTACAAATAATTTAACACTTCATGGTATGAAATTCATGAATAAAATTGTTGACTTTATTATTTAATTAGAATTTTGTGAGTGCATCTCAAAAAAGGCAGGGAAATTATATGCCAGGGGAGATTACCTGATAATTTGAATGAAATTTTTACCGAGTAAACGGTCTCCAACATTCACTGCTATACAAACTTTTTTAGTTGTACATTACTACTTTCTTAAGCATCTATTACGTATTTGAATATGCGCTTATATCATCTGTAACAGTTAAATGTTTAGAGCCTGGGGAATTATCGTAGAAAAGGTAACTTAGCTTTCATAAGTGAAGTGATGTTTACACGTAAACAAAAATGTATTCTATGATCAACAAAGCAATTTTTAGCGAAATAAACATGTGATAACAATATTTCCATGTGATAGGAATAGCTTATATTTTCATAAGATTCAAATATAACATTTTTTATTATTATTGTTTTTTATCTATGAAAAAATATACATTTTTTTTATAATAACAGAGGGTCAAGGAAAATATTTTTTTTTCAACTATTCTGCTGATGTATGTACGGATGGAAAAAAATATTTTTTGATCTTTCAGAAGTATTAATTCATCTATCCTGTATCTCTACAACGTTTAAAAAAAATTTATATATGATTATAGACAGGGGAGATGACTTTTTATACTTTCTAAGGGTCCCTACAAAAGCTACATTGAAATTGGCGATTAAAAAGTCAACGGATCATAAAGTTACAAGCTGAAAGTATATGAAAAATTTGTGGTCAATAATATTTGAACCTTGTATTGATAGTTTATTAAACGATTACATGTGATTACCCGTTGGAATAGAATCACCCATGTAATGAAAAATATTTATGATAAAAAATATCTTCTATTGTTAACAACTAATTCACCAACTTCAAAATCTAAGTTACCCTATTGAAGATATCCATGTAGATGAACATGGATTCCACGTGGATAGCTGTGTGGATGAACATGGATTCCACGTGGATTTCTAGTTAAAAAAACGTCGATTTTGAAAAAGGTGAATTTATTGTTAACAATAAAAGATCTTTTTGATAAAAAATATCTTTCAATAATATATCAACCACAAATTTATCTACTACAAACTCTACGTTATTTTATCTAGAAAATCCACGTTGATGATTCTCATGGATATCTACGAGGATGATTCACGCAGATATCTATGGAAATTATCCACGTGAATTTTCCAGATAAAATAACGTATATTTTAAAGTAGGTAAATTTGTTGTTAATAATAAAAGATATTTATGATCAATAATATCTTTTATTGTTAACAACAAATTCACCAACTTCAAAATCTACGTTACGCTATTGAAAATATCTATGTGAATGAACATGGATTCCACATGGATATCCACGTGAATCATCCACGTATATATCTATTTGGATATTTAATAGGGATAAAAAGGTGAAGATTATTCTTTTTTGTTTTGCACTATCAAATGTCCCAATATTATATTATAAATGTATTATTGTGCAGCCTTACCAAGTTTAAAGTTTCCAGAGATATGCCCATATGCTCGAAAAAAAAAATAAAACAAAGAACTCCGTCAAAGCTTTTCTTTTAAATGTTGCACTAACTTCGGATAATTGCTCCACATAACTTGAATTTAATGTACCTCCACTCTGTATTTTTCTTCAGGGACAGCCTTATCTATTTTTATACTGCACTTTATTCCTCTACCACTTCGCTGAAATTCTTTCATACTCCCCTATCTTAACATGGCGATTTTCTGTGAAGCCGTTCATCGTTGTCAGGCTTATTGCTTTTTCTAAGCTTGCCGCCTGCCCGCATCTTTTTTTAGCATCCCATTCAGCTTGTACTTCTCCTTTCTTTACTGATTCATTCGGCCGCCGAACCTTGATCTTCATTGAGGTCAACTGAATTTGTTTGCTGTTTGTCTCTCGCATTTGTTTATTTATTATTTTATTGCGATTATTTTTCATTTTTTTATTATTACTATTGTTATTTTCATTTATTTTTCGTTTATGAAATTCATTGGTATTGAATTCGGCTCCTGTAGCATACTTTTCTTTCTTGCACTGTTTTACTCGGCCGCCACTTTGACCTGAATGGTTTTCATCGTGTTATTTGTCTCCTGTATTCGTTTATGTATTAATTTATCAATATTATTTTTACTTTTTCATTATTATTATTATTCTAGCTTTTATATTTAAAAAAAAAATTCATTAATAATGAACTCTGTTCCTTCAACTTATATTTTTTCCTTTCACTGTTTCATTCAGCCACTGCTTGACCTCAATTTGCTTGCGTCGTGCTATTTGTCTCTTGCATTCGTTTATTTATTAATTGATCAATATTATTTTGACTCTATTATCATTATTATTATTTTATTTTAATTTTTTATGTAACATTTATTTGTAATGAACTCGGTTCATTACACAAATTTTAGAACATATCTATCAAAAATAAAAAAAAACGAAAAATCAAAATTAATTTCAAAATCTTTAAAAGACTCTAAAGTCGTAACTACACCAAGAAAATTAATTATAAAAAACTTGTTTTCTTCAGACAGTAGCAAATAACTTGTATACGAATTGCGAAGAAAATCTATCAAATAGTTTAGGTAAAATAGGAGAAAAATAAAAACTGAAAATTTATTTCAATTATTTTCAAAATTTGAAAAATGCTCTAAAATTGAAACCATTATAAGAAAATCAGTTTTTAAAAGTTTTCCTTCTTTTGACAGCGCAAATAATTTCCATGAGAATTTGAAGGCAAATCCATCGAGCAGTTTTTTAGATCCAAGCACACACGTATATACATACAAACATTTTCTGGAAACCTCTTTTTTCGAATCCAAATATGTATAAAGTCATGAAAAAGTAGAAAAAAATTTTACTATCGATACGATGTGTCACGTCTTAACATGAATATATAAAATAATAAATATAAACAAATTTATTTCTTAAATTTCATATGTATTTAACTTATTAGTAGCGCGAGCGGTGCCAGCGACTGTTTTTAGCAAGCCCTGACAAAGGATGTATCGGGTGATTTTTATTGTAACTTTTAAAATTATTTTTTTACTATTACTGTTTTAAATTTTTAATAGGCACCACTTGATTTTTATTTGATTAAAATCAAGAAAACACTTTTTAATGGAAATTATGTCAAAGAAATGTTTGAAATATTATAGATTATTTATTAAATAATATAATTAATTTGTGTTATTATATTATAAAATCACTTACACAAACAATTTATTTTATGTTTTATTGATTTATTTTTTAATATTTTATAATAAAATAATATTATTAATTTTAAAATGATTAAACTTTTCAAATTAAGAACTTAATTTTACAATTTTAAAGTTTATATTCATTATTCAATTTTTAAGAAATACACTTATGTGTTAAGTTTATTTATTTGAAATAATTTATATTAACACCATAAAAATACTATGAAATATTAAATTCTTTTAAATTAAGAGATTCAAATTTGAAATTCTATGATCACACTGTTTACTTTTTAAATATACACATGTATTAAAATTTATTCACTTCAAAATATTTAAATTAACACTGAGTTTATATAAAGAATCACTTTAGATTTTTATTCACAACTTATTAATACTATTAGTTTGAATACAATTCTTTTAAATTTTAAAGTTTATTTTTATCAAATAATAAATTTATTTAAAGAAAATGATTATATCACTTTATACTGGAGTAGTTATATTTAGAAAACACTGAATTTAAATCGAAAAACTTTTAGATTAACACTCAAAATATTATTTAAGTTTTATTGTTAGAATATAAGTGCGCCCATGCACCTATGTACTATATATATAATATAAAGCATCTTGGTTTCCCCTCCTCTCCTCGTCTCCAAACTTGACCATAACTGCCGTTTTGTCTTAGCTTTGGTATTTAGTCTTTGCTGTGCGCTTTATTAGAAAGTTTTCCCTTTTCCTAAAGAGTGTTAACGACTGTTCTCACATATAAAGAGTGTTCATATAATTTCACACATATTAAAGAATGTTACAATTCTAATCTTGTTGTTTTATTTTATTAAACCATATCACCAACAGGTTATGCGCCCAGGACACGCTTCAACTGCGCGAATAACAAGTGATATCTTTGCAAATATTTATAACAAATTAGAAATTGTTTTATATTCACGCATCCTAGTGAGTGCATAAATAAATAAGGAAAAATTGCCATTTAAAATAACAAAAAAAAAAGAAAACAACATAACGAGTGAATTAAAGAGTGTTTTATAATAATAAAAAGGATAATTTATATTATAACAATGGCAGAACAAGCTGAAATTGAAAGTAAGTAAAATTATATTTATGCATATAATTTTATAAAGACGTGTACGAGTGTTTATATGATATGTTTCAATAATTTTATTCATTCTTGTCTTTTCTCTCCTTATCCATATAATGCAAGAACGTTGAAAATATTATGAGTGTTAAAATCTATCTAATTAACTTATAATATGAATCCAAAGAATAATTATAATAAGAAAATGAAGAAAAAGAAAAAAAGAGGAAAGCGTCAGGACGCTTTGAACATGCAATAAAAGGAGAGAAAACGAAAGAACGAAAAAAAAATTTTTTTTTATAAAGACGGTCAAAGAGTGTATTGTATTTGTAAAAAGAAAAAGCGAAAACGTGAGTCATAAGTTTACATCTAGGCAAAATATTGCTTGGATGTAAACATGTGGTGCCTAAGAACGAACTGTAAAGCGAACGAAAAGGTCTGGGTTTTTCCCGGCTTGCAGGCCCGTGCTTAAACGGCAGGTCAAGTATGAGCTTCAATGGCTATACTGTCATAAAAAAGGGCCCTAAAAGAAAATAATATACGATGTGAATACATATTGTACGTTGTACACTAAAATGAAAAAAAAAAAACATTATTTTCTAAAAATTTAGTTATACAAATTATAATTTGTACAACTAATGCCCCAAGATAACGAGAGTTTTAAAATACATAAGATGTGCTTATGCCATAAAGAGTGTTAATTAAAAATACATAAAATAAATATGTAAATGGCATGTGTGTATATATGTAAACATGTATGTACATATATATAAATATGATAAATCATAAAACTGCAGTTATGAATAATAATAATTCAAATTATTATTATTTATTTTTAAAGAGTGTACGACTGTATTTAAGAATGTACGAGTGTATTTTTAAAGAGTGTCAAATAATCTTAAAAATTTATGCGCATAAAATAACTTTAAATAATGAATTTTTACATATTATTTCAGAAAAAATGAGATTTTAAGGCGAAGATTTATTTATCGAAGCCACCGAAAATACTATTCAGTTTATTACGATCAGTAGGTTGGTAAATGAGAGTACTCGAGTAAAATAAATTTATTTCAATTAAAAATATATATACATATTAAAAATCTAGCTAGTAATTACGTCTTTACTCCCTTTATTGATAAATTCATTATAATAGGAGTAAAGAACAAATGAGTCAGCTGACAGGTATATACATTGTGTGTGTATATACCTACGTGTATGCACATGTATATATATGTGTGTATATATATATTAAGACACCGATACCTTGTTGGGTCAATTGCATACAGGTGAATGCTGTGCGTATTACCTGTATGTAAGAGACTAGGGTGATTGGGCTTGTGATTTTGTGTTCAAACACAAATCTAATTACCTGTTACGAATTTATTGTACTTGATGTTCGGTCAATAAGTTCAGTAGCAAGGCTTTATACTTAATCTCTATTGCTGCTTTACAGATCGACCTGCAACGAAAGAAAGTGGGTGGAAGCTCGTAAATGACAGACTTCAAAGACGCGCAGAGGAGAAAAAGAGGATTGAGATTAAGGAAGCCACAATCCAACAAGAAGGAAAATCTGTTCAGGAAGCTGGAAACATGATATCAAGGATTGTCCTAATGATATCCACGGTGACAATAACAACACAAATATTAATTTTAATATTACAATGACAGGTAAAAGAGATATACTGATATTATAATTAAGTCACATTGAAATTAAAGAACAGTATAGGATCAGTAAGACGGTATGAAATTCTGCATTAAGAGTGTTGAAGAGTGGCACGTGCATGTGTGAGTGAAGTAAGGACAGTATGAGTGTAAAAGCAGCAAAGTAAAAGAGAGTTTATTTAAAAGAGATAAACCGAAACTTATGGTGTCTAAAGTTTCAGGTAACGAGTATGATGCAGAAATTATACGATATAACAAAATTCTTAAGGATATAATGAATTTGTGTGAAACTACAATAAAGTTCACAAAACAATTCGCAGCTTCCATAACAGATTTCAAGAATACGCTTGCAAAAGCATTAAATCAACAAAAGGTATACTAAAGGCAATAAAGCATGAATCATGGGAGTAACATGATCAAACAACGAGTGCTCTTAAAGAGATTAAGATCAGTTTTGACACGACTTGGTTTAGATACGTGTAATATACACGAAGTTATTGGAGAGAATTACGAAGATTTGACAGAATCACAGACTCAAGATGGAGTTCAGGACGTAAAAGAATTAAACAACAGTGGCACAAGATTCGATTGAAAATAATCAAGTATCTCACAGTATTCAAAATGCAATGAGTCTATTCAATCGCAGTTATCACAGATATTGACAATTATTAGAAGAAAAATTTGAAAGATTGAAATATAACAAACTCAACGAACAATTGGATGTCTTCAATCAACTGAAAAATAACTGCAAAAAGCACTAATATGAGAAAGAATTAAAATGATGTGAGAAAGAGTTAAAACAAAGGTTAAAACGATATGAGAAAAAAAAGCAACAGGTTCAATTAGATAGTAGCCATGCATAGGACAGACTTCTTACGAAAAAAAAAAAACATTTAAATGTTAGGATGGATTCAAGAAGATTGTTCAATGAAACGAAATTTTCTGACACGCTGATCAAATGTCAAAAGAAGAAAAATATAATGCTTCCTATAACATCGCTATCACTACACTGCCTGAAGTTCAGGCCGTACAGTTTGTGATTAACAATATAATAAAAAAAGACTTCAGTTAGGATCAGTTATATTATACAACCTGAAATTTGAACATGTGATAAAGGTAATGGCTCTCTATAGATAGTTCTCTCAAGCTAGGATTGACCTCAACGATGCAAGATGTTATGATTATAAAGATCGAGAACATTATAGAAGGAGTTGTCTAATGAAGAGTGAAATCAAAATGCTATAACGACAATAGCTTTGCTATTATGTAACGTTACCAAGTTGCTTTGAATTGCTTAAAGGAAACACAAACTGGTAGGTTTGTCACGAAAAAGAGCAATTTAAATCGGACAGAAAGAAAAATTTTCATATACAAGGAAAATAGATAAAATAAAAACATGCAATGATAAATCCAAATACAACAATGCAAGAAGGCCAACTCCAATATATATGAAAAATCTTAGAGTTGAAGTTGAAGAAAATAACAGATCAATAAAAATAAAGAATATCGAACCGATGACATAAAATCAAGCTTAGAGGCAGTAGAAATTTAAGTAAATGACAGCAGTATTTACAAAATTAATAATGTTCTTTGTGCTGAAGATTTGATAGAAAACTTTATCTTTCTTAGAAAGTTTATTGAACAAGAACTTAACATATACTTAAATTATAAAAATAATGGACATTTTGATCCTGCGTTGAATGAATCATTGATAATACAAGCCTATGAAGAATCTTTTCAGGAAACAATATTAAAGGAATTCAAGAGTGAAAAGAATATAAAAATAAAATTTGAAGAAAATTTTAAAGCACCTAAAAGGATCAATGTAAATACAGCTAGCGTTGTTAGCTCAAAAGGATTAAAAATGAATACATATTTCGCCAGAAATACTATCTTAAAGAAAATCGACATTTATAATTTCTAAATTTCTATTGATTCATTTGATATCTCTATAGAAAGTTATTAAGGTAAAGAGAGTGGACCAGGAAAGGAAAAGACAACGCAAATGATAAATGAGGAAAGTTTTAAAAGAATTGAACAAAAAAAAAATTCAAGGTGTTATCAAATTTAACAATATATTCATGTATCAGTATAAACTATATTGAAATACGATCAAAGGTCGAACACTAATTTAATGAATTGGCCAAAATTGAATTATTACAGAAAGAAGCAATGTTTAATTCAAATACATCAAGAGAATCAATATTAAACAAAGCTATGCTATGTTACGTAAAATCAGATCGTGTGTTATCACTCTATTTAAAGAATTTGGAAAGAAAGTAGCTTCATTCGAAGGACATAGAAAGTCCTATTTTTCATGAAGCTATACAAGAATGCGAAATTCACACAATTACAAAATAAATTTAAGAACTTGTACTACGAAAGAATTGCAGATTCATGCTGATATTGCGAAATCAATCACTTCAACAACTCATCTCAAAGGTTATCGTTACACGACGATATTCATACTCTGTGAAGATAAAAAGATGTGTTTTTAAGTACCTATCAAAATATGAAATTTTCCGAAGAAATTACTATTAAAGTTTTGAATTAATAGAAGCTCAGCTTTAGATTGTCCAGACACGCCTCAATATAATGAAACTGCAGAGAGATTTGATTAAATAATAAAAACAAAAGAAGAGTAAAAGCCTACACATATATAATCAAAAATCACCTAAAAATATGTGGAATTTAAGTTAAAAAGCAGCCATATATAAAGAACGCCTCATGAAACAAACGACTTGATTATATTCATGTAAAAGTTCTGAAAGAATTATGACATTAGTCAAATCAGATGTTTTAATTACAGTGGGACCTCGATAACTTGCCGCGCACGGGGCTGTAGGGAAACAAAATTCTCAGAAAAGGTCAGTTACTGTGAAACCCCTCTATTGACAAGCGCGCTATATCTTTCTCTTTCTCTCTTATACTTTAGGCGAAGAGGCGTGGTCAAGATATATACGTATAAGAGGTAGTGGGAGCCGATGTTTGTTTGCGTACGGAGGAGAAAAGACTCTTGCGGCAAGTTATACAGCGGCCAGTTATCCCAGTCCCAGTGTATCTAGTGTACATAAAAGTTCAAAGAAAAGTAGAATCAAAATTTCGAAAGCGGGGTAGAAGAATGATTTTTATTGAATATGCAAAAATTGGATATCTCTTCCTAAAAACCGGAGGGAGATAAATTTAATGAGAGTAAAGATGTGAAATTTGAAATATAATAAAGACTGCGTAATGATTTGGCCCAATGACAATGAAAAATGAAATGATTTACCTGATTGAAGAAGGACTGTGAAGAATTCGTAAAAAAAGATTAAAAACGGAGGGAAAGAGAGAGAAGCAACAAAAAAATAAAGATATTTTTGAAAAAGAAGTTTTGTTGGTCGATAATAGCTTTTCAGATACACTTCTCGCCTTAAGCATGTTTTAAGTCTTATTAAACTTATCCAAAACAGCTAAACATGAAAGATGTGGCAATTAAAGGATTGTTAATGAAGTTTTTTTTTCTTTATTAGCGAAGATTATTGAAGACTTAATGTCATTCAGAGAAGTATTGATATTTTTCGAATAAATAAAGAGACAAGATGTCATCGAAAAACAATGATGTGTCAATAACAGGAAAAACAACGAAAAATTGTGAATAGATCAAGAAGATAAAAGACGGTATAAAACTCAATATTATAGATTCTAGATGGATCTTTAAGAGTGGAGAAGATGGTCAAAGAAAGCATAAAGCTCAATTAGTTATAAAAGCATTTAAAGATAAAGATATATATATATATATATATATATATATATATATATATAAACTATAACCTAAGAAAAACATATACGTCTGTATCAAGACCTCCAATAGTGAAAACATTATTAGCTGTGGCAAATAAATATAACTTAGACATTTATCAATCAGTATTCTTAAATGGAATCACAAGTGAAGAAACCTACACGGAAATTCCGAATGTACTGCGAATAAGCAATAAAGAATATAGAAATATAAAATGAAGAAATCTTAAGTATGCAAACTGAAAAGGGCACTTTACAGTCTGAAATTGTCTATTTATCTGGAGAAATGGAAAATATGGTCATATTATTACTTTATGTAGACGACATCCTTCTCACAAGCAACGACCATAAGAAAATGAATGATATAAAATCCAAACTCAAAGAGGAATTTTCAATGAAAGACTTAAGTAAACCTAAAGAATTCTTATCAACAAAATATATAGACCAATTGCTGAAGACATTTAAATTCGAAGAGATGTATTTGCAAAGAATAACTCTCGTAACCACACAGGTTATTAACAAAGAGAGAAGAGACAGAGAAGATGAACATTTGAAAACAGTAACGATTGTTTCCGCACCTTACAGAAAAGCTATTGGTTCGTTGTTATACTCAGCTGTTGCAATACGACCTGATATTTCTCATGCAACAAATCTACTAAGCATACATCAACCAAACTTTACTATATGAATGAATGAAAAATGATGAGAATAATTTTCAGATATTTGAAGGATGAAACAATTGACTCTTTGTTATCGTGCAAATAGAAATGATTTATAAGCATTTGCTAATGCAAGTTTTGCCGATTGTAGTTTTGACTTTAATCACGTGTGGACATGTTATTGAGTTATTTGGTAATGCAATCACTTGACGTACGCACAAGCAATCTTATGTGGCTCTATCTGCTTGTCAAGCTGAGTCTGTCGCTACGAGTGAAACTTGTCAAGAACTAACTGCATCAAACAAATCAATAACCATAATGCTAGACAAGTCTTTTCATCCTATGAAATTATGGTGTGATAACAAGGCAGCAGGTGTAAGTGCAAAGATAACTGGTTGGAATAAACTTCGACACATGACGGAAGTAAGAGAGCATTATGTAAAATAATGCTTTAAAGAGATTTAGTCATGGTGTGCTGGATTCTCTCAAAAGAACAAAAGCTGATATTTTTACTAAGCCCTTCAGTGTACATAAGAATTTAACTGATAAAATTCTAAACAGAATTAAAAATGTGTGAAGAGTGGTTGACTTGATTACAATAACCAAAGACGTGTAAAGAGTGATTGACTTGTAAAGATTGGTTTACAACGATTAAAGATGTGTAAAGAGTGATTTAATTTATTTATTTGTTTCAGAGAATAAAAACAAGCAATATTGAAGACGTGAATCAAAAAGATGGGTAAATTCAAGAAAAGGAAACACTACAACTCAAAAATTCAAATAGAAAAATAAAATTCCTATTAATCTTGTCTTAAAATTAAAATTAAAATAAATTTTTGTTATTTAAATGTCAACAGTATTTTGTAATTTTATACGCAATTTATATGTCAAAATATATTTTAAAGTCTCACGTTAATAAAACCAAAGGAGCATGGTCGGGAGGGAGTGTTAGAATATAAGTGCGCCCATGCACCTATGTACTATATATATAATATAAAGCATCTTGGTTTCCCCTCCTCTCCTCGTCTCCAAACGTGACCATAACTGCCGTTTTGTCTTAGCTTTGGTATTTAGTCTTTGCTGTGCGCTTTATTAGAAAGTTTTCCCTTTTCCTAAAGAGTGTTAACGACTGTTCTCACATATAAAGAGTGTTCATATAATTTCACACATATTAAAGAATGTTACAATTCTAATCTTGTTGTTTTATTTTATTAAACCATATCACCAACATTTATATTTATAATATATTTATAGAGAAATGTACATATATATATTTATTCTTGAATTTATATTTCATGCATTGAATTTATATATATATATATATATATATTAAAACATGCAAACTAAATGCTTTACAAAAAATATCAATTTATTTTAATTAATTGAAATAAAATATTTAATTATATTTGTAAATATTCAAATATCAATTCAAAGAAAAATTTAAATAGATGAACTTTTAATCAATAAAATTTTAATAAGAATGAAATTTACCTTACTTCTGCTGTTCTAACTTGTTGATAGAGGATGTTTAAATAAACAAATAATTTTTAAATTGAATTACAAATTTTTTAGTTTATTAATTTATTGTATTAAATTGTAACAATTGTGCTTAATTGCTCACGCACTGATTTAAAAAAACTATTCCTTACACAAACGTTGTCAATTGATTTTTCAGAGAGAGAGTGAAGGTCAGAGAGATTACGTATGGAGAACGAGTGCAAGTACAAGTATACAAGTGCCAGGTGATGAGTGCAGAGAGTGTCTGAGTATCTTATCCCTTCTTGATATTTTTTTTATATATTATTTCTCCTTAATTGACATTGTCCCTCCAAATTGCAAAGTGGAGAGAGTTTTCTATTATTCTTCTTCCTTGTGGGGTTATTAACATTTTTCTTATTGGTTATTAATTTATTGATTTCACTATGACTTGATGATTAAAAGTTCTATTTTTTATTCCAGGTGTCTCTGACCTTTAATTTCTCCTTAATTTCTCCTCCTTACTTTATTTAAAAACCAGTGGTGGGCAATTTGTTAGTTAATAAATTTGTTTTTTTTTTAATAAGCGAAAGAGTAAATGTTGCTAAGTAAAAACGAAGCCTCACTCGATACTTTTTTCAGATTATGTTACTTATCAATCAATAAGTTAATTAATACTATACGCATCTTTCAACACATTCTTTCTTTTGTGGCCTTTTATAAATAAATTTTCTTTTAAATTAATATTTTTAATATTATTAAATTTGTTAGTTGATTAGCAAAAAAAGAAAGATTATGTTTTACATATTTTAATATATCTTTTCTTTACATGTTTCACTAAAAACAACAGAATAATATATAATTTTTAGATTAAAATACTTTTATTTAAAAGAAATCTTTAAAATGTTTTTACTTTAAACCATATATACGCTTTATAAATTTAAATTTCTAATATATTTAAAAAAAAAGAAAAGAAATCATATGGTAACTGAAATAATGAATATTGATTTAAAATAATCAATAATTTATTAATTGAATAATCTGCTGGTAAATGAGTTTTTACCATATGCTTTCTTTATACTTCTTGCTTTTTAATAAAACAATATAACATAATATAATATAATAAAACAAAACAATATAATATAATATAATAAAACAATATAATATAATATAATATAATATAATAAAACAATATAATATAATATAATATAATATAATAAAACAATATAATATAATATAATATAATATAATAAAACAATATAATATAATTTAACGATTTATATATTTCCTTTTTACTTATAAACTCGTTAATCTGTAAAAGAAAGATTGTTTATATTTGTTTTTATGAAAATAATTTATATTTATAATGTCTACAAATTAATATTTAAATATATATGTATTAGTTTTGTATTATTGTTCTAATTACTATGTTAGTAATTTATATCTTAAAATTAGTTTATTTTAATTTTAGTGTTACTTTGAATATATCTTGCCAGAATCATATTGAATTATTTTAATAATTGATAAATAAAAATTATAATGAAAAAATCAGAGTTCGTAACAGATGCTTTCTCATAAAAAAGCAAAAAGGAAAATGATTCTAACAAATTTTTTTTTAGCATCAATTAGTGATATGCAATTAGTGTTACTTGTAAAATTAATTAGTGATATCCAAAAAAAAAAATAAATATTATTGTTGATTCATTGAACTGTGATCATTCACAATCATTAAAATTACTATTAAGATTGAAAATCGACCGGCGCGCCAATTTCCCCGTGTAATTTCTTATGAATTGGCAGGAATTGGAAGCTGCGAGAGTAGGAAAAAGTTTATATATTGATATATTAAAGTATGTTAAGTTCTTGCTTGTGACGTCAAGATTTCCAAACCTAATAGGCCCAAACTAATCAATATTAAGGAATATACCTCCGTGCAATTAATTAAAAAATAGCCTTACATTTAACTTTTTATTGAGCAATTAGTAATTTATTAATTAATTCATTAGCCTAACATAATTTGAGAAAGTAAAATAATAATACTGAAAAAGCATGTTACAACGATGTTGATTCGGTCAAACTTAGTATTTTCATATATTTTAATGAATTGTTAGGGTAAAGTCACACGGGATATTAAATAGACGACGGATCGTCACAGAACGTATATTTCGCTATCTTGTATCCTATACATTTCTTCCTGATATTCACATGGAATGGAATTAAATTGAAGAAGTATTCAAAATAGCATACACATGTGTTTGCGAATTTGAAATTAAAAACTAAAATGTTTAAAAAATTGGAAATAACTACTAATTATTATTCCAATGAGTTTCTTTTATTATAGAAATGAAATATTTCTTGTTCTCATAAACAAACATTTCAATTGACAAAATAATTGTTTAAATTATAATATTACTAATAATCAATGTCACAAAACTTCTACCCCGTTCCATCGGGAAAAAATTATACAAGACGACGGAATATACCACTTAGCTTATTTAAAATATGCTTCTATGAGCATCTAGATATGTTAGTATCGACTATAAATTCCAGCCTTGCTCCCTTTGTTGTACCTCTTATTCCTGTTATTTATTTTTAGTGTGAGGAGCCGATTTTCATTTTGACTTGGGGCCATGACAGCTAAGAATACACAGACCATAACCATGAATAAATATAAAAGTATCGACAGTGTCAAAATTTTACTATTATCTTTGATATTAGCTTCTTGAAAACTGCTAGTATCAGAAAAGTAAACGTTGGATAAATAGACAATGGCTACGACATCTTATCAATTAATTTTTAATTTTTGTTACAAGAAATAAAGCTTTTTTTCAATAAACGAATGCATCCATTGCTGTTTGGTGTTGATTCTTACACTTTTTCATACTAAAAAGCAATATAATTTTTTTCTCCTCTATTTTACATTTTATGACAAACATATTTCAATTTTTCTCACAAAAATTATTCAATAACAATTAAATAGTTTATTATAAAATCATTTAATAATTAGAAAAGCACTTATGTCGATATAGTTACTTTCTTGTAAAAATAAAATAATTAGAATATTCCATTTCCAATCATTTGCAGTGGGTTACGACCACTAAAAATATCATTGGATGGAAGGAAAATTATCGTGACTCAGCCAAGCTCTTGAAAACGTAACAACTCGGCTTTGTCCACTGAAAGATTCTAATTTAACTTAGCGCACAAAAAAGTAGTAAGGCGGTTTGGCCACAAAAGCATTAAAACTCCTATATTTAAATATAGGAGTTATAACGTTTTTTGGTAATTTTAATTAGCATTAAATTAATACCTTAGACCATTATGGAAATAATGTGAGTTATTATGTCGTTTGTAGTATCAAAACGCGTTTTCGAGGTTAGTTTTCGACATTTGAGTAGTATATTCTTGAAAAATGTAAACAAGAACTCATATTAGGGTATATTTTGGGTTGTTGAACTCCTTTTTCATCATGAATTTTACTTTGAAATCGATTAAATACCCTGAAAATCCCCAAAACGAGTGAAAATTCGAGTTTTTTATCATTCTAACTACTTTCTACCCCTTTAAACAATCTGAAAAAAATTTTATTAATGAATCCAAATAAAACAAAGACTTAAAAGTGAACTAAACAAAAATCCAAATCCCAGGTTTCGTCCTAGGTAGCTTTGAAATTTTCAAACCAATTTTTAGGTCATGTTTTGGCTTTGATAGGTTCTAAAAATGATTAGGTTATATGCACATTATGATTCTCTATAATCTTGACTTCAAATCAGTTGAATTTCGCAGAGATATGCTTAAAAATGAAAATCACTTTTTTGAGGTTAGGAAGCCAATTTTGAGACTTGGGAACTGAAACTTTCAGGATCATAGTTTTTTGACATGACCAACAAATGAACCAAAGGGTACCCCTCGTTAAGATAGTCAAAATTGCCCTGTCCCTGAAATTCTTGTTTGACCTGGTAACTTTGTTTTAGATCGAAAATAAATAGTTGATGTCATATTTGCAAACCGCGACCCCCCTCCCCCTGTCCACAGCATGAAAAAAATGACTTTTTCAATATTTATTTTTTTTCTCCGAATCTAGTCGGTAAAAAAACCCCAAGAAAATCGTGCTTATAGTTTAAATGTTTACAGATCTTTTAGAATTTTTTTGTAAAGATTTCATGATGCTATATAACCTAAAAGGGTGGAAAAAAAACCAGGTGGGGACTGGTCGACAGAAGTTAATACTTCTTTTGGTTTAGTGACAGTCTTGCTTCTCATAAAATGAACAATTTTCCGTCGCGCTTTGTTTAAACACATATTCGATATTAAATAAATATGTATACGCACAACAAATTATTAACTCATGAAGTAGAATAATGGTAATTCTGGGTGAAGAGAAGGCCCCCTAAATACATTTGCAACTTACTAAGCTTCTTAGAAGAATACAGAAAATGTTTGAATAATAAGCATATAATGATGATAAATATAAAACTAATTAATTCATTAGAATTTTTTAATGATTTATGATAAATGTGATATTCAATATGGGATATTATATCGCATATTATATATATGGGATATTAGTTCGCATATTATAATAATCTTTTTTATGCAAATTTAAAACTTAACTCAATAATAGCCAAAAATATAATTAATATTTTTTTTTATAGTTTTTTAAAAATAATTAAAAAAATGCACAGTGCGTATATGAATTATAATTTCAGTTCTAAACTATAGTTTAGTCGATGTTTTTCTTGAAATTTTGAATCGAGCACTAAATATAAATCATTTAAGAATTCATAGTTTTACTGTAAGCATGTTAAAATATTACAATTCAGCTTTTTAGTATATCTACCAGCGATTTCAATTAATCAATGATGGAAAATATTCGTAAGACTATTCTACACTTTAGGTCCAAGCAGCTTGATGACATGGCTTTTATTTGTAAACTCATTCGCGATTTGCCTACGTTGCCCTACTGACAACTAACCTCAGATTGTCAGAAATTTGCAAGAAAAAATTTAGATTAAAAGCGCTTATTCAAATAGTATTATCTCTGGTTCTACTTGTCACACAAAAAAAAATCAAATTAAGTAATAAAATTTTTTTGTATTTTTATCTTCTTTTAAAATTTGTAAAAATTTCAAATTAAAAAAAATTTTTAAATTGTGTAATTTTCAATAATTACTAAAAAATTTGAGCGGGAATGAAGATAACTTCAAAAAATAAAAAATTCAGCTCTGATTTTTTTTTGTTCTGATGTCTTTTAATAAACGTAAGTCCTATTAAAAAAATTTTTTTTTCGTAACGATTGAAAATTTTACGACTATGCAAGCATACTGAGACACACCATCGGTGATCTCACCGACCTGGGCGCATCTTTATTAAATTAAATCAAGTTATTAATAAAGAGTCTTTTTTGTTTGATTTTTCCGGCACACGAGGAGAACGACGATGCTCGCAGTAGCGCGCAGCAGCCATTATGCACACATTCGCAGATTGTGTGAGTGAGCGCCAGTGCTGCTAGCGAGGACCATAAGAGAGAGCACGGCTACTATCAATACATAGCAACGACCGCGCGTGCGATAGAAGTCGATATGCTATGAAAAAGAGGCAAAAAGAGAGACAAGATATAACAGAAAGAGATTAGGAGAGCGTAGAGAGAGGATATTGCCACTTCTTTGTCTTCGCTTAAAGAGGTGTACGCTGTAGACTTGCATGTCTATACATAGTATATCTATATATATAAGGCCTCTACATGAATGTACTCTCTCTCTCAAAATTTATATATACGAAAGAGATAGGAGAAGAAGAAGAGAACATACGAAGAGACTTGAATCTCTCTTATTGAAGGTGGCGCACATGTCGAAGAATTGCGTTCGAAGATCGGAAACGAGATCAACAAATGAAAAAGCAATAAATTAGAGAAGTAATTATTGATTGGATAAAAAGAACATAGAAGAAGACAGAAGATTGTAAAGAAGAAGGAAGAGGACTTGAGACGAAGGAAGCGGCCATAGTGTAAGACACTCGATTGCTGTCCTCGTGCCGTGTCGGAGCTTTTGAATCGCTTAAAGAATTTCAAAGGTTATAGTCTTGAGGTTTTTTTTTCGTGCGTGATCTTGGAGCTGAAGAAAGACCTTGGAACGTGCTGAGAGAATAGCAGAGTCGACTGAAAAGATAGAGATTTCCAGATGGGGATTTCATCGACCTGATTCCTTTGCGTTTCCTTGCAGCCAGCGTTGACCAACTAACCTTGTACAGAGAGAGACATAGACATAGACAAATATTTATTTAGCCGTGGGGTTAAATCCCGTATGGCTCAATGTAGCATATACATATGTATTAATAACTATAAATAAAAATAAAAATGTAATTAACAAGTATAATTGATGTGTAGTATAAAAGAACAAACATAATGAAGTAAAACCATGATGGGGATCACCGTGATACCTTCCAGTCCCCAAGATCGGCGTTTATTAGGTGGTCGAAGGTGTAAATTAAGCCCATATCGAAAACCAAGGGTGCTTCACTGCCTACATTAGCCTCATTAAGTAGTTTAGTAGCCCGATTAATGAAAGATTGTTGAAGGGCACTAGTGCGAGCAGTGGGACAGATCAGCACTCTGGGGGGCCTACGAGATGATGACCTTACAACCACATCATGGTTGACTCTCGAAAAGCGTCGAGCCAAGTAGAACGGACACCCTGAGGAGATTATTGAGAAAGCCAAAAATTGAAGAAAATAGCTTCTTCTTCTCTCGACCGACAGCCAACCAAGCTCAAGCCTGTATGGCGACTCTCTTTCTTGGGCCTTGATGTTACTGAAAACGAACCTGACACATGCATTAAGGGCCCTATGAAATTTCAGGTTCTGATACTAAAAGAGGTCGTCATAGACAACACAGGCATAGTCAAAGATCGGGAAGATGAGTGATTCAACCAGCCTCTGCCTAAGGCCTCGAGAGAGAGAGAGAGCGTTTGTAGAATCTCAGCGAATGAAGTGAACCATGGACCCTACGAACAATAGACAACACTTGTTTCTCCCAATTTAAGGTCTGGTTTATCCAGACACCACGGCTCTTGACCTCAGTGGCAAATGGCATGCACTCGCCATTAAATATCAGAGAAGAGGGGGAATCTTGGAGAGAGAGACGAGAGACATATTGCTCGCTACCAATGATAATAGCCTGAGTTTTAGCTGCATTGATGGTAAGACCATTGGCAGTTGCCCAGAGAGTCAAATCAGAGATGTCAGCATTGATATTTATTAACTCGTCAGAGAAATCATTGGGAAAGAAGGAGCGATAAATTTGCAAATCATCAGCAAACAACATGTGTCTACAAAAACGTAGGACACTAGGGAGGTCATCAATGAAGATAGAAAAGAGCAAAGGGCCCAAGACGCTA
The DNA here is from genome assembly GCA_017163975.1 of Anastatus disparis. Lineage (NCBI taxonomy): Eukaryota > Metazoa > Arthropoda > Insecta > Hymenoptera > Eupelmidae > Anastatus > Anastatus disparis. The sequence goes on along the minus strand of JAFFSR010000291.1, from coordinate 619,774 downwards.
CCCTGTGGTACACCAGTGTTTAAGAACGCCCATTCACCTGCCATGCCATTCGCTGGATCCTCAATTGCCTGCGTACGGCCCTGAAGGTAAGAAGCAAACCAGAGTATTACCTTATTTGAGCAATTGAGACGGCGTAATTTGCGAAGAATTAGCCTATGAGGAACCGCATCGAAGGCTTTTGAAAAATTAAACAAGAGAAGGGCTGTTACCATTTTCCTGTCAATGGCCGTGCAAGCGTCCTCTAAGATATTGAGGAGTGCTGTCTGCGTGCTGTGGCCCGCTCGAAAGCCCGTTAAGCAAGTTATTTGCATTGATGTGGTTGAGAAGCTGACGATTGACCACCCTCTCTAGGACCTTCGATGGCTCACATAACCTAGCAATCGGCCTAGTTTGGCCCGGATTGCCCATGGACCTTAGCTTAGCTAATCGAAGTAGGTAGGCCTTCTTTCAACTAGATGGAAAGGCTAAGAGTCTTAAAGAAGCATTAACTAACTGGGCCAATGGTTCAGCAAAGGATTGAGCGGCCAACTTTAACATTGGCACCGTGATACCATCCAGACCAGGACCTAGACTCTGCCGCAGCAATGAGACTGCTGACCGTCTCGGTGCCCACTTCCCGAAACTCAAAGACCGGTAACGAGTCAGACAAAAGAATACTAAGAATATCTTTAACATTCAATGAAGATAAAGGTGGATCACACCGAGAGATGCCAGAGTAATGAGATAAAAGAGCCGATGCCGAGAAGTATTGAAGAGGAGAGGGAAGCACCTTGTTAGCAAGACCCAATTTGTGAAGAGTCGACCATTTTGCTCTCGAATCATTCGACCGTTTAATGCGATCAGATATGTACAGAAACTTAGCTGTATCGAGCTTATTTGAGATAGAGTTCCTCAAAGTTCTGTACCTTTCAATGTCCGCCGATTTACCAGATCTGGCCGCCCATCTATACGCACGATCATGCTGACGCATAAGTAGACGCAGATCGTTAGAAACCCAAGGTTTGCTACGAGGCCGTATTGTAGTTAGTTTCAGAGGAGCGTGAACATCGAAAGTGTTGACCAAGACTTTAGTACAGCTGTCTACCAACTTGTCAAGAATGACATTGTGGAAGAGAGTCTCTAAGGGCTGTATATGAGTCAAATCAACGAGAGGAAGCAAAACCATGCCGTCAACAGCGACAGTCAGGTCATTGAGGGACCCTTGAACCTTATCAACTAGAGGAAGACTAGAACGAAAACTAACTACATCTAAGGTATCCAGCTTACGGGACCAAAAACGTTTAGGAACGGAGGTGAGCCGATCAAACCCAAAGCACAACTCAATCAGATCATGCCCAGCAATGAAGGGCGAGTCAGTTTTGGTATATGAAGCCACTAAATCCGAGAGAGAGTGAGAGAGAGAGAGAGAGAGAGAGAGAGAGAGAGAGAGAGAGAGAGAGAGAGAGAGCCAGTCTAACCGCCATTGCTGATATCGTCGATCAGCTTCCCTTCATCTCGTCAACAACATCTACAACGGTGAGTGGACTGTAGTCCAATTGATAAAGATTAATTTGTGAACTAACGGCTCTCGCCGATTAATATGTAAATTCAGTGCGGGCGCGTTATCTGATCTCTGCTGCTCTCTGAGAGAGAGAGAGAGCCAGTCTAACCGCCATTGCTGATGTCGTCGATCAGCTTCCCTTCATCTCGTCAACAACTTCTATAACGGTGAATGGACTGTAGTCCAATTAATAAAGAATAATTTGTGAACTAACAGCTCTCGCCGATTAATATGTAAATTCAGTACAGGCGCATTAAACAAAAATTAAAGTAATTGTGACGTTGTTAAATAGTGAAATAGAATAGTTTATTTTTGGTTAAATTTAATCATAATTAGTAGAAAAATTAGAATTAGAACGTATTGTTAAAGTTTAATGGAAAGTTTTTTTTATAATTCGCGAGAGAGAGATAACCCGTGACCACGTATTCAACGATTTCGTTGACCGAGTAAATCATTAGATTATCTTAATGAAAATTTCTTTATTAAAATTCTTTTAAGTGACCGGTAAATAATAATTTATAATTGAGATTGGTGGACACAGTGGTGCGTGTTATATAACGAAACGAATTTCATGACGTGGGCCTTGGCGGCCATCTTGTTCATATAAATTCTTTTGAAAACTAGCTTGCGTTGACTAGTAAATTAAATTAAATTGGTATCTTGATTGTAAAAATTATTAGAAATCTTATAAGCATATTAAATATTATTTTTGAAAAGTTTATATCGTAAAATTTCGAGAGTGTGGGAGTGTGAGGAATCGACCACGTGTCTAACAGTTTCGTTGACTGTACTAGTTGAATAATTTAAATAGTGAGTCGAAAGAAAGAGTTTAAATAATTAGTTTTTTTTTGTATTGAAAATTTAAAAGACTGGTAGTTAAACTTAGAATAATAAACTGATAGACACGTAGGTATAGATCGACCAGAGAGTGAGAGAAAGAGAGAAATAATCATGCGGGCTCTTGGCAGCTATCTTGTTAAATAAGTAAAAGCGAGGTTGCCTACGCCGACCAGAAAGTAAAAATTCATTTTTTGTTGATTACTATTATATTGAGAACGAATAATTTATTTAATTAGAAGTGCGAGTAAAATTTAAAATTAGGAGTATGTGAATGAGTGAACGTGTTAAAATAAATTTATAGGTTAACTTAGTATACAAATTGTTCATAGATTTTATTTTTTTAAATAAAATATTAAATAATAAAACCCAAAATTTTGTGATTGAAACAAGTAGAAATTATTTATTTTGGTGAGCACACCTCTCCAACTTTCAGCTTAATAAATTTGCCACTAGAGGTCGTCCACCTCTCATTCCAAAAAAGTCTAAGGTTCATGCTTGCCGAACAGTTAGCTGGAGGTCTGTCCGGCGCCGTATAATAAATTAAAGATTCTTTATATTCCTTTTCGGCAGACCAAAGTTGCATGCGGAGACGGACAACGTTATGATAAATGAATCAATAATTCATTTTATTGATAATTTAAAATAGCTAAATTCTCACATCGCAAGTCGTAAACAATGAAACATCAAAAGTGAAAATTTGGATAACTATTACGTTTGACATATTCTTATATATATTATCATCATTTTCCTAGAAATTAATTTTAATTTTTTAAAGAAATTAGAAAAAAAAATATTTGAATTATTTGAATAATTTTGATTTAAATTTGATTGTTTACACGCTTAACAATATAGACGATCACTTGTAACTTTATTCAAAAGTCCTGTAATAGAAAAAACATCTGTAATGAATATTAGATTTTTGAAAATTCTTTTGGTTTCCGTTTAAATTTTTTCCTAATTATTAATTTAAAAATAAAATAAAAACTTAATATTTTGTATCTAATTTAATTTTTTTTTATGATATTTTTTGTGCGACTATCAGAGACAATACTGTTTGAAGGAGCGCTATATATATGTAGCGCTCATAAATACGTAAAACATACATAATACAAACATACAGGAAGTTTTCAATAATTAACGCAATAGAATAAAAATCATTAAGTGGCCGTTCACGATGTATCTGCGTGTCAGTGCGCGCTTTATACGCTCATGTGGTAACCCAATACCCAAACAGCATACACACAATGATTAGTATGCTGATGTGCTGATGAGCCTTCTCTCCCCTCTTCTATATACCTAGCTTGTGCAGTGCGTATTCGCTTGCTATACTCTCTCTCTCTCTCTCTCTCTCTCTCTCTCTCTCTCTCTCTCTCTCTCTCTCTCTCTCTCTCTCTCTCTCTCTCTCTCTCTCTCTCTCTCTCTCTCTCTCTCTCTCTCTCTCCCTCCCTCCCTCCCCCTCTCTCTCTCTCTCTCTTGAATCAGGCTTGAATATACATTGCTTGGTATAGTATAGTGTTCCCTCTCTCTCATTCTTATAACTTAGTTGTGTGTGCGTGCACAGATAGGATCACACGTACACAATACATATTAAAATGTAACGTGATGGCAACTTAGATTTTTATCCCCAGCAAATTTTCGAGGCGCGCCAAAAGAAATATTAATTTCAAAAATTAAAACCCTTCCTATTTTCACGGAAAATGCGGTAAAGGGTCAATTCTTGCAAAAAAACTTGTACTTTATTTAAAAGTACTTACCTGAATTTTTTCAGATATTTTCTGAAGGTGCGATATAGTTGAAAATGCAAAAAAATCATTTTATGGATGTTTTTAGCTGATTTTAGCTCATTTGCAGACTTTGTATAATTATTTATATTATGAAATTGTATCCTAAAACTTTATCTCCGAATTTAATTCTGCAATCAAGTCAGAAAAATAAGATTTACAAATATTCGCATCATATTTTTGCACAAATCCACGTTTTAGATTAGGTATTTAATACTTCTCTCATGATTTTATTGATATTTCATTACTTTATACGTGATAAAATCTTTTAAATATTCTATTTCTTTAATAAATGGAAATGTTTTGATAAATAAGTCATCTTACAGGTACAGCTATATTAAGTACGGTCAAAATATCAACTTGAGATTACATATGAGTTAATGAATTTATATTTTGTTAGTAAAACTATCATTTTAACTAAATTATCATTTTATTTGTTGATTTTATTCGTTTAAATAAATCCTTACCTAATATATAAAATCAATAAACATAGGATTTTATTTTTTATACTTATATTCGTAATACTGTTTCAATACTAATATTCGTTATTTTATTTACAAAATATTTTACATGTTACTTTTCTTCAGTGATGAAATAGCGTTTAACATAATGTTTTTTTATGGCTCGAATTAATAGACGCAACTAAAGTCTAAGGCTAGAAGTTATAGTCGTTACTCAGTTCTCAAATATTCTATCCTTTCTCTTTTTATGGAAAAGGGTAAGAAGAACATAAATAGAATATCTGAGAACTGAGTAAAGACTATAACTTTTAGCCTAACGATTGTTACTTGAGTTACGTTACTGAATACATAGCTATATCAATGGAGATAACATAATAAAATACATGACATAAGTGCAAACTTCATTTATAATCTATAAAACGATTGCAAATGTCATAAAATAATTGTGAATAATATACGCCTTTTAACAAAAATATATTTAATATTGTAATATTAATATGAGACATGTAAACAAGATTTCAATGTACTCGCATGCTAACGTTTTTTAACACAGTGTAAAAATAGACCACATAGCTCTCGCAAAAGTGTGACTTAAGCGCAGATTTAGATTACATAGTGTTAAAAATGCCGAAGTCAAGGTTCGTGTTATTAAATCATGATTCTAATGTTTGTACTGATAAGTTTTACGTAGGAAATATAAATTCATTAACTCATATGTAATCTCAAGTTGATATTTTGACCGTACTTAATATAGCTGTACCTGTAAAATGACTTATTTATCAAAACATTTCCATTTATTAAAGAAATAGAATATTTAAAAGATTTTATCACGTATAAAGTAATAAAATATCAATAAAATCATGAAAGAAGTGTTAAATACCTAATCTAAAACGTGGATTTGTGCAAAAATATGATGCGAATATTTGTAAATCTTATTTTTCTGACTTGATTGCATAATTAAATTTATAAATAAAGTTCTGGAGTGCAATTTTATAATATAAATCATAATACAAAGTCTGTAAATGAGCTAAAATCAGCTAAAAACGTCCAAAAAATTATTTTTCTGCCCTCCGGCCAAAAAGCGACAACTTTCTGGCCGCTGCCCAAAACAAAGTTGCCGATTTCTGGCGTCGTAGGGCAGAAAAATAGCATACGATCCATGGCCAGTAAAAAAGAAAGCCTCAGATGACATGTTTGTCAACTTCGGCTTCGCCTTAGCCGACAATTACATGTGATCTGAGACATTTCTTTATTTTCTGGCCTTGGGTCGTAATATACTATTTTTGCATTTTTAACTATGGCGCACCTCCAGGAAATATCTGAAAAAATTCAGGCAAGTACTTTTAAACAAAATACAAGTTTTTTTTGCAAGAATTGGCCCTATACTGCATTTCCCGTGAAAATAGGAGGGGTTTCAATTTTTTTCCCATTCTTTTAGATTATGTAGCATTATCAAATTCTCACGAACAAATTCTACGAGATCTGTTAACATTTAAACTATAAGCACGATTTTCTCGGGGTTTTTTTACTGACTAGATTTGTAGAAAAAAAATAAATAGTGAGAAAGTCATTTTTTTCATGCTGTGGACAGAGGGAGGAGGGTCACGATCCGCAAATGTTACAAAAACTATTCATTTTTTATCTTAAACAAAGTTACTAGGTCAAACAAGAATTTCAGAGACAGGGCAATTTTGACTATCTTAACGGGGGGTACCCTTTTAGCAAAATCGAAAGACAAGTCATTTCCATGTTCTTATTTAGCTACTCTTTGTGATACATGAATGACGGTTGCGTAGACGATTCGCATCTGAATCACTTATTTAAATTTGAGTCAAAAAAAAAGAAAAATTATTAAATATAAATTGATAATTTCATAGTTCCTCGTACCTTCTACAATATTAAACCAATTTTGTTTGCAGAATCAAACAGCGTTTAAAGTATAGGTTGAGAAAATCAGAAATAAAACACCAACACACGAAACGTCGCATAAATAAAAAAAAAGAATTTTTGCTCAAGTAGTCCGAGTTGTGTTGGTGTTTTATTTCTGATTTTGTTAAACCAATTTCGTTTTGCCCTTTCCAATGTTTGTAGGTTTTCTTTATATTTTCTGATGTATTTACTGATGTATAGTAATACAGCAGTATTTCATTTTTCATTTCATTTATTCCAATATGATAAAATTAGATTAATTATTAAAGCACATCCCAATAAACAGCCGATAAGTACAGTGCATCTCCATATGCAGCCAATTATTACAGCGTATATCCATATTATGGTCGATAAATCATTGCTCCGTAGGTATTCGTTATAACAATTTTTTTGCATTCATTTAATATGTTTTAAAGGAATAACATTATTTTACTGTTTATATTTTTGCTTATTTTATTCTTAATATTTCTTTACACACAATACTTTTAGTATAGTTTTTTTTCACTTTTCAATTTATTAGGTTTTATTTTTGCATTATTTAACAACAGAACTTTGAAATTTTGCCTATTCTCTTGAAAAAGCAACGAATACTAAATACTAGTGTAGGTAAGTATACACCAATATGAATATAGGATTGTTCTTGTGATTTGTTGATTGTCATGGCAAAACCTAATTGTACAGAAAACTGATTACGACACATATTCTTTGGATGGAGATAATGTTATTCATCGTATCAAAATTAATTTTGCTGCATCCCATTTAGAATTTTAGCGTGAATTGAACATTTCATAAGCTTCCTTATTAATAGTCGTATTACAAAAGCTGTCGTTTCAATTTAGATTTCTTAAAAGGATAATAATACCATCAACTTTTTATTTTAATTTATGTAGTGGAAGTCCATGAGGTGCGATTTGATTTTCAAATTCTATTGGTAATATAACATCCAAATTTTCTTTCTTATCTTCTTCTGAATTCATACTTAAATATTCAATAGTTTGCCTTTCCATAATATTGAATGCATTATTAATATTTATTACGTCATTATTCATAGGTGCCAATATAACTTTATCATTTTAATTTTTATTATGTCGTTTTCTTGTATTATTGTTTTTTTTTTCATTTATTTATTTAATGTAGCATCAACAACTAGATTATTAGCGACAATATAATTATAATTTTATACGAATATATATGTTTGACGATTACATAGAATGGTACAGTAATATATTATAACAGTTGTATAGAATGAGAGTTCATTTGAATAAAAATATCTTAAACACTTAAATAGAATTATACATATTGATTGATTTTATAAAACTTCAACACTTTTTTACATTGTCTTGTGAGTTGAGTAATGTTTTGATGTTTCCGGTTATGTTATGATGTTGTCTTGCTGTCGTGAAGTTTGGGCATGTGCAGATTAGATGTTCTATGGATAAAGGGATATTGCATGGGTTGCATATTTTTTTTTGTTCTTTATTGAGTAGGTAGGAGTGAGTGAGTTTGCTATGGCTTATGCGGATCCGTGTGATAATTGTTTGTTCTTTTCTATTGAGATTATGTATGGGACTTTGAGTGTAGATGTTGTCTCTTATAGTGTGAAGGTATGTATGTTTGCCGTTTTTCCAGCTGTTGTTCCAGAGGTCAATTATTGATTTGTAAATCATATAAGCTACTATTATTGATGGTAATGGGAGGCTTGTTATCTGATTGTTTGACAGAATAGTTTCGGTCATTGTTTGAAGTATTTGCTGAGCGAAAATGTTGTTATCATTGAGTATCTTGTAATTTCTATTTGTTCTTTGCTTAGTTGAAATATTTTGTTTTGAATTTGGTTTATTAAGGTGTTGGTGGAGTAAATTTGTTAATATTATTGACAAGGTGAACCGAGTTTGTAAATATTTTCCAATTTGTGTTTTCTGAGCTTTCTATTATTTCTATGGCTTTTATTAATGCCCAATAATTAGCGAATTCTATGGAGTATGAATGTGGAAAAGAAAACTGTATATTGTTGTCTTTGATCATTATTGAGATATCGATTATGTTGTTTGAATTGTAACAGTAGGTATAGATAAGACTGAATTCAGTTACTTCTGTTATATTATTTTGATTTGTGTGGATGGTTTCTAATATGTCTATGGGTTGAGGCTTATATGTTTGTGTGATGATGTTTGAAATAGTTATATTGGCGTTCATTGGGGTATTGTGAAGTCTATTTGTAAATGGAGTTGGTCCACTAATGAAGTCTTAAAGGGCCACGTTTTCGTTTTCGAATATGATGGAGTAGGTTAAGTTGTCTGGTAGTGAGGCTATTTTTCAAGCGTACTTAGCCATCAATTTGATTCTTTTGTAGCTTAGAGGAGTCATGTAACTCTCTGCCAGTAAGCTGGTGGTAGGGCTGGTATGATAAGCTCCTAGTGCGATCTTGATATCTTCATTGTGGATAGGTTCCAGGGAGTTTGCGTGTTTTGAAGAGCCGTAGATAATACACCAGTAATCTATTTTTGATAACACTGTGGCTTTGTATGTGTTTAGTAGAATGGATTGGTCTGCTCCCCAGGTTTTAGCTGCTGAGGTTTTTATTATTTTTAGTCTGTTGTGGGCTTCGCATTTCAAAGGTTTAATGTGGTTTTTCCATGTTAATTTTTTATCAAAGGTGAGACCTAGTATTTTAATTTCTTCGACTTTTTGTATCTGTTGATTGTTTAATTTGAGGGTTATCTTAGAGTCATCTTGTTTGGTTGAAAAAATAATATAGTTGGTTTTAATTGGTGAGAATTTGAAGCCGGTAGTTATAGACCATAAAAAGATATTACTTAGTGTGTTCTGCAGAATGTTTTCGGTGAATACAAAGTCCCTTTCTGTAGTGTATATTGTGAGATCATAGGCAAATATACAAAATCTAGATATGGCTTCAATGCATGTTGTAAGCTCATTTATAGCTATCGGGAAAAGAGTGACACTAAATACCGATCCCCGTATAACTCCGTTTTCTTAAGGTAATCTGTGTGAGAATACATTGTTTACTTTTACCTGAATGAGCCTGTCCTTTAAAAGATTTTCTATGAATGCAAGTATATGGCCGCTTATTTGTTTTTTGAGAAGGTGGATCACTCGGTCTTTCCATATGGTTTCGTAGGCCTTTTCCAAATCCAGTCATACTGCTGCCAAGTGTAGATTTTTCCTGAATGCATTGCAGATTTCTGATTCTAACAAAATAAGGTGGTCGATGATGGATTTGTTTTGTCTGAAGCCACTTTGAAGTTGAGAGAAGTAATTTATAGATTCGAGGTAGGTTTTTAGTCTTTTGTTTACTATTTTTTCCATGAGTTTGCAGATGTTGCAAGTCAGAAATATTGGTCTGTAATTTTTAGGAGATGCAGAATCTTTGCCAGATTTGTTGATAGGTATTATTGTGGCTAGTCTCCAATGAGTCAGAAATATATTGTGTAATCAGATAATGTTAAATATTTTGTGGATATATTGAATAACCGAAAGAGCAATATTTTTTAGGAAGATATTGTGGATAGAATCTGGACCAGCACTGGAGTTTTTGCAGTTGTTGAGTGTTTGTGTTATTTCGTTTAAATCTATTAGAGAGTTTAGTAGTGGAATATCCGGAATGTCATCGTATTTTTCTTGAGTGGAGTTGTAATTATTTTTGAAGTCTGAAAATTCTGGGTTTTAGTTGCTGTTGCTGGAGTTTTGTGAAAAGGTGTGTAACGAGCACGTGCTTGTGCACGTAAGGAAATGTTTGAATCGCGCGCCCGAATTAATTTATCTTGGGAGCAATTAAGATATTAGCTTAAGTGAGGCGCTGTAATTCGTGGAACGCGGTATAAGTAGCTCGTGCGTGGCCTTGCTCGCTCTCTTCTCTCCTGCGGCTCTGCGACGTGAGGACGCTCCTGGACCCGGCCCAACGAGGACATTCAGCTGCGTGCGTTACCATTCACATTCTTCAGGAAAGAAAAATACATCGATTGTAAAAATTTATTAAAGTTAGTGCTGGTGCTTCTGTGTGTCGGTGCCTGGATGCTGAATCGCGCCTTCGAGCCTTGGGGGATGACGAGCTGGCGCCGGGCCAACGCAGTGCATTGCAGGTAGAGTTTAGTTTATATAATTCGATTTATGTATAGGGAAAAATTAGTAAGCACGCGCATTATAGTAACGTTAATTGGACTGAAATTCTGCGTGCGATTGGAATTGTTCTGCGTGTAATGTGTGCGTTGTAAAATTTAAGTTGTTAATTGAAAAAAATTTGAACTTGCCTGCTACATTTTTAGATTGCTTTACCTCATTATTTCAACATACTAATAAATGTACGCTATATAGTCTAACCAATTTGTTTCTCTGGTTTTAATTATCTATCGTATAAATTAAAAGATTTCAATTGATTTAGAATATAAAAAATATCTTTCAGGTGGAAGCGAACTTGTTGGCGATGTCTGTTGTTTCATGGATTATTTGGTTGTCATCGTCTATTAAAGTAGAAATTACTCTTGATTTGTGTTTGCCTTGTACTTTTTGTATTTCTTTTCATATGAGTGAGATGGCTAAGTTTGAATTGAGGGATTAAACAAAGTCTAACTAGCATTTTATTTTAGTTTCTTTTATAGTTCTTTTATAGATGGGTTTCTTTTTATTGTGTTCTATCTTGTTTTCTGTAGTTTTGTGTTTTTTGTATCTATTGAAGGCGTGTTTGGACTCTCTGCAAGCTTTGGAACATTCTTCATTCCACCTTGGCGTTTGGTTTTTGTTGTGTTTGTTACTGTATTTTGGAATGCTAGTTTCAGCAGCGGAAATCTTTATGTTATTGAGGTTGTCGATTAACACGTCTATATTTGGATTGGTGACATTCCATTGAAGAATTATTTTTTCTGTTTTATTATTTTTATTGTGTTGTTGATTCATTGTTAAAGTCATTATTGGTTTGTAGTTTGTTCTTTAGCTATTTCTTGATCTAATTTTTTAATAATCTTGGTGAATCTGATTTTCATTCTTTTGGTTTCGAGATAGGGGTAAAGAGTTTTGAGCATATTTTTTAGGTCGACAAGGTTCGTTGAGTGCTCCTTAGCTATCTCGATTGTGTGTTGGCTGGTGTAGGTTTTGTCGATAAAGCTCTTAAAGTTCAAAAAACTTATTGGAAAGTTCTGATGTTGATCATTTACTATTTTGCTTTTTCATAGAGAAAGCATTGTATCGATTAAAAAAATTTTTTTCTATTTTTTCATTAATTTGTACATATTTTCACTAACTTTTTTCTTATTTCCTCACTTTCTCTTTGTCCTTTTTTCTCAGATTGATCTTCATTTTTAGCCTATTTTCATCCATCCTTGTCTCTCTCTTCCTATTTACTAATCACTCTCTCACATCCACTAATTTTTCTTGAATAGAAATTGTATTTTATATTGAAATCACATTGTTTTCGATCACTCAACATATGTTTGTATTTTTCGTCGGTTATGGCTGCTTTTAAAGTTATGATTGAAGAACCTCTCTTAATGTTGTTATTGTCTAAATAATCTTCTAATACGTAATGAGGAATACTGGAGCAGACGTTTGACAAAATTATTCTAGTTAATTTTGAAATCAGTGGTTGTATTGGAACTTTGAGTTCGTTGATATTTAGAAACTTATATTTATCTGTTATATCGTCTACTAGTTGTTTACTTGTTAAGTATATTCTCACGCGGCTTCTAGAAATTCTCGACAAATAAATAACGTTTTGTGCTTGAATAATATTGCCGACGGCCACAGTGTAGTCGGTTAGATTTCATCCTTCTACGCAATATATTATAAGGCCTTGTTCATTTTTTGGGGAGAGATTTCTTTGTATTGTCCTTGCATAACTGTTCTTGACAGAATTTTCAATAACTTTAGTGTGACTGTCATGTCTTATAACTGACAAAGTTTAATTAAACTCCCCTGATACAAGTAATGTTTTACCACCAAATATTTTTTTTACATAACATAAATCTTGAAACCAACAATTAACTGCTATATTTTGATGTCATGAATGTTTCATCCTTTTCTATTATTTGTACTCCTTTTAATATTTTACCTTCTATTAAGGGAATGTAAAATACCGACACTATAGTTTTTCAAATTTTTGATACTCGATCCAAAATTTTTAAAAATATTCCTATATTAAAGACTTTCATTTTAATTAATAAAGAGCATAATATAGAGATATTTCAGATCATTTTTGAATAAAGATGAAAAGTTTAGAAAACTGCCATGTCGGTTATTAAGTTTAAACCATATGCCCTTTTACATCACCTTAAGTCAGGTTTTACGTTGTATGTTGTATGTTGTAGATTCTATATTCAGTGGTTATTTGAATGTAGTTTGAATAATTTAGATGATCTATTAAGACGTTAAGTAAATAACTTATTTCGTATCACTCTTTCAATCACTACTATCAGTAAGACTAAAAATGCAATTTTATGAAATCATCTTGTTCTGCTTACAAATCTTTTTCTTATTTATTTGTACGTTTAATTCATATAATTTATGAGAACAATTAAAAATAATATTTGAATAAAATCTTAAAGATTTATTAAAATTTTTTTTATTGTAAATTGTTATTATGCTATAATATTTATTTGGATTATAATGACGTAATATAAAGAATAAAATTGAATACGTAACTGATTCCATTCAGATTCATGCAGGCCGTCACTGATCAATTTTTTTTTTCTTAAAATCAATTAAAATATCTTCTTATATATATATGAAAATATAATTAACCTTGTAGAATGCTCAAAAAAAATTTTTTTCTTGCTACAGCGTATTTAGTGTTGGATGTAAAAATGAAAATTAAAAAATGGATAATAAACCTGAATTTTCAAATTGTTGCAGCTTCGTCAATTTTCGATCTTTTATAATGTTCTTTTAATGAAAATATGCAGGGTTGAATTTAGTTTTGAATTCCGCCACGATTTTTGTCATACGAGTTGATCCCACTGAGTTATTCATGAAAAACTAAAAAAATGATTTTTTTCAACCGCGATTTTCTCAAAAACTATATATTTTTTTTTTAATTTGGATATGTTTTCGTGCATAGAAAATACTAACGTTAAGAATATTCGATTATGTCTTACTTTTGTTTAACAAATTTTTTAACAGTGTTTTCATATTTTCCATTTCCAAGCATTGATATAATGGTACATCATGCCATTATTCTAACTATTGCATCTTCTTACAATTTGTTTATCTATTAAAAATATTAGCCAAACCCTTGATCAAATTGTTTGATCAATTAAAACCGAAATTATAACGATTTGAAGTTTATAAAATAGGAATTTTATATAATAGAAAATTAAATTTTTTTATTTATTTAGCATTTCGTGACTACGATTTAAATTTAGTTTGTAGGAAGTTGACATATGTCATGCTAGGTGGTGATGTCTCGTTTTTTGCATTCTTATAAATGACTTAACGCATCAAGTATATAAGAAGGGTAAGATAAAAAATTAAATTGCCTAACAAAAATTTTTTTTTGCAGTGTCGTAGAACTAATTAATGATTATAGTATTACTGATTGTTAAGATAAAGTGTAAGAATTTGAATGGAAGAAGCAGAAAAGTTGTTTATGATCGCTTCAAAAATTAGGTAATTTAACAGAGTCTTTAAAGCGTTTGTATTCAAGTACTTCTTTTTTTAAGAAAGATAAAGTATGTCCTTCGTGTTACAATATATTTTTTTAGATAAAGTGAAAAATACACTCATTCTATTGACCTTAAGTAGTCAACAATCTTTGGAAGAATTTTTTTGTTGTGAAGTTCAATTAGATCTTGAGTAATCTAGAATTTAAAATTTCACAAATTAAAATGCCTCAGAGTATCAATATAAATATGCAAAAATCCTATGTTCTCCAAAAAAATCGGTAAATCAATATTCTATACCTTGAAACCAAAGTGGGTTATACATCCACCCAAAGATTCATATCTTTGCGTTTATTGCGAGAACCCAAAACTTATGTGAGATACTTTGAATAAATATAAAAAAAAGAATAAACTTGCCATTTCGGATTTGGAATTAAACTAGCCATTATCATTAATTAGTTCTGCGACAGACCAAAAAATAATATTTTGTTATACAATTTCACTTTTGATCTTACCCTTAAGAAGAGGTCGCACTATCTGTCTTTGACTAATCATGTTTTTCATAATTTATACAGGGTGTTCCATTTTAACTTACACACATTAGTAACTATAAGAATATGAACTTTAGGAAAAAATGTTTTAAACAAAAGTTGTAGGGTTGTAAGGGGGACATTCAGTGGTGGCTTTGACCATGACCTTCACCATGACCTTCCAGGTCATTCGAAGGTCAAGTTGATTTTTTTAAATGGTAAGCCATAATTTTAATCCCGGGAATAAAAAAGCGGAAAATTCTGCGTTTGAATATGACCTTTACTATGACTTTCACCAAGACCTTTCAGGTCATTCGAAGGTCAAGTTGATTTTTTTAAATGGTAAGCCATAATTTTGATCCTGCGAATGATAAAAACGGAAATTTTTTCGTTCAAGTATGTAACCACGTTGTAAATAAAAATAAAAAAAAAGCATTTTAAAAACACGCTTTTCAAAAATACAATAATATAAAAAATGCACTAAAAAGTATAAGATAAATTAATTAACTTTCTTGAAATTACTTTTATACAGTTTATTACAATAATTAGGAGAAAACTTCCTTCCTTCCATTCCTCTATCCTTCCCCCTTTCTCCCTCTCTCTCTGTCACCCTCGATGAACTCGTCTCGATGCAGAGAAAGCCTTCCTACTTGTTCTTCCTCGGAGATGACTTTGCACACTTGTCATCGCTGACCTAGACAACGAATTATTGTATTGTTATCGGAGACCAAGGCATGTGCCAAATTTCAGAAATTTCCATCGACAAATAGTGCCTCAAATCGAGCGTGCAAGATTTGATTACAGACATATAGACAAAGAGACATGACAACGAGCTTAAGAAAAGCGTTTAAAAAATACAACCTGTCGATCATATTTTCATTATCTAAGCGCGAGGATAAATTTCCCTATTCGATAAAACAAAATTATAGCTTTGAGCACGATAATTCAAATATGACATTTATTCATATTCTTACGTTTAAGTTATCTGTGTAGCATCGTAGTACTTCTTAGTAGTTCCGCGCACAAGTGTAAAAAGTTGTATAAAAAAATTTGAATTCTCTGTATTTGGAGTCACTTTTGCTTTCTGTTGCTGCAATTTTCAATACTGTTGTAGGTAAGATTTTTTATTTTATTTTATTTATTTAAAAATAAATTAATTGATATAATTTATGATTATGAAATTAATTATTTATTAAGTGTTTTCTATTTCTGCATAGAATAACCTATTTTTGTTGGTATAATGGCAAATTATATGCCTAATGAAGTAGTCGTCATTCTTATAACCTTAGGTGAATGTAGCAGGAATTACAGATTTACTGCCCATGCTTATCAAGAGCGATTCCCAAACCACCACCATCCTAATGCTCGACAAATAATGAACATTAAGAGAAGATCTCGCAATAATCCATTACATCGCCGAAGACAAAGACATAGAGCACAGAATAATAATGACCCTAGACTGTTTGCAATTTTGGGTATGGTCCACGTAAATCCCCATTTAAGTACACGTCAAATAGAACGGGAATCCCCCGTTCAACAGCTCATAGATTATTACGATCTGTTAACTTCCATTTCTATCATATTACTCTGTTACAGGAATTAAGCGAACAGGATTACGTACTTAGAGTACAATTTTGTAGATGGGCTGTTGAGATGTTAGATCATAATCCAAATTTCTTTTTAAATGTTTGTTTTAGTGATGAAGCTACATTCCACAGCAATGGAAGTCTCAATAGACATAATTGCCATTACTGGTCCCCAGTCAATTTACATTGGTATCGCGAGGTGCTTAACCAACATCGTTGGAGCCTCCACACATGGGTTGGCGTTTATAATGAACAAGTTATTGGACCACATTTTTTTGACCGTACAATTAATGGTGCAATGTACTTAAAATTTTTGGAAAATGATTTACCTGGATACTTAGAAAATATTCCACTTAGAGAACTACCGCAATTATAGTATCAACATGATGGGGCTCCCGCACACTACGCACGTAACGTACAAAGACTTCTCAATCAACGATTTACAAATCGATGGATCGGACGTGGTGGACCCATTGTATGGCCTCCTAGATCACCAGACCTTCATCCCCTTGACTTTTTTTATGGGGATATGTCAAAGATGTGGTGTATAGCTATGCTATAACAACAAGATTAGACATGATGGGCAGAATTAGAAGAGCGTGTGAAGCAATAACTCCTGGAATATTAATGGATGTTCAACGTAACTTCCATCGCCGATTACAGTTGTGCCTGCAAAATAATGGTGCCCACTTTGAGCATTTAATACGTCAGCAGAGAGTTGATAACGATTAGAGTATTCTTCATTTTCTTAGAATAACTTATGAAAAATCAATATTTTGTTTTACTTACAAATTTATTTTTTGTTTCGATATTGTATTATATCACTGTAAGATTGTGTTGTATTGTTATTGTATTTTGGTTATTGTGATATGCAGAGTTTATTGATTAAAGGACAATTATAAAAAATTTATCTTGTTTTTATTACTTAGATTATTTCATAATCTAGCATTTAATTCCCAGTAATCAGCACAATAATATTACGATTTACCGCCTTTTCAACACCACAGAGAGGATTAACTCTGCGTGACCTTCAAGGGTCATATTTTTCTACGACGTGGTCACATACTTGAAAGAAGAATTTTGCGCTCTTATCATTCTCAAGATCAAAATTATGGCTTACCATTGAAAAAAATCAACTTGACCTCCAAATGACCTTGAAAGTCATGGTCAAAGTCATAGTAAAAGTTATATTCGGATTTAGAATTTTCCGCTCTTTTCATTACCGGGATTAAAATTATAGCTTACCTTTAAAAGAAATCTTGACCTTCAAATGACCTTGAAGGTCATGGTCAAGGTCATGGTCAAGGCCACCATTAGATGTCCCCTTTAAAACCCTACAACTTTTACTCGAAACATTTTATTCTAAAGTTCATATTTTTAGAGTTACTAATGTGTGTAAGTTAAAATGGGACGACCTGTATATTTATAACGCATATAGACGATAGAATGGACATCTAACTGGTAGCACGACGGAAAGCAGATCACGTGAGTCAAATAGCTATGAGTATGAACCCACGATCGTTTGGCACACACGCGTGAATATCTAAAGCACTTATACTAGGCACTCAGATAGCAAGCAGCTTGACTCGAGTACTGAGCTTGGGTCCGTTAAGGATTGTTTGTCTCTCCTTTGCGCGCAGCGTACAGTAAGAGAGACGAAGCTGAGTAGATATGTACCTCATACTTAAAATTATATATTTGTACTCTGAGCCGTGGTGGCTCAGGGGCTAGAGCATCCGACTCTCACGCAGAGGGCCGGGGTTCGAATCCCGGTGAGGTCGGGATTTTTCCTCCATTTTTTAATTTAAATATTGAAAGTGGAGGATGTCCCGAGCTCACTGACACCGCGGTGGACCACCCCCGAGAGACTTTTTTCGGTTTTAACAAAAACCGACGGAAGTCACTCGAAGGCCGGTAAGGCAGAACGCGACTGTTCCACTATTATAATTGAGCCAGACCGTTCTGCCGGGTAGGTGTTGAGCTCCCGATGCGCTTAAAAGGATGAGTTGAGCGATGCTCCCCGCCTAAGTAGGCCTGCACGATCGAGCACCACCTACCGAAGTTAGGGAAAATTGTGAGGTATGGTTTCGAACGCGAAAACACCGCAACAAAAGGTGTTCGAGATGTTACTTACTAGGCCAAATAGGCTGTAGGTGGTTAAACCCCAAAGATAGATAGATATGTTTGTACTCACAATACGTTTTCAAGCCCTCCGATTGAAAATTACGTAATTTTTGCATGAAATACGTATAAAAGATACACATATTTGACATATATACTAATGAAAATTATGTATGTTAATCACAAGATGAGGATACGTATTTTCCACTCCAAATTACGTAATTTCACTGGTGATACGTATTGAAGCCCAAAACTGCGATTGTAAATCACGTATTTTTTGTATTAAATACGTAATTTTGACATGTGTGTGACCTACAATTACATATTATGAATACGAACCCTGACTCGTAGATACGTATCTAGTGCTCGAAATTACATATTTCTAGAATCAATGCGTATTCAAACTTTAAATTCGAATAAAAAGTTAGGTATTATGCGTATGAAATACGTATCAAAAATACATATATCTGGCACAAGTATTTTTGAAAATTACGTATTCAAGTCGGAAGATGTGTGCAGGATACATATTATGTGGAAAAAGTTACGTACTTTTACTACGAAACCTGTCTTGTAGATACGTGTATTGTGCAAGAAATTACGTATTTTTGTATGGAATACGTATCATTATTTGATTCATTCATCATTTAACCTAGCTTAATTACGTATGCTCCCTTGGAATACATATTAAAATTACGTATCATCAATATCAAATACGTATCTCATAATACGTAACAAATTCGAACGCTTTGTTACGTATAAAGTACGTAATTTTGTTACGTATCTAAGATACGTTACCAAAGTGCGTATATATTTTCAACAGGGAGGCGGACATAGTGAACTTTCAACAACATTTCAATGAAATATTTGTGAAATCTTTCAAATCTTACTTGAAAATATTTCATAAATATTTCATAAATATTTCATAAATATTTATATGTTTGTTTGATTGTTGCTTTAAAATATATAATAAATAATTAAGAAACAATCCTTTAAAATATTTTCAAATATATAGTTGAAATCTTTCGTAAACATTTCATGAAAGATTTGTGTTGTTTTCTAAATGTCGCAATGAAATATTAGATCAACATTTCTGAATTATTTCTTAGAAATATTTACGAAAATTTTGTTAAAATTTTTCATAAATCTTTCAGAGAAATATTTATTTGCCATTGCATAGGCGGACATAGCGAACTTTTAATAACGTTTCAATAAAATATTTATGAAATATTTCAAATCTTGATTGAAAATATTTCAAATCTTACTTGAAAATATTTCATAAATATTTTATAAATATTTTATGCTATGTGACCCAAACCTACCATTGAAATATTCTTGGAATCTTCCAAAAATATTCCGTGGAATATTCCAATGCCAGAAAAATCAAGGACATACGAATATTACAAGAATGTTCCTTGCTGTATGGGGAAGATATATTCTCTTAAAATAGGATCAACAAATATGCTGCTTATTGATTTGTGGAGTTCACTGTCCTGCTGCTGTATGAGAAGTTGCACCATAAAATAAAACACTACCTCAGAAAATAATACCAACAGGAACCACTGGAAGTATCTCATCATTAGATTTTTACGTATTTCGTGTATGGAAAAACTTTGTTTAATGATAATGCGATGTTCATGGATAAGGTCTTAAATTTGCTCATGAAAAATAGTATTATTGAATTGCAGTCGTTAGTACATAATTAGTTTTCATCTTCTCAGTATCAGAATCTATTTAAATATTCGTAGTATAAGAGTGGTCATCTCGTCAATAAATCAGAGGAATTTTGAAATCCTGTAGATTTTAGTTTTGAAGAATCATATGGAATACACTGTGAGATCGACGATAATATTGCTATCATTCAATGTTCTTGGTGTAAAAATTCACTCTGCCTAAGACACTTTTTAAAGACTATCATTAATGCTCTTTGTATATTTCATTATGTATTGATATTTATTTGAATAAAACATAGAGGATAATATTCGTCTTCTTAATGGTACATTTATAAATGAAGCGTCTCACAACATAGATGGCTAAGTCACAACCAACGCATTTAGAGAAAAATGCAAAAAACCTTTATCTTTTGGATCATTTTTAATCGCTTGTTAACCAATGTACTATTAAATATATTCACCGATAAAAAATAAGATTTTTGCACATGTTTCGCAAAATCTAAATTGATTTTTTAATATGGACTTAGCTAACTTCGATGTGACTATGGACTTGGCTATATTTGAAAAAAAAAATTTGAAGGACTTGACTAATTTTAATACGAAATTGAGATCAGTTATTTTTGATTCAAAAATGTTATCCGGATAAAAAGCGTGGTAGCCCCCTAGTGGTTAGTCATCGAATATGAATATGCACATTTATATAATAGTACTGCTAATTAACCATCAGCAGGATGCTCCGCTTTCTGCCTATTGACTTTCTTATGGCAAGCAAACGCGCACGAAAAGAATAAAAGAGCTTAGAACTTATAAACTAACAGTTTCATATGGTCTAAAACGACGATCATTTGTCCTGCTTTCTCACATTCTATCCTATTCAGTGAACAAAGATATTTTTATAGGTTGTAATGAAAAACAAATAAATTTAGTTTTATAAAAATATTATTTTGATTGCTTAAACATATCTATGAATTTACGTTGGATTTATAAAATCACAATGAATTTCAATTGGAATTCCATCATCAAATTATCTAAAAAAATTACCAAATAAAATGACCTAAAAAATTACCTTAAAAAATCACCTAAGAAAATCATGTGACAAATTAAAACAAAAATCATGTGAAAATTTTAGGTGAAAATTTTAGGTGAAAATTTCACATAAAAAAATCACATGATTATTTTTAATAGGGCATTTGCCGCTTGGTGGCGCTGCAGGTGACATCAAAATTATAAAATATTATAATTTACTGAGACAATAATATACTTATAATTTTATTAATAACTCTAGCCATGTAGGTTCAATGTGGGAGTTATCGTGCCCTCCCCAATTACCGTACTCTATATTAAAGCATACATAGTCCGACTGCCGACATCGGCCGATGTCGGCATTCGGATCACGGTATTAAATGTATGTATTTGTATGGTAAGCAGACGACACACGGTAAACTAACACATCGAATAAGCTTTGTAAATTTAACCAGTAAATTAATAATTCTCAAATTTTTACTTAGGAAATGTGTTTTATTTGTAAAAAGTTTGCTGAACGTGAAATGAACAATTTATAAAACTTTTAAAAAATAATGAGATTGGTTTTATTAAAGGAAATGTATCTGCCTTAACTTTAAAGGCACGGTAACTGGTCCTTCTACCCTATATGTAGAATAATTGTTGATGCTAATTTAGTTTAAAAAGCATAAAATATTATTTTAAAGCGAAAAATGCAGTGCGAGATAAAGCTAACGTGAGCATATGTATCTATATTCTTTATCATTACTTTCTCTGTTACACCAAAAAAAATACACATATGTTTACATCAGTTATACCGTGCGCAGCATTTTTCGCTTTACAATAATATTTTAGACTTTTCAAACAATATTAGCATTAATAATTATTCTGCATATATATGGTTAGAGTTATTGACAACATCAGAAGAATATTATTGTCTTAGTAAATTGTAAATCGCTACATGAACATTATTTTATATTTTTTTCTAGGGACTCTCTAGAAAGGGACTGGAAACCTTGTTCTGCGTTTTCTATTGGCTGTTACAAATAAGAGATCTAAACCGGAAACTACATAAGGAAGTAATATGTTAGAAAGAGACAGAAAATATTCCCCACGAAGACGACCCGTGATGTTTTCTATAAGCACTTTATCCGTTCTTTTCCGGTTTGGATCAGTATGGGGGCAACATTTTTTTGTCCCTTTCTACAGGGTCCCTATTTTTTTCTCACCTGCAGCGCCACTATGATTCCGACCGTCCCTTCAATTGTTTAAAATTTCTTGAACTTAAAAATATTTTTGATACGGTTCATATTATAGTTCCTATTAACGTCATGTCGTAGTACCAGAGAATATAGAATATATTTATCTTTATGTATAGAAGGTCGGATCGGCCGTTTTCGTGATGCTAGAAAGAGCGTTAGTTATGCCCCCCATGAGGCAGGCGGCGCTAGGTTTCAACTACGCGCGTGGTTTAAAAGCAATAGAAAATCACGTTTTAAATAAAACTGTATAAAGCGTAAATGAAAAATATCATTTATCAATACATAAATAATATTTTATAAACTCAGCTGATGGTAATAATGATATTATACAGTAATAATAATCGATATCACTATTAAAATTAGAAAATTAGAAAGCACGAAAAAGATGGCAAGTTTTCGCTTCAACAGGACAATTGCAATGACAGTTTTCCACACCACCCTAGGGGTACCGTCATGAGTATTTTCCATAAAATACTTTATAATATTATTTGAAAATACTAATAAATATCAAATAGTAAATTATGTAAAATACTCATAGGCGCGTTGGTTTTTTTGTTATACTTAAAATTATTATATAAATAAAAAATATATAAAAATTAAGTAATTTTAAGACATGTTAAAATCAGATAAAATTTTTCTATTTTATTTATATAAATATTTTAAATAAAACCATGGTGACCATCGCCTTTAGCCCTACACAACCACGGGAGTCCCCCGCCTCCTTAACCATGGACTCCACCTACTATCCATCCTCCGCCAGCACAGATACACATGTATAAATAAAGTTTTAAAAGAAACATTAGCAATCTGCAAAATTTACTAATGTATAGTTTTTACATAATAAATATACAGATTAAAATTTGTACTTTTAAATCATTATTCATATATGCGTATCAGAATAATCATAATAAATAATTATCGTACTATTAAATATTATTGCAACATGTCTTACAATAATATAAAATAGTACCGTTCTTACTTGTTATGATTATTTTAATTATGCATGTAGTGAGCACTAAAATGTTAATATCTAAATATTCAAAAAAATAATAACATAATAAATTTAATATAATTAAAAATACTTTTAAAAAAATTCATGAATTTATATTTGCTTTTAAAAAATAAAATATTTTTAATCATTAAGGGAAAATTTTGCTTTATATTGATACTAAAAATTAAAACTTTTTTAAAACCAGTAAAAAGTATATTTATTTATAAGCTACTCGAATTTTCAATTAAAGTTAATATTTGCAATCTTAAGACAAAATTTTTTAATACCTCTATTTTGACTATAATATAAAAAAAAGCATTAATATATTATGTACAATGCAGACATTATCTACCAACATACGCACGCGTACATACAAGCGCTCATGCATACACGCACACACGTGAATATTAAACAAATGTGCTAAATGAATTTAATGACAAAAACAACAACTGCAATTAAAATTGCAACTCTTTATTTAAATATCTATTTCTGCAATTTTTGTAATTTAGCAAATGGTTTATTAGGAAGAGAACCCGAATTTCTTTTAGTGCCAGAATCGCGATAGTCTTTAGACATCCATTTTAAAAAATAAAATATATGTATTTTAACAAAAAGTTTTAAAATATAATCTCAACGATCTTTACATTCTTCATCAAACCAAAAATCTTGAAATTTGAATGCAATTACTTGTTCAATAAACGTTTTTAATAAAAAACCAATATTTTTTCGCTACAATGGAGTTGAAATTCTTTCTCAAATACTTCATAAGCAGTTATTATTACAGAATAAAAATCGTCCGACGGTACTTTTAAATTTCCTAATTCTTTTTCGGGCACTTGATAAGCTTTGTAAAGAATTAATGTATCGGTTTCGTTTTCAAAATTTTGATTTCCTCGAGTCAACGTCTGTATGCATCTATCGCAACCGTATTTATTAAAACATTTATATATAAGGTAACCCGCGACGTATTTCATAGCACATTTTTCTAAAGTTACGTTTGTTTCAATTGAATTACAGTCATTAATATTATTAACGTTATTTTCTTCAAGATCATTGTAATTATTATTAAAATATTCATCTATTGCCCACTGTTGTAAAAGCGCGTTTTTTTGTTCTTCTTTATCTTCGATATTTAACTGACGTTTTCTTTCTTTTTCATTAGCGCTCAAATTAGACAATAAATTTATACATTCGTCCGGTGTACAGTTAGCTCCTGGAGGAGGGAAAAGCAGTGTTGTTGTTGCACCGTGTTGGAAATTTTTTCGGAATTGCATTGCAGTGGGATTATTATTACATCCGGATAAAGATCTCATTAACGCGAAAAAATTTTCAAGGGGATCTTGATTTAGTTTACCCGTTAACAAATAAAATCTGTTTTCTTTTTGAAGATCTTCCCAGAACATTAAAATACTTTTAATCGTTAGAACTAAATTAACAAAACAATCCGAATATTTATATTTTTTACCATCAAACATTGTTATGCTTTCGATCCATGGGATGATGTCACGCAAAGTTTTTTCAACTTGAGGTTGTCTAGTAGATAAACCACGATGAAGAGGATTCGGATCATTAGGATGTCGCGCATTTAAACAATCAAAAATATTGTTCAATATTCCAAATAAAATTAGCTGTAAACAAGCAATGAGGAATTATTAATTCTTTAAGTTGTGCATCTGCGTACATAGCTGCTGCTACCGACCCGCTAAAAACTTGTACCGCTAATTTTACATTCATTTTTTGAAAATTATTTGGATTTATATGAATTAAAAAATCAGAATCTAAAAAGTGCTTACTACAAAGACGCTTATTTTCCAGCTGCTTCACAGTACATTCTTCGTTACCTGAACATCGCATCCATTTTCTTAAACTACAGAAAATAAACCACAGAAAATACATTAAACTTGTTTAAAATAAAAATATTAAAAAATTATAATAAATTAACAAAGTGAAAAGTAATTTATTAATTATTACACTACAAAGTGAAATCAATTATTATTTAATCTAATCATAAAATGAATATAAAAAATGATTACTAATAATTTTAAGAAATATCATTATATTGACATACTTTCAATTACGATAATAATAACATTACCTTTTTTATTTTCTATTTCATAAAATTAAATATACTTTTAATTAAACTGTAATAATTAATTAATTCTTAATGATATTTAAAAATAATAGTATTTTTCATATTCATTAAAAATATCACTATTCCACATCTATTTCTAAAAGCCATACCCCCTATAAATAAAAGAAAAACAAACAATACAAAGCAATATGCAAGCGATAAGCATAAAAAAATTATTCATGCACGGAAACCACATTAATGAGAGATCGTCAGTGTCTCACTTGGTACAGCAATAAATTCATAATCTCGGAGTCCCGAGTTCGAATCCCGTTCTCGACCCGAGAACAAACAGTACAAAGCAATATACAAGCACCACTGTACGTTACATGTTCACAAACGCACTGACGATCTCCGTCGCTAATTAGCATCGCAATGATAGCTGAAATACAGCGATGTTGAATATATAAAAAATAGGATGCAACATTCATTATAACTGTATTAACCTTTACCAATAATTGTTTTATTCTGTTCATTTATACGGTTCAATAATTATACTTACATAATTTTATGGAGAGACTGAGAGAGAAATAGCGAAAAAGGCTTACATATATGTAGATTTATAAATAATATGTTCCTTTGTAATTCAAATACATAAAAAGTCTAAATTAATATAAATTTGAA
The DNA here is from genome assembly GCA_017163975.1 of Anastatus disparis. NCBI lineage: Eukaryota > Metazoa > Arthropoda > Insecta > Hymenoptera > Eupelmidae > Anastatus > Anastatus disparis. Next base: position 593,702 of record JAFFSR010000291.1, on the reverse strand, counting down.
GAGATTACGATGTTAGTTGTCCAATAATAATAATAAAAATAATAATCAGAATAATTTATTATTAATGGTTTTTATATTTTAGTTTTATACTAATTGTTAAAGAAAACTTAACGACATTTGAATACATTATTGATACTAATGATAAATACTAACATAGATTTTCTAATGAACTTTAAAAAGTAACAATTTCTAAGAAATGTATATGAAAAAAACTTGTTTCAAATAAAATCGTTTTTCTAATCTTTATTTGTACGGAAAATAATTTATTTTTTTAAATATCTTTATATTAAGTACATTTTTTAAAATAAACTCTATGAAAAAGTTATTATGTTCAGATTATTTCTTATTAAAGACAATGCAACTATTGATGACTTACAGAAGTGTATCTTGCACGGGAAATCTATGAAATGATCTATGAATGATAAATCCGGCTGCTTCATTTTCGTGTTTTACACGATTTATACGAACAACAAACTTTCGGCATTGTATAAGTTAAAGAATTATATAGGCACTTGATTTATTAATACTTTTAAGGAAATAACAATTTTTATCTCAAATGTAATCTATACTAGCAATTAAACGCGAGCCGATGCTTCCACGCGAAATGAAAACAAAACAATGAATGAGTATTCGCGCCTTCTCAAACCACCAACACCTGATTGTTTTTGTTTTTGATTCCTCCGTATTTTTAATACCGTTTGCATTTTCATTTTATTTATACAAATAAATGTTTTACGATGACACTTTATATTTGATTGATACAAAATATTTACAAATTTCTTTTTAACCGTGCTTCCTTTTATTGAAATTTAATTAATTTTACTTTCTTATATTAAAATCTTAACATAATAAGTAAATTAATCTTAATAGAATATTAAAAAAAAGTAAATTGTAATAGAATATTTAAAATAAAGTGCTATAATAAATGTAAAATAAAGATTTTGAATTAACATCATTTTTATAAATTACATTGTTTTACTGAATTTTTACTTTATATGACTACTAATTTTTACTGGTAATATCAATTATTATTACTTAATATTGCTATTGCCATTAGCTAAGCCTATAAAATATTATTTATATTTTGATAAATGATATTTTCTATTTGCAGTTCATATACAGTTTTATTTAAAACGTGATTTTCTATTGCTTTTAAACTACGCGCGTAGTTGGAACCTAGCGCCGCCTGCCTCATGGGGGGCATAACTAACGCTCTTTCTAGCATCACGAAAACGGCCGATCCGACCTTCTATACATAAAGATAAATATATTCTATATTCTCTGGTAGTACCCTCCCTCTTGATAATATTTATTCAAAGTTTATGAATAAACGATGCGTCAAATCAAGTTATTTTACTACAGTAAGAAAATTTGGAAGATTAATCCTGAGTACGGACAACTTAAGGGATTCGCTAAAACACTATGCATAACAAGTTATAAACAAATTTTCGACGTAGTATTTTGAGGTTAGGTTAACCGTGAGCAATATCTAATTTTTATTTAAAGTTTATAAAAAAATAACAAGTTTAACTGATTTTTTATTCTAACAAAAATTATTGTATCAACATAGTTTTAGTGCAGACAACTCATATATTTGGATATATCTCTGGAACTTTTCACTTTTTAGGAACAGGGTTTTATAGAAATTTAAAAGTTTATAATTCAAGTTCCTAGGATGGCACAGGCTTTGACCAGTGCTTAAAATTTTCGTTTTAAGGAATAGAATATGTATTGGAATTTTAGTGTCAATTGAAAAATAGTTACTAACGATATACAATTTTATACGTCGAAAATGATGTATTTTTCATAATCTTTTACACGTGTTTCTTACGATGTATAAAAAGTAACTTCCTTTCAATCGTATTTTAATTTTTACATCATAATTTACATAATAAAAACGACAATTTAAAATTACGTCTATTGATGTGCTATGCTTTATTAATTGATTTCAATATTTTAAAGGACCGTGTAATTATCCATGCAAAAATTACGCATACCTTAAAAATGGTGAAACTAATTAATAAAGCATAGCACATCAATAGACGCAATCTTAAATTGTCGTTTTTATTATGTAAATTATGATTTAAAAATTAAAATACAATTGAAAGCAAGTTACTTTTTATACATCGTAAGAAATACGTGTAGAACCCACACAGCATGGAATATTTATGGAAGCTTCCTGAAATATTGGCACGGAAGATTTGAAATATTTTAGGAATCTTCCATGGAATATTCCTGTAATATTCGTATGTTCTTAATTCTTCCTACATTGGAATATTCCATGGAATATTGTTGGAAGATTCCAAGAATATTTCATTGGAAGATTAAGGACATCTCAGATCTTTCATTGAAATATTTCAGGAATCTTGCAGGAATATTTCATGAAATATTCCGTTGGAACATTCATGGAAAATTTCCGGAAGATTTGAAACATTTCATAAACCTTTCATGGAACATGCACGAAAAATTTAAGAAATCTTTCATGAAATATTCCATGAAATATTTCTGGAAGATTTTAGAAATCCATCGTAAAATATTCCGTGGAATATTTATGGAAAATTCGCAGAATATTGGCACGGAAGATTTGGAATATTTCAGGAATCTTCCATGAAATATTCCTTTAATATTCATATGTCCTTGATTCTTCCTACATTGGAATATTCCATGAAATATTCTTGAGAGATTTCAAGAATATTTCAATGGAAGGTTTGGGTAATCTCTCATCTTTCATGAAATGTTCCTGGAAGATTTCTGGCAGATGTGAAATGCTGTGAGAGGGTAGTATATATATTATATAATAACACATTAAACTTATACATCAATACATATGCGGATACATAAACATTTAGTTATAAAATCGCATTTACATATTCGCTTCGACTGCACACATGAAAGCGCCGATACCCTTTCGCTTATATAGTAAGTGAGGTATCTTCCAACCGCTTGGGGATAGAACTCCCATTTAACAAGCATCCCTTTATCGACGTCACTGAAAACCTCCCGTAACGTTCCGCGCAATCTTTCAACGAAAACTTCATGGAATCATTCTAGAATCTTTCATGCAATATTCCACTTGAAGATTACTTAAATATTTCTGTGAAATATTTCGTGGAATATTTGTGGAAGTTTTATATAATATTCCGCTGTACGATTTTGAAGTTTATCGGAATCTTCCAGTGACATGTTTATGGAATCTTTCTGAAATCTTTTATGAAATATTCCACTGGAAGATTACTTAAATCTTTTTGTGTAATATTTCGTGGAATATTTATGGAATATTTATGTAATATTCCGCTGTACGACTTTAAAGTTCATCGGAATCTTTCAGCGAAATGTTTATGGAATCTTCCTGAAATCTTTCATGAAATATTTCACTGGAAGATTACTTAAATCTTTTTGTGAAATATATCATGGAAAATTTATGGAAGATTTATGTAATATTCTACTGTACGATTTCAAAATTTTTCGGAATCTTCCAGTGAAATGTTTATGGAATCTTTCTGAAATCTTTTATGAAATATTCCACTGGAAGATTACTTAAAACTTTCTGTGAAATACATCATGGAAAATTTATGGAAGATTTATGTAATATTCCGCTGTACGTTTTAAAAGTTTTTCGGAATCTTCCAGTGACATGTTTATGAAATCTTTCTGAAATCTTTTATGAAATATTCCACTGGAAGATTACTTAAATCTTTTTGTGTAATATTTCGTGGAATATTTATGGAACATTTATGTAATATTCCGCTGTACGATTTTAAAGTTCATCGGAATCTTTCAGCGAAATGTTTATGGAATCTTCCTGAAATCTTTCATGAAATGTTCCACCAGAAAATTACTGTAATCTTTGCGTGAAATATATCATGGAAAATTTATGGAAGATTTATGTAATATTCTGCTGTACGATTTCAAAATTTTTCGGAATCTTCCAGTGAAATGTTTATGGAATCTTTCTGAAATCTTTCATGAAATATTCCACTGGAAGATTACTTAAATCTTTCTGTGAAATATTTCGTGGAATATTTATGGAAGATTTATGTAATATTCCGATGTACGATTTAAAAGTTTTTCGGAATCTTCCAGTGACATGTTTATGGAATCTTTCTGAAATCTTTTATGAAATATTCCACTGGAAGATTACTTAAATCTTTTTGTGTAATATTTCGTGGAATATTTATGGAATATTTATGTAATATTCCGCTGTACGACTTTAAAGTTCATCGGAATCTTTCAGCGAAATATTTATGGAATCTTCCTGAAATCTTTCATGAAATATTTCACTGGAAGATTACTTAAATCTTTTTGTGTAATATTTCGTGGAATATTTATGGAATATTTATGTAATATTCCGCTGTACGACTTTAAAGTTCATCGGAATCTTTCAGCGAAATGTTTATGGAATCTTCCTGAAATCTTTCATGAAATATTTCACTGGAAGATTACTGAAATCTTTGCGTGAAACATTTCGTGGAATATTTATGGAAGATTTGTGTAATATTCCGCTGTACGATTTAAAAGTTTATGGAATGTTCCTGGAATCTTCCATGAAATATTTCACTGGAATATTGTATAAACATTACATGGAATATTTTATAAAATATTTCAGAAATCTTCCGTGAGTATTTCATGGAATATTTCGAAAAAGTTTTTGAACATTCCTTTAAAATATTCCTGAAATATTCCTGGAAGCTTTCAATGGAAGATTCCAGTGGAATATTTTGAAACATTCCGTAGAGACTTCCAATAATCTGCATGGAAGGTTCCATTGAAATATTCCAGTGGAATAATCTGAAATATTTCAGTGAAATCTTCCATGCTGTGTGGGAAAATTATGAAAAATGCATCATTTTTGACGCATAAAATTGTATATCGTTAGTAACTATTTTTCAATTGACACCAAAGTTTGAGTACATATTCTACTCTTTAAAATAAAAATTTTAAGCACTGGTCAAAGCCTGTGCCATCTTAAGAACTTGAATTGTAAACTTTTAAATTTCTATAAAACCCTGTTTCCAAAAAGTGAAAAGTCCCAGAGATATACCCATTTGTTTAAATTATGAATTTCAAAAGATATTAATAAAATAAAAACAGCAAAAATAGATTCCAACAGCTCCAACACCTCGTTAATAAATGAAGTTTGCTACAAGCATTCTATCAACATAATATTCATGATAACGATACTTCCAGTTCATTGTAGTTTCTATTGCAATCAATCTTTGGATTTTATGTAAGTGCACATCGAATTTCTTACTGTTATAAAATAAATGTGTTAGCATACCAATAATGTGTTCTTATATTTCAACAGAGATCCGTAAAGTATCTAATACACATTACGCAAAGTTTTTTGAATATTTCTGAAAGTTTACTGAAAAAATTCCAAAAATTTTCTATGAAAGGTTTCTTGTAATGTTTCTAAAACTTTGCTGAAAACTTCGATTACAGATTTCTTACAATATTATTATTCTCGGAGAAAACAATCTAGTTGGAAATTCTAGTTGGATTTTCCATGTGAAAAATCTAGCTGGGGAAGACTAGATTTTAGCTTAATTTTGACAGATTATCCGGTTGGAATTCCTTTTTTTCTCATTCAATATTTCCAGTAGTTTTAAACTAGATGTCCACGTAAATTTTCGGGCTATTCTCTCGTTTCTCAGTGGATTTCCCTTTATCTTCCATCTACTTTGAAGCGGGATTCCACCTTCCTCATTTTCTTTATATGGGATTTCCATCTATTTTATCTGGATTTTCCATTGTAAATACGGATTTTGATAGCGTGGATTCCTATACATAGTTCAATTTCCATATTAAAAAAAAGTAAAAATAAAAATTAATTTTTGAAATTTTATCAAACCATTATGACATAATAAATCATAACTATTAGATTATAATCCCACAAAGGAAAAAACAGAAACGAGATAAATTTCGCAGAGTCAGCTTAACGAAGAACGAAGAGCTTCTGCAATCAAACTAGAAGTGTTTCAACTTTAGATATCTGTGTTTTCGAAGCTTGTACAACGGATCACAAAATTTGAATTAACGCTTCTCAATGACGTGAAGACTAATTGATTTGCCTCCAATCATAATGTGGTTTTATGTTGCTAGGTAGCGTTTCTTTGAATTTTGCGACCCCTCGTAAAAGTTTTGAGGACACAGATATATAAGCTTGGAACACTTCAGATTGGACTGTAAAAGTTCTTTGTTCTTCATTGAGCTGACTTCACGAAATATATCTCGTTTTTTTTCTCTAACAGAAAAAGATTTGTGAGATTATCATCTCATAATGTTTCAATAAAATTAAAAAAAATAATTTATTCTTCTACTTTTTTTAATATGGAAATTGAACTTTAGCATGCATAATAACTCACGTTATCAAAATCTGTATTTATAATGGGAAACCTAGATTAAAATAGATACAAATCCACTATAAAACGAATGAAAAAAGTGAAATCCCACTTTAAAGTTGATAGAAAGATAAAAGAAAATTTACTAAATTATTCATGGAAAACTAGATAACATGCATAGAAACCCACGTTATTGAAATATATATTTGCAATGAAACCCCCAGATAAAAATAGATAGAAATCCCCTGTAAAGAAAATAAGAAAGGTGAAATCCCGCTCCGAAGTAGATGCAAAAATAAAGGAAAATCCACTAAATTATTTATGGAAAACCAGAGAATAGCCTGGAAATCTACGTAAAAATCTAGCTTAAAACTACTGGAAATATTGTATAGAAGAAGATGAAATTCCAACTGATAATCCATCAGAATCCAGCTGAAATTTAGTCTTACTCAGCTAGATTTCCCACATAGAAAATTCAACTAGATTCCCCAACTAGATTTTTTTGTTCGAGAATTTAAAATCATAGAGATATACAACCAGATCATAATTAATCAACTTAATTATTAATAACTTATTTTTTCTACAAAACAAGTTTAAATTAAAAATGTTCAAACAAAAATAAATTTTATTGGATTTTGTCGTCAGAAAATAATTTGTTAATTACTTTGATCATCGGCTGAAAAAATTCTTTTTATGGAAATTAATTGTGAACGGGAAATTAGATAATTAATCTATCAATTCATTAGTCTTATTGTTCAGTAGTTATTTAGTGCTATAATATATATGTTTATAGTTTCTACCCGTCATATAATTATTTATAAATTAGTGAATCTAATCACTTATTTGGCGTTAAAATGAATTTTGTTTCTGACTTACCAGGAGAGGCCCAGGCTTCCGAATAACGAATTTTGCTTAAACTTTGGGACAAGTTTCTAGATGTCAAAATAAGAAGAAAACCAGAATTCTAAACCCTAACGCTCAAAATTTCTCTAGTTATAAACAATTAGGGGAAATCACTGAAAATTTAACGAGATTTTCAAACGCTTATAGCTCTTCAGCATTAACAGCTAAAAGCTTAAAACCTTTTTTAAATAAAAGTTGACCTCAAATTCTTACAAAATAATGCTTATAGCATATCAAATATTTTTTTTTCCAGAGTTATAGAGCAATAAATATTGAACTAAATCCTAACATTTATTATTAATTAATGTTATGAAAAGGAATTCCAGGTCTAATTTTTATTGCCCTATAACTCTGTAAAAAAAACAATAATTAAATATGTTATAAGCACTATTTCGAAAGTATTTGAGATCAGCTTTCTTTTAAAAAAGGTTTTAAGCTTCTAGCTGTTAATGCTGAAGAGCTATAAGCGTTTAAAAATCTGGTAAAATTTTCAGTGATTTTCTCTAATTACCTACAACTCGAGAAATATTGAACATCAGGGTCTAAAATTTTGGTTTCCTTCATATTTTGACATCTAGAAACTCATTCTAAAGTTTGAGCAAAATTCGTGATCCGGAGGCCTGGGCCTCTCCTGGTTAATTAAATGCCTCATATCTGATAAAATTAGTAAAAATTTTACTAGAAGGAATTTAAAAAGCATTATATTACAGCAAGTTTAAATTGTTTGAAATTTCTTGTACATATACATACTACTAGTGCGATTTATATTATACTTCGCATTGATAAATCAAATTTGCTTTCAGAATTTATTTTTTATAAAATTTGACAGCAATACTTCAATTCTATTATAATTTATGTAGCAATTAGACTTCGGATTTCAAAATAGACATTAAATTTTACTGCTGTTAGGAATTAATTTATTAGCATGCAAGTAATGTGTTCTTATATTTCAACGTAAACGTCTATAATACATCTAATACTCACGCAATGCTTTTCAAACGGTTTCTGATAGTTTACGAAAAACATTGTAGCATTATTTTACGAAAGGTTTCTCGCAATGTTATTCGTAATATTTCTAAAACTTAGCAGAAAATTTTCATAAAAGGTTTTTTGCAATATTTCGTGGAATGTTTCTGAAATCTTGCCAATAAGCTTGCAGTAACCTTTTATTAAAGAATGTTGCAAACTGTCTTGAAATGTTTCGTAAAATCTTGTAGGAACTTCGCTAGAACCTTTCATGAAAGGTTTTTCGCAATATTTTGTAAAATTTTCCAGAATCTTGCTGGAAACCTTGTTAGAATTTTTTATAAAAAGACTTTTTGCAATATTTTGTAAAATATTTCTATATTCTTGCCAAAAACTTGCAGCAACCTTCCATAATAGGTTTTCGAAAGTTTTCTTGAAATTTTTCATGAAACCTATCAGAAACCTTGCTGAAACCTTTTATAAAAGGTATTTGCTTGTGAAATCTTGCGGAAAACCTTGCTGGAACCTATCATATAAAGTTTTTCGCAATGTTACGTGAAATGTTTCTGAAATCTTGTCAACAGCCTTTCAGCAACCTTTCATAAAAGATTTTCGCAAGCTTTCTTAAAGTTTTTCATGAAATCTTGCAAAAACCTTGCTGGAAACTTTCCTGATAGGTTTCTTACATCATTTTGTGAAATATTTCTGGAATCTTATCGTAAACCTCGCAGCAACCTTTACTAAAAGGTTTTTAAGAGCTTTCTTGAATTTTTTTGTGAAACCATGCAGAAACCTTGCTGGAACCTTTCATGATAGATTTCTTGCAATATTTTATAAAATGTTTCTGAAATCTTGCTGATAACTTAGCAACCACTATTTATGAAAGGTTTTCGCAAGCTTTGATGAAACGTTTTATTAAACCTTACAGAAACCTGGTTAAGAACGCCGAAGTAAAAGTTTATGATTATAATATTTTCGCGTTCCTTACTTTTCTCAAAAACAAAACGGTAGATTTTTTTTCTTGTGCATAAATTTGTAATAATAATATCTATTACGCTTAACCTTCAATTTGCAGATACATCGATTAATACCTGAGTAAATAACAAAAATCTCAATTACACAAGGACAGCGAATCCAGCCTACTCTTAAAGCTTCCATCAAAAGTTTCTCACAACGTCCCACAAAATCTCCCTGAAAACTTGCTAGGTACCTTGTAGGAACTTAAAAAAACTAAAAATTACCGAAGATCAGTTCAATCATTTTTCCTATATAAAAAATAAAATTTTTTTCATAAAATTAAATGCAATGTTTTATTTGTGAAGGAAATATAATTATATTCTTTTATAATCAAGAAAATCTTAAAAACTTTAAAAAATAGAGTTGAGGATAAACAACTCAGTTTTTTAAAGTTTTATTGAAAACAAAGCAATAAAATTAGATTTTCCTTGGTAAAGATAATATCCGTTTTTATGATATGAGATGCATAATTTTTCCAATTATTTGTAACATTTAATAATTAAAATAATTATTATATCATTAGCAAAGAGTAGATATATACAATCGGCTCATAATTATTCAGTTTAATTATTGATAATTCAATTTTTCTTCAGAATATATTTAATTTTTGTTGATACAAAAATAAATTTTATTGCATTTGGTCGTCGTAGAAAAAGTATTAATTACTTTAATGATGTATTCCTAAATAAGTAAAACTTTCTTGAATGAAAAAATTCTTTTTGTGAAAATTAATTGTGCACGGGAAATTTGATTATTAATCTATCAATTCATTAGTCTTATTGTTTAGTAGTTACTTAGTGCTATAATATATAGGCTTATAGTTTCTACCATTCCGTAATATAATTATTGATAAATTGGTGAACCTAATTACTTATTCAACATTTAAATGATATTTGCTTCTGATTTGAAGTTAAATGCCTCATATCTCATAACATTAGTAAAAATTTCACTGAAATAAATTTAAAAAACATTTTATTGGATGAAACTTGAATTGTTTAAATTCATATGCACATATACATACTATGAATACATATATTATATATTATACTTTGTTTGGTTTATATTATACTTTGCGTAAATAAAAGAAATTTGCTTTATGAATTAAATTAACATAAAATTTTTAACAGCAATACTTTTATTTCATTATAATTTATATAGCAATTGAACTTCGGATTTCATGTAAGTGCACTATGTATGCTGCTATTAGAAATCTTTTTATTAGCATGCAAGTAATGTGTTCTTATATTTCTTTAGAGAAGTCTGTAAATTATGTAATACACGTTACGCATGTTTTTTAAAATGTTTCTGAAAGTTTATTAAGTACATAGCAATGTTCTTCCACTAAAGATTTTTTGGGAGGTTTCTCGTGATGTTTCTAAAACTATGCTGAAAACTTTTATAAAACGTTTTTTACAATATTTCGTGGAATGTTTCTGAAATCTTGCCAAAAAGCTTGTAGCAAACTTTTATCAAAAGCATCTGGAAGATTTCTTTAAACATTTTATGAAACGACGCCGAAACCTTGCTAATGCCTTTTAAGGAAGGATTCTTGCGATATTTCGTTAAATTTTTTTGAAATATTGCCGAAAACATTACAGCAACCTTTTATTAAAGGTTTTCACAGGCTTTCTTAAAATTTTGTATGACCTTACACAAAACTTGCAAGAACCTATCATGTAAGGTTTTTTCCAATTTTTTCAAATGTTTCATGAAGCGTTGCAGAAACCTTGTTGAAAACTTTCATGAAAGGTTTGCGCAAAGTTTCTTGGAATGTCTTATGAAACCTTGCATAAACGTTGCTGAAATCTTTCATAAAAGGTTTCGCGTAATATTTGATGAAATGTTTTTCAAATTTTGCTGAAAATCTCTCTGGAACCCTTCATGAAAGGTTTTTTTTGCAATGTTTCGTAAAATGTTACTAAAATCTTGCCAAAACCTTGCAGCAACCTTTCATGACAGGTTTCTTGCAATATTATGTTAAATGTTTCATAAAACCTTGCAGAAAACTTGTTGAAAACTTTCATGGAAGGTTTCCCGCATTATTCCTTGAAATATTTTCTATAATCTTGTAGCAAGGTTGCAGAAATATTGCACTGAAATATTTCATAAAATCTTTAAGCAATGTTAAGACAAGATTGCTGTCGCTTCGTGACAATATTTCAGAGCAATATTTTAGTGAAAGTTTCCCTGCAATATTTTATGTTACATGGGTAGTGTTTAGGAGTAGAAGAGCGTGAAAATGTCTCACGCACTGACACGAACTCAAAGGAAATCATAGACACCAGCACAAAAATTATTGACACAAAAATAGCAAAGGATAATCATCAAAATCAAAATACACAAAATTGTGGTATCGAGGGTGTCTCATTGGTGATCTCCAGTAGACTGCACTGTTTAGCGGTTAATGTTCAACAGTAAGACTATGCTTTTGCTGTCCTCGGTGCCATATTTTCGGACATAACACAGTCACACATATTGTCGGTTGTTTGTTTAACATTGTCTGACTCTAAAAGCGGTGTGATCAGGGACGGTCCTAGGGGTCCTTCCTTACTGCCAGTCAGGCTCTCTGAGGCCAGTCTGGTCCAACCAATATTAAACGAAAAACTGGTTTCCCAACGGCAGATATTGATCTTTCTCGTTTAGCCAGCTTGTCTGCCATAAAAACCATTATAAGATTTTTATTAATGAGTATGTTCAGAAAGACATATACAAAAATTTCAAAAATCTGAAGAAACATGCTAAGGATAAAGGTATTAATTTTGTTTAGCATAAAAGTGGCAGATTTCTGGTAAGACGAGGAAGAGGGGACAGAGCATACGCATTGGCTACGAGAGATGGTATTGATAAAATTTTAAGTAATTCAAATAATGTTATTTTAGATAAAAATTTTATTACTGACAAATCTTGAGTAATTAGTGGATGCTTAAATAAGGTTGATAATGTTATTAAGATAGTCTATAATGATAAATGTCTTGTTATTAAAAGTAAGTTAAATAATAATGATGTCTCTCCCCAATGACTAAGACAGATCTCCTCGGGGAGTCGAAAAGGAAAAAGGGGTGCACTGCGAGCGGGCTTTTTAAATGTGACTTCTTTAAGAGCTTACAATGAACAGGTACGTGAACTCCTATGTGGCGGCCGTTCTTATAATCTGTTTGAAGTGGCTGAGACCTGGCTGGGTCTGACTGTCTCGGACGACGTCATTCAGATTAAAGGGTATAAAGTTTTTAGACAGGAAAGAAGCCTTCATGGAGGAGGGGTTGCCCTTCACGTTAAAGATAGGTTGAAATATGAGGTATTAGCTTTTTCGAATACAACTGTAACTACCAGTGGTAAGCCTGAAGTGCCTGAATATATTTTCTGTTCTGTTGAAGCCGATAACTCTGAATCTGTGATCGTTTCCGTTATTTACCGCCCTCCTGTCATTTCTTAAAAAAAACTCTGATCTAATTGATACGTTAATAAGTTTGACTCCTGATTTTTCATTTAAAATTATAGTGGGAGATCTCAATGCCGATCTCCTGCGAGAAAGCAGTGATGCAAAGTTTCTTAATAAGCTGTCCACTCAGCGTTCGCTTCAGTTGGTCCAGCACAATGTCACGCATATAACTCCATGATCCCATAAATGGATAGACCTGATTTTTGTGGATGGCAATGACACCATACTTGACGCACGTAACGTATCTGCGAACTTTCATAGTCAGCAGAACTTAATTGACATCTCCATAGCCTACAATGTATACAGTTTAGTGCAAGAACCGATTAGGTATAAAAACTATAAGAATATTAGTGGGAAATTATTATTAAAGAAATTAGCTAGCTATGATTGGTCCAAATTGACAACTGGCATAGTGGATCCAGAATCTGCACTTGACTACATTTGAAATAATCTCACTGCTGTTATTGAAAATTTAGCACTGTAAAAACATTTAAATGTACAAAAAAGAAGCCACCATGGATGGATGAAGAGTTGTCTTAGATGCAGCGCAGGAGGGATATCACATATAGGCGATACAAACGGACAAATGACAATAAATGTCTCTCGGATATTTTAATTTAACGTAAGGCACTATAGGAACAGATTGAGCGTGCGAGAAGTGAATACTACCATACCAGACTGTTTGAGGCTCTTGCTAACGGTAATGTCTGGAAAGAGTTAAGAGAGCTAGGACTCTCATCCGGACCCCAAGAAGATCTGAATTGATTTACTCCTAATGAGCTTAATGCGCACTTTGCTGGGGTGTCAATTTCGCCGCATGACGATAGTGAGGAACGCCAGCAAAAACGATTTTTCTTCTAAACCAATTAATGTTAACGACGTTATTCTTGCAGTTTCTCTGTTAGGACTTTTTTGCCTAAAAATTTAGGTGGATTCGAGGTCTTCCAAGGATATTGCGGTAGGATATCGATTGTAATATAATAAACATATGAAGGGAAGTTGAAAAGAGCTTGGGCAAGCGCAGAAAGTTGAAGCAATATATGGGGATACGCAGTCGATTTGTAGGAGCTGTAATGCTGTACATTCAGTCCTCCTTTTCGGAGTTGTAATTATGTACAGTAACTTTTTACTGGTTATAGGCTGTGCAGATGGTAGGCAGGGCTTGTGGATATGTGCAGTAAGTCTCTATACCCTGTTGAAAATAATGATGTCTTTTACGTCTTTGAAAGATGTCTTTGAAGACGTCTTTGGTCGTGTCTTAGATTGGAACAAAATAAGACGTAATTTTTTTAATGTTCCGGAAATATAGTAACCAAATTACGTCTTTTTTATAAGTAAAATAATTTCAAAGACGTATTTTTCCAATAAATACTCATAGTAAAAGACGTAAATTTTCAAAAAAAAATTCTTTTTTTAAAACGAATGACGTCTTCCCTGTTGAAAATAATGACGTTTTCTAAAACGTCTTTGAAAGACATCTTTGAAAGACGTCTTTGAAGACGTCTTTAGTCGTGTCTTAGATTGGAACCAAAAAAGACGTCACTTTTCCAATGTTTAGAAAAGTTATTCAACAAATGACGTCTTTTTATTATTTCAAAGACGTATTTTTTTTAATAAAAATGTCGTCTTTTCTTACGAATTTTTATTTAAAAAATACGTCTTTGAAATTATAAAAAGACGTTATTTGTTAAATAGCTTTTCTAAACATTGGAAAAATGACGTCTTTTTTGGTTCCAATTTAAGACACAACCAAAGACGTCTTCAAAAACGTCATTTTCTTCAAATTTATGAAAAAATAACGTCATTTTTCATGAATTATGTCATTGAAAAATGACTTTACATGATAATCATTTTCCATTTAAAAGAAAAAAGAAAAACGAGGTGGCGATTTTCAAGTTTTGCGATCCCTTATACAAATTTCAAAGACGCAGATATATAAGGCCAGAACGCTCTCAGTTCAATCGCATATGCTCTTCGTTTTTCGAAGAGTTGAAACTACGAGGTTAACCTCGTTTTTGTTGTTTTTTCCTTTAAATGGAAAATGATTATCATGTAAAGTCATTTTTCAATGACATAATTCATAAAAAATAACGTTTTTTTTTCCTAAATTCGTAGAAAATGACGTCTTTGAAAGACGTCTTAGAAAGACGTCATTATTTTCAACAGGGAGGACGTCATTCGTTTTAAAAAAAGAATTTTTTTTTGAAAATTTATGTCTTTTACTATGAGTATTTATTGGAAAAATACGTCTTTGAAATTATTTTACTTTATTTTTTTATTTATTTTTTTATTTCAAAGACGTCTTTAAAGACGTCTTCAAAGACATCTTTCAAAGACGTACTGGAAAGATGTCATTATTTCCAACAGGGATCTTATCATTTAAATATTAATTAATACATTTTTTATAATACTGTAGAATTTTACAGTCTAGTGTTCATATATTTATTTTTTTGCTCCATTACTTTTTAATTCGTAGAACATTTTTTAAAACATAACTTATTATCATTGAATTATTATTAATCATTACATTTCTAATAATACTGTAGAATGTTACAGTCAAGTGTAATATAACTAGGTATCGTATAAAACATTTTATAACAATAACTTAAGATATTTATTAAAACAGATTTTAACTAATAAAAATAAATTTTTCACTCATCCTCGTATCATACTTTGTTATTTATAGAACATTTTAAAATACAAAACATTTCAAAACATTAAACAATATTTTAAAAATCTACCTACAAATTTTAATTCGAATAACTTTTAAGTAATAAATATATTAATTTTCATTTTTATTCATACTAAGCATAAGCTGTTTAGTTCTCCAGTAATCAAGTTTTGCTTCCATAGCTTTCAATTCCATACTATAAACAGCTTTCTATAAATCAGCTGATTCTATCAGTTTATCCCAATTCTAAATTTCTTTTTGTATTACGGTTAATTTAGCATTGTGAATTTCTTTTTGCTGCTGTAAAGCTTCTTCTTGTTTACTATTTCGCATCTTTATTTCTTCTTGAAATTCAGACATAGATAAAGATTTTCTTGCCCTATGTTTGTTACGCTCAATCACATTATCTGTAAATATTATTAAGAAATACAATATAAAAACTTACAAATTACTGAGAAAAAAAGAAGTTTAAATAAAGTAAAAACTTTTCAATGCAGCATAATAATAAATAATTTATTATAAAAAATTCTTAGGATGCTGAATAAATATTATTTTAAAATAAGTACCTGGAATTTCATTTAATCTTTTTTCTAATGTATCATTGTTGAACAACGTCTTTGAATTAAAATTAACAGTTTCTAATGGTTTCCTTCTATTCATAGGATTTTCGTTCGATACGAATGGTTCCATTTTTCTTTTACAATGGTTTGTATTTAGACTTTTCCTTAGAGTATCATTAACTGTTTTTATTAAACATACAAAATAATATACAAAATAATATACAAATTGATACCTGGATTTGAGTTACTTTCAGAGTCAGAACGAAAAAAATCTTCGTTTTCATCGATTGATTCATACGTATCTGAAGTATAATTACCTAAATTAAAATAAATGTAATCAATCGTAACATGCATAAAAACATTGACATAAATAAATACTAATAATGAGTATACTTTTAAGTTTACTTGTGCTGTCCCATGAATTCTCCAGCGTAAAGTTAATAGTTGACTTTATTGCTCTAGCCCATTCATGAAATTTTTCTTCTTCATCTGGTGGTAAGGGTGGACCCCCACCTGTTTTTAGTTCATGCTGCTTTTTTATGGAATCACGTTTCTTGCACCTTTACAAAAACATAATTACGTGCATTAAATTAGAAGTCTAGATTGAAGCAAGCGTTGCTCGTGAACGGCCGTGTCTCTAAAATAAGTTTGTTTCGGTTACAAAGACTTAAGATTAATTGACTGTGAATATAATTAATTGTTCAAATATTATTAGAAAGGTGAATTTTGTATTAGTTAATGTTAAATATATGAAGAGTGTGTTTTAACTGTGTGTGATTTATTTGATTTTCTCTTCTTGCTCTCGTTCTTTCTAGAAGCCGACTGGCATGTATATTAAATCGTTGATATTTAACTATTATTATTACATAAAAGAATAAATTCAAATATTATCTCGAACATGTGGGGCCTGGGACTCCAACCAAAAGCCACACAGTATAGATGAGAGAAGGTAGAGGTTTTAAGGTTAAGTTAAATGAATACACGAGAGATATGGTTAAGCGTTGTATTTGCTGAAGCCAGGGATACAGTCGGTAGTCAAGTGAGAGAGCTGACGCTCTCATGCTCACACGTTAACTCGTCTTTAGGGGGTAGGGTCGTTCATACAGTACATGATTGGTTACTCACACTCCTTCACACGTATATATCCCCACAATACTCCCCCTCTTTTTTTTTTATTAACAATTACATTTACTTGCATTACAATAATGATTAATCATACTCTGGCACCCAATTCATTCCGTGCGTACGTACTTCCATTCATTCCATGCGTAACCATATTTGTAACATTAGCTATTGACATTTTATCTGACTCCCTGGATTTTACATTATGCATTTACGTTCGATTTTTACATTTTACATTACATATTTGCTTTAATACCTAGGTAACTGTTTACAAAAAATAAAAAAAAAATTTTAATAATGCTGATTTTAACCATAAAATTATTACGAAATATGCTGCACGCACGTAAATGTCATTTCTCTGTACGCTTAGTACTCGTGCTTACTTGCACTCATTTATACTCCGTGCTTAATTGCACTTATTCATACAGCTGTGCTTAATGCACTTACATTACATAACTGTACTTATAGTACTTGCTCACGCACATTACTTTGTGCTCGCTTGCACTTATGCGTTTTATATATTATTTCGTGCATGAATGCACTTGTTATGCTATATATTGCATCTCAAAACTTACTGAATTTACATATCCAATTAATTTTTAACAATTTTATAACAATATTTACATTATCTATATACTCTTATTTCATACGACGGTATTGAATTATTTTTGGAACTAAACAAGTTAATTTTTATGTTTACAATACATATTTTTAAGATTTCATACAATCAATAAAACATTCTAATTTTTATCACATTTTATGCGTTTAATACGCTCAGTCTTTAAAACTATCACATTTATGCGTTTACTACGCTCAGTCTTTAAAATTATCACATTTATGCGTTTAATACGCTAAGTTTTACAATGATTATCATACGTTGTGCAACCATATGTTACTCGCGCTTAAAGCGCTGAATAATAAAGAACTTGCATTATTGCCAACCATAAAAAACGTCATTTCACATTAATATATAATAATATATAACATATGCTTGCACATCATACATTCTTGACGTAAGTCACATTTGCTCTAGCATTCTCACACACATACACACTATCACTACACTGAGTTCAGTCTTATCTTCTCCTGTGTTCTGCACATCTTCAGCCTAGTACGGCCACCTGTAGGTGATGTGGAGCAGATCCCCATCCTCAGTGATCCTTGCTCCTTTGTTTTTTAAAAACCTGCGGAGACCCGCGGTGATCCTCACCTTACACTTTCTTGTGATGAAGGAGAACTCCTGTGGGTAGTTCAAGATCAACCTCTGGACAATGTCTAGGCCGAACTGCCTATTGTTCCTGTTGTTTTTACCCAAGGAGTTATGTATGTTGATCTCCTTCATCTTGTGCT
Organism: Anastatus disparis; assembly: GCA_017163975.1. Lineage (NCBI taxonomy): Eukaryota > Metazoa > Arthropoda > Insecta > Hymenoptera > Eupelmidae > Anastatus > Anastatus disparis. The sequence continues at coordinate 575,333 of JAFFSR010000291.1, read as the reverse complement.
CTCTCAGGGATGAGAGAGACACCTGGATCCCCGCATGGTACTGCATCCTGAGCGAGTGCAGGCTAATGGTGTCCCCGAATCCTAACGGTTCCAGGGGGGTGAGGCCCAGCAAGTTGAGTGTCCCCAAAACGAAACACCTCTGGAGGATCTCAGGCAAGCTCTGGACGACGTACAAATTGCCCTCTAGGTTAAGTTCTTCTAAGTCGAAATTGTCTCGCAACTCCGGCCTGTAGACAAAAGGAAGCTCCTCCGTTGGGAACTTGCTGTAAGAAAAATGAAAGACCTTCACCCTGCATTCACTGAAGAAGAACCTATCGAGTAATCTCCATATGTGCACTTCCTTATCGATGTTGTTACAGTCATGCACATATAACTCCCTGAGAGTGTCGTTCTTGTTCAGGAACTCAAAAAGGTGTTCGATCACCAGTGCTCTACACTCGACCAGGCGCAAGACAGTCAGGCCTTTAAGCGCGTCTCCGCTGAGCTCCTTCAACCTAACCATGTTGTTGGCATAGACGCTCAAACTTTCCATCTTCTGGAATTTCACCTCGAGAAGACCCGTGGCCGCTCCAAGGACGACGTTGCTCACGTTGAAGGCCTGGCTAACCCTCTCAAGCAGCTGTTGCGTCACCTTAACGCCACGGAGGTCCAAACAATCCAGATGGGGTATTGTTCCATCTGCCCTCTTCTGTTTCTCCATGATCCCACTCAGGAACTCGACGAGGTTGACCTCCAATGGTTTCTTTATGTGGATACTGGAGAAGTAAAACTCTCCAGCATCCTGCCAGGCATATTTCCATCCGCTAGCGCCACGGTATCTTTCGTTATCCGCGTCAAACTCCAGTGTGCCCAGGCGATATCCGATCTCCCTGTGTCCCTCCAGAGCATTAATAAGACCATACTTGTCCTCGTTACTTAAATTACCTAATATATTTGCCAATATGACCGGAAAACGGAGAGTCACAATCGGCGAACCAGGCGACCCTTTCGAGTCGTTGACTATCATTTCAGCCTTATCCTCACACGCAATTTCTTGGTGTGGTCTTACCCTTACATATTTGGTTCGCGTCTTGCTCCCCTCCGCGATCCGTGTCTCATAAAAAATTCTATTCATCATCGCGCTGCCCTGGAAACTGACACATGAAGCGAACCTCCCGAAGGTGAGGATAGCCGATGCCTGGCCACCCCTGTTGCACACCTTCTTGATATCAAAATCCTTCTGACCCCTCTCCCGCAGCAATCTATTTACAGTCGTCTTCCTTGAGTTCTTTGGCAGATTGAAGACAAAGAGCTCTTTGACTGGCTGGTCTTCGATAAATAGGGTGGGCACGCGGTATTCCACCCGTTCGTGCGCCACCATCATGTTGCGTTGGGCTGCCCTTCGTAGGGCGTTCTCGCGGGTTGTAAAATAACCCCAAAATTGCTCCTCGAACTCCTCAAACGCAATCTCCGCCATCCTCATTTCATGCTTGAAAGCCATGTCAGTTGTTTGCGTAATACGGCGAGAGAGGTCCGTCTTGATTCTTGATACTTCTTCCATCGCTGCAGAACACAGGTACACTAACACTGAGAAAGGAAGCACACTAAAGTTTATTAGAAATAAGGTCACAGTGGTGTTCCTATAAAAGTAGAACGCAGTCCAGTAGGAACGAGCCAAAGCTACCTAAATGAAAGGAAAAGAAAAGAAAAAAAAAATATTAATACACATAATAAACAACATATATACATAAAAAACATAATAAATTAATATAATGCAATCAGTGTAACATCCTTACTCATATTTCAATCATTATTTATTTTCTTACGATACTTAAAACTATTTACAAAAGCGGGCAGAGCATGGTTCCCTACGTTAACGCTAACGTCAAACCTAACTGTTTTTTTAATAGCGGTTTCTTTAGAATCTCTTTTAAGGATGCTATCAGTTCTTTTTCTCCTTTTTAAGATGTTAGGCACAAATCTTTCCTTTTTTTGCCTTTGGGGAACCGTACTTGCATCTTCAATGCTCCTGCCTTCGTCATTCTGTACACTATTGGCAGTATCCGGCTGACTGACCATTGTCAGTTGATCGTAATCTTGCTGGCCATCTTCAGCTGGGTTTGCCTCGTGTACTGGACCAGTCTCGTCAGAGACTTCCTCTAACCGCTCTTCGACGGCGCTCCGCGCATCTTCTGCGTTACAGTGGACTTCCACCTCAACCGACGTTTGATTGTGTACAGAGGTTTGCGAGGTGTTGTTGGTTTGTGACGATGGCGTGGGTGGTTGCTCTTCGTCTGGGGCATCTTCCTGCACTCGTTGTTCGACTGGTGTAAGCTGTTCCTCACTTCTCAGGAAGAAAGCTGGTTTTAATCTATCAGCCGTTACCACCACATTCCTGCCGTTTTTCTCGATTGTATAGTTTCTACCACCGTCATGCCTCGCTATAGCCTTATGCGGTCCCGTATATGGATGCGTAAGTGGCGGTTTAACCGCCTTCACCCTTTCGAAAACGTAGGTGCAGTGACTCAATTCTTTAAAAACAAAAGGTTTTATTGCACAGTTGTGCGTGGCAGGCACTGGCTTAATTTGCCTTATATAATCTTTGAATTCAACAAGGAATTCGCCTGCATCATGCGCATTGATCTCACGAAATTCACAGAGATCACCTGGTACAGTCAGCGTCGTACCGTATAAAAATTCGGCTGGGCTTGCCCCCGTATCCAGTCTCAAGCACGTGCGCAGACCAAGCATTACGGTAGGCAAGACCCTGGTCCATTCAGCGGTCTCTGTGTGGCACATGATTGCGGCTTTAAGAACACGGTGCCATCTCTCGACAATACCGTTGGAGGCTGGATGATATGGTGTCGTCCTGACCTTCTTACACCCGATATAATTTAACAGCTGTTTGAACAACTGTGCCTCAAATTGCCTCCCTTGATCGCTCGTACTAATCACCGGTGCGCCAAATCTCGCCACCCAATTATCATAAAAAGCGCGTGCAACTGTGGGAGCGGATACATCTTGCAGCGGAACTGCCTCTGGCCACCTTGAAAATCTATCTATCATTGATAGGATATATCTGTACCCTTCACATGATGGAAGTGGGCCCACGAGATTCACATGAACATGGGTGAAACGAGCATCTGGCTCGGCGAATTTCGATGGTAAAAATTTATTCTCGCGAGAGATTTTGGATTTTTGGCAATTAATACATGCCTTGCACCATGCAGCTATCTCCTGGTTCATCTTGGGCCATACATATTGCTGTCTAATCAGCTTAGCTGTTACTTTGCCCGACGGATGCGAGTTTTGATTGTGAAACAGGTTAATAATATCCTGTCTTAATTCTTTAGGGACGTAAGGGCGGAAAACCTGATCTACTAATTCTACGTACACGAAGGTCTTACCGGCTCCCCATTGCAGCTTTATTAATTTAAGGGGATGACTGGGGTTATCTAAAATCGCCGTTAATTCCTCATCCTCTAGCTGCTTTTCTGCTAGCTCCTCTAAAGAAAAAAACGTAGGAAATCTTACGTCCTCGATCCTTGATAAGGAATCTGCTACTGCATTATCCTGTCCAGGAAGATAGCAGATTTCCGTATTAAATTCTGCTATATACGATAGCCTTCTACCACGAATTGCTGGGCAATCCTCTACGTTCTGCGCAAGTGCGTAAATGAGCGGCTTATGATCGGTATAAGTTTTAAACTCCCGACCCTCAAGATAATATCTAAAATATTTAAGCGCTTCATAAATAGCTGACAATTCTTTGTCTAAAACACAATAATTCCTTTGCGCAGGCGTGAATTTTTTAGAAAAAAATGCTAATGGTTGCCACGAGTCACCTACTAATTGCTCCAACGACGCGCCCATCGCGAAGTTCGAAGCGTCCGTTACGACTCTAACTTCCGCGTTTTCTGCTGGGAACGCTAAATAAGCTACCTCTGCTAATTCTTTTTTAGTTTTTTCGAACGCGTCTTCGGCTTCTTTTGTCCATGCTACAGGACGTTTATCTTTTTTCTTAATATCACTAATTAATGCATTTAAATGGCGCTGCGTTTCAGCTGCATGCGGTAAACATTTTCTATAAAAATTAATCATATCTAAATATCTACGCATATCATCTTTAGTCTCTGGCTTTGGGAATTCTACTATAGCTTTAACTTTACTTGGGTCCGGGGGGAATCCTTCCCCGCTTACCTGGTGTCCAAGGAATATTAACTCCGACACGCCGAACTTGCATTTATCCACGTTTAAACGTAAGTGAAACTTGGCGAGCCGTTCAAATACAATTTCAAGGTGTTCCTCGTGCTCCTCTGGCGATGAAGATGCAACGAGAATATCATCCACGAACGCGAATGCAAAGTCTAAATCTCCCAGGGCTAGATTGACATACCGCTGGAAGGTTTGAGCGGCATTTCTGAACCCGAACGTCATTACAAGATACTCAAAGAGACCGAAAGGCGTGACAACCGCAGTTTTGGGTATGTCTTCCGGAAAAATTGGTATTTGCAAGAACGCTTGTTCGAGGTCCAGAGCAGAGAATATACTTTTGTCGTGTAAGTTACTCGTAAAATCGTATAAATGCGGCAAGGGATACCTGTCAGGAACCGTAACGTTATTTAGTTTACGATAATCACCGCAAATACGCCAGCTTCTGTGCTTCTTGGGTACCATATGGATGGGTGTAGCCCACGGACTTTTCGAAGGTCTACAAATACCCTCCTCGACCCATTTCTCGAACGCCTTCTTGGCGGCTCTGAGCTTCTCTGGTGGAAGTCTGCGTGGCCTTTGTGCGACGGGGGGTTCCGTTGTTTTAATGTAGTGGTATACGCCCCTATGTTTTGCCGGCAAGGGATCTTCTATACCAACTATTGAAGGATACTGGCTTAACAACTTCGCGTATTTATTACCCGGGTCAACGATCGATATTGGAACTAATGCGGCGGTTTTGTTGAATCCTTTGACGGACTCTTGCGTCTCACCATCCACCAGTCTTCTTCTCGTAAGATCTGGTAGTAGATGGTATTGTTTCAGCATATCTCCGCCTAAAATCGCGTATGGCACGTCTGCCACGATAAATGTCCACCCGAATCGTTTATTTTTAAAACCTAGGTCTAATTGCATATGGATTGTACCGTATGTGCTTATTCGCGTGTTATTAGCGGCATATAATTGGAACTTGACAGGTTGCTCGCGTTGACCTTCGCTTTTTGGAACAAGCGAAACTTCTGCGCCCGAATCAATTAAAAATGTTTTACCCGAGACTTTATCTTTAATATGGAGACGTATTGACTCGATACCAGACGCGCACGCCTCATCTACGCGTCGGTTTAGGGGTTTAAAGACTTGATAACGTCTTCTCTCCTATTCAGACTTCTCGCGCTATTAGTCGGTCTAAAACTATTACTTCTTCTGAAATTTTTATTTTTTACGTCCGAATTTTTCCACGCACAGGGTTTTATGCATCTATAAGCCTTATTTCCGTATTTAGCATGATATTTACAAAATTTATTCGTGGATCTACTTCTATTTCTATCTTTATTATCGCGACTACGAGATCTTGTTCGTCTCTCACTAGCATAGTCGCGTTTTTTACTTAATTGATCTTGTACGACTGCTTCTATTCTCGCTATTTCTTCCGCGTTATCTTTACTTTTTTCGACCGCGTTTATCTCCTTTTTACTTTCGCGCAGATATTTATATACTTCATCCGCGTGTCTAACGAGTGTCGCTTCATCCGCATCTGCACCGTATCCTGCCATATAATATTTAATACTAGGGATGAAGTTATACCTTCATGCTTCGAGGACCATCTGCCGAGGGATCCGTCCTCTTGCTATATTCAGCATCTCGTTTAGGAACATCGAGGGTTTTTTATCGCCCATTTTATACCCAGAAAAAAGGATTTTAGATTCACTTTCGGCGGATCTTCCGTATTTTTCTGGTAAGTGACTTTTTAATCCTTCGTATCTTTGTCCCGGCAGCAATAATTTAGTAATCTCGGCCGCCTCATAAATTACGCTTTTATCGAGATTAGTTATCAACGCGTAAAATTTTGCGTTATCGTCCATCGGCCTAGGAAAGTTAATCTGGCTCTCGAAAATGCTAAACCACGTATCCGGGTCGTGCTGCCAAAATGGCAAGTTAACATTTCGCGTACCGTAATGGTAACTGCTGCCCCCTACGCCCAGTGTAGGTATGGGAACTTCTTGATTAGTATTTGCGGCGTCGATACGTCTTTGATTATCTAGCGTCGGTATGGGGCCTACTGGTGGTACATTGCCTCCTGTCGGTATATTACCGACCGCGTTATTATTACCGACCATAGCTACTGGTTTACCTACACTCGCTTTCAATGCATCGATCTCTTCACGCATTTTTTCTACTAATTTGTCGCGTTCTTCTAGCTTCGCGAGCCAAACTTTATAATCTTCTGTATATTTATCGCGTAACTGATGCATTCTCTCGCGGTGCGTTCTCTCTTGGGCTTTTACAAACTCTTCGAACCTATTTCCTATTGGTGCTTCATGTGCACCTTTTTCCGCGATGCCCCCGGCAGCCTCCAGCGGACTACTTCGCGGATTTCTTAACCCTATTCTTCGACTATCTACTTGTTCTTTAAATTTATCGTAAGAATTCGGTGTCTGTTGAAGGTCTAAATTATCATTTATAACCTCATTCACCCTAGCAATTTCCGTGATATTAAACGCGCTGTCATTGTCAACTTCCATGTTAATATTCATTTGCGCGTGTTAACAATTAAAAAAGGAAAAATATACGTTAATTAAGATACGCAATGCGCTCCGAAAACGGTCTGTCTAAAATAATTGATCGGTCCAATAATAATTAACTAAATACACAATTGCAGTACGAGCGGTTAAAATAATAATTCACGCTACACGACTTTAATAAATTAAACAATATAACAAAAATTATATACAATATGAAAAAAAAAAATAATACATAAATTATTTACAATTTGAAAACAATTTATGACATAATAAATTAATACGACACGAATTTACATAAATTATATACAATTGAATAAATAAATAAATAAACAACGATACACGAATAAATAAATCAATAACAACACGAATAAATAAATTATCACGACACGCTCGCATATACAACTGAATATTTATTACAATAAATAATCTAGAATACGAATAATATTATAAAATAAAATAATTCTATCCCCCGGTACAAAATTCTCGCTTTGTTTACGAGATAACTTTGGGTCTAAACGCGCCTTGTTTATGTTACTCGATTAACTACTATGCTTTTCAAAACATAAAAGGTCGCGTTCTAACGGCTTTTTGTCACCTATCAACCTTGAACGGTCACCTCGAGCTCGTTCGAATATTCTAGAATTTTCGATTTCAATATTAAAATTTACCTCGCGAATTTTCTTTGTTCTTGAAATTTTTTCGCGAATTTTCTCTCTCCTCAATACACTCACATCAATTTTTCGCATTTACTTATATTTTGCACTTGTAATGTTTCGTGCGTGCAATGACTTACAATTTTTTACATTTTCTTCCCTACTTATTATTTATTAATACGTGGAAAATAGGATATTAATTGCTATTAATTTTGATATTTTAAGAATAAATATCTTGTTTGGCCAAGTAAACCCTAGTAGCTTGTACCTATAAAAGAGGCGAAAAGCCAGTAGGCACAGAACTCCAGGACGTCCTTAGCTGCGCAAGATAACATATATGCATTAATTTGCTGCTCTGGTAGACTCAGATGCCTCAGAAGCACGTGCCTATAAAAGAGGCAAAAAGCCAGTAGGAAACGTACCCCAAGACTCTTTGTCGCACAACAGCATTGAATATTTAAGAAAAAAACTAAATATTTTATGCTTTCCACTTATTATATATATATGTATATATTTTATATGTGTATCAATTAAATGAGAAAAGAGAAAAAACTCTACGAACTGACCGCTAAGGTGAATTTTACTTCAACTTATTATAATATATTTTACGCTTATTTCGCGTTTACCATGCTCCGCCCGCACACGCAATACAATTTTTACGTAGAACGTGCGCGCAGTACTTATGTCGCACTTGCTTTCGGAGCTGTGTACAATTCTCTCTTATGACACCTGTACGCGACTTAATTGCACGTTACAGGATATCATATACTCTATGTATTCTAAACTTTCTGTGCACTGTACGCGACTTAAAATGCGCCTGACAGTACACAGAGTTCAAGACTATTTGCGACTTATGCAGAAGAAAAGATTGATGCTTTTCTCTGCGCCGCTAAATAGCTTCCCTTTCTTTAAAAAGAAAATAAAATAACCTCGTTTTATCACCTTTGATATTTCCAAAAGGAGCAGCGTGCTGCTTCTCTTTCTCTCTTTACCCTGCCGGTCGGTGGCGATGATGCTCGATGAGAGATGATGCCTCACGACGCGGCTTGAATCCTGCAGAACGTGTCCTGAAGACTCGGTGTCACCAATTGTGGGGCCTGGGACTCCAACCAAAAGCCACACAGTATAGATGAGAGAAGGTAGAGGTTTTAAGGTTAAGTTAAATGAATACACGAGAGATATGGTTAAGCGTTGTATTTGCTGAAGCCAGGGATACAGTCGGTAGTCAAGTGAGAGAGCTGACGCTCTCATGCTCACACGTTAACTCGTCTTTAGGGGGTAGGGTCGTTCATACAGTACATGATTGGTTACTCACACTCCTTCACACGTATATATCCCCACAAACATTTTGGTCCTTCGCGCCAGATAGTGCTTCAAAGTGCAAGTGGAAAAATTAGAGTTGGAGAGCAAGAAGGATTTTTATATTCAGTCAAAAAGTCAAAACAGACGCGCGGCCACGTGGCAAATTACGTCGATAGCTTCTCGACAAGCCTAGCGTGCTATTTCTGTGCAGGTGTAAGGAGGATTTGGAGCAGGCATTCAGTTGACTTTCTTGCTGGATGTTGCAGAAAATCAGAGTTAGGGTGAAATCAGATGGAGCGGAAAATAGACGACGGAACGTCACAAAACATTCATTCCGTCGCCTTGTTTTCCGTCAAATTTTTTCCCTATATTCACATGGCGCGGAATGTAGCTGAAAAATTGTTAAAAATAGCATACAAATGTATCCGCGAATTTTAAATTAACAACAAAAATGTTAAAAAAGTTGGAAATAATCACCTATTGTTATTGTAATGAGATTCTTTTTTTATAAAAATAAAATATAGTTTGTTATTATAACCAAATATTTCAATTAACATTATTATTTTTTAATTATAAAATTGCTAATCAACGTCACAGAACTTCTATTCCGCTCCATGTGAATATAGGGAAACAGATTTGACGGGATAATAGAAGCGTCACAGACTTTTTGAAATTGTTTAAACAAATAGTTAACCAAAATAGAATTTAAAAGTTTGATTAAAATTAAAAGTACAGCTATGGAAAGCAAATTAAAAATATTACGTGAGGTTATTGAAGCACTACTAATTTTTTTAAACAAAATAAAAATTGATGTCGTCTATTACGTCGTCTTTACTCCGTTGGCGGAATACAAAGATGCGGAATTGAGGTTCTGTGACGTTCCGTCGCCTATTTTCCGCTCCATTTGATTTCACCCTTATACAATTGTGGATTTTCAGAGAAAGAAAGACAGAAAGCTCCGACATCTTGCCATCTTGCTCATAGCGTCGCAGTCGGTCATCTCGTTACTGTTACGACCCAACCCTTAAACCTCGGGTCATAGATGTTATAGATGGTCTTTCTCACTGTAATTGAAGATCAGCAGATGGTGTGTCGTAACCGTGGGTAGGTTGCCCGATTAAGAGGTTAAACTCAAGGAGTAATGAATAATTAAAGACACTAATTATATATATATATATATATATATATACGTATCACTTTATTAATTTAGGAAACTTTCATATTAGCTCGTGTAACCAGTTAAAACTAGAGACTGACTGATCCCCTGGCCCGAGTGGATGGGTCTTACATATCAGTCAGATGCGCCCTCTGGTTACCTTAGAGCATATACTACTGGAAGAAGCACGCCTGAACAAAAAGCGAGACGATATTGAGAGAGAAGGCAATAGTTTGGGTAACCGTTTTCTCTTAGAAAGAAGTGGCGTCAACCAATCATTTGCCTGCACTAGAGAGAAAGGTGGTACCCAAACTGTCTCTCTTTCTGTTACTCGTTCGTCTACACTCTTTTCTTAAACGTGCTTTCTCCAGTAGTATCTGCTCTAAGCTGGTTACTGATTATTGGCTGATGTTATCATGGATGGTGCAACTTCAGACCTCGTTTATTCGTTGCGACAGATTGCACAATATTGAATCATGGTCGTGCCCTTCTTGTGCCCAGCCTTTGATTATGGTTGCGATTAGTGGCGCAATACTGGCAGTTAATTGTGCAATTATTGCATAACATTGCCATTTTCATAATCTTTCGGGGCTCGCTCCCTTTCTTATGTATCATTGAATGGAATCCTGCTATCTGTATGAAGGTAATTTATGTTACCTGTATATCCGGGGTCAGACCTTAATATTACCGACAGTAATTCAGGCTTCAGGCTTCTTCTCGCAGCCGCATCAGCACGAGGGCACTTGCGTCGCAACTTTGGTTGAGGTTGTAATTGAATAGTAGCCTGTGGTGCAGCTAGCATCACGGCTTATCAAGTTTGCTCACAGATCTACAGGTGTATTCGGTTTTATTTCATCTTCAATTGAATTACTAAACGCACTTGATTGCTGAAGTTGTAAATAAATTACATCTTAAATGTGTTCTTGTACAAAAAAGGAATGTTCGTTGTATATAGTTAAACTATGATTCCTTGGCATAGCTTAAAATAAGGCTGTTTATTTATTCATTACTGAGGGGCATTGCAGTATTATATTATGTGACAAGCATGTGATACAATTATATTACGTAACATTGTTTCGAAGTTACAGTTCTAGTTTTTATGCTTGTTTCCGGTGAAAAATAACTGTAAAATAATCATTCTTACTTTCTTGTGGTCCTCTCAGCTTTCAAACGGTCTGTGACTTATGTTATGATTTTGTTTGTGTCTTCATGAGATTAAATTCTTAAAGCAGACTCATTTCAGGTGTTTTATCTATTTTGGCGAAATTTAGTTAAAGTAGATTAGACATCGTCAAAAGAAGTGGCTGATATTTTTACTGAACTTTTATCATTTCATCTGCATAATAAATTGATGAGATTAATATTAAACTATGACGAGTAAGATATTTTACTAAGTTTCTGTTTTTGTTTATTTATTGTTTCAGATAAGAAGTGAGACTGAGCTACTGCGAGAGGGAGTGTTGAATATGGCGCAGGGCGCTCAGTATATATATAGAGGTTGTATCTCATGTAACCATGAAATTCATCACCTCTCTTCATTTGTCAGTCTTCGACGTTCAATTCGTCTCTGGTCGTTTCTTGTCAGTCAGTCTGAGTGCGCACCTTCAACCGTTTGGTTCAGCGATTTTGACATTTTGTATTTCCTATATAAAAGCCTTTGTTTGTTTTATATTAACAACTTAATAAAGTACGTTATAATTTCATTATATTTAACTATATCAGCAATTAGAATTATCTTTGTGTTTGTAATTAGACGGATTGCTTTTAGATTAAAATGAACTATACTTAATAAGGTGTTTTATAAAATCTGTGTTTTATTTAAAATCACTATAATAAACTGCTGTAATTTCAATAGATTATGTGCCCGGCCCGCTTCCGCTGCGCATAAGAGTGATTTTCTAAATTAAATTTTTATTTTCAATCTTCTTATTTCATATAATTGAAAGTCTTTATATTGTGTTTAATAAGTGTGTGACTGGGAGAAATGTCTCAGGAAGGAGAAAGGAGTGATGATAAGAAAATGGAGGAGAAAGGTAAGAAGTGTACATTTATACATATAAATTAGATCGGGAAAATAAAGCATTTTTCAAAAGAGTAAATCGACGGGAAATGAATACGAAGTGAATAAATTCAAATTAGATTAATATAAAAGAAATATTTTTGTTATTATGAGTAAATTGACGGGATCGCGAGTTGAATTATATTTATGAAAAATTCTCTTCATCAAGTGATAAAAGAAAGAGATAAATTAATTAGAAATATCTTTTCTAACAAAGCGTAAACCGTTTTTCAAAATTTTCTTGAGCTTAGAATTCGTGGAAACTTCGCGCCGTCATGAAGAAGCTCAAGCGCTGCTGAAAACAAACGCGCGCGTGGGCCCAGGAAAGCGAGACAGAATATTAAGAATGGATGCGCGCGCACAATCGTGAAAAATAGGGGCGACACGTCTTTGATATGTATGTGTGTTCGCGGGTGTGAGTGAGTGAATAAAGCGTGAAAGAGAGAGAGGGAGAGAGTGTTATAGAGAGTTGTGGCATTCGACAGAGAGAGCATGTGTGCGTATAGAAGGGTTTAGATTATATCGGAAATTATAGCAGTGCTTGATAGCGTACTGTCGTAAAGACATTGCGTTAATATGACTTACTAGGAGAGGCCCAGGCCTCCGGATTACGGATTTTGCTCAAACTTTGGGATAAGTTTCTAGGTGTCAAAATATGAAGAAAACCAGATTTTTGGACCCTAACGCTTAAAATTTCTCTAGTTATAGGTAATTAAAGAAAATCACTGAAAAAATTACTAGATTTCCAAACGCTTATAGCTCTTTAGCATTAATAGTTAGAAGCTTAAAACCATTTTCAAATGAAAGCTGACCTCAAATCCTTTTGAAATAGTATTTGTAGCATATCAAAATATTATTTTTTCCCAACGTTACAGCGTTATAAGATTTTGACGTGAATTTCCTTTTAAAAACATTAATTAATAATAAATGCTAAAATGAAGTACAATTTTTATAACACTGTAGCTATGGGAAAAAATAATATATTAATATGCTGTAGGTGCTATCTCGAAAGGATTTGAGCTCAGCTTTCATTTAAAAACAATTACAAGTATCTAGTTGTTAATGCTAAAGAACTATAGGCGTTTGAAAATCTAGTAACTTTTTTAGTGATTTTCTCTAATTGCCTATAACTAGGGAAATTTTGAGCGTTAGGGTCTAAAATTCTGGGTTTCTCAATATTTTGACATTTAGAAACTTATCCCAAAGTTTGAGCAAAATCCGTGATCCAGAGGCCTGGACCTCTCCTAGTTAGTGTGTTGCAGACCTGTTTTCTTACAGTCTCAAAATAAAATTTTGAAAATTAAAATAAATACGAGTACTCGTAAATTAAAGGTTGTTAAAGGGTACCCCCCATTAAGATAGGTAAAATGCCCCCCATCACGGAATTGAAATTTTCGTCCAAAATTAGTTAGTGTTTGCTCAAAAATAAAATTTTAAACTGCGATCTGCTACCCTTCCCCCCTCCAGTACTCCTAACTTCAAAAAAACGTGTTTTTTTTTAAAATAATTTTTTTCGGCACCTTATTGACAGTTAAAAAATTTGAAAAAAATTAAGCATATTCTATATAAAAATGCGCATTTACTGTAATTTTTTCAGCTATTTTTGACGTCAAAAACTGACCTAAAAACAATAAAATATTCTTAAAATTGCTCTAAAAACTTCAAAAATTTGTGGGAAGTTGAGGATTCGCGTCCCTAATCTGCCCTATTTTGCCCAGATTTTTTGGAGTGGTGCGCCATATTTAAAAGTCGAAAAACCCTGTTTTTTAGCTATTTTTTATCAATTTTTTGCTTTTTTTACTTTGTCAGTAATAGTTACAACAAAACTAATGGCACCATAGGATTCTACGCCAAAAAATACATAAAAAATATGTACAATACTCCGTTCTAATATTTTTGGATCACTAGCTATAAAACAAAAATGGAAAAGAGGCTGCTATGAGCATGTCGGGGCAACTCACTTTTTCCGTGGGATTTGTGAAAAGTTACTTAAAAGTATAAACAACAATGATTACATGTATTTTTTCATATTTTTTTACGAAGAATACAGTGTTGTAGCTATATTTTCTATAACTAGGCTCAGGTCAAATATCAGAGCTAAGAAAACAACTTACAATAGGCCCTTTTTAATAGGTAACACCTGAAGCGTCCGGCAAAAAAGAATAAATCGTTTTTCTTATTTAATAATTAAGTCATAATATTTAAATGAAACAAAAACGTTACTATATATATATATATATATATATATATATATATATATATATATATATATATATATATATATATATAATAGGTGTCCCTTATTTACCAATGTTTTTTTTTCGTTGTGCCGCCCCTGGATCTTTAATTTATGCTAAAATATGAAGATTTTACTCGGAAAAAGTGAGAAAAAGACGTTTTAAACCGTGCCTATTTCGCAAAACGAGATTTTAGTCCACGTATACGCGTTATACTTAATCTAACGTATTTCATTTCTCTACTATGTTTAAAAAGAGCTTTAAACAGTTCAACTATCACATTTTTTCATGTAAAATTTGGCATAGAATTTGAATTTTTACTCATTTTAAATCAAAACGTACATATAGTAAGGTAAGAGACACTTTTACATCAGTTAAGGTCAGTTTTTTTAATGATTATTTGTTTTTTATTAATAATGAATATTATTTATGATTTGTCTGATTATTTTGAGTAATAATTTTTAGAATATTAGACATGAAAATTCACAAAACGAATGAATCAACATACTTTGTATATTTCAAAATGTCGGAAACACGTAAAAGCGAATGGGCGTGTACGTAAAATTCACCAAAATTCTCAAAAAATATATAATATTAAATAAAATCAAATATAGTCATTATAAAGCAATAAAATTTATTAAAATTTTTATTGTTTTGATAAAGTTTCAATTATCATCTTTTTCCTGCAATTTTATTTTTTTTACAATTGTTTGCTTATTAGCATCTTCAAAATCTTTACGAAATTGGCATACATTTTGTATCAAGAATAATTTCTGATCTTCATTCTTGGTTCTGTTTATATAATCTTCGGTAAGTTTTACAGCTCTTTCAGCATCATTATTATAATCATCATTAGTAGACCAAGTCTTACAATCAGTATACAAAAAGTTTTTGTTAATATTAAGTCTATCAAAAAATAAGAGTGATTGACGATTTATAAAGTGATTTAATTCTAGAATTTTAAAATTTTTTAAATCTGTAGAATTATTAATTATGTATTTTTTCGGAGGTAAATCATCAGTGTAAAAGTCTTTTTCTAACGATAAAACCATCTGACATCTGACTTCAAAAGATAAAGCATCATCAAAAAATGAAATAGCACTTGCCTCAGGGGCTAAGTACCATAAATGCCTTTTGATCTTTTCTAAGGCAGCATTGGATACTAAAGAATCAATGTCAGCATAATCGTACAGTTTTTTAATAAATTAATTAAAAACTTGAATACATCGAAGGTAGGGGAAATCGGGGTAAATCGGACCCCCGGGGAAATCGGACCGGCATCACTTTATGTAAAAATATAGTAAATTTTTATTTGACCAATAAGATTTTAATATTGTTACATTGAATTACATTTATTGCTAAAGTTTTTTTATGTAGTTTTAATCTTCTAATATTTACGTATATTCATATAAAGTAATGCTGGTCTGGTTTGTCCCATGGGTCCAATTTACCCCGGTTACCCCTAATATTATAAAAAAAATATTATCATACGCTTAAACCAACTATTGTAAACAAAAATTGTTTTTGAAAACAATCTTAGAAATTTCATAATGTACAAAATATGTTAATTTATAATTGTTGTGAATTTTTATGTCTATTTTTTGAAAATTATTACTCAAAATAATCAGGCAAATCATAAATAACTTTCATTATTAATCAAAAAAGCAAAAAATAATTTAAAAAACTGACTTTAATTAATGCAAAAATGTCTCTTACCTTACTATATGTACGTTTTGATCTAAAATAAGTAAAACTTCGTTCTTATGCTAAATTTTACATAAAAAAAATCTAATAGTTGAACTGTTTAAAGCTCTTTTTTAACATAGTAGAGGAATGAAATACGTTAGATAAAGTATAATGCGTATACGTGGACTAAAATCTCGTTTTGCGAAATAGGCACGGTTTAAAACGTCTTTTTCTCACTTTTTCCGTATAAAATCTTCATTTTTTAGCATAAATTAAAGATCTAGGAGGCGGCACAACGAAAAAAAAAACATTGGTAAATAAGGGACACCCTAATATATATATATAGTAACGTTAAATTAAACACCATTGCTATTTTTTATTCTCTATTGTCGATTTATTTAGCGAGTTCGTGAACCAAGTTTTCCGTAACAGTGTCCAGCCTAATGTTTTTTATGTGAATAGAGCCTAACAGAATACACTGAAAATCAATCCCAGCAGTAGAAACTGTTGCAAATAGATGTATACAACAGAATCTATTCAACAGAAGTTTCATATCATAATTATTGTACTTAATTTATTCTTACAATGTTTTATATTTGAAAAAAAATGTTTTAATGATAATATAGCTTCAAAAACTTACTTTTTATTAAATGTTATCGGTAATTCAGAGTAAAACAACGTGTGTAACAAATAAGTAAAAATAAAAATAACCTTGTAGATTTAATTGAATTTTAATTTTGAGTATGAGAATATTATAATCATTCTTTAGGTTATCCGAAATTAGAATTCATTAAATTATCATATCAAGTAAATATTATTGAACTTTAGTAGATACAGAATAGAATTGAATGTTTATAAACAATTGATATCTTTTCACAATATTAAACATTTTTTAATAAAATCAACTCTATTTCTGTCATTAGGTTTTAGATATCTCGCAACCAGTATATGAATATTATTAAAATTAGATATTTTATTTATACTTTATATATGACATAAAAACCCTTTTGGATTGACAAAGTAGTTCATGGAAGTGCTTGACCTTCAAATCATCTATTTAGGTATACATTTGTATAGCTTTTCGCTTATTCATTTAATTCTTAAACATTACGAATTTATAAAAAGCCAAAATAAAAAACTCATGTTTTTTAAATTTTTGGAAAAATTCCAACTTTCTCATTTTTTTCCTGAAAATCCTGATGTTTTAGGGATAAATTCATAAGAACACTTCTTGTTAAATGGAAAATAATTATATAATTATGGAACACACACTGTTAAAAGAAATGATAGTGGCTTCCATTACATGTAATTATGACACTGCTAAAATATTACATTTCAAGTCATTTTATTCTATTAAAGATATAGACTTAAAACTTTACAGGTGAATGTAATTTAACTTTACAATAAAAAAGAAGTTATAATACTGCAAGTCTTTGAATACATATCAACGAGCTTCAAGAGCATGAAGTTTGATAAAAAGTTGGGGTAGCGCTGTTATTGAACATTACATTTTTGCTCATATCTCTAGTTCTATGATAAATAGTGATTTCAGACTTTGCATACAAGTTTTTTATACTTTAATATAATATAAAAAATACAGTTGGAGTAAATTTAACAATTTTTGACATTTATTTATCAAAAAACTCTACATTCCAACATTAGTTGAAATTGTCGCTGAGATAGGTTTTCACAGCTAATGAATTTATAATGGCTTCCATTAAATGTAATGGAAGTCACTATCATTTCTTTTAACAGTGTGTGTTTCTAAATTGAATCATCATTTTCATTGAACAGGTAAATTTCATAGAAAGTTAATGCAAGTGAAATAGTAAATATTTAATTATTCTTTTTCATTAATAAAACAACTTTTTAAAATAAGTAGATTTTTTATTGAAAAATTATTTACTTGAATTGGATGAATTATTCTATTTGAAACAATAAAAGTACTTACTATGTGAGTCCTAATGAAGGTAACTTTGTTCGCAGTATTGCTTGTTGTCCAAATTTTTAAAAATTATTTATAATTTACATCTGGTAATTCTCTTTATGAAATGAAAATTAGTATAGTGTAATATGTATTTGGTATTTTAATCAACTGATTTTATAAAACGTAATGGTACAAGTCATCACAGTTAATTAGAACTTTGTTCCAACAACTTATTGTAAATCAGATTATCTTACATATAAGATTACAAATGATATTCATGTCAATGATGCGATTGTACGTCAAATTAATTTTGATTAATATTCTACTCATATAAGTATTTAGAAGATGTTTGTATATGTAGTTACAAGAATTATTTAATAATTAATTGAGTTTGCGGTGACTCTGTCTTATTTGCCTACGAAAGTAATTGTAATTATAATAATAACGAATGTTGTTTAATTAATAATTAAGCTTTTAATTGATAAATAACATTCTAGTATGTGTTCTTAAAACTTATTTTAATAGTTTTAGATTATTTAAACCAGATGATTATGTTTAATTTGCGAAAGGATATTTTCAATAATAACAATTATTTTAAACTGTCATTACTTCTTATTGATGGCTGTAACTTACATGATCCAAAATTTATTTTAAAGTTTATGTAAAATGAAAGAAAATAAGCATTTTCTGAAGTAATGAATAATTTTAATTACCATGTATTACATATAAGAACCAATCAAAAAACTTAAAAATTAGGTCTGTAAAAAATCATGAAGAAGTGTTCCTATGAATTTCTCTCTAAAACATGAGAATTTTCAGAAATAAAATTATAAAGTTCAACCTTTTCCAAAAATAAAATTTTTTTGTATGGATTTTAGAATAAATAATTTTTTTTTGTTTTTCTCGAATTTCGTTTGAATGTAATTAAGACTGTTTATGCTTTGGACGGCAGATTTCTTATCAACAATTTTCATAAAACTGTTTCATTAATTTTAATAATTTTCCATGCAACAGAATAAACAAAATGGAGGCTGTAGATTATGAAACACCGACTAAAAAAACAGACAATAGAAAGTGTGTTCGATGCAAAATCTTTATCCGTAAATTAAATGGTCCTTTCCGACAGTTTGATGAACGCGAAGATGCTATGGAATTTCACAATAGATACAATTTTTATGTTCAAAGCGGTGACGTGATTTGTAATAAATGTCGTCACCAATTAAGTCTTCTAGCCAGTAAAAGAAATAAAATAGTAAAAAGTAAAGAGAATGCATCGACATCAAATTATGAATCTTAAGAAATTATTACATTACCATTAAAAGAAGTGATTGACGATGTAGTCGGTAGCGTTTCACAATCAAAAACAGAAGTATCAGATTCTAGCGAAACTCCTACAAGCCAGCAATCTTATCCTTCATCAAATATCAACTATTTCAGTGATGTAACACCAACAAGTAGTCAAACGTTCACCGAGTCACCAGATAGTCAAGAATCTGATGACTTTTCGATATACGCTGCAACAGTTCAACCAACAGATGAATACGTTTCGATATCATTCCCTAGAGTAATTGTAAGTCATAGATTATGTTTTATATGTAAATCGACAAATGAAATTCAAGATGTGCCTTTCGAAGCTCGCTTACAAGTTTTTATTTCTAGGAAAATTTTTATTCCTCATAGAAATAAATGCTGCAAGATTCTTTTGATAAATAAAAGATTTTATGACGATGAAGTTTTGAGAATAGAAACTTATTCAGATGAATGTAGCATAAAATTTTCAGAACTTGCAAAATTCATGGATGCATTATCAGATGGTGCACATTTACAACTTCATGACCAAATTGGAAGTTTCACAATTACGGAAAAACTCATAAAAGCTCTAACTGGATATACGTGGCACAACATTCTTAAGCTACAGAACATGATGGTATCAATGAGATCTTCTGAAAATAGAAACATAATGCAAGCATTAGTACTTTTTTTATTTAAAATGAAGTCCGGGAATTCAAACAAGTGCATTTCTGCAATTTTTAGTCTTGAA
Source organism: Anastatus disparis (assembly GCA_017163975.1). NCBI lineage: Eukaryota > Metazoa > Arthropoda > Insecta > Hymenoptera > Eupelmidae > Anastatus > Anastatus disparis. The sequence goes on along the minus strand of JAFFSR010000291.1, from coordinate 555,559 downwards.
GAAAAGCAAGTAGCACAATCTATCAATTCAGTGCTCAAATGTTTTGAGAATGAAATATTGCCAAAAAATTTCGGGATTCATGCTTATTCTCGGGAATTTTTACTTGAACAAACAACTGATATTGCAAAAATGTTGTACAATATGGATAACAAGTTAGCATTAATATGTGATGGAACATATTTACGTCATCAAAAAAGCAGCAATAATGCTTATCAGCGTAAATCATATTCGGGTCAAAAAAAGCTTCACTCTGTAAACCATTCACAATATGTACAACAAATGGTTTTATCGTCGATTGTGCAGGACCTTTTACAGCTAATTGCAACGATGCAAAGATTTTAAAGAATTTGTTAAAAAGTTTCGATGGATTTAACAAAATTCTCGAAAAACACGATATTTTCATTCTCGATAGAGGCTTTAGAGATGTGATAGACTACTTGAATTAGCGAGAATTCACAACTTTGATGCCTGCTTTGAAAGGTAAACGATCGCAACTTACAACTGAAGAAGCAAACGCATCTCGACGAGTTACGAAACTTAGATGGGTTGTAGAAGCGATTCATGGAATTATAGGACAAAAATATAAGCTTCTGCATCACCAACTTCATAATGGTCTTTTAACAAAAGCTGGATTATTTTGTAAAATCGCTTGCTTCTTACAAAATTTATTTGGTAAGAGGTTGAATTCTGGTGCAGGAAATTTAGAAAAAATCATAAGTAGGATTAACCTCACAAATAATGTAGAAAACACCCTAGCAATTGAAGTTGAAGAAAAAAACTGGAACAGAAAAACTGTACCGATTCAGCATTTGTCATCGAACGATCTATCAGATTTCCCTGAAATGACTTTGGAAGATTTGAAAGTATTTTTTACAGGTTCGTATCAATTATCTCAATCGGTGTCATATTTGGCAGAAATAATTGGAGACAATGGTTCATTAACTTTAAGTTACGCAAAAGAACAACAAAATATTTTAAGATTTGAGGTGCAGTCCAGACATATTAACAGTAAAAAGTACAAATGTTACATAGATTATTGTTCAAAAACTAGTGGTATCAATGGAATTAAATATTACTGTTGTAACTGTGCGAATGGAAATAGAACTGTTGGTTGCTGCTCACATGTAGCTGCTGTTATTTATTATTTAAGTCACGCCCGCTATTTATCACGAATCATCAAACCAGCTGCAATATTGACTAAACTTTTTTATTTTGAAGAAGTTGTGCCAGTAATTGAAGAAATTAGTGATGATGAAGATTAACGATTTTCTAATAAAACGATATATTTATTAAATAAGTACTTTTGTAACTAGGAATTATATACGTATATATTGTAAATAATTTTTGTAATAACAAGATACTAAAATTATAATTTTAATGATTTCATAAAAACTAATTAAATTATGTATTATTTATAAGACACAATCTTTTTAGGATCGTAGATCCAGAAATGAAACAATTTCAATAATGTATATTAAAACTAATTTGAATGAAAAAGACTTATTGTAAGTTGTTTTCTTGACTCTGATATTTGACCTGAGCCAAGTTATAGAAAATATAGCTACAACACTGTATTCTTCGTAAAAAAATATGAAAAAATACATGTAATCATTGTTGTTTATACTTTTAAGTAACTTTTCACAAATCCCACGGAAAAAGTGAGTTGCCCCGACATGCTCATAGCAGCCTCTTTTCCATTTTTGTTTTATAGCTAGTGATCCAAAAATATTAGAACGGAGTATTGTACATATTTTTTATGTATTTTTTGGCGTAGAATCCTATGGTGCCATTAGTTTTGTTGTAACTATTACTGACAAAGCAAAAAAAGCAAAAAATTGATAAAAAATAGCTAAAAAACAGGGTTTTTCGACTTTTAAATATGGCGCACCACTCCAAAAAATCTGGGCAAAATAGGGCAGATTAGGGACGCGAATCCTCAACTTCCCACAAATTTTTGAGGCGGCATCCCTTTTTTTAAAGTTTTTAGAGCAATTTTAAGAATATTTTATTGTTTTTAGGTTAGTTTTTGACGTCAAAAATAGCTGAAAAAATTACAGTAAATGCGCATTTTTATATAGAATATGCTTAATTTTTTTCTAATTTTTTAACCGTCAATAAGGTGCCGAAAAAAATTATTTAAAAAAAAAACACGTTTTTTTGAAGTTAGGAGTATTGGAGGGGGGAGGGGTAGCAGGTCGCAGTTTAAAATTTCATTTTCGAGCAAACACTAACTAATTTTGGACGAAAATTTCAATTCCGTGATGGGGGGCATTTTACCTATCTTAATGGGGGGTACCCTTAGACAATAGATTTTGATTTGTTTTAATTTAGATTAAATTGAAATAATTAATTGGAATTGTTAAAATTAGATAATAGATTTCGATTTGTTTAAATTAACTAGAAGTAAATTAGATCAAATTGAAATGATTAATTAGAATTATTAAAATTAGATAATGGAATTTAGATTTGCTTAAATTAACTAGGAATGAATTAAATGTTTAAATTAAACTAATTAATTAGAATTGATAAGTTAAAATTAGAAAGGTTAAAAATTAGAATTACTTAAAAGATAAATTGTTCTTAAAAATGAACTCAAATTAAAATTTTACTTTGAAATAATATTAACGGTTTACGCATATTAAATTAAATGTAGAAAAGAGAGAAATTTCATGAAAAATTCACATTTCAGTTCAAAAGGATTTCACACTTTTGATAAGGACAATTGATGTCAATTTCGAATTGTTTGAGGAATACCCAGATACGGATTTTTACATCACGGCAACGTCAACAAAGGTCATTTCGAGTGAGCCAGGAGATAAAGTCTTTGTGTATTCTCGAAGTACACTGACACTAGCAGAGGAAGCCTAACGAGACCGCAAATATAATATCAGAAGTAGAACAACAATTGAGATCAATTAGATAAGAGGTGAGAAATGATTTAAGTCTACATGAATCTAACCAAAATAACACCTAAATTAATAATTTTGAAAAGAATAATATTCGACAATTAATTCAATTGAAATTTGACAAAAATTTAATGACACTTTTAATAAAGGAAATATCCTTTTGAACGCGACTCAAGGTAACCATACAAATTCGTTTGTTAAAGGAGAGTATAAATTTACTAGTACAATGAAATTAGACTTATTTTGAATCATTTAACCGGTGAATTGGCAGCATTAGACTTATTGTATGTTGTGAATTCGACTGTGAAACTAGAGCGTGATCTAGACGAAGAAAAAGGAACTGAACGGAGGAATGAACTGAGGGTTCGAGATATTGTGTTGTATGGAGTTGACGCGAATTGTCGTACAGGGTTGCTGCAAATAATGGATCTAACGGAATTGTTAAGTAAAATGAAAGAAATTAGAACGAGTGAAGCAAATTTAACTACTATAATGGTTAAACAAAAATTGTATTTAATTAGATATCAACCTAATAAAGAAAAAGCAACAATATTCTGGGATCATTTTGAAGCATTAATTAGATTGCATGACAACATTCCAGGTGCAATCAAGATAAACGATGCAGATAAAAGAGATTTGTTCTATAATACGATCAGTGATAATGTACACCCACCGTTAATGAATTCTTTCCGAATGTTTTGAAATCCTAAACTTTCATTGGACCATTCCGTTGTTTTTCATTTTTCTATTGGAACATTTTAAAATATTCGGAAAGAATCAATTAACGTTGGGTGTACCTCAAATGCAACAAACTAACTTTTTGCATAAACATAATACGAGAAAGGATTTTGATTACGAACAAATGAAAAATTATATTTTACAGTTAGATGCAATGAAACTGGTGGACAGAAGGAGATAAGTTTCTGGGACAAGGGAAGAAGGAGCTGCTGCTACGCACACAACTCAAAAGGACCGGTGCTTTAAATGTGGCGTCCTAGAGCATCATGCTTACGAGTGCCGCAACGAGGGCTTGATGTGCTACAAATGTAGAAGGTGCGAAGGACACACCGCAGCCAATCGCCCTTACAATAAAGATAAGCCAGATGGACTAGAGAATATTTAGACGGAGTTATCATAATTATAAAAACTTCAGTAGATTAAACAATAAACGTGAAAGTAATAAAAAATCAGACGATTTTGATGAGAAGCGACGTAGGTTGAATCAAGGCAGGACAGACTATCGTGGTGAAAATGGAGGTCAGCTGATTCGGGAGTATCACAGCATATGTCAAACTCGCAATTAATTTTTAAAAACATTAAATACAGAACAACGATCAGAAATTAGATGTGCAAATGAAAATAAATCCGCGAATCAGAGGGAGTTGGTGATATAGAATTAATATCAATAGACGGAAAGAAAATAAAATTAGAAAATGTAATATGTGCAAAAATTTTAGCTGAAAATTTGTCGTTGTTAAGGAAGTTTATAGATCAAGGACTTGGCATTTACTTAGAGTCAGAAAATAGAAATTTTAGATCCACGTTCCGATGAAATATTTTTATCAGAAATTTATAACAAACTTTTCTGAATCATTGAATTCCAACTTAACGATAAAGCTAACAATAAGACGGACAACTCTGCAAATATAATCGCTTATATAGCAAATAATAAATATAAATACTTAACTAAAAGTTTTACTAAGAAACTAGAAAACAGAGGGAGAGAGATACCAGCTGATGACGAAGGAGATATCTTTCAAACTACTGATGCCAATAAAACAACTAGTGATAGGAAAATTACTACGGAAATAATATCAGAAGAGAAAGACTCAGGTAAACTAGATGAGAATGCAGATAACTATCATGAAAAAGGCAATCTAGCCAATCTCTGGCATATTAGACTAGGTCATGCTTCACTGGAGTACCTCAAAGAAGTTCAAAAACAAAATCCAGATCTGAAGGAGCTCAAAGGAATTCAATTCGATAAGGAAATATTAAACTGTGAAGTTTGTCATTTTTCAGGGTTCAACAGACTGCCCTTCTTCTCAACGAGAAAACGAGCGATGGCTCCGTTGCAAATAGTACACAGTGATACAATGGGATCAATTAGTCCAAAAGGCTATCCGAAAGGCTATCGCTTTAAAGTAGTGTTTGTTAATGATTTTTCTAGATTAGCTATGGTATATCCAATTAAAAGTGGGTCTGAAGCGGGAGAGTGTCTGGATTCATTCATCATCGGCACGAGAGGCTTAATTGGAAGTGACGCAAAATTTTACTATTTAAGATGCGATCAAGGAACGGAATTCACCGGAGGTAGCACCACAGATATATTGAAATTGGAGTAGAATCACAGCTAGCTAGTCCTGACGCTCCTCAATACAATGGGTGGCGGAGCGCTTTGGTCGGGATATTCTAGGGAAGGTTGGAGCTCTTATTTTTGATTCAGAAACCTCAGAAAACATGTGGGATCTAGCGTAAAACGCAGCTGTACATGTTTACAATCGCACGCCTCACAAGTCCAATGATTTGGTTGCTCCTTAAACAAAACTTAATTCAGAGGCTAAAATCAACTTAGTACGGTTAAAACGATTTAGATGCGCTGCTTACACTAAAATCCAAAGGAAAACGGGTCCAAAATATAGTCCACTAGGTGAACGAGTTATTCTTATCGGTTCTACGGACACAGGATATATCTTTATTGATCCCAAAGAAAGAAAGTATCATAAAAGTCAAGATGTAAAGTTCGATGAGTCAAAAGTACTTTAAGATATTCATGCTAAAAATGAATTAACAGAATGGCATAGTCTATCAGAAATTAACCAAGAAACTTGGTTTACACAGCAAAATGAAAATGAGAATGAACAAGAAAAACAAGCAGAAATAGAGGGAGAACAAAAACGAAAAAGAGGGAGAACAAGAAAAAAAAAATTAGAGGAAGAAATTCATCATGTTTTTCAAGCATATCGTGATCCAGCTTCATACAGAGAAGCAATGGCCTAATTTGACAAATTAGAATGAAGCAGTTAAAGCAGAATTAAACTCTATGAACAAAAACAATGTCTGGAAAATAGTAAATAGACCGACTTCAACTGATGGTAAAAGAAGCAACATTGTAGATTCCAGATGGGTTTTTAAACGTAAAATAGAATCGAGTGGAGAGATCAAATACAAAGCATGACTAGCAATTCGAGGATTTAAGGATAAAAATTTCTACGATTTAAGCGAAACATGCACCAGTTTCAAGAATGCAAATAATTAGAGCATGTCCTGGTTTTATAAATAAATATGACCTAGATGTGTGCCAGCTTAACGTGAAAACTGCATTCTTGAATGGTACTATTGATGAGGAAATTTACATGAAAATACCGGATGGAGAAGTAGTCACAAATGAGGTGAAAGAACAAAAGTTTGTAAAATAGAAAAAGCCCTATATTGACTTAAGATTAGTCCAAGGGGATGGAGCGAGCGCTTTGTTCAGACAGCAAACTAACAAGGAGAGTGTTTCACCTTCGGGTCACCGTTTTTGCTCAAATTTTGAGAATGTTTTCTGGATGCAGAAATATGAAGAAAGCCAAAATTTTAGAGGCCAACGCTCAATATTTCCCTAGTTACAGACCATCGAAGAAAATCACTAAAAAAGTTAGTAGATTTTCAAACGCTTATAGTTCCTCAGAATTATTAGCTAGAAGCTTAAACCTTTTTTTAAATGAAAGCTGAACTCAAATCGTTTCAAAATAGTAGTTATAGCGTATTGAAATATTATTTTTTCCCAAAGTTATAACATAATAAAGATTAAACCCAATTTCAGCTTTTATTATTAATTAATGTTTTCAACAAAAAATTCAGGTCCAATATTTATTACGCTCTAGCTTTGGAAAAAAATAATATTTTGAGATGGTATAGGTGCTATTTCGAAAGGATTTGAGCTCAGCTTCCATTTAAAAAAAGGTTTAAGCTTCTAGCTAATAATTCTGAGGAACTATAAGCGTTTGAAAATCTAGTAACTTTTTTAGTGATTTTTTTCAATGGCCTGTAACTAGGGAAATATTGAGCGTTGGCCTCTAAAATTTTGGCTTTCTTAATATTTCTGCATCTAAAATATTCCCAAAATTTGAGCAAAAACGGTGACCCGAAGGTGAAACACTCTCCTTGTAAATTGGATTAACAACGCATGAAATTAAACCATGTTTATTTACTTGGACGAATGGTGTTAATTTCTTATTATTATTATTATATGTAAATGACATGTTTATAGTTAACAATGATGTAAGAAAATTAGAAGAGATAAAGTTAAAATTGATGCAAGAATTTGAAATGAAGGATATAGGTGAGTCAAGGAATTTTTAGGAATTAAATTAGAACTAGATAAGCGAAACAAAACTTCAACATTAACTCTTAAAAAGTGTATTGCTGATTTGCTGAGGAGATTGGGTTTTTCAGGGATCGTACCACAACGAACGCCTATGGTTGCTAACCGGGTCAAATAGAATTAGAAGAGAGAGAGAGAGAGAGAGAGAGAAGAAAGTCCAGATGAAGGGTCAGATCAGCTGACTATGAAAAACATATCATATCGTGAAGCAGTAGGCTCTTTATTATATTTAGCAAATACAATTAGACCAGATATTATGTATACGGTAAATGTTTTAAGTAGACATCAATCCAATCCTACCATGAACGAATGGAACATGGTTAAAAGAGTCTGTAGTTACTTGCAGTTTACAAAAGACAAAGAAATCATTTTCAGAGGGAGAACCGAAGAAATGCATGGATATTCTGATGCAAGTTTTGCTGATGCCAAAGGAGCCTTAACTACCAGTGGTTATGTGATAAGATTATTCAAAGACCCTATCGCTTGGAAAACGCATAGACAACGTTACGTATCACTATCAACATGCCAGGCCGAATATGTTTCAATGAGTGAAGCATGTCAAGAAATGGTGTCGTTACAAAATTCAATTAGATTAGTTATAGATATAGACTTATTGCCAATGACCTTATGGTGTGACAACAATGCTGCAATTCATAGTTCTAAAGTCAGCTGCAGTAAAAGACTAAGTTACATGATTGAGATTAAAGAACACTATATTAGAGATTGCAGAACAAGAAATTTAGTTAAAGTAGATTGGACACCGTCAAAAGAAGTGGCTGATATTTTTACTAAATTTTTATCATTTGATCTGCATAATAAATTAATGAGATTAATATTAAACTATGACGAGTAAGATATTTTACTAAGTTTCTGTTTTTGTTTATTTATTGTTTCAGATAAGAAGTGAGACTGAGCTACTGCGAGAGGGAGTGTTGGATATGGCGCAGGGCGCTCAGTATATATGTAGAGGTTGTATCTCATGTAACCATGAAATTCATCCCCTCTCTTCATTTGTCGGTCTTCGACGTTCAATTCATCTCTGGTTGTTTCTCGTCAGTCAGTCTGAGTGCGCACCTTCAAACGTTTGGTTCAGCGATTTTGACATTTTGTATTTCCTATATAAAAGCCTTTGTTTGTTTTATATTAACAACTTAATAAAGTACATTATAATTTCATTATATTTAACTAGATCAGCAGTTAGAATTATCTTTGTGTTTGTAATTAGACGGATTGCTTTTAGATTAAAATAAACTATACTTAATAAGGTGTTTTATAAAATCTGTGTTTTATTTAAAATCACTATAATAAACTGCTGTAATTTCAATAATAAGATTACCTTTTGGATTTTAGTATTTCTCCTTTCATAATTCTTAAATAGAAAAAAAAAGTAAATTTTCGTTATCTACGTATAAAATATTTTAGAATCAGGCTACAATTTTCATTTAATTCAATTTTATAATGCCTGACGTAGATTATCAAATTTTGCTGCAAAATCAAAAATACTATGCAGCTGAGATTAATGATATGTTGGGTTTAGTAGGTAACGTTGCCGCTGAGCAGTATGGCCAGGTCTGTCTTGCTCGATTCGGTCTCGGAGTCTATAAATAGTTTAAGGATGTTCGATAGTGTCATGCGGGGAGGTGAAGAGTCAGAGGGGTACCCTATGCTTTAACATAGGAAAGAAGGATTGCTGCCAACTTAAAGTAATGAAATATTTTTCAACAAAAAGTTCTTTGAATGGCACTTAGAGATGAAATATATTATTCAAATTACATTTAAACATTTTTATTTAATAAATAAAGCATTTTAAAATGTTATTTAATTTATTATAAATTAATTTAAGTTCGGTAATATGTTGAATGAAATTCGGCAACGCAGCGCTTCTATTTGTAGTTTAAGTTTAGCAGAAAAATATTATCTTTCAATTTAAAACTTATGTTATATATACTCAACGTTGTCAAATCTCTTACGTAGCAGTAGCGGCTTTTCAAAAATTAACTCTTACTTTAACTTTAAGTTTGGAAATCTCTGTCAATTTTCCTGAAAGGTATATAAAAAACTATATGAAATGAATCCTTGGATAATATACTTTCATAATATCTAAATTTTAATTTGATCTGTTAACTTTTATGACAGAAATTTATATAAAACGCAATCGATTCTCAGATCGCCCATAAGAGCCCATGTTATTTTTCGTATTTTTAACATTAAATTTCTCGAAAAAACATGCGGAATGAAATATGGAAAAAAATTGAGGTACTTTAATTTAATATAATAAATCATATTTCAGAATTTTAAAGCATTCTGTTAACTTTTACGTAACCATTTAACATCCTTAAAGGAACTTGATAGATCCATAGATCAGTGGGATGATCTGATTCATTACATAACCAATAAACTGACTAGTTCATTACCTGAAAGAACAAAAATAGATTGGGTTTGTAAGGTAGAAGTGGCAAAGTTGGGTGATTTTCCAACTTTTGCACAGTTGCGTGATTTTCTGAAAAAGCGCATTCATTTTTTGGAGCTGAGTCAATCAAGCAACAATCCAGTAAAGGAAGTCCAGAACCTTCCAGCTCATCAGTCATCGTGTAAACAACAAAAGATTTCAAGATTTGGTGAGCCTGCTAATCAGAGGTCTTTGGTTCATGTCACTGGTCAAAAGAAAGGAGCTCGTCGAGAAACTTTCTGTTCATTTTGCAAAGAAAACCATTTTATTGGTTATTATCGAAAGTTCGTACAAGCCTCAGTTTCAGAGAGAAGAACACACGATGAAACGGCAAAATTTATGCGCAAATGGTTTGAATGTTTATCCTTTGGAAGCTTGTAAATCTGAAAGTCGTTGTTTTATTTGTCCTGCTAAGCATAATACGAAATTGCATGAGGATGCAGCTAAGAGAAAGGAGGTTGCTGCGTCGGATACCACAAGTTCGGATAATCAAAGTGGTTCGCAGTTATTGGTTATGCATACTGCTTCTATTTTCCCCAGTTTGCTGGCTTCTGCGGAGCGACGAGTATTGCTTTCTACTGCTTGCGTCATTTTTAGAAATATGGCCAATGAGGGTATTCGAGCTAGGGTACTCCTGGATCCGTGTGCTTAAGGGCATGACGGAGCTCGCTACCTTCTAAAATAATTCATTAATATTTTAATTCCAAGTTCATGAGTAAACGATACGTTAGATCGAATTCTTTCATTACAGTAAGAAAATTTGTAATATTAATCTTGAGTGCGGACAACTCACAGAATTGACCAAAACACTGTGCAGAAAAAGTTATAAAAAATTTTTTGGTATATAGTATTTTGAGGTTAGGTTTATCGAGTTTGATATCTAATTTCCATTCCAAGCTTATAAAAAAATAACAAGGCCAAATGAATTTTTATTTTAACAAAAATTATTGTATTAACATAGCTTTAGTGAGGACAAGTCATTACAATTATTTAAATTACAAATTTAAAAAGATATCAATAAAATAATAAAAGCAAAAATCGTGTCCAGCAGCTCCGACATCCCGTTAAGGCAGTTTTATTACAGAAAGAATTGCACAAGCTTTGGCTCTGGATAGTGAAAAGACTGCTCTCGTCTGTACTGGATCAGGAGGAAAAAGCATAGATATTGCTCGCAGCAGAGTCACAATTCAGGTGGCTTCTTGCATTGATCCTCAGTTCACTCTGGCGACGTCAGCATATGTCTTTAAAAAGGTAGCTCATAATACACCCAAGGAGCCGATTTCAAGAGATTCTTTTGAGCATTTGAATCGATTGCAGCTTGCTGATGATGATTTTAATATGTCTGGAAAAGTGGATGCTATTCTAAGCAGTCAAGTTGTTTCAGCCGTTATGTTAGATGGAGTCAGTCATGGAGCTGTTGGTCAGAACAGTCTTTGGCTGGGTAATATGAGGAGCTGTGGATTCTGTTTCGAATTTGAATTCTGTCTGCGCTGCTTTGCATGTCTCTACGTCAGATCAATCGTAGGATCAGAGTTTCACTAATTTTTGGAGATTGGAAGAGGTTGCAAATAAGAAATTGAATTTTCCAGAAGATGACTTTTGTATTCGTAATTTCAAGAAAACTCACTCCAGAAATACTGAAGGACACTTTGTGGTTTGGTTGCCTTTCAAAAGTGCACCGGAGCTACCTGGCTTAAGAGCAGTTGCAGAGGCCTCACTCAATCGTTTGTTGAGGCGCTTTCTTAAACAACCTAAATTGGCTAAAGCTTATCGTGCGTTCATGCAGGATTACGCACAGTTAGAACATATGGAGGAGTGTAAGGATCTTACTGATTCGCATTGTTGTTATCTGACTCACCATCTTTAAGCGTGACACAGGAAAAATGAAGCGTATAGCTGCAAAGGTAGTTATCTCCAAAAAAAAATTTTTTACAGGAAAGAACACTTTTTGCTGTACTTATACTTAAAATCCAGTGTATTTTACAGCACACTATATTTTTTTTTCATCTCATAAAAAAGACTGTACCTATATTTTGGTCCAATATAATTATTTTATAATGAATTTTAATGTTCTTTACACGAAAATGCAATCAAAATAAATTCGGAAAAAAATAGAGATAACCACCTTTGCAGCTACACGTTCCAAATACGTGTTGTATTCAACGCTTCTCAACGTTATGCGAATGGCTGCTCTCTCAATTCGTTCTTATATGCTGGACCAAAACTTCAGGAAATTATCATCATTATTTTACTGCGCTGGGGATTTTTCAAGTACGTATTTATCTGCGATGTGGTAAAAATGTTTAGGCAGTTTCTTGTTTATCCTAAAGATACTGTTTGGCAGCGAATTTTATGGAAAAAATAAGTTCAAGAGGAGCTCAAGGCTTATAGGTTGTGCACTGTCACATATGGGGAAACGTGCGCTCCATTTCAATCGAATATCTGCATTTTACAGTTGGCAGATGACAATGAAATAGTAAATCCAGAGGCATCCAGGGTGTTATGCAGGTCTTATTATGGTGACGATTTCTATTTTAGCACTGATTTCGTGAGAGATCTGTTGGAGATTAAGACTCAATTAGTTTCGATTTTAAAATCTGCAGGTATGCAGTTAGGTAAATGGGCATTTGCAGAACTTTCAGTCTTGGATATGGTTCATAAGTCAAAGTCTCAAAAGAAGATATATAACGAATAATATGAGCTTGTTTCAGCTCTTGGGTTGCATTGGCTCGTTTCTGATGACGCTTACTATTTTAAGATTGCTTTGAATAATTCAACTCAGTTAATCTCTGAAAGAATCATTATTTCAGAAATTTCTCGATTATTTGACCCCATTTAATTCTTGTTGCCAGTTTTGATAAGGGCAAAGATTCTTATGCAGTCACTCTGGCTGTAGAAACTTGAATGGGATGATATACTGCAAGGAGAGGTTTATTATCGTTGGCTAGAATTTAAGATGCAGTTGCCTGAATTGAAAAAGATCAAAATACGAAGGTGGCATGGAACCTGTCAATCAGTGCTATGAGAACTTCACGGTTTCTGCGACGTGTCAGAGCGAGCATACTCAGCAGTTTTGTATGTAGTGATAAGAGGCAAAGAAAAGGCATACTCGAAGTTGCTTGCTGCCAAGTCGAAGGTGGATCCTATTGAGGTCGTAAGACTTCCATGCTTGGAGCTGAATGGTGCTCTTTTATTGGCTCGTTTTTTCAATTACCTTATGGAGAATCTGGATTCTTCACCTTCTTTAATACATTGTTGGACAGATTCGGAGATTGAGCGAAATAGAGTGAGCAAGATTGACACAGTTCTTCAGAGTGCTTCTTGGAGGCATGTGCGCTCTGCTGATAATTCAACTGATCTTGCTATACGAGGTATCACACCTGCCCAACTCCAGGCATCAGCTCTTTGGTGATCTGGTCTATGTTGGCTTCTTTTGGATTCAGATCAGTGGCCAAATCGACTTTGGGTTTCATTTTCTACGGAATTGAAAGCACTCAAAAAGGCTCAGATTTTGTACTCTGCCAGTTCTGGATTGCTTTAATGGTTACAAAGATTTTCTAGCATCGACAAAATCATTCGAATTTTGGCCTATCATTTACGCTGGCGAGTTAATGCTAAGTCATCTGCATCTCAGAGAAAATCTAACTTTATTTTTGTTGAAGAATATAAGAAGGCAATTGTAGCACTGTTAAAGGTTATTCAGTTCCAGTCTTTCAGAGAGGAAATAGGAAGCTTGCAATCAAAGAAACGGATACCATCAAGTAGTAGATTGCTCAGATTGACACCTTTCATTTCGGAGGATGGTTTATTGCGGATCGGTGGTATTGTAAAATTACTTTCTCAATTACATAAAATTATTTTTCCAACTAGCATTCATGTTGTGAAGTTGTTAGTTCTTCGGGCTTATCTGGTGACGTTGTATGGAGGGCCTACTTGTATTGTAAGTCTGTGATTTTCTTATTTTGAATTTTTCTTGTCTAAATTTGTGTTTTCTTTTATTTCAAATTGTATTTTCTTTGCGATCTTCGTTTTAATTATGTAATTTATATGCACTGCGATTGTAGGCAAGCGAAACGTTTGCGCCGTTTTAAATATACGCGTGGTTTTTCTATCATTGCGTTGCACGACTGTTCGCGTTCTCACCGGAAACCGTTTTATAAGTTAGATTGAAGCAAGCGTCGTTTGTGAACGGCCACGTCTCTAGCAAAAACCCGTTCTGGTTAAAAAGACTTAAGATTAATTGACTGTGAATATAATTAATTGTTTAAATAATTATTAGAAAGGTGAATTTTGCATTACTTAATGTTAAATATATTAAGATTGCGTTTTAACTGTGTGTGATTTATTTGATTTTCCCCACTTGTTTTCGTTTCTTGTAGAAGCTGACCAGCATAAGTATTGAATCGTTGATAATTAACTATTCTTATTTCATAAAAAAATAAATTCAAATATTATCTTGACCATACGTAAAATATAAAAAATTTTAAATCAAAATTTTTTTTCTATTTTGAAAATGCTCTAAAATGCGCTACGAAGTTTTTAAAAACTTGTTCTCTTCAGACAATAGCTAATAACTTGAATACAAATTTTGGAGCAAATCTATCAAATGGTTTATGTAAAATAGAAAAAAATAATTTTTTTCTAAATTTTTAAGATGCTTTAAAATTGAAACTACGCTAAGTAAATCAGTTTTCAAAAGTTTTCCTTCTTTTAGTAGTAGCAAATAATTTCCTACCAAGTCAAAAGTAAATTCTTCGAGTAGTTTACGTAAAATAAAGAAAAATAGGAAATCGAAAATTTACTCTTTATAGATGGTTTTGAAAACAAAATGACACTAACAACAATCAATTTTTAATAGCTCTTCATATAGTTAGACAAAAAAATAGATTGTATGCGAAACTTAAAGCAAATCTATCGAGTAGTTTCCGAGATTTAATTGGCTAAATAAATACAGCTTTTTTTATGAAAATTTTTTTTTCAAAATTTTTAAAATCTTCAAAAATTAAAACTACACTAGGAAAATCAGTTTTTCAAAAATTTACCTCATTTTGGCAGCCACCAATAATTTTTGTGCAAATTTTAGAACAAATCTATTGAGCACTTGACGTAAAATAAAAAAAAAATAGAAAAAGACGAATCAAAATTATTTTTTAAATCTTTAAAATTCTCTAAAATCGTAACCACACTGAGAAAATTAGTTTTCAAAAGCTTGTTTTCTTCAGACAGTAGCGAATGAATTTTATACAAATTTTGCAGCAAATCTATCGAATAGTTTATGTAATATAGAAGAAAAATGGAGAATGAAAAACTTTTTCAAAATTTTCAAAATGCTCTAAAATTTAAATTGCGCTGAAAAATACAGTTTTTAAAAACTTGTTTTATTCAGAAAATAGCGAATAGCTTATACAAATTTTGGAGCAAATCTATGCAATGATATACGTAAAATAGAAAAAAAATGAAAAATGAAAATTTTTTTCAAAATTTTTAAAATGTTTTAAAATTAGAATCACGTTAAGAAGATCAGTTTTCAAAAGTTTTCCTTTTTTTGGCAGTTGCAAATAATCACCATGCAAATTTTAGAGCAAACACATTGAGTACTAAACTAAAAATACTGAATAAATGAAAAATAAAAAATTTTTTCAACTTTTAAAATGTCTTAAAAATTAAAACTTCGCTAAGAAAACTGATTTGAAGCAAATCCATCGAATAGTTTTCGAGATCAAATTGGCGTAATGAATACACACACACACGCACGCGCGCGCACACACACATACACACACGTACGCACACATGCACACACATACGCATACACACACAGACGATTTCTGGAAACCACTTTTTTTGACTTCTTGAGTCCAAATATGTACAAATTAATGAAAATGGAAAAAAAAATTTCATATAAAGCAAAAAGAAAAATTACCAATAAAAAGCAAGACTTTGGAATAAAAATTAATAAAATATAAAAATAACTAAAACAATAAAACCTAGAGAGAAATTCTATAGTACAAATTACTATATTCCATTGCAAACGTGGGACATACTTGATTCCGTATATAAAAATTAACAAACATGTGGTAAAACTTGCAACATAGTAAACTTTTCATTGGCATATAATATATTTTTCTTATGTGTATGTTAACCTTCAGGCGGCCGGCATGACCCCTTTCGGGGTCATCTGATGTTGGCCACTTATCAAGTTATACTTTGTAAAAAATTTCCATACTAAACTTTCAAAAATATCTAGTGATAAGTGGCCAACATCAGATGACCCCGAAAGGGGCCACCCCGGCCGCCTGAAGGTTAATATTTACTATACGCATAGCAATTTTCATCATATTCATCGTAATTTTTATACAAAGTATGTCCCACATTTGCAATGAAATATTTGGACGTATAAATTGTTTTGACGCATTAAAAACCAAGAAAACCTAAAAATAGAACTAAGCATTATTCACGCAACCTCGTTAATATTTGCACGGAGCTTACAAGTTTGGAAAAATTGCCCTATCATTGCCATTTCTCGTTTAATAAATCTAAAATTTATTGAAAAATTTCTTTAAATGTTAATTAATTTCTTCACGCAAAAAAGGTATAGAGAATTGAATTTCGTTCATGTTGTTGAAAAAAATTTTATGCCCAACTCGTCTTTATCACCCCCACTACGTTCATGCAACAAACAGTTTCTTGAAAGAATGACTTATTTTACTCACTAGAAGAGTAATGTACTATTATATATTTGCATTAAAATTATCAATATTTTATAAGTGTCGTATATTCTTTAAAAAAGTTATCAAAAGAATAGTATTATGCTTATTATGAATTTTTAGGCACGACCGCTATACGGAAGTGCCTTATATTTTCGACATCGCAAAAAATGTAACCCTTTAAAATATGTTTTTTTATGATAAAAAACTTATTTTTATAGCAAAATAAGACTATTACGAGGCTTCCTTAAAATGTATGTATGGATGTATGTGTGTGAGAAATCAAGTTTATGAATTTTCTCGACGAGTTTTTATCCGATCTGAATAATTCAAACGGGGAATTATTTCAAATAATAACACAAGTAAACGTTCCTATTTTGAAAAAAATCGTTGGAAGCGTTTTTAAATAGACGCCTTTTAAATGGTCAAAAAAATGGATTTTTGATAATAACTTATAAAATACGATTTTTTTTCAAAAAGTATATAGAATAAAAGTTATAGAATAAAAGTTATAGAATATAAAAAAATAAATCTTTTTTATATTATACATTTTTCTCTAAAGTTAATAGTTTTCAAATTGTTCATGAAAAATGTTGAAATCAGAGGCTTTTTAATGATAATTTGATAAATATTATTTTTTTAAAAATATATATCATATTAAAAAGATGCATCTTATTTTTTTCTATAAATTTTATTTAATATACTTTTTTTCAAAATTCGTTTTTTTCAAGTTATCACCAAAAAATCATTTTTTAACCTCTAAAGGGATAACTGTTTCAAAACCGCTCAAACGATTTTTTTTTAAACTGCCAATATTTATTTGTATTATTGTTTTAAATCATCCTCCACTGGAATGATTCAGATCAAATAAAAACTTAATACAAAACTTTACTTTTAAGCTACTGAACTATTTTTTTTCTTATAACTTTTGATAGATTATCCTATCCAAAACTTTAAAAAGTATACATTAATGAAAATATGTCTTTTTCACATAACATAAATTTTTTCGAAATCAATCAACTTAATTCACAAGAAAAATTTAAATAATTATAAATTTGTTTTTTCAAATAAATACAATAAATTCAAACCTCCTGTTGAAAGATGCGGTAAAAAATACAATGAAAAAAAGAAATAAGATGAACTTTTAAGGCTTTTGCGTTTGTAAATGATTTGTTTTAATATTCTTTAAATATCAAATAGCGAGCGCGAAGCGCAAGCGTTTTCGGTCGTGCCTTATATGCAAGAAGCGGAGCTTTTTGCATGCCTTGCATCGCTTCGCGATGCAAGGCCCGAGGGCATTTCAGAGCTGAGCGAAGCGAAGCTCTGAAAGGACCGAGGTGCGAGCCACAGCGGCCCTTTGGGCCGCTGTGGCGAGCTAGTTAATAGCTAAAATCAAGGAGTGCAAGAGCGCTTCGAAGAATATTATGAGTTCAGATTATAAATAGCCTGACAAGCGACCGCATTCCATTATACATTGATACGAGTATTCAAAATATTCGATTTGTTTTTTTTTGTTTTTATGAAAAATGTATACGATCCATAAAAGACTTTTAAGCAAAATTCTAAAGTTTTTTTATTAAGTATATAATTTAAAAAGTTTCGTTCAAAAAGATTATCTTATTTTAAAGATATTGAATAATATAAAAATTTTAGGTCATTTCAATGATATATTGAAAAGTTGAAAGAATTCATCCACTCATTTACACACTTCAAAAATAACTATCACACTCTTTAAATAATAATTATTGTAATACATTTATACAAAATTTTCAATTCTTATAACAAGTATAAATATTATCATCAGAAATAATGAATTCTCAAATATAAAAGCCCACAGTGAGATATAAGATAAAGCCTTTCCTCAAACTAATATATTTTTTTATTCTTATCTCATCACTATAAAAAATATAAAACATGAACTTAAAACATATTTTTTTAATTATTTAATAGTTTACAAGTAATACACTTACGAGATTTATAGATTATTTACCAACATGTCCAACTTGTTCGATTAACTGAACTAGTAACTAGAAAATTTAGCGTCAATAGTAAAATTCTCAAACTTAATTTTAAATTTGGAAAAAATGTTTTGAATTGATATCATAAAATAATCTTTAAAGAAAATTATATATTTGAATATAAGAAAATAATTTAATTATTATATTGCAGAGGTTGTTGGCGCGCGGTAAAGCTGCTCATCGTAAGAATGAAATAGTTCCCTGCTGTTCACCGACTCAATTATCGCCAATTCAACTACTTTATGTTGATTCAAACAACACGATTACACAGAAGACTTTGCCAAACATGGTCGTTGAAGCTTGCGGATGCATGTGATCCAAATGATAAGATCGACGATAACAAGTCGATCGTAAAAGTAAAACTTGTTAACTAACAGTGTATGTTTTTTCACGTAACTTCTTTGGTTTTACTTTTCATTTGATAACGACTTAACTTCTTTTTATAAATACAAATATTTTTTTTAATATTCGAGGCTATTAGAATATTTTTAAGGTTATGTTTCTTAAGGACATGCATACGATCTACCATACCGGTCGAATTCATAGAATCGAAGAATTCACTTTGTAAAAAAACTAAGCATCAGAACGAATTTTTCTTCTACAGGTCACTCTATTTTAAGATAGTAAAAATCGGAAAATAGCAAAACCTCGATGATTAATAAAAAACCAGGTGTGGCAGTTGTGGGGACTGACCGACAGAAGTTAATACTTTTTTTGGTTTAGTATCAGTTTTGCTTCTCATAGAATGAACAATTTTCCGTCACGCTTTGCTTCAAAATATATTTTATATTAAATAAATATTTATACGCACAACAAACTATCAACTCATGAAGTAGAATAATGGTAGTTCTGGATAAAGAGAAGGCCTCCTAAATACATTTGTAACTTACTAAGCTACTTAGAAAAATGCAGGAATTGTTTAAATAATAAGCATATAATGATAATAAATATAAAAACAATTAATTTATTAAAATTTTTTAATGATTCGATAAAAAAAACTTTATAAAAAATATATATGTTTACCTAATATAAATTTGTAACTCATGAAGTAGATGAGTGCGAGTTCTGAGTTAAAAGAAGGCTTCCTTAATACATTTGCAACTTATTTAGCCAAAGTTATGCAAAATAATTTATTTTCAAAATTCATAAAGCTATATCTTATCTTGTTATTAAAAAAATAGGGAATAACGATTTACGTACACTGAGAAAAATGTCTGCATAAAGTTTACTACGAACATATATAAAATTACTATTTAATATAATAATGCTGTATCATACTTGCTTTGTAAGAAAAATTACTATTTTATATAGTAAATTTTGATTGAGCAGATAATATATAGAAAAAAATTTTTAGTCGTTTTTTATTTATCTCGAGTTATTTTTAATTTACTTATTACATGCGAAACAATTTTTTTAAATTTTGAAATTTTTTTATTTAATTAATTAATTCAAATGATATTTGAAAGAAAACACAGAAAAAAAATCTTACCGTGGTTGGGATCGAACCACTGATCACGAGAATGAGAAGTGTGGTCGTTACCGACTTCGCCATGCTAACATGTTACGCGAGATACATCGAATCGTCTGCATATGTTATAGAGGATATTTTGAATTTAGTTGAAAATATTGAGGTTAAGATTTCGAAATAAAAATCAGACGAATCGAGTATACTACATAAAATAAAACTTTTTACTATATTTGTTCCAAGGAATTTATGCTTATCGATTTTACATTATTATTTATTATCAAAGAAGTGAACTTTGGTATCCTTATAAATAGAATTAATACAACAATATTTATTAACTCATGTAGTAAAAATTATTTTTACAATATTACTATAATACAATTTACTATATTATTGTAGCAATTTTTGTTGAATATCAATACTAATTTTTCATGTGTTTTCGATTAAAAAATATTACATACATAAGAATTATTTGTCGAAATGAAGTAATATTCCTCATAAAATCAGTATGTCACAACGTTATTATATTGTATAGTAATTTTACATATTTTTGCAGTAAACTTTATCCAAACATTTTTCTTAGTATAATTAACAAAAATCTATACTATTATAAAAAAATATGGTGAATCGATTATTACTAATGACAATTACAAATCTTTATAATATTGTCAAATCATAGGTTAAAAACATAAATAACTCTTAATTATTTCATGTAGTACAATGACTATCGTATATCATACATACACTACAAGGGTCAATTACTTGAAATAAGTAGCAAATTTTTAAGTCGGTAAATAAACTATTAATCGATAATCAAAATTGTGACGTTAAAAAATAAGCATCTTTTATTGATTTCAACACAATTTATTATTTTTATTATATTTGTACATCATAATATACTGTAAATATAAAAAGCTTAATTTGATTAATATAAAAAACAGTAGCAGAAATGAAAACAGTTAAACAATTTAACTAAATATTTGGGTGTACGTATAAAAACTTATAGTAGTATATGATAATTATTATATTCAATATGGGAATTGCATACTATAATAATCTTTTTTATGCAAATTTAAAACCTAACTCAATAATAGCCAAAAATATAATTAATATTTTTTTCATAATTTTTTTAAAAATATTGAAAAAATGCACAGTGCGTATGTGAACAGAGATTAGTATGAGAAAGGATTCGGTTGTGGACACCCTTTTGTTTTTGGCTCATAACTTTTCACCAATTGTATATTTTTTGGACTTATAGGTGTCTATAGAAAGATGAAGACCTTAGCCAACTACCAACGAAGAAACAAAATCGATTCCGTCAAATAGAATAATTTTTTTTTGTTAATTTTATGAAATGCCCACAACCGAACCAAAAAAGATTTTGGTTCGGTTGTGGACAATCATGCAAAACTGTTGGTGTTCAGATATTGGTTGCAATCGATATTGCATCACAGAGTAGGAATAAATTCCTACTGAATAAATGTGTATTACCCTCAGCTTCATTGATTCACTTCGATTTGTAATTCTTTTGAAAAAGTATACATAAGTATGAATAAATTTTTGTGATTTTTTCTCAAGCACAGAAAAATTAATTTGCTTACAGCACGAAGCAGACATGTTTCTTCACTTCGATATTTGGCATGAAAAAACGTGCTGCTATAATACATAAATGACATTTGTCAGAAAAACCTCATGTGCTTTCTGTCAATCAAAACGTAGGGGTGTCCGCAACCAAACCATGCCCACAACCGAAGCTCTTCCCCTAGAGATTGCCAATGCTGTGTTAATAAAACGTGCCGAATTCGATCATGACGATCCTCGCGGCGTTTCTGGAACTATACGTGCAAAGTCCCTCCACGTCTACACGCGCGTAGAGAAGCAAGCAAAAGGAGAAGAGACAAACACACGAAACACGCGACTTCCAGTGGCGTAAGTAAACTTACGGCAAACCCGCTTTAGCTTGTTTTCGACGTGATACATTATAGCTTTTTTTCTATTTTTTAGACACAAAAGAATGAAGAAATGATTTTATTAAAAGTATATCCTTTCTAATATCAGTAATATAGTAGTATAGTAGCAAATATCTTGATATCAGATTTTTAATTTTTTTTTATTGAATTAACTTAATATAAATTTATAATGTAGATAATTTGATTTAAGAAAAATGAAACTTTACGAAACCTTGCGAATTTCACGAAAGCGTGTTTTAAATGAAAATGACTTTATATTCTATTTTATTTTTTTTTAATTTACATAGAATTTTAATATTTTGAAAAATAAAAAAAATATAATTTTTTTTATTTTTAAACATGATTTTTTTAGTAATCATTACAATGGTTTCAAACTTTGAACCATGATATGAAAAGCATTTAAAATTTTTTTCAGTTTGACAATTAATTAGGAAAAAATTTTATCTATGTTGTTAATTTTTAAAAATAGCAGTTTATTTATTAAGTATATATTTTATTATATTTTGACGTTTATTATATCTTTTTAAAGTATATTTTTTACTGTTATTTGGGATGAATGTAATAAAATGCGTGAATACTTTATTTTTCATAAAAAATGTATTTAGATACAATATTCCAAAAAACAATGAAAAAATTTATTATTTAAATAAAAAAATTTTATCATAAAAACGATGTGCAGCATGCAACGTGTTTGTCCTTAAAATTCTCATTTTATTAATTTTGTCATTTAATATTGAAAATTGTTTAGATAATTAAAAAAAATTAAGTTTGGGGTGAGGAAGCGATAAAAATATGTAATTTGATTTAAATAAAAAACTTACAATAGCTGTGTTGGCTAAGATTTAGGGTACATTGCATCAATTAAAAATTTTTCCAAGTTCAAATCTTATGCTTTGCTTTTTTTTATAAAAAAAAAAATTAATAATATGCTTACAAATAAAATTTGTTACAATACAATAAGAAAAATTTTTGACAAAAAATATTGACCTACAATACAGCCATTTAAAATGAAATAACCGTTAACTGTACAAGCATTTTCTAAGCATGTATACTAATTAACGCTTTTTTGAATATAAAATTTTTAATTCAGATTTTCTGTTCTTTGCGTCGCTAGTACAAAAAAATTAAAGCTTTTTTTAAATCCCCAAACGTAGTTAATTGCAGAATTCGAATACAAAAATAATTTGAAATAAAAAAATTTTTTTTATAAGAAATATTAGCGATAAAAATTTTAAAAACGTTTTTTTTTAAATATAGATTATTTTCTTAATTTGAATGCAATGAAAATTTTTATTTGATATTTAGTCTTCTCTTTTTGAATTCTTCTTTATTTTATAGATTTATTTTATATAAGTAATTTGTAAGGTTAATTATTTTGACAGATTTTTTTTATAATCGTAGCCAAAGCACATTTATTTTAATTTTTACGAAGTAATAACAATATTATTGTATTTTATATATTTTAAAGATAATACGTTTATAAATATAATTTATAAATAGATCGAATAAATTTATGCATAACATTTAAAAAGAATTAATAAAATATTAAACTTTAAACATAAATAAATTAAAAATGTACTTAAAAAGAGTATATGAGCATATCTCCACAACTTTTAATTTTTTTATAATGTTTTTGAAAAGTCATTTTACTGCTGTTACTGGGTAGCGAATAATGCACACTATTCAAACTAGATTTACATCTTTTGTACAATCTTGTTCCTCTATTTTTTATGTATATGGTGAATGTGCCACCAATGCTCCAGTAGATATTTCTATAAAACGAAAATTTTTACATGGATAAAATTTCCGAACTTGTTGAAACTACAAAATCTGATTTTTTATGAAAAAAAATGAAATGTAAAAGGTTTCGGATGGAAAATACCGATATTTCATTAAAAATATACTGAAAAGAAACGCTTATCGGAACTTGAATAACCAAATAGAAAATGTGTGATAGATCAAAGAAAGTACTTTAATATATTAATTTAAGCTGTATTGCATCGAAAAAGCTTATGTGGCCTAAAAGTTACGAACGATCAAAATATACAAGTAGAAACCCGCGTAAAAAAATTCGTATTGCCAAGATATTGGTGAAACAATATCGAATGTATTGCATTTATTTAAAAATCTCTTGGCAAAATTTTTCCAATATTTCGCCAACATTTAGCATTTATCAATCCCTAGGGCCAAAACCCACATTATTCCCACATATTGGCAATATATTGGATATTGCTGATATATTGGATATTGCTATATCAATATGTATAATGATAAATAATTTCAAATAAAAAATCAAAGTTTTACCACATTTAATTGAAAACTTTTTAACTTTTTTTTATATCATATCTATAAAGTATACAATATAGGTGATATTAAAATCTTTAATATAACCCTGGTGGAAATTGAAACGTTTTTTTTAACATTTTTTGGCCAGTAGAAATGGAAACGCTTTTTTTAACATTTATTGGCCATTTATTTGGCATTTTTATTACTAATAACCTCAAATTTTTATACATACCATTTTTAATGCTCACATTTCTACCAGGGAATATATAAAAATAAAATATTGGTAAATTAATTTCAGAAATCTTTTTTTGCAAAGCAAAAAATATATTTAATAAAATAATTTTTCAAGTCAAATTTTACGAATATAAATATAACAAAAAATCTGTTATACTAATTGTATATTTACATTACAATTTGGTTGAAATAATTTCTGAGTAACAGAAATGTTAAATCAAATTTAATCAACACAAATCGACTTATGTCATTTTTGTAAATAAGAAAAAGATTAAATCATCTTTAATTTTAATAAACACAACTTAAAGAAAATAGTTCATATATTTTATCGTTCAAAATGTTTCATTAATTTGAATGATGAAGATTCTTTATGTCTTCAATTTAATAATAATTCAATAAATTATTTTCTTGAAATTTCTTTAATTTCACAATTAAAAACATTATACAAACGATCTTATTTTTACGAAAATATAATTAAATGTCCTAAAAATCAGTCACTTCAAGCTCAAAAAATTTTCTTTCACACTTAGGGCGTGAAATTCAATTTTTGATGTCTATTCTTAGAGGCTAAAATAGCTCTTTTTTACCCAAGGGCAAAAAAGTAGTTTTCTAATAAGCGTAATTGATTTTTACCAATAAGAAATTTACATTTCGTGTCTTAGAGTTATACTGAATGGTAGATGAGTCGATGTATAAATTGAGTAATGGGTGCGTGGTGCAATGAATTCATGGGTGGATTCGTGGGATGATAAAATGACGGCTCAATGGTTCGATGGACAGATCGATAAATATGACGATAGGTCGATGGGCGGATAAATAATTATGTCGATGGGTCACTACATGAATATGTCGATGGGTTGATGAATCGATGGGCTGATGGACTGATTGGTGGATAGATGAGATAGTCGATGGGTTGATGGGCGTATAGATGAATTTGTCGAAGGGTTTATGGGCCGATGGGCGGATTTTGTTGATGAATGGAAAAAAGAATTCGTTGATGGGTTAATGGATGGATGAATGAATTTTTTGGTGGGTGTCAGAAGTTGAATGGGTCGATGAGTTGATAGGTCTATTGATCGATAGATTCATGAGTAAACGGGTTAATTAGTCAATAAATCAATGGGTCGATAGGTTCATGGTTCAATAAATTGATGGTTGCATGGGTAGATGGGTCAAAGAGTACGTGGATCGGCAGGATGATGGGTCAATGGATTCATGGGTCATTGGTTTTGATGAGTTGATCTGTCGATAGGCTGATGGGTTCGTGGGCAATTTCTTTAATTTTAGATTTCTTTTAGTTGAATGGTTTTTTTAAGATATTTTTTTGTAGTCGGGAGCTCCGCCTCCCGAACCCCCTGGCACTGCTTTGTTCCCTGATCTCCATGAGGGGCTTCATTCTGAACTCCGTCCTTCTTTCTTACCCAACTGCTTCTTGCCGAGGCAAATTCGACAGTCTTATTTTCTCATTTTCATTTTATTTTTATCATCTATTCATGCCGTTATTTTTTGTATTATTTATGAATTTATTTTGAATGTGGCTAAATTTGACGCCCTTCGTTTCTGAAAAAGTAATATGTTATCTACGGAAGTAAAGGTGTTTTTGTCCTCGTCTTTATTGTCACCCTCGCTTCGCTCAGGCGTCAAACTCGACTCAAGCAAAAATCACCTATTTTACTCCCTTGGTTAACAATGTACTATTCTGATATTTATGATGGTTTGCTGTATCAAGAAATGCTCCGTCCAAATAAAATATTAAGTGATCCCAACAATATATCTTTTACGTGGTATTCTGACGGCGTTAGAATTTTTAAATCTTCCAAATACAATATTTGGACGTTTTATTTAACAATCAATAAATTTCCTTACAAAGAACAACACAATATTGAAAATGTGTTGTTAATTGGCTTGTGGTTTAGAAAACTGAAACCTAAAGTTAATCTCTTTTTAACTTCCTTCAAAAATTCATTAAAAAAATTGTATAAAGGTATAGATTTTAAAGTACCCAATGTAGATAAACCTATTAATGTTAAAGGTATAATTTTAAATGGCACGTGCAATTTGCCAGCTAAAGCGATTTTTCGAAATATGTGTCAATACAACGGTGAATTCGGTTGTCAAATATGCAAACAGGAAAGCATTTTAATTGACAAATCAAGAGTATACCCTTTTGAAAAGAAATAAACTTTGCGAACTGATAGTGAAACCATTCTGCACGGTCAACAAACATATGTTAGTAATATTAAAGTTTGCGATGTTAAGGGACCAACAATGCTCTAAGGTTGTACCAAAATTCATTACATTAACCGGTAGTCCAGGGGCAAACTACATAAATCGTGGCCGACCAAGGTCCTCGATTCTAACCAGGTTTTTTTTTATATATTTCGACCTGCCGATTTCGAATTTTTTTGGGTAGAAAGTCTGAAAATGACGCATTTAATAATTATTTACAATTTTTATAAACAAATAATAAAAATGCGTTTTTTCTAGAAAAAAAAATTTTATCATATTTTTTAGGTTATTTTGAGAAAAAAAGGTTCTCATGAACATATTGCTAGAATGCACTAAATCGGCAAAAAACAATCGCAGTTTGAAAAAACGCGATTTTTCAAAAGTTTGTCAGTTTATAGCTCAGCTTCTACTGCTTTAATTTTTACTCACAATAGCTTAAATTGTTTATTAAAATGTAAACTTAAAGATTACATTAGTGGGCGACAGTATTTATAATGAGTACATTACCCATTAATCGCTCAAAAAGTACTGTACACGCGCACCCGCGCGCTGACCTGCGACGCCAGGGACTGTACACTTGGCGGAAAGGATATTTTTCCGAATGTGTACCTCAAATGGCAGCGCTGCATATTTTACCACAGACATAAGAAAACTTCGAATTATGCATTGAGTTTCGCATCATGATTATTTTGTTTTTTCTTATAGGTTATTCATGCAAAATTCAAATGATAACAACTTAAATATTATTGCCTATATAATTTAAATTCACAATATTAGATTCTATGTGATTATTGAACTAAGAAATAAAAATTTTATTTAATAAAATAATAATTCGGATCATGAAAAAAGAAAGTAATATTGTTTGTTTACTAAAATTATGTCATTAAGTAATGAGTAACGATGATGTGAAATTTGCTCTACAATTTGAAATTGTCTTATGCCTGTGGTAAAATATGCAATGTTGCCATTTGAGGTTAACATTCGGAAAAATATCCTTTCCGCCAAGTGTACATAGATAAGCTGTAAATGGTACTTTTTTGGGCGATTAAATTTTGAACAATAAAATATATGAACTATTTTCTTTAAGTTGTGTTTATTAAAATTAAAAATGATTTAATCTTTTTCTTATTTACAAAAATGACATAAGTCGATTTGTGTTGATTAAATTTGATTTAACATTTCTGTTACTCAGAAATTATTTCAACCAAATTGTAATGTAAATATACAATTAGTATAATAGATTTTATGTTATATTTATATTCGTAAAATTTGACTTGAAAAATTATTTTATTAAATATATTTTTTGTTTTGCAAAAAAGATTTCTGAATTTAATTTACCAATATTTTATTTTTATATATTATATTAAAGATTTTAATATCACCTATATTGTATACTTTATAGATATGATATAAAAAAAAGTTAAAAAGTTTTCAATTAAATGTGGTAAAACTTTGATTTTTTATTTGAAATTATTTATCATTATACATATTGATATAGCAATATCCAATATATCAGCAATATCCAATATATTGCCAATATGTGGGAATAATGTGGGTTTTGGCTCTAGGGATTGATAAATGCTAAATGTCGGCGAAATATTGGAAAAATTTTGCCAAGAGATTTTTAAATAAATGCAATATATTGGATATTGTTTTACCAATATCTTGGCAATACGAATTTTTTTTACGCGGGAATAAAGTAAAAATTTATTATATATTATATGCTAAAATTATTAACAAAAATGTGATAATTTTCAATTAAGCATAACTTTTTAACCGCATTGAGCTTTTTTAAGCTAATAAGGCTCATATCAAAGTATTTAACTTGTACTTTTTTAATATTTAATACATTTTTTTGTAAGATTTTTAGTTGTCAGGTCATTTAAATTCTTACAACAACTTCGCTTTATTATATTGTTGAAAAATGTGTATAACTTTGTCTCTGAAATCTATTTAAACAAAAAAAAACGGGTTTATTTTTTTCATTACCAAATCATATCTTGTAGTTTTGACCAAATTTGTTTCTCGAAGGTGAAGGTGATCACTCCTTATAGGCTTTGATCATTAGTTATTTAAGTATGGAAAACATTCATACGCAAGATATAATTGCTTAGTTATTTAAAAAAATATAACAAAATAACGTTTACTACATACATTTCAAACTGTTTGATAATAAAATTATCAATAAATTATTTTTTTTACATATCATCGGCTTGGATTAAAATTCGGCTACTTCAAAAAAGTTTTTGTGTAAATTTTAAAATGAAAATTTCAATAAAATTTATAAAGAATATAAATTTTTTGAATAATGAAATGTATAATTTTATGTAATGAGACAATTTGAATAATGAAATACATATATTTGATGTAAATTTGACGAAAATTTTTTTTCTTTCAAAGCATACAAAGATTTTACTTTAATTTTTCGTACTTGTGTGTAAAATTTTGATATGATTTCCTACGAAAATAATTTTCACAAATCACACAAAACAGTGCAATACTATAAACTATATTATTTTCAAATTTTATTGAATCATACTTGAAAAGTAACTAAACCAATCCATTTTTTAAAATGAAATAAATACATTTTATTTTTCAGTTAACTTTATTATATGATAAGAAGCTTTGAAAAAATGTAATGCATTCTTTTTAGTGAATACTTTAAAATACCTACTTTTTTGGATTTTCTTTATAATATTTCTTTCTAAATATACGATAGTTTTTTTTAATCAGGTTTTTTTTTTAGATTCTCATCTAGTTTGATAACATAGCGAATTTATGAGCAGTATTATAATTAAATTATTTTTGTTAATATAAAAATTAAACTATTTTTTTAATAAATGTTTTTTTAACATTAATGGTATTTAGTGTGATTTTTATTTAGTGCACTTTGATAAAGTTGACAACATTTTAAAAAAAATATGCCTCATCAAAGCACATTCCTTAATTATTTTATTTCTTTTTTTATTATTCTTTTATTAATTTTAAATTAAATTTTTTTTAAATCAATAAAAAATACAATAATAAAAATATTTAATTTACATAACCATAATAAACCATTTAAACATATAATAAACAATTTAAAATTGATTTTTTAAGATACATTTCATAATTCTTTAATATTTTTTAATTGGAAGAGATGTTTCCCTTTATCTGTCATTCTCAATATTTTTCTCATAAAGTTTCAAAGATTTAAAAATCATATACATTTTGTTAATAATCAGATAGCTCCTTCATCAGCTATAATTTGTTGTTTATTAAAAAGGCGGATAATCTTTTCAAACTTTAAATGGGTTTTTATTTTATATGTTATTACTGTAAATTTTCAAATAGCCTTGCCGATTTCTTTAAGATAATCTCGTTTGAAGTATGATCACTTTGGGCCTCAATAAACTGTTAATTAATAAAATCAGTATTGTGTGTTTATTTAAAATTCATATAATTTCAGTTTGAAGAACCGTTCAGCTCTTTATTATTAAAATACTAATTTGCATGACATCTTAAAATTTTTAAAGTAATTTTATTACAAAAAAAGTAATTAACAGAACGAGCAGTCAGATAAGATGCGAAATATTTAGTATTCTGAAAGAATTTTCAATTTTTCTTAAATAATTAATCTCTGAGTAACTTAAATTTTGAAACTGTTAATGTAATTTTTGAAAAATTGAGATTTTTCGTCTTTTAAATTTTGTAACTGTTAAAATAATTGTTATTTTTTAAAAATTAATAAAAAAGAATGTTATCATGCCGCTATACAACTTTAGAAAATGTCACTTCTGAACGGACAAAAATAATTCAATCATTCAAAGTTTAGTCAAAATTTTGTTTAGTAAGAACGGAAAATTATTACGTTCGTTTAATAAAATTATCAATTATTTTGTTTTGGAAATAAAAATTAATGATATTATTAAAATATATTTAATAAAAAAAAAGAAGGAAAAGTCCAATTTTTTAAAATATTAATGATATTTATTGTAATTTTTATTTAAAATGCGCTTTAACCCTTACAGTCACAGGAGCCGATATATCGGCTACCTAATTTTCTTTTTTTTTACCTCAATATTTTTGCAATATCATGCTTGATTCTTGGATTTTTTGTATTCTCAGATACACATAGCCTTACTATTTATAATGCTGATGATATTTTATAAATTTATAACTATTAATTATTATTATAAACAAATACATACGAAAAAAGTGAATTGAATTGCATGACTGAAAGGGAAATCATTTATTTTTTCAGGTAAATTTATTATTTCACTTATCTAAAATAAAATTAGAACTATTCATACTTATTTTCTATTTTTATTAAATTAGTTAAAAATGTCATACATTCATATAAATTTAGAAAAGGTCCTTTTTTAAGAAACAAAAAAGATTTTATTATTTTCAAATGAGTAAGAATGAAAAAACAACTATAATTCATAATAATTCTTTTTTTTTCAATCTTTAATATCTTTTATTTAGTAGGAAAAAATTACAGAACTAGCTTCGCTTTTATTTCATATTAATATAAGTTATATAGCCATGTGAAATTGACATTTAAACTTTTTTCTTCCTTATCTGTAAATATATTTTTTTATATTTTTGAAATAAAATAAAATTTAAGATGTCAAATGAATTTTTAATTTTATTTTTTTCGCTATAAAAATTGATTAAGGAGCGGCGGTAGCACAGTGGCTAAGGCTCTTGACTCGAGCTCTAGTGGACCGGGGATCGATTCCCCGGGAAAATTTTGGAAAAATTTTTTCTGATTTATTCACGGGGAATGGAACCCGGAGACCACGAAAAACCAATTAAAAAGTCCCATTGGTCAAAAATAAAAACTATATAAATTACCTTGTGATGGCCTAAGACAAGAAAGCCAAAATAAGTGCTAAAGTCAAAAGGCCAATTAAACTAAAAGAAGAAGAAAAATCGATTATAATAATATATGTTATTTAAAAATAAAAAAAAAACATAGGTGGAACATCGGGTTTAAACTTCGCAAATTTAGAGAGCGAGGTGCGTAAAAACTTAGTGACCACAGCCACCACATATTATTTGTTGATAACTTTAATAATTTTTATTATTAAAATATATATCTAGGTTTTAAATAAAAATATGTAATTAATCAACAAATTTTTGGGATGGTTAATCGCATAGAAAAAAAGCTATAATGTATCGGGGCGAAAACAAGCTATAGCGGGTTTGCCGTGAGTTTACCTACACCACTACACCACTGGAAATAGCGTGCTTCATGTGCTTGTCTCCTCCCCTCTTGCTTGGTTCTCTACGCGCGTGTAGACGTGGAGGGGCTTTGTGCGCATAGTAAGGGCATTTGTCCATGTGGCGGTAGTAGTTTACATTGTATTTTAATGAGCACGCTCTCGCCTATGCTCATTGGCGATCTCTACTTATCTCTGATGTGAATTATAATTGCAGTTCAAAACTATAGTTTAGTCTATGTTTTTCTTGAAAATTTGAATCGATCTCTAAATATTAATCATTTAAAAATTAATAATTTTACTGTAAGCATGTTAAAATATTAGAATTTAGCTTTTCAGTATATCTACCACCAATTTTAATTAATCAATGACGGAAACTATTCGTAAGACTATTCTATACTTTAGGTCTAAGCAGCGTAACGACATGGCTTTTATTTGTAAACTTATTCGCGATTTTCCTACGTCCCCCTACTGAAAACTAACCTCAGTCTACCATCAAAAATTCACAAGAAAAAATTTAGATGCACGCTTTATACATACTGAACGCTCATGTGGTAACCCAATACTCAAACAGCGTATACACAACGATTTGTACGCTGATGTGCCGATATGTCTTCTCTCTCCCCTCCTATACTTAGCTTGTGTAGTGCGTATTCGCTTGCTATACTATCTCTCTCTCTCTCTCTCTCTCTCTCTCTCTCTCTCTCTCTCTCTCTCTCTCTCTCTCTCTCTCTCTCTCTCTCTCTCTCTCTCTCTCTCTCTCTAAACAAGGCTTGAATATATATTGCTTGGTATAGTATAGTATTCCCTCTCTTTCTTATTCTCACTTAGTTGTGTATGCGCGCACAGATAGGGTCACACGTACACAACACATATTAAAATGTAACGTGACGGCAACTTGGATTCTTATGCCCAGCAAATTATCGAAGCGCGCAAAAAGAAGTATTCATTTCAAACAAAAATTTTGAACTTTTAAGAATTTAATATTTTCGAAAATCGTACATCGGAATAGAATTTGGGTGCATTCATAGTAGAACAAAAACTATATTATCTTTTTCTTTTAAACAATGGGTTGTTAATTGTTAAAATTATTAAAGTTAGAAATCCTTTAGATCGAATTGTTCGATAGCCTTTCTACAAAACTTAAAGCCAAGCTAAAGATAAATACTACGGTCTAATAGATTCTACCTCGACTATCCACGGAAATGTTTGCCTTATCTAAATTATAAGTAAGAGGGTAGATAAGTAAACCTATAGCACAATTTTCGGTATGCGAAAATTCGAGCTGAACTCTTACTTGAAAGAACCTCGAAAAAATACTCACTACATCGAGATTAGAGTCGAATACTCATCTACGTGAGGATAGAGCAAGAAATTCATTTGAATGAACCACAATAATAAGCACTACATTGAGGTTAGAGCCGAATACTCTGTTGAAAATAATTATGTCTTTTTAAGACGTCTTTGAGAGACGTTTTTGGACATGTCTCAAATTGTAACAAAATAAGATGTCATTTTCTCAAAATTTAGAAAAGATACTGAACAAATGACGTCTTTTCAATAATTTATAAAATTCAAAGACGTATTTTTTGGATCAATATTCCTATCAAAAGACATTTTTTAAAAATTTATAACGTAACCCTTCCTGAATCATGTCATCATAACACGTCTATCTATTGGCAATCCAACACGGGATGTGTCGTCATCAATATGGCGATGTGTGCGTCTGCTACAAACGTAGAGAATACACGCACGGTATAGGAAAATTCTGAGTTTTTACTGATTTTCTAATTAATCGTAAAGGTGATGAGGAAAGTTTTTTGTGTTTTCTAAAGAAGAGTAAGTTTTAAACAATAATTTAAAAGTTTCGATAGCCAAACGTAACGTAAATATTTTTAAAATATTAATTATTGTTGTAAAGCATCCGCAGCTGATCAGCTGCTCATATATAATTCACATTATAATCTGTAATGTAAGCAGTAAATAAAAAATTTATATTCTAAAATAATAAATTATACAATTTTAAAAGAAAATGTTATTTTCTCAGAGACATTTTACAAATAAATATTACATAACCTCAATGTATCCCTGCTGTTATTTATCATAAGAAAAAAAATCTGACAGAAATTTGCAAATTTGGAGAATGTACGTTATCAAGCAGAAATTTTGTAAAAGGTGAAAAAATATTACAATCAAATCATATATTAAAATGTGGGAAAATAGGAATTACTCCTCTAAACAATATGAGTATTGTAGCATCTCATTCTTGAATTATTTTCTGTTAATCTTTAAAAAATAAATTTTTTTTTAATTTTTTACATTTTTAAAATATAATTCTTTTATGTTATACTTAGATGAAACTTTACAATATAAATTGTAATGTAGACTTTCCGAAATTTCTGTCAGATTTTATTTCTTATGATAAATAACAGCATGGACACATTGAGGTTATGTAATATTTATTTGTAAAATATCTCTGAGAAAATAACATTTTCTTTTAAAATTGTATAATTTATCATTTTAGAATATAAATTTTTTATTTACTACTTACATTACAGATTATAATGTGAATTATATATGAGCAGCTGATCAGCTGCGGATGCTTTACAACAATAATTAATATTTTTAAAATATTTACGTTACGTTTGGCTATCGAAACTTTTAAATTATTGTTTAAAACTTACTCTTCTTTAGAAAACACAAAAAACTTTCCTCATCACCTTTACGATTAATTAGAAAATCGGTAAAAACTCAGAATTTTCCTATACCGTGCGTGTATTCTCTACGTTTGTAGCAGACGCACACATCGCCATATTGATGACGACACATCCCGTGTTGGATTGCCAATAGTAATATAGATAGTAAAACACGTCTTTTAAAACATCATTTTCTCCAAGTTTAGGAAACATTAGGAACAAATGACGTCATTTTTCATGAATAATATATTATTGAAAAAGATCTTGACATGATATTTTTTCCCATTTAGAGGAAAATTTACTTTTAAGGTGGTTTTTCCATGCAGGTCCATATGTTGCGAGTGCTTAGCCGGAGGGCCCCACTCAATGCATAAATTCTTACCCCATTGAAAATAATGACGTCTTTTTCTAGTCTTCAAAAGACGTCTTTGGACGTATCTGGATTTGGAACAAAAAAAGTCGTCTTTAAAAGACGTCTTTTGAAGACGTCTTTCAAATCAAAAAGTCTTTTTTATCAAAATTTTTAAAAAAGTACTTACTAAAATGTTCCAAAAAAGTATTATTTTATTACGTTATTATTTTTAATAGGGTATCTTTCTTTAGGAATATAGAAACAAAATAAGCATCAGCTCTCTGCAGACCGAAAAGCTTGAGCGAACAAACTGGAAATGTTATAACCTTATATACCCAAGTCACTAAAATTTTCGTAGGAGTTCGCGTATTAAGAAAAACGCCACCTAACTGTCAAAGACAGAATTAATGGTCGATTCGAATAATTTTTTCAGTAGTTACATTTTTAACTGTGAGGTGCCGTTTTTTTTAACTTTGCAATCCCTTATCCAAATTTCAGAGATGCAGGTATATGAGGTTATAATTTTGCGTGTTTATTCACAGTTGAAAATAAGTATACATACTTCAATTACGTATTTCAAGTATATACACTTTAGCTTAAGTACGTTCTTTTTTGAAACATTTTAGTGGGTATTATTTTTAAAATATTGATAAAAAAGACGTCTCCAAAAGACGTCTTTTTTTGTTCCAAATCCAGACACGTCCAAAGACGTCATTATTTTCAATAGGGTAGTATTATGAATAAAAAATTTATTCTAAAGACTTTATTAATAAATATTAAGTAAATTTATGCAATATTTTTAAATAATACTAAAATAATATGTAATTTTATAAGAATTGATTATTTATACGTTCCTGAACATATTGGAATCCCGGCAACGTTGTGAATTTCGGTTTGTTATATTTTTATTTGTTACATATAGTTAGACTCATTATAACCTAAGTAAAATGTCACATTTTCGAAAGAAACGAGATGCGTGTTTACATTTTTATTCCATAACGTTGTCAAGTATTACAGAATCATAATTTAAATAATTTCTTTCAATTTTTTTTTTTAATATTCAATATCTTTTTAGATAGTTCATCAACCTACTACTTTTTTATATGTTCTAAATCTATGAATTCTGCAGAATACAATAAATAGTTTTTTATTAATTTATGTTCATTTGGAATTATAAAAATATTAAGTTTCAACATGAAATTAAGGGTTAGAATGAAAAATTATATCATAAAACACTCAATTTCAAAATCATTATTTTCTATTATTTCATCGATAACCCTGTCCGAAATTTAATAGATATAAAAATATAGGTTTTATCTCTGACCTCCTAAATTTTGATAATATTTTGTTTATTTATGTCTCATGGAAGAACCACCTTAACGGCATGTCGGAGCTGCAGCAATTGAGTTTTGCTTTTTTTATTTTATCAATATCTTTTTAAATTCATAAATTAAATAAATATAATGACTTGTCCGCACTAAAGCTATATTAGTACAATAATTTTTGTTAAAATAAAAAATCATTTGGATTTGTTATTTTTTTATGAGCTTTGATTAGAAATTAGATATTAAACTCGACAAACCTAACCTTAAAATACGATACATTGAAAGTTTTTATTATAACTTTGTATGTATAATATTTTGGTGGATTTCTTGGGTTGTCCGCACTAGAGTTTAATCTTACAAATTTTTTCTTTGTAGTAAAAAAACTCGATTAAACGCATCGTTTATTCATAAGTTAGGATTGGAAATATTATTAGAAGGCGGACAGCTTCGTCATGCTCTTAAGCTGAGAGTGTTCTGGTCTTATATATATATATATATATATATATATATATATATATACATATCTGCGTCTTCGAAATTTGTATAAGGGATCGCAACACTTGAAAAAACGTCACTTAGGAACTTAAAATCAAACTGACGTAATCGAGCATCAATTTGACTTAAAGTCTCTAAATGGCGTTTTTTAAGTTTTTTGATTCCTTATACGAATTTCGAAGACGCAGATATATAAGGCCATAACGCTCTCAATTCAATCGCAAATGCCCTTCGTTTTTTGAAGAGTTAAAACTACGAGGTTCATCTCGTTATTAGTTTTTCTTTCAACCCTCTGTGAGTAACCATACATTTAGGGTCATGGAGGGTGACCTTGGTCGTTAATGTCTTGTTGATGATTTCTCTATGGAAATTCCGGTGAAAAAATTTGAAAAAATTCTTGAATACTTATTTTTTGCATCAACTTTATAGTCTAACAGTTTATTTAATGATTTATAGTAAAAATATTAAAAATAAAAAAAAACTTTTTAATGTACTACGTTTTTATAATGAACTAAAAAGTATAAAATAATGTGTAATAAAATGAGAAATGAATACTGATTTGAAATAAAAAAAACGTGGGGCGCATGTTTATTATTATGTATTGTATGCGCCCCACGTTTTTTATTTATTTACTACGTTTTTATTAACTCGCTTTGGTGTCTGTCTGTCTGTCTGTCTGTCTGTCTGTCTGTCTGTTCGGTACGAATTTTGCAACCGATTGTAAACTAACTTCCTGATGAGCTAGAGACTTGAAATTTTAAATATAGCTCGGAACTGGATGACAATGCAATATTATAAAAAAAATATATATATCTACCGAACAATATATTAATATATTCAATCATATACGGAAATGTTGGCAAAATTGAAGATTTGAAGATTTTATATATAGATACACTTTTAACATTAGTGTCTAAACATCTTCGAAAATTTTAAAAATCTTCTTTTGATATATTAATATATTAATATATTAATATATTAATATATCAAATATAGTAATATATTAATATAGTAATATATTAATATATTAATATATCAAATATATTAATATATTAATATATTAATATATCAAATATATTAATATATTAATATATTCAATATTATATTTTTGCATGCATTGTTGGATAATATAATTAAATACATATTCCCACCGAAAAATATATTAATACAATTATATACGGAGATATTGGAAAAATTGAAATTTTGAAGATTTTATATATAGATATACTTTTAACATTAGTGTCTAACCATCTTCGAAAATTTTTAAGAT
Organism: Anastatus disparis; assembly: GCA_017163975.1. NCBI lineage: Eukaryota > Metazoa > Arthropoda > Insecta > Hymenoptera > Eupelmidae > Anastatus > Anastatus disparis. The sequence continues at coordinate 517,584 of JAFFSR010000291.1, read as the reverse complement.
TCTTTAACTTCTCATATTGCAATTAGACATAAATTACAGCATTTTGTATTGTACATATAAAATTTGAGACTGTATTTTATTCATTTTATGGTCTATCAATGCATAAAACAATAAATTTTGGTTGAATTTCTAATAGCGTCATTATCGTCAAAATGGCGGGAAACTCAGCATGCGATTACGTGTTCTCTAAAAAAAATAGATGAAACACGTTTTAGTCCCTTGATAACAATATATATGCTATATAATATGCACTGTTGGACAACACGATAAAATTTATATATATATATATATATATATATATATTAATATATTTAGAGGGATATACTCATGAAATTAAGTTTTTTAATTAATTGAACTAAAAAGTATAAAATAATATTAAAAATAAAAAAAAAACTTTTTAATGTACTACGTTTTTATAATGAACCAAAAAGTATAAAATAATGTGTAATGAAATGAAAAGTGAATAATGATTTGAAATAAAAAAACGTGGGGCGCATACAATACATAATAATAAACATGCGCCCCACGTTTTTTTATTTCAAATCATTATTCACTTTTCATTTCATTACACATTATTTTATACTTTTTGGTTCATTATAAAAACGTAGTACATTAAAAAGTTTTTTTTTTATTTCTAATATTATTTTATTTCAAATCAGTATTCATTTCTCATTTTATTACACATTATTTTATACTTTTTAGTTCATTATAAAAACGTAGTACATTAAAAAGTTTTTTTTTATTTTTAATATTATTTTATACTTTTTAGTTCAATTAAAAAACGTGGTAGATTGAAAATTTTTTTTTTATTTAAATATTATCTTATACATTTTGGTATTATTATTATTATTAATATTATTTATCGTGTTGTCCAACAGTGCATATTATATAGCATATATATTGTTATCAAGGGACTAAAACGTGTTTCATCTATTTTTTTTAGAGAACACGTAATCGCATGCTGAGTTTCCCGCCATTTTGACGATAATGACGCTATTAGAAATTCAACCAAAATTTATTGTTTTATGCATTGATAGACCATAAAATGAATAAAATACAGTCTCAAATTTTATATGTACAATACAAAATGCTGTAATTTATGTCTAATTGCAATATGAGAAGTTAAAGAATTTTAAAAATTTTCGAAGATGGTTAGACACTAATGTTAAAAGTATATCTATATATAAAATCTTCAAAATTTCAATTTTTCCAATATCTCCGTATATAATTGTATTAATATATTTTTCGGTGGGAATATATATTTAATTATATTATCCAACAATGCATGCAAAAATATAATATTGAATATATTAATATATTAATATATTTGATATATTAATATATTAATATATTACTATATTAATATATTACTATATTTGATATATTAATATATTAATATATTAATATATTAATATATCAAAAGAAGATTTTTAAAATTTTCGAAGATGTTTAGACACTTATGTTAAAAGTGTATCTATATATAAAATCTTCAAATCTTCAATTTTGCCAACATCTCCGTATATGATTGAATATATTAATATATTGTTCGGTAGATATATATATTTTTTTTATAATATTGCATTGTCATCCAGTTTCGAGCTATATTTAAAATTTCAAGTCTCTAGCTCATCAGGAAGTTAGTTTACAATCGGTTGCAAAATTCGTACCGAACAGACAGACAGACAGACAGACAGACAGACAGACAGACAGACACCAAAGCGAGTTAATAAAAACGTAGTAAAAAAAAAATAGTTTATAACAATTTTTATTCCCAGAGATATTTTATCTGAAAATTTGGCTTGTTCCATTAATGACCCAGGTTACCCGCGGAGGGTTAAATAGGAAAATAATATCATATGAAGACATTTCTCAATGACATCATTCATGAGAAATGACATCATTTGTTCTAAATGTTTCCTAAATTTGAAGAAAATGACGCCTTAAAAGACGTCTTTTAATATCTATTCACTGTTGAAAAACGTCTTTTGATGACATCATTTAGGAAGGGGCACGTCATTTGTTTCTGAAAATCAATAAATTTTCAAGAAATGACGTCTTTTATCTTTCAGTTTAGTTCTCGGCTCACGAAGGTAAGCGAAACGAACTGAGAATTGAAGCTCGGTTCCCCTTAATCGATTCTCGATATTATACCAAGTGAACTAAGCATCATCCCGTGGTTTGTTTCGCTCTTTTCTGTAAACTATAAATCAGGAAATTAAATTGGATGATTGTTGGGCTCTAAGCTCGATGCTGTACGTATTGTATCAAAAGTCCCTTAAGTGAATATTCGTATGTAGTGCGAATTATTGTGGTTCATTCAAATGAATTTCTTGCTCTAACCTAGACATAGTGCTTATTATACCGAGGTTAAGAGGCGGCCGTATCATTCTGCCCTTGTCTAATCTACATTTTTTTTATTATTAATAAATTAAATATTTTCATATAAAAGTAAGACAACCGCCCAATGGAGCAAAAGAAAAGCAAACGATTCTTTTCGATGAAAAAATATCAAATTTTGATTATTTTTCGAGTGAAGTCTGAAACGGAAAAACAATCAAACTTGATTGAGTTCATTCAACTGTTTTTCTGTTTCAGACTTCACTCGAAAAATAATCGAAATTTCATATTTCTTAATAGAATAGAATTGTTTGCTTATCTTTTGCTCTATTGGGCGGTTATCTTACTGTTCTATGAAAATATTTAATTTATTTATAATAACGAAAATTTAGATTAGACAAGGAGAGAATGATACGGCCTCCTCTAAGAGTCTTCGACTCTAACCTCGATGTAGTGAATATTTTTCCGAGGTTCTTTTAAGTGAGATTTCAGCTCGAACTTCCGTGTACAAACCGTTAACTTACCTGCCCTCTTACTGATAACTCGGATAAGGCAAAGATCGTCATAGATAGTCGAGGTAAATGCATCTCTTGCCTAGATCCTTAGCTTGGAAAAGCTAGTAATTCATTATCTTAGAATCTAATATACTCTAGTATTTTTCTTTAGCTTGGCTTTAAGAGGCGGTCGGAACTATTTGCCGCATGGGGCGCTGTAGTCAGGTGAGAGAAAAATATATAATAATTTTTACATAGCGATTTACAATTTACTGAGACAATAATATACCTCTAATGTTGTCAATAACTTTAGCCATATATATGGGCATATCTCCAGAATTTTTTATTTTTGATTATTTAAAAAAAAAGAAAAAAAGATAGGGGCACAGCTTTCCAACTTGTTATATCCTATTTTATACGCCTTAAAAAGAGAGAAAAAAATCGGGAAACTCAGATTCCGAAATTGGTACGTAAGAAAAAACGAGAAACAAAAAATAATAAAAAATTGATGGAACATACAAATACATACACACACAGATACAAACACACACACACACACACACACACACACACACACACATACATATATATATATATATATATATATGTATATATGCGTGTGTGTATGTATGTATATGTGTGTGATAAAGAGATTGAGGCTTCACTGGAAAAATGATTTATTTTTTATGGATAAATCGTTAACAAATAAACTTAATACAATAATGCAATAAAGACAAAGTATAACAATAATCCTCATTAATTTGCTAGTATAACGAGTAATAAATTTCGGCTTTTTTTACAAAATCAATTGTAATCATAATAGAAAATAATCTATAATTTACACAATATCAACATTTTCTAGGAACTTAAACTTGCACATTTCTTTTCTTTGGTTTCGACTCTTGAACGTTAACGACAGTTTTCTTTTCAACTTCATTTTTCTTGCGCAATTTACGTTTCGCGGAGTTCGATTCATCATTATTGGCGATGGCTTCTTTCTCTTCAATTTCCTCTTTTAGTTTTTGTTTTTTCGATTTTAGCGTTTGACTGTTGACAGCAATTGGTTGCTTCATTTTCTCACCACGTTTGTTCGATTTTTCTACTATTTTCAAAGACCAGCCACCAGCTATTAAAGAAAAGTGTTGACAGGGTGGACTGATGATGCACGATTTATCATCACAAGAAAGAGAATTTAGAAATAAATAGTCAGGTTTATTTTCATTCCATATAATTTGAAAAATTTGTTGAGACTTTGGTGCTGATTTAATATCTGGGCGTACTATCTTGTCAATCTCTTGAATATCTGCTTCACTTACAGGGAAAATGTGTATTTTTTCCGATTTACTTACGACCTCAATTATATCATCAACAGAAATAACGTCTCGACCAGCGTGCACAGCTCGATCACACAATGTTTTGGCTGTACCTCCTGCACCATCAGCTTTGCTCTTTCCATGGCCAGGTGTAGTGAAATTCCAAGAAGCAGATTCAAGTTTCAATTTTCTACAATGTTGATGAAAAAGCTCGAAATTCGTTTTGTTCTTATACTGGGTGGAGGGCCCATCGCTTTGCAAATGTATGGTACTTACTTCTGGAACAAATTTTTTTATCAATGAAAGTATAGGTTGCATGTGCGCCCAAACAGCAGCAGCGTCGTGCCTCAAACATGCTGATGCAGTGCAAAATGAAACATATTTAATTATATTATCCTTCTTGTCTCTGTAGCAAAAAACTCCAGAGTGTATAGTAGTCTGCGTTTTGGAAGCTCCAAAATGTACGCTCTGAATTTCAGAGGCATATTTACCAATATAGTTTTGCGAAAAATCAATGACTACCTTAACATGGTTTAATGGTAAATGAGTCTCAATATCTCGTAATGCCTTATACTGATGATAAGTGTTATATGAATGTTTTAGGAAAGTAGGTACAACCTTATTAAAGTTATCGATCAATTCCATGACGGTGCATTCAATTTTCTTTTTCTGAGTGATTGTTACGTTGAAGGTTTTCCCTCCCTTTCCCACTCTACTTTCTTTCGCTGTGACCCATTGATAGTAAAATGTCCTATCATTATTATTATTAGAAACAATGAAATCAGCTTTGCACTGGACACATTCATTATACATACAAGATTTCTTTTCTATATTGCATTTAAATTTTTCCATTACTTCTCTCGCACTACTAGAAGGTAAATATTTAAGTTTAAAAGTTTTTTCACATAGAAATCGAAATTAGCATGATCTTTACATAGACATGTATCGCGATCTGTTGCTTCTTTACTAACAATCCAGAAAGGTAAGAAACGAAAAAAAAGTTGCTCGTGAAATTTTCACTAGTCCTTCTTGGCTATATTTTTTATACAAATTTGATACTGTGTCTGAATAAAACCTTTTTCTCATAGTTACACCACTTCGAGTTATGACATCTTTAGAACCTGGTGCCATAGAACTATTGTCGTCTCTTTCCAAAAACTCTCTTATTTCTTTCCGCGCTAAATTCATGCGCTTTTCAATTTTTTCGTTCAATCTGATAGATTCAGGATTATCGTTATTTAAATGTTTGCGTTGTAAATATTCACTTGTTAGCACTGAATTTTCTTTCATTAGTTTAAATTTTTTACAATAGGCCCTGACACAATTCTTGCTAAAAACGACTTGCTCTTTTGCTCTTCTAATTCTTTACGTCGTTTAATTATTTGTTGTTGTAATACTTCACAATGAAGTAATCGTTGCCTAACCGCTTTCTTTCCTTTACTTTCGATTTTTTTGACATTTTCCATTATCTTATCACTGTCATTTTTATCTATTTTTCTCTTTAATCGATAACATTTATTTTGTAAAACTTTAATTATCGAATCTTTAGTCTTGATCTTAGATTTTAACTTCTTGATTTCTCTACGTAATTTATGTTCTCTATTTTTTGTATATTTTAAAGATGTCGTTACTTTCTGTAACTTATTCGAACTATTTACTGTATTGCAAATACAACATGAGCGTTCGTTGTTTACGAAATCAACGGAATTTTCCTCCAGAACATTATCAGTGCCATCGACTTTGCATCGAATTTTCTCACGATTTTGCGGATTTTCATAATCCTCATCAATATCCGCGAGAATATTTGAGGTATGAAAATTATCACTCCTACCTGGTTCACTCAAATCATTTCCATCAGAAAATGGGTCATTTGCTACAGCATACTCTTCAGTCACTTCTTTGGCAAAGTTATTTGATTGTGAAACTTTATTGAGCTCCTTTGCTGCGATACGTGTGCTTCTTGCAATCTCATTTTTCTTTTGAAGTCGTTGAAGCTCTTTTTGTCGTTTTTCTTTTTCTTTTTCTCGTTTCTTTTGAATTTGGAGTCGTTTTTTCTTCAGTTTTTCTGTACGATTAGGATCCATTTTTACGTTTGAAAGAATATTTACTGTCGATAATGAAATGATAAAGATCAATATACATAAAAAATACCTATTTGCTATAAATGCTGTATTATCGAGTGTTCTATATGACTTACATCGATTGCCGATTAAATTACATTTTATAGATTCTTTCTGACTGTTTATTCTACCAAATTCATGTCACGACTGATGTATATGTTTACGCAGAGACAGCGCGACGATCGTTGAAAACAATAAGCGTTTGTTTACATTGGCTATTTTGATTGGAATTTAGACTGCTCATAATCGTCGCCTTAAATACTGCTTTCAAGTTCACTTACGTGTTTACCGATTTGAGAATGTATTATACAAGTATAGAAGAACCATTTTCTCTTATAAACAATCGACTGGTTGTCGATAGAAACATGTGCCAGTTGAAAAAGTGATATTTTACCTCGAGTTTCGCTTCCGATGCCGAGATGCTTTAATTTATTACTCCTGTTCTATAATAGGCACATGATTCATTTGCATACCAATCGATAGAATATATTAAGTAGAATATCATATATTTTTTCCGGTTTCTAAAAAGAAACGGTAAGAAAGTTACAGGGCAAAAAATTTTTTTTTTGAAAATTAAAAATAATTATCATCACTACTTGAAAATTTTTTTGTAGTCTTTCTATTATAGGCACACCTATCTAAACTATATTTTTCTAATATTTATGTGTTCTAACAAGGTACAAAAAATTGCCAGTGTTCGAAACCTTTCGGTAAAAAAAAAACAGCTCCAGAAAGATTCGAAATTTGTAAATCATCACTTTGGCTCACTAGATTTTCAGGTAGTTTGGGACTTCTAAAGGATGGATAGTGGTTCGGGTTAACTGTAGCTACAGAGTAATGCTCATTATAACATATATTCTTATCGGAAAACAAGTTAAAAATTGGAAGTTACTACATTTAAGGGCAGAATTAAACGTCATCACTGAAATGAAAAATTTCTGAGATATGCCCATATGCAGAATAATTATTCATGCTAATCTTGTTCGAAAAGTCTGAAATATTGTTATAAAGCGAAAAATGCATCGCGAGATAGAGCCGACGTGAGCATATGTGTTCATCATTCTTTAGTATTACTTTCTCTGTCGCACTAAAGAAAAATACACATGCTCACGCCAGCTCTATCTCGCGATGCATTTTTCGCTTTATAACAATATTTCAGACTTTTCGAACAAGATTAGCATGAATAATTATTCTGCATATATATGGCTAGAGTTATTGACAATATTAGAAGTATATTATTATCTTAGTTAATCGTAAATCTGTGTATAAAAAATATTTTATATACTTCTCTCATATGCAGCGCCACCAAACAGCAAATGGTTCCAACCTCCTCTTAATTTTTGTAGAAAAGCTGGCTATCGAACAATTCAACCTTAAGGATTTGTTAGTTTATTAATTTTAACAATTAAAAACATTGTTAAAAAAAAATAAAAAAAAGATTTGGTGCCACTACGAATGCACCTCTTCAGGATCATTCTATTTCATGAAAATCTACAGCGGAAAACTCGAATTACTTACAAATTTAAAAAAAAAAAAATCATTTTTCTCAAAATAATATGAAAATAATTACCAAGCACCGACGTGTACGGCGTAAAGTCAGGCATTGCCAACCTGACAACATTACACTTTCTAGTATGGTAATTATTTTCATATTTTTTTGAGATAATAATTTTTTTTCTCCAAATTTTTAAGTAATTCTAGTTTTTTGCTGTACATTTTCATGAAATAGGATGATTCTGATAAGGAAATTCTATTCTGATGTACGATTTTCAAAAATATTAATTCTTAAAAGTCGAAAAATTTTTTCTGAATTTCTTGGGTTTTTCTATTTTTTGCTCTTTATAATCTCAAAATAGAGTGACCTGTAAAAGGAAAATTCATTATGATGCTTATTTTTTTGTATAAAGTGAATTCTTCGATTCTAGAAATTCGGCTGGTATAGTAGAGCGTATGCATACCCTTAGTAACAACACATTCTTTTACTATTTGAAATTAAGCTCTAAATATCACTGACTAGAAGAGTATCAGACCTCCGGATCACGGACTTTTCTCAGACTTTGAGATAAGTTTTCAGATGTCAAAATATGAAAGGAAATAGAATTTTAGATCCCAACGCTCAATATTTCCCCAGTTACCGGCAATTAAAGAATTTCACTAAAAAAGTTATTAGATTTTCAGACGCATATAGTTCCTTAGCATTAATAGCTAGAAGCTTAAAACTTTTTTTAAATGAAAGCTAAGCTCAAATCCTTTCGAAATAGTAATTATAGCATGTCAAAATATTATTTTTTCCCAAAATTATAGCGTGATAAACATTGGACCTGATTTTTCTTTTTAAAACATTAATTAATAACAAAAGCTGAAATTGGGTCTAATGTTTATTACGCTATAACTTTGGGAAAAAATAATATTTTGACATGCTATAATTACTATTTCGAAAGGATTTGAGCTTAGCTTTCATTTAAAAAAAGTTTTAAGCTTCTAGCTATTAATGCTAAGGAACTATATGCGTTTGAAAATCTAGTAATTTTTTTAGTGATATTCTTTAATTACCAGTAACTGGGGAAATATTGAGCGTTGGGATCTAAAATTCTATTTCCTTTCATATGTCGACATCTGAAAACTTATCCCAAAGTCTGAGCAAAATCCGTGATCCAGAGGTCTGATACTCTCCTAGTGAGTTAATAAAAGATATTTTTTCAAAATTATTTTTGTCTTATTGAGTGCCTACATACTACAAATCTTATAGCTTTGCGACAAATTGGCGTAACTAAAAAATCTCAACAGATTTTTAAAACTCACATAAAAACTTTAATATTACTTAGTAATTAAAATAACTATATTAAAAAATTTTTTTCAAATTTTCTTTACTTTTATGAAAATAATTATAGTTTTAGTTCATAATATTAAAAGATAAAAAGCACATCAAATTAATTCAATTATTTTTATGAGAGAGCAATATTTGACGATATTGATGCTTCCTGCATCAGTGTTAAAATTTCGATTAAGTTCATGAGTTGCAATAATTTGTAACTCAAGAAAACTGCAGAACTTTAAACTTTTTTTCCATGAGTTTATAATTTTTTGCAACTGTCATTATTTTCTTAATTAATTTTATGTAATACTCATCTTATTTATTCAATAAAAACAGCATATTTTGATTTTATAAAATTTATATGAGATTGAGAAAAAGTTTCTTCAATTACAAATCTTAAAAACATTCCTTATTAAAATCATAAAAAGCTTTGAGTAACAAATGTTTAAACCAATATTCAACTGTAAAGAGTGTACAGAAACTATTTTTTTTTAATTCAACTAGTAATAAGACTTAAATGTTATTTAAATTTTTATAGTCTCCTTTTTCAAAGAACTTTTATATACAAGAATAGAAGGTTAAAAAAATGTGTATCAAGAATTTTATTTTGTAGTTTTTTTACTTTAATAATATGAATTCTCTACAAGTTTACTCATATTCTCAATGCAATGTACAAATATAAGGGACATATGGATAATAACAGTACAAGAATTGTTGATGGAAATAATTAAAAAAAAAGTCATATAAATAATCAATGATTTTCTCTGATTTAGTCAAAAATGTATAAATTTCATAAAAGTAAATATATAAATAATGGTTTATTGTATGTAGTGTAATAAAATTGTAATTTATCAAATTTTTTTTATTTTTAAATCATTCGAACAAGAGAATCATTGGTTAGATTCTAATGTCCTTGGCCATTACAGTATTCTATAATCTCTGTAAAACGCATTATAATTTTGAAGAGATTATTATAAAATCTTCATGAATTGTAATTAATAAATAGTAATATTGCCTCTAATTGTATAAATAGTTACCGGATGATTTTTGATAACACTCATTATTTTAAATAAATACATAATTCAAAGTTTTTTTTTTTGCATTACCTTGATTGCATATTATTCAATAATAATCATCACACTATTGAATGTTGATTTAATGATAATTTAATTAAATTTTTAATCCTTCCAAGTCATTCAGATATAATACTTATTTATGATATTTAAATATGATGAAATCAATTAATTTACTGATGAGATTAATTTTTAATCATCCATCTGTATATTTGGTAAATTTTATTTATTCATCAATCTAGTTAATATTTACCTATCAATTTTTATTTATATTTAATTATCAATTTTTATTATTATTTAAGTAAATTTTATTTGATTATAATTTTTTTAAATATATTGGCAATAGCGAATCGATTTGAATTGATGATTCAAAACTAAAAAAATTTCAATTGAATTGAAGAAAAAATTTTATATTCGTAGTAAGAAATTAATTTATACAATGATAATTAGAAAAATAGTTTAATTACTTAACAAAATTATACATAATTAAATGGTTTTGTAAAAAAAATTGAAAGAAATTAAAGCGTTTGAATTTAAGAGAGTGTCAAGGTCTTAGCTCACAGATTTTTCTCCAATTTTAGGGATGTATTTATTTTTCAATTTACTGCAGATTTTCAGCTATCCCTGGATATATAAACATGAAGATAGGAAAGTTTTAGACTGCAACGCTTAACATTTCCCTAATTACAGCTAATTTTAAAAAAATCACTAAAAAAGTTACTTAGTTTTCAAATGCTTATAGTTCTTTAGCATGGATAGTTAGAATTTTAAAACTTTTTTTAAACGAAAGCTGAGTTTAAATCCTTTCAAAATAACGATTACAGTAATTATTTTTTTTCAAAGTCATAGTGTAATAAAAATTAGATCTAAACTTCCATTTTAAAACATTAATTATTATTAGAAGCTTAAATGTGATCTAATTTTTATTACGTTATAGCTTTAGAAAAAAATCAATATTTTGAAAGGATTTGAGCTCAGCTTTCATTTTAAAAAAGTTTTAAATTTCTAACTATTAATACTGAATAATTGTAAGCATTTAAAAATCGAGTAACTTTTTGAATGATTTTTTTAAATTGGCTATAAATATGGAATTGGAGTCTAAAATTTTCGTTTTCCAAGCGGCCAGTTTTCGTGTATCCACCAAAATCTGCATCTCTGTAAGACTCGTGAATTCTCTTTTTTACGATAAAAGGTTATTCCTTTCGTAATTGTTCCTATTATGAAGCGGAAAACTCTTTTGACTCGTGCTACATCTTTAAATGATGGATTTTCGAGTGATCTTTATGAAAATCCAACACTATAAGCTAGATCCGTTCGCGTTCAAGTATATTAGTGCCCCAAATTTTTTGGGGTTTCCTTTTCCTAAATTGTGAATTCCCTGAGGTTCTCAACATTGGCGTAGAAACTGATTTTCAATCTGAAAAATTAAAACGTTCTAAAATCTTTTTGCCAAATGCTTGCTGACTTATAGTTATTTCGTCATCTTTTTGTTTGATTCCAGTCCTAAAAAATATGAAGCTTTCCGAGAGATAATCTTGAATTCTGTGTTTAATTTTTGTAAAAAAATTTTCAAATTTTCTGAATTTGTAGCAGCAACTAACCCATCATCTACATATAGAGCTATTATAATAATTTTTTTGTTTAATCTCTGTATGAGCATAGAAGGATCTGTATCATTGACTGAAAATCCAAGGCTAATGGTATATTTACTAAAACGTTTGAACCATCACATAGGAGCTTTTTTCAAACGATGTAAGCTTTTTTGAAGTTGACATACGTTATCAGAACCATCATCATAACTTTCTGGTTGCTACATGTAGATAACCTCGTCCAGATCACCGCATAAAAATGCTGTTGATACTTTTCGCGGAATTAAACGCAACAGTTCACTTGCAGCTATACTTAAAATTGAATTTATAGTCCCCTTTTTCAGTCAAACTTCCAACTGGACTAGAAGTTTGACTATATTCAATACCATAGCGTTGACCGAAACCTATTATAACTTATTTCTCTTCGTAGTGACAGATTGAACAATCTAAATTGGTTTTCGCTCTGTAAACCTATTTAGATGGAATTGCTTTTGTAAATATGACTTTATCCACATTTAATTTTCATTTAATGATTTCATTTCACTAACTATAACTTTTTCACATTGATGACTATCCCTGCTTGAAAGAGGATGTAAAACGGGCAGAGTTCTAGTACTCATAAATATTGCCTATCTTTTCATTTATTTGCAAGATTTCAGGAAAATAAATACTTGTAGTATGTACCATGAACATTATTCAGTTGAATTTTTAAATAAATTCATTCGTTATTTTTGTGGGATCCGGAACTGCAACCAGAACCCAGCACAGTATAGATGAGATGAAAGTATAAGGTTTTAAGGTCATAAATGAGTACACGAGTGATACAGTTTAAGCGTATATTAGCTGAGACCAGGGATACAGTCGGTAATCGAGCGAGAGAGTGAACGCTCGCACGTTAACATGTTAACTTGTCTCTAGGGCGTAGGGTCGTCTGTATAGTACATGATTGGTTACTTATACTACCTCACACATACACATCCCCACAATAGTCCCCCCTTTTTTTTTTATTTAATTTACAATTGCACTTACTTGTGCCCTTATTATTATAATAATTCAATCACACCATGGTCGATTACATACATTGTATTCTAGTACTTATGTACTCTCATTCATTCCGTGCCTAACTATATTTACAAAATTAGTTATTATGTCTGACTCCATATATTTGACATTTTGCATTTTACATTATTAATACAAATTTAGATATTTTTGCTTTACACATAGCTGAAAAAAATTATTTTACATTTGCATGGTTTACCATTGTATATTCTTGATACGCACTACAATGCTTAATTAGTATTTATTATTGCACTCCGCGCTTAATTGCACTTATCCTTACTGTGCTTAATCGCACTTAAATACATATATAACTTTCAATGCTTACTTGCACTTACACATACTGTACATACTTGCTTGCATATGTTAATTGCACTATATACATTCTATTGCGCCAATGCATTCATTACTTTGTGCTTAATTGCACCTATACACATTTTATGGCTCTAATGCATTCATCATTACTGTATATACATTTATATGTCTCCATGCTTTCACACATTTTAAATACATATAAAATGACATTAATTTTTTTTCAATGATTTTTATACAAAATCGATACACATTTATATGCGTTTAATGCACTCAGACTGTTAAGAATACACTGCATGTGCGAAAATTTCATTTTTAATACATTTTTAATTATTATTTTAGTACAGTATAGTGCAAAAATATGTTCATTGCGCTAAATGCGCTGAATACCATAAAAAATTATTTATATAACATATATTTGCACTCACATTTCTGACGTTAGTCACACTCATACTTGCACTCTCACATGCATATACACTATCACTACACTGGGTTTATAGCCTTTCTTCATCTGTGTTCAAGATGTTGTAGTCAGTTGACTTCTCGCGCGCCGAAGATTTCGAGCGTCCACTTCCTAGTATTCTTAGGAAGGTTGTGAACAAAAGCTCTTCAAGTGGCTTGTCATCGACGAACAAGGTGGGTAAGCGGTACTCTACTTTTTCGTGCACTGTCCTTCGTATCGCGTTCTTATGATGAATAAAGCACCCTTGAACTGCTCTTCAAACTCCTCGAAAGCAATCTCTGCCAGCCTTAACTGATGTCGGTATCCCATATCCGTTGATGCCAGGATACGGCGAGAGAGGTCATCCTTGATTTTAATGACGTCTTGCATCGTTAAGAAAGTTGAACACAGGTACACTAAAATTGAGATAGAAAGCCCACTAAAGTTTATCAGAAATAAGGTCACAGAGGTATTCCTATAAAACAGGAACTCAGTCCAATAGGAACGCACCAAAGCTACCTGAATAAAAAAAAGAAAAAAAATGAACATTAATTCACATAATAAATAACATATATACATAAAAAAAATTAAAAAGAGAAAGAAAAAAATAATGAATTAATGTAATATAATCAGTGTTACATCCTTACTCATACTTCAATCATTCTTTACTTTCCTACGATACTTAAAACTACTTACAAAAGCGGGCGGAGCATGATTCCCTACATCAGCGCTAACATCTAACCTAACTACTTTTCTAGTCGCAGCCTCTTTATAGTCCTTTTTAAGGATGCTGTCGGTTCTATTTCTTCTTAAAATGTTAGGCATGAATCTATCCTTCTTTGGTCTTTAAGGAACCGTACTTGGGTTTTCAATGCTCCTGCCTTCGTCACTCTGTGCAATATTGGCAATGTCTAGCTGACTGACCATTGTCGGTTCATCTAAGTGACGATTTTGCTGGTCTACTTCGGCCAGGGTTGCCTCGTCTACTGGATTGATTTTGTCCAAGACTTCATTTGACCGCTCTTCCACTGCGCCCTGCACATCTGCGCTATGGTGGACTTCCACCTCGACCAGCGTTTGTTTTTCTTGTGCTGAGTTTTGCGAGGCGTTGTACGATGGCGATGTAAGCGGGTGCCTTTACTCTCGTGCATTCTCCTGCACTGGCTGCTCGACCGGAGTCAACTGTTCCTCGCTTCTTAAAAAGAAAGCTGGTTTTAATCTATCGGTCGATACAACCACGTTTCCACCACTTTTCTCTATGGTATAATTCCTACCACTATCTTGCCTCGATATGACTTTGTGAGGTCCTGTGTATGGACGAGTGAGGGGTGGTTCAACCGCTTTCACTTTTTCGAAAACATGGGTGCAGCGACTCAGTTCCTTAAACACAAACGGCTTGATTGTACAATGGTGTGCAGCAGGTACTGGCTTAATTTGTCTCATCTACTCCTTAAATTCCACCAGAAATTTGCCAGAATTATATGCACTGATCTCACGGAACTCGCAAAGATCACCTGGTACAGTCAATGTTGTACTGTATAGAAACTCAGCCGGGCTCGCCCCCGTATCTAATCTTAAACGAGTGCGCAGACATAGCATTACGGTAGGAAAAACTCTGGTCCACTCCGCAGTGTCCATGTGACACACAATTGCAGTCTTAAAATCTTGGTGCCATCTCTCGACGATACCATTGGAGGCTGGGTGGTATGGTGTTCTAACTTTCTTACACCCAATATAATGTTATAGTTGTTTAAACAACTGCGCCTCGAATTGCCTTTCCTGATCACTCGTTATGATCACGAGTGCGCCAAACCTCGCCACCCAACTATCATAAAAAGCGCGTGCAACTGTGGGAGCGGATACATCTTGCAGTGGAACTGCCTCTGGCCACCTTGAAAATCTGTCTATCATTGATAGAATATATCTGTATCCTTAATATGATGGTAGTGGATCCTCAAGATCCACATGAACATGGGTAAAACGAGCGTCTGGCTTGGTGAACTAAGAAGGCAAAAATTTATTCTCGCAAGAGATTTTTTATTTTTGACAATCAATGCATGACTTGCACCATGCTGCTATATCCTGATTCATTTTGGGCCATGATTATTGCTGTCTAAACAGCTTAGCTGTTACTTTGCCCGAAGGATGCGAGTTTTGATTGTGAAAAAAGTTAATGACATCCTGCCTCAATTCTTTGGGGATGTAAGTGCGAGAAACTTGATCTACCAACTCGACGTATAAAAAGGTCTTTCAGCTCCCCACTGTAGCCTAATTAACTTGAGAGGGTTTTTAATTCTTGATCCTCCAGCTGCTTTTTTGCTGATTCTTCTAATAAGAAAAGCGTGGGAAACCTTACATCCTCAATTCTCGATAAGGAATCTGCTACCACATTATCTTAACTGGGCAAGTAGTATATCTGCGAGCTAAATTCTGCTATATACGATAGTCTTTTACTACGAATTGCAGGGCAATCCTCTGCATTTTGTGCAAGCGCATATACTAGTGGCTTGTGTTCGGTATAAATTTTAAACTCTCCACCCTCTAGATAATACTTGAAATATTTGAGCGCTTCGTATATAGCTGATAATTCCTTATCTAAAACGCAATAATTTCTTTGCACGGGCGTAAATTTTTTAGAGAAGAAAGCTAATGGTTGCCATGAGTCATTAACTAATTGCTCTAGGGACGCACCCATCGCGAAATTCGAAGCATCCGTCACGACTCTCACCTCTGCATTTTCCGCTGGGAATGCTAAGTAAGCTACTTCTGCTAATTCTTTTTTAGTTTTTTCAAATGCGTTCTCAGCTTCCTTTGTCCATACTACAGGGCGTTTATCTTTTTTCTTTATATCACTAATTAATGCATTTAAATGGCGCTACATTTTGGCTGCATGCGGTAAACATTTCCTATTGAAATTAATCATGCCTAAATACCTACGCATGTCATCTTTACTCTCTAGCTTCGGAAATTCCGTTATAGCTTTCACTTTTCTTGGGTCCAGGCGGAACCCTTCTCCGCTTACCTGGTGTCCAAGGAATATTAACTTGGAAACACCGAATTTGCACTTGTCCACGTTCAGACGCAAATGAAACTTGGCAAGTCTCTCAAATACCGTCTTTAGATGTACCTTGTGCTCCTCTGTCAATGAAGATTCAACGAGAATATCACCTACGAATGCAAATGCAAAATCTAAACCCTGCAGGAAGAGATTGACGTACCTCTGGAAGGTTTGAGAGGCATTTCTGAACCCGAACGTCATCACAAGATACTCAAAAAGGCCGAAAAGCGCAATGACTGCAGTTTTAGGCACTCCAGAAAGATTGGTATCTGCAAAAACGCTTGCTCGAGGTCCAGCGCGGAGAACATACTTTTATTATGCAAATTACTTATGAAGTCATATGAATGCGACAAGGGATACCTGGGGGCTTATTCAGTAATACCGTAATGTCTAGCGGCAAGCTTAACGCCGACGCGCGCATGCGCAGTAATCATTTTTCAGCAAATACGATCGAATATCGCAAACGTTATCAGAGATCGTGTTGACGTAACGACGAAAATCTTCTAAACTGAAGCGCTAAGTCGATTTTATCGACAAATTTTCAACCAATTTGAAGCTTGGTTGTAAATCGTACGTTAAACTGTAAAACGTTATATTATGCATAACGTATGTAAATACATTGACAGAAAAGATTTCTAGAAGCAAAAGAATTACTCCGATTTGATGTGATCATTCAAATGGAAAAATAATTTCTTAGATGTAGGTAACTAGATGTTTAAATTAATTTCTTGCTTCACAGATTTTAAGTTATATCCAAGAGGATCGAGATATCTTTTCTGTCAGTGTATGTATATACCTATATATATATATATATAAAGGGGACATTATTTTATTATTATTTACATTAGTGATCATAAAAATTATTTGTAATCATACATGATTAAATGATAAATTGTGTGTAATTTAAAATTTAATTGGATCTGCAGGTTTTAAAGTGACTTATATGTACTTTAATAAAAACAAACAGAAAAAATTTTTATAAATATTGTTTTAAATAAACTTATCTTATCACCAATGAAAAATGTTTTTTAATAAAATTATATATTAATCTAAATTTGCATTTTATATTCTATAGCAACAACTACAGTTTCTCGATTGAATTGTTGTTTACTGCAGAACTTAAAAATATTGG
The DNA here is from genome assembly GCA_017163975.1 of Anastatus disparis. Classification (NCBI taxonomy): domain Eukaryota; kingdom Metazoa; phylum Arthropoda; class Insecta; order Hymenoptera; family Eupelmidae; genus Anastatus; species Anastatus disparis. The sequence goes on along the minus strand of JAFFSR010000291.1, from coordinate 499,843 downwards.
TTTTCAAAATTTCGTCTTTCAAAATGAAAATGTTGGCTTGTATAATGTTGAGTTAGAAGAATATATAATAGAAACATGAATACAGATATATTTCTAATATGAATGTTACGTGTTGTGTGTTTTAAGTCAAATACTGTTAAAATTCCTTTTTTCTCTGTATTGGAATTTAAAATGAATGGATCATGATATTTTTTCTAATTATTATTTTGCTTATATAATTATTAGTATATAATTTAAACAAGTTATAAAATATTACTTAAGTTTTCATAATGTCCCAATCAACTGTCCATTTGAAATCCTGATACTAAATGTGTGGAGAATACAAGATCTAATATAAATCTCCAAAAAACTAGTAAAATTATAATTTATTTGCGTATAAATATGTCAAAACCTCAAAAAATTTTTTTTGTTATCATGTTAATTTTTATGTAATAATTATTTGAAATTATTTTAATTTCGAATATTTATGTTGTAAATGTCTGTTGTAAAAGATTTAATGATAAACTAAAAAATTTTTTCATATGTGTTTATCGATTACTTGAAAGAGTAGAGTCCTTAACGCTTTTCGACGTCGAAACGTTAGGTCAATCGTTATCGTTAAAAAGTTAGTGAATAACCCCTCTGCCAGGGACCATAACCTTATTTAATTTACGATCATCGCCGCAAATTCGTCAGCTACCATCCTTCTTGGGTACCATATGGATGGGTGTAGTCCATGGAATTTTCGAAGATCTACAAATTCCCTCCTTGACCCATTTCTCAAATGCCTTCTTTACGGCCTTTAGCTTCTCTGGTGGAAGTCTTTGTGGCCTTTGTGCAACGGGACGGCCCGTTATCTTAATATAATGGTATACGCCCCAGTGTTTTGCCGGCAAGGGATCTTCTATACCAATTATTAAAGGATACTGGCTTAATAATTTAGCGTATTTATTGCCCGGGTCTACGATCGATACTTAAACTAAAGTGGCGGTTTTGTTGAACCCTTTCACGGACTCTTGTGTCTCACCATCCACTAGTTTTCTTCTCGTAAAATCTGGTAGTAAATGGTACTGTTCAAGCATGTCACCGCCTAAAATTGCATATTGCACGTCTGTCACGATAAATGTCCAACCGAATCGTTTATTTTTAAACCCTAGGTCTAATTGCATATGGATTGTACCATATGTGCTTATTCGCGTATTGTTAGCGGCATACAATTGGAACTTGATATGTTGCTCGCGTTGACCTTTGTTTTTTGAAACAAGTAAATTTTTCGCACCCGAATCTATTGAAAATGTTTTTCCCGAGACTCTATCTTTAACGTGGAGACGTATTGACTCGATACCGGACGTGCACGCCTCATTTATGCGCCAGTCTTGAAGTTTAACGGCTTATTAGACTCTACTTACCTATTCAGACTTCTAGTATTACTTTTCGATTTAAAACTATTACTTCTTTTAAAATTTTTATTTACGACGTCCGAATTTCTCCATGTGCAGGGTTTAATACATCTATAGGCCGAATTAAACATAATATTTACAAAATTTATTCGCAGATCTACTTCTATTTGTATCTCTATTATCGCGATCGCAAGATCTCGGTTATCTCTCATTGGCGTAATCGCGCTTCTTATTTAACTGATCTCAAACGACCGCCTCTATTTTAGCTATTACTTCCACGTCGTCTTTGACTTTTTTGACGGCGTTTATCTCTTTTGCTTTTTTGCAGGTTTTTGTAAACTTCACCTGCGTGCCTGACAAGCAGTGCTTCGTCCGTATCTGGACCGTATCCAGCCAAATAACATTTAATAGTTGTCGAGAGGTTATACCTCCACGCCTCGAGCACCATCTGCCGTGGGATCCAGCCTTTTGCTATTTTTAGCATTTTGCTTAAAAACAATGAAGGCTTCTTATCTCCCATCTTATAACCAGCGAAAACGATGTTGAATTCACTTTCGGCGGATCTTCCGTATTTTTCTAATAAATGTTTCTTTAACCCTTCGTATCTTTGTCCCGGCAGCAGTAATTTAGTGATCTCGGACGTTTCGTACGTTACGCTTTTGTCAAGATTAGTAACCAACGCGTAGAACTTCGCGTTATCGTCAATCGGCCCTAAGAGGTTAATCTGGCTTTCGAAAATGTTAAACCACGTATCCGGGTCGTGTTGCCAAAATGGTGAGTTAATATTTCTAATACTGTGATGGTAACTGCTGCCACCTATACCCGGTGTAGGTGTGAGGTCTGCTTGGTTGGTCTCTACGGCGTCTACTCGCCTATGGTTATCTACTGTTGGTATGAGGCCTGCCGATGGTATGTTGCCTTCTGTTGGTACGTTACCAACCGCGTTAGTATTACCGACCATAGCTACAGGGTTCCCTTTGAAGTAGGGTTTCATGAGGCCAGGAGCGCATACTTTTGCCTTTAATACGTCGATCTCATAAAGCATTTTTTCTACTAATTTATCGCGTTCTTCTAATTTCGCGAGCAAGGCTTTATTATCTTCCGTACATTTATTACGTGATTGATGCATTCTCTCGCGGTATATCTTATCTTGCGTCCTAAAAAATTCTTCGTACCTGCTTTCTATTTGCGATCTAGTTGCACCTTTTTGCGCGGCTCCCCCCACTGCCCCAAGCGGACCACTTTACACTTTTTGCAAACCTAACGTAATTGCAGCACGAACGGTTAAAAAAATAAATAATTGACAATACACGATTTTACTAAATAAATAAACACTCAAACGAAAAATTACAAAAATTATATACAATATAAATACATTTTAAAAGGAAATACACAAATTATTTACGACTCGTAAACAATTTATGAACAATCTATGTACAAATAAATAAATTAATCATGACACGAAATAAATAGATAAGGGTACACGAATCAAATAAATAATAAATAAATAGTGGTACACGAATCAAATAAATAATAAATAAATAGCGGTACACGAATCAAATAAATAATAAATAAATAGCGGTACACGAATCAAATAAATAATAAATAAATGACGGTACACGAATAAATAATTAATAAATAAATAACGCTACACGAATAGATAATTAACGACCACGCCCGTATATACAATTGTGTACTTATAACAATAAAATCGCAATAAGATTACTCTGTTCCCTAGTATAAAATTCTTGCTTTGTTTACGAGATAAAATTTAAGCCTTACGCGTCTTGTTTACGCTATTCGACTATAACTACTAAACTTTTCAAAACACAAAAGGTCACGTTCTAACGGCTTTCGGTCTCCTAACAATCTTGAATAGTCACCTCACGTTTATTCTAGAATTTTCGGTTGTATAACGAATTTCTTTTAAATAAAATTTCTTTCGCAAAATTTCTTTGTCTTTAGAAATTTTTGAACTTTGTCTTTTATCAGTGCGCTTCGCATTAATTTTTCGCACTTAATAATTTAACATTTATAACACTTAGTGTATATAACAATTTTACAATTGAAGGCCCGGATGCAATAAAGGCATTTACGCTCGGAGCACGTAAAACTGAAGTCACTTGGTAGTAAAAATTTCATTTTCTTCAAATAAATTTCAAAGAATTTGACGTTGTAAAACTCATCATGCCGCATCTTTTTTATATTAACAGTTTTTTTATAAAATTTTTATTTTTTAAGAAAAAAATTAAAAACAAGAAAATTTTTTACATTAAATTTTAATATTTTTTTAAACTTAAATCGTTGTGATTCGAGTAAATATTAACCGATTTCGCTGAAATTTGAAATATATTTTCTAAATATCATAGCGAAACTTATGATAATGATAAAAAGTGTTAATTCTTAAATAGTTAGTCGCAATTGATTATTAATTAATACAAATTACAAATTGTGCGTATATAATGTTCTCGAGAAAAAAGTATCGAGGGAACTTTCAAGTACAAGAAACTTATAGCGAGAAAGTTTTTGGTTTCTGTATAAAGAAGATTTGTGGAAAGTTTCAAATCGATTAATGAATGATTAAAAAAAATATAACAACATTTACAAGTAGAGTGCATGCGGTCGAGCGCTGCAATTTTCTTATAAGTTAGATTCTCAGTGAATATTACGTCAACTCAATGACTCCTTGTTAGTATTATTTGGGAAAAGCAATAATACAAATATAACAATGTATATATATATACTATACGAAATATATATTTACACGAACAAAATTCATAATAATGTTTATATAGAAGAAGAGTGAACGTACACACGCATATATGTTTACTTTTATAAATATAAATCTTAAAATTATATTGTTTAAAAATATTACATTTTATGTTTTTAGAAAACTCATATTAGTAATGCGAAAGAAAAAAAGATTTTAAGAGACAAAATAAAAAAGAAATCCTTTGAAACAATCAAAAAATCAGTATTAAACAAAAATCTGTAATGTGATTATTGAATTATTAAATAATTACATTACAGATTTTTGTTTATTTATTTGTTTATTTATTTATTTGTTTATTTATTTAGTTATTTGTTACATCTTATGTTTTTAGAAAACTCATATTATTAATGCGAAAGAAAAAAAGATTTTAAGAGACAAAATAAAAAAGAAATCCTTTGAAACAATCAAAAAATCAGTATTAAACAAAAATCTGTAATGTGATTATTGAATTATTAAATAATTACATTACTGATTTTTGTTTATTTATTTGTTTATTTATTTATTTGTTTATTAATTTAGTTATTTGTTACATCTTATGTTTTTAGAAAACTCATATTATTAATGCGAAAGAAAAAAAGATTTTAAGAGACAAAATAAAAAAGAAATCCTTCGAAACAATCAAAAAATCAGTATTAAACAAAAATCTGTAATGTGATTATTTAATTATTAAATAATTACATTACAGATTTTTGTTTATTTATTTATTTGTTTGTTCATTTATATGTTTATTTACTTTTAATAAATATCATATTGTTATATTTGTATTATTGCTTTTTCCAAATAATACCAACAAGGAATCATTGAGTTGACGTAATATTCACTGAGAATCTAACTTATAAGAAAATTGCAGCGCTCGACCGCATGCGCGCTACTTGTAAATGTTGTTATATCTTTTTTAATTATTTATCAATCGATTTGAAACTTTCCACAAATCTTCTTTATACAGAAACCAAAAACTTTCTCGCTATAAGTTTCTTGTACTTGAAAGTTCCCTCGATACTTTTTTCTCGAGAACATTATATACGCACAATTTGTAATTTGTATTAATTAATAAACAATTGCGACTAACTATTTAAGAATTAACACTTTTTATCATTATCATAAGTTTCGCTATGATATTTAGAAAATATATTTCAAATTTCAGCGAAATTGGTTGATATTTACTCAAATCACAACGATTTAAGTTTAAAAAAGTATTAAAATTCAATGTGAAAAATTTTCTTGTTTTTGATTTTTTTCTTGAAAAATAAAAATTTTATAAAAAAACTGTTAATATAAAAAAGATGCAGCATGATGAGTTTTACAACGTCAAATTCTTTGAAATTTATTTGAAGAAAATGAAATTTTTACTACCAAGTGACTTCAGTTTTACGTCCTCCGAGCTTAAATGCCCTTATTACATCCGGCCCTTCAATTTATACTTAATATTGTTTTATTGACAAGTGGGAAATTTTTGGAAGCAAGAAAAAAAATCAATTACTTAATATTTGAATAATTTAGCGTCTTGTTTGACCAAGTAAATCTCGGCAGCTTGCTCCTATAAAAGAGGCAAAAAGCCAGTAGGCGCAGAACTTTCAGGACGTCCTATGCTGCGCAAGATGATATGTATGCAATAATTCGCTGTTTCGATTGACTCGATTGCTCCAGAGGCTCGTACCTATAAAAGAGGCGAAAAGCCAGTAGGCACTTACCCCCAAAACGCTCTTTTGTCGCACGAAACAGCATCAATTTTTTAAAAAAAAACTAAATGTTTTATACTCTTCCCATGTGTTAAATATATATACATTTATATGTACATAACTTAACCGAGAAAATATAAAAAAAAACCCCCTGAACTGACTATCAAGACGATTTACACTTGATTTTCATCTGTTATTATGTTTTCTAGCAAATATTTGCTCGTTACCATGCTCCGCTCGCGCACGGAATACAATAGATTACATACAATGTGCGCGCAGTACTTTAATCGCACTTGCTTCTCGGAGCTATATACAATCTTTTTTATGATACCTGTACGCGACTTAACTGCGCATTACAGTGTATCTTACAATTTATGTACTCTTAATTTTCCGTGCACTGTACGCGACTTAATATGCGCCTAACAGTACACAGAATTCTCAGACTATCTGCAGCTTATGCAGAAGAGAAGATTAATGCTTTTTTCTGCGCTGCCAAATAGTTCTTTTAAACGAAAATGAGCCTCAACTTATTACCTTTTCTACTCCTGAATAGAGCGGCGTGCTGCTTCGCTTCCTCTCCTTGACCTGCCGGTCGGCGGTAATGACTGTCGATGAGAGAAGATTCCTCACGACGCGGCTTGAAGTTCTTGCAGAGAACTTGCCCTTGAAGAACTCGGTGTCACCAAACATGAAGTCCGGGACTCAGACCAGAACCCAGCACAGTATAGATGAGATGGAAGTATAAGGTGCTGAGGTCATAAATGAGTACACGAGTGATATGGTTTAAGCTTATATTAGCTGAGACCAAGGATACAGTTAGTAATCGAGTGAGAGAGTGAACGCTTGCACGCTAAAACGTTAACTCGTCTCTACGGGGTAGGGTCATCTGTATAGTACATGATCGGTTACTTATACTACTTCACATATACACATCCTCACAGTTTTTAATAACTTTGGGTTCAAATATTATAAATTAAAATTTCTCGATTTTATACCATAAATCCAAAGTTATTAAAAAGTAATAAATGAACTTATTTAAAAATTTAACTTAATCATGTTCACGATGCATACTACAAGCTAATGTATTTATTTTCCTGAAATTTTGCAATAAAATTAAAAGGTAGGCAATATTTATGTACAGGTGTAGGGTTTATTTTACATCTCCTTAAAATGATTAAGGGTTTATATAAATATCAATAAAATTTTCAGTGTTCTCCATAGCATTCATGTAGTCTCGAAAGTAATTGGGTTTTCTTAGTTTTGAGCAATCTCTCAAGGTTTTCATAGGTGATGACGTTCGTTTTATTTGTGAATTTCAATCGGTTTGCTTCATTATAAGCAATTTTGTGTACAGCTCGATTTGAGGTTAAAGTAATTTCTTTAGCAACGTGAATTCCAGCCTTTAGGGCATGGCGCCACCATGAAGAACTTACGTGCAAGCACGAAATCAACAGCGGCTGACGCGAAAAACTCAAATGGTTTCGACGCTTTATTTGAATATGCAAACGACTCGCAAAAACGTAAGGGAAAATCTCAACTGCTTTAAGAGCATGACGAAGCTGTCCGCCTTCTAATAATATTTCCAATCCTAACTTATGAATAAACGATGCGTTTAATCGAGTTTTTTTGCTACAAAGAAAAGATTTGTAAGATTAAACTCTAGTGCGGACAACTCAAGAAATCCACCAAAATATTATACATACAAAGTTATAATAAAAACTTTCAATATATCGTATTTTAAGGTTAGGTTTGTCTAGTTTGATATCTAATTTCCAATCCAAGCTCATAAAAAAATAACAAGTCCAAATGATTTTTTATTTTAACAAAAATTATTGTATTAATATAGCTTTAGTGCGGACAAGTCATTATATTTGTTTAATTTATGAATTTAAAAAGATATTGATAAAATAAAAAAAGCAAAACTCGATTGCTGCAGCTCCGACATGCCGTTAAGACAACGACAAAAATCTATTGCATGAAATTCTATCAAAAGTAGCTTCCGATGTTATGAAATTTATAGCTAAAGCAAACGATATAAACAAAGAAACTGTTTGCAATGAGATTTCGATGAGGAAAATGAAATAAATGGAAGAAGACAAAGCTTATCTAGAAGACAAAATACTCGCTATAGAAAAAATTAAAGATTCTAGACTTTGAAAAAAACGTTAAAACAACATTGTTATAAAGGGTTTTAAACCTATTTCTAATAATATTGTAAACGATTTACAAACATTTTTTAAGTCCAAGCTAGAAATCGATAGCGTAGAGATAGTCAAGATAACCTTTATTAAACTTACTAAAGGTGCCTCATTGCTTATAGTAAAATTGGCTAATCAAGATATTAAACGGAATATGATGACCAACAAACACAAAATAATTAATAGTAAATTTCTCATTTTTAATGACGACACTCCTACAGAGCGAGATATTCATAGGCAGATAACTAAAATCGCGAAAGAAGAGAGAAAAAAAGGAATCAACGTACTAATAGGTTATATGAAGTTAACTATCAATAGTATAACTAAAGTAGGGAAAGAAGTCGTAGTACAATGGGCTACATAAGCAGAAAAGTGATATGAAAGCTGATTCAATTTTTAGATCAATAAAAATTTGTTATCAAAAGTGATTCTTGTAGATAATTATATTTCCTATCAATATCTGTTTCCCTCAAACTCCCTATGTTGCATAAAAATAGCAGAATTTTAAAAAATCATGCGACATTCCAAGAAATTTTTAAAATTTTATTTATGGGTATAATTGAAAAAATGTGTATATATGAAATTCTGTGTGTGTGTGTGTGCGCGCGTGTACATATATATATATATATATATATATATATATATATATGGGCAATTCTCTGACAAATCAAATGATCAAAATTTTTTTTCCCGTAAAAAATTTTTTTAATATCCTCCTCTAACCCACAAAGTATCTTGAATTTTAGATTATTTCTGTGCTTACTTTTGAAGCTATACAATATCAAAGTTTGGCTGTTCCCTAATTTTTTCGATTTTTAATTATTTCTAGCTCCAGAAATAAGCATTTTTTGCTTTATGTTTATTAATACTTTTTTTAGGAAAGTTTCTGAATTTTTAGAAAAAGATATTTATTAAGTCATATAACCACATTAGAAGTTATATATATATATATATATCGAATTCGAATCTTAAAATCTAAGAATTTGTGAGTTCACTCCATCCAACGCATACCAAAAAATTCATACCGATACATTTTCTTAGTACAAAAGCATCTACTTAAATCTTAGAATGACTGTTCAGTTTTATTTTCTGCTAAAAGTAAGAATAGCATTCAAATTATATCAATCATAAATTGATTATTTAGCTTTTCCAAATGACAATGTTTCATCTTAGAGTCAGAGATTTAAATCAAGACTGATGAATATACATTCTTGGTGAATAAAACAAATGATCTGTAAAGAGCCCAGCGTTGATTCATATAGAAGAATTATTCAATTCTTCAATAACCAAAAATTAGCATATCGACTATTGATTAAATTCAACTTTCACGCTATAACAAAAAATTATAAAAATGAAATGTAATACGAGTTGTACCAAATAACTTGTCAATATTTATTTCTAATCTGCATACAATTATAAGTAATTTTTTTTAATGCCATATCTTTTCATAATTTTAACCTGGAAATCATACAAAAATTATCACAAAGTATACAGTTTTTATTTTCTAAATGTCAAAGTATTAACTTCAGAAACGCTGCCAAGTGTTTTGGCGTAATGTTTTCTCATAGAGCTCATTGAGTTAAAGTAATTTAATTGAATTTTTTTTAAATGTGATTTCAATGTACAAAACATAATTTCTACCCTAGTAGAAAAAATTCTGGATTTACGGTGTCATTATGGTGTATTTTATGGTTTGCAACCATAATATGGCCACAATCCCAGTCTTATTTCAATGGAATATGGCCAGCTTATGGACTTGATGAAACCACAAACCCAGTCTTATTTTGACGGAATATGGTCAGCTTATGGACTTGACAAGAAATACAAATTTATGATTTTAAAAAAGATAATTAAAATTTTGGAATAATAATTAAGGAAATTGTAATTTAGAATTATCAGAAAATGATTCATTTCAATAAATTATCATCATATATTATTAATTTTTGTAAACTATTTATTTTTATAATCAACAATAACACATTTAAGTTTCATTTATAAAGTTATAGTTAATGGTCTGATATTATTTACAATTAATAACAATTACTTGTTAATATATCACTCGAATAGACAAAGATTATGATGAACATACAAACTTTATAGGTTATGATTTATTTTAAAAATAAATTTTTTGTTAATATAAATTAATGAGATATTAGAAATAATTAAATATTAATTGTATTTACACTCATATAAAATATCAATCAATTAAGAATTTAAGGTATCAGGCCCAAATTTGAGTCTAAAATAAAAATTAAATTTAAATGTCATAATAATTTTTTTATAATAATATTGTTTGATAAAAGTTTTTTTACCTTATATATATAAAATACTTAGATATATAAAATTTGGCCCATGAATAATTTTAAATAATCTCATAAAATGATTAAAATTCTTTCCTTTATTCGAACACTTGATTTTGGTGGTCACTGCAAGCTTTCTCAGCCAATTTTCAACGAATTGACTTCAAAATTTATTTATTCTATTTCATTTTATTTATTTAATTTCCAGAGATCTTTAATTTATATATATATTCACAAAATAACACTTTAAAAAAAAAAAGAAAAAGAAAAAGAATTTAAAAGTTTGTCGAACAATTGGTTAAAAATCAATTGAGAAAGCTTACGACAACCACCAAATTGAAAAAATCACATTTTTTACTAATCAAAAGAATTTTAAGCATTGAATGAGATATTAAAAATTATTCATAGACTTTGTAAATAAATTTAGAATATTCTGTCTATTATAATATCAATACAGATCCATGTAATGTAGGTTGTATTGTAATTTCACTTTAAAGGAGTTGGTGGCAAGTTTCATTTTTGGTCTAGCGACAACTAAAATATTTAATAATATACATGTTAGAATATTTTTTTTTAAATTATGGCACTCAAAGTTCTAAAATTTTGCAAATAATTTTAAAATGTCCTACTGTAACATAATGTCAATGCAAATCAATGTAATCTAGGTTGTGAAAAATGTATTATTCTTTATATTATATTAGTATATTCTCACTGTATAAGGACGTTTTTAATTTATAACGATAGGTGGCGTATATTATAAAACTTTGATTATGGCCATCTATAATTTTTGAATATACTTTTCTGTACTACTATAAAATCCTTTTTTCTAAGTTAGATAACGGAGAGACCCGCTCGAAGTCGGACGTATCTCTCGCTTTGTTTATTCGTCACTTTCTTACAATAAAGTTTTGTTACTTAAATATTAGATTAAGAATATATACAGAGTTTCTTTTATTATCTTCCTTTTCCTAACATAGGTTGTATAATAAAACATAATATTGAATTCTATAGTTTGAAAAGAAGTAGTCTGGTACGTATCATATAAAAGGACTCATCATAGACTAAATCAAATATAAAACCGCTTACCAACTTTTTTAAGCAAAATAACAGTAAAACATAAATTAAATTCATATGGATTGATACGATGTTGGAGGAAGATATTTTCAAGCAATATACAGAGTATCATAGCTTTAATTACTATAGTTAAAAAAAAATCTAAGAAGTATCACATGAAACATTTTATTTGATATAGACTAAAAATGAAACTAGCCATCAAGCTTTTTAAAGTGATATTATAATTTCATTTTTACTTATTTATTTCTAAAATTATAGCATTTACAATCATAAGACTTTGTAAATAGTTTTAGAATGTTCTGCCTAGCATAATATCAATATAAATCCATATATTGTGGATTGTATTGTAATTTCACTTTGAAAAAATTGGTGATAAGATTAATTTTTGGTTTAGTTACAAACAAAATATTTCATAATACACATATTCGTTTTAGAAGCCTGGTATTGAGTATTGAGTTTTTCAACTGACTAACAAAACTTAAGAACTACATTAGCGCGTCTATTTTCAAAGATTAGGGTTAGGTTAAGATGTTGAATATAAAGTCATATCAGAAAATTAGGTCATAATAAAAAAAATTCATTTTTAATTAAAATCTGAAGAATAGTAAATAAAAAAATACTAAAGAAGAGTAGAGAAAGTTCACAATTAAAGTTGAACTTGTTATACTATAAATAAGAGTTTATTATAGTAGTATGCACAAATCACACATTAGAATAAGTCCATGTTATGGTCAACTTATGGTGAAATTGACAGTGTAATTACACCGTACAAATATGGCCATATGTTGGTGGACACGCCATAATTTATGCTAAACTTTCTAACAGGGTATTAAAAAAAAATTAGTGATTTCGAGAGAGTGATTAGGAAGTAGGAATAAAGAGTCAGGGATGGATAAAAATAGAGTAAAAATGAGGATCAATCTAAGATAGAAAGACAGAGAGGAACTGAGGACGTAAGAAAAGAGATGGTGAAAGCGTTAAATCAGAAATAAAAAAAATGATCAAAGAGCTACGCTAAGAAAATTATTTTTTAAAAACTTGTTTTATAAAAACAGTAGCAAATAACTTGTATACAAATTTTAGAGCAAATCTATCGAGTAGTTTACGTAAAATAGATAAAAAAAAAAAGAATAACATTTTTTTTTAATTTATACAAATTTTTTGAAATTGAAACTATTTTAAGAAAATCGGTTTTAAAAGTCATACTTCTTTTGACAGATGCTAATAATTTTCATGCAAATTTCAAAGCAAATTCATCAATTACATTTCGTAAAATAAAATTAAAAAATCAAAAATCAAAAATTTTTTTAAAGTTCTTAAAATGGCTCTATAAAAAAAACTATGCTATGTAAACTAATTTTCAATAGCTTCCCGCCTACTTATACAAAATAATGAATAGTGTGCAAAATTTGAAGCAATTTTCGAGTAATTTTCGAGATTTCGTTGGCTAAATAAATACCATTTTCTTTTCAAAATTTCTTTTTCAAAGGGTACCCCCCGTTAAGATAATCAAAATTAGCCTGTCCTTGAAATTTATGTTTGACCTGGTAACTTTGTTTTTGATCGAAAATAAATAGTTTTTGTCATATTGGCAGACCGCGACCCCCCCTCTGCCTGTCCACAGCATGAAAAAAATGACTTTTTCACTATTTATTTTTTTTCTCCGAATCTAGTCGTTAAGCCCCAAGAAAATCGTGCTTATAGTTTAAATGGTTACGGATCATGTAGAATTTTTTCATAAAGATTTGATGATGCTATATAACCTAAAAGGATGAGAAAAAAAAATTAATACTCTTCCTATTCTTTTCGGGAAATGCAGTACAGGGTCAATTCTTGCAAAAAAACTTGTGTTTTGTTTAAAAGTACTTGTCTGAATTCTTTCGGATATTTCCTGGAGGTGCGCCATAGTTAAAAATGCGAAAAACTCATTTTTTGGACGTTTTTGGCTGATTTTAGCTCATTTGCAGACTTTGTATTATTATTTATATTATGAAATTGTATTCTAGACCTTTATTTATAAATTAAATTATGCAATCAAGTCAGAAAAATAAGATTTACGATTTATTCGCTTCATATCTTTGCACGAATCCACATTTTAGATAAGGTATTTAAACACTCCTTTCATGATTTTGTTGATATTTCACTACTTTATATGTGATAAAATCTTTTAAATATTATATTACTTTAATAAAAGAAAATTTGTATTTCCTAAGTAAAACTTATCAGTACAAACATTAGAATCATGACTTAATAATATGAATCTTGACTTTGGCATTTTTAACACTATGTGATCTAAATCTGCATTGAAGTCACACTTTTGCGAGAGCTATGTGGTCTATTTTTACACTGTGTAAAAAAATGTGAGCACGCGAGTACATTGAAATTTTGTTTACGTATCTCATAATAATATTACAATATTAAATATATTTTTGTTGAAAAGCGCATATCATCCGTAATTATTTTTTGCAATCGTTTTAAAGATGGAATTTATAGTCTTTACTCAGTTCTCAGATATTCTATCTATGTTCTTCTTACACTTTTTTCATAAGAAGAACAAGGATAAAATATTTGAGAACTGAGTAACGACTATAACTTCTAGCCTTAGACTTGAGTTGGGTCTATGGATTCGAGCCATAAAAAAACATTATGTTAAACGCTATTCCATCACTAAAGAAAAGTAACATGTGAAATATTTTGTAAATAAAATAGCGAATATTAGTATTGAAACAGTATTACCAATATTAGTATAAAAAATAAAATCCTATATTTATTAGCTTTATAAATTAGGTAAGGATTGATTTCTAACGAATAAAATCAACAAATAAAATAATAATTCACTTTTTATGAATATTCAATATTTGTAATACACTCACTTAATAATTAAATGATTCTATTAATCAGTGACAATACTTTTATATTAAAACTAATATACACTGAAAGACTTTGCGAGTCACACTCACTCCCTGTCGGCGTAAATCCAACTCTTAGAAGGGGAGTAGAGGGGTGAGAGTCATGATAAGGCTGCCTTGGAGAGTAGGAGATACTCCCCAACTTTTAAAGCATAATTTACTTGCAATTCGCAATGTAAACACAAGTATTTTAGGTTATAAAATTATAAAAAATGTAAGTTTACAAGCAAAATGTGTATTTAATGCATTTACAAAACTATATTGAGAAATAATTAAAAAAGGAACTTATCAAAAAGTATTATATTGCTTGTTTATACGTTTATTCTTTAAATATAAGCTTCTTAAAAATAAAGTTAGGATTTTCCACTTATGTACATTTTTATGTAGTACAATGTAATTAATAGTCTTAAATAAAGATTCTGCTTGCAGTGTTATCTCTCATAAACATTTCTAACCTTAAATAATTGTGTTTACATCGCAGATTGCAAGTAAATTATGCTTTAAAAGTTGGGGAGTATCTCCTACTCTCCAAGGCAGCGTTATCATGACTCTTACCCCTCTACTCCTCTACTAAGAGTTGGATTTACGCCGACAGGGAGTGAGTGTGACTCTTAAAGTCTTTCAGTGTATTAATGTTGGTTATAACAATTCCTACTAGTTACAAGTATGTAGTTTTATTAGTTTATAATAGTAGACCTGTTTACTTTGATAAAATTAGTTAATAATCTTTACAATTATTTTTTTACATACAGTACATAGATAATTTGTATAAGGTTAAGATAATGAATCCAAAACTTTTGATAATATATAGTCTTTAATATCATCGATAACCTTAAAACCTTTTTTAATTCTCACTGATGATAAAATATTATGTGGTGTTGATATTGTTTATTATCAGTAGTATCTTAGTAAATTTATTTTTAGATTTTAATTTTTTAGTGCAAATATAAAAAGGTTAACAGCATTATACCTCCAAAGTAAGAATAAAAATGTAATTATATAAAATAATCTATTTCTTATAATTTCAATTCGCTCATGGACTCTTTTTCCTATAAAATTTTAATCAGATTTTTATTTTTATTCAGATATAGGATTTTATTTTTTATACTAATATTTGTAATACTGTTTCAATACTAATATTCGCTATTTTATTTACAAAATATTTTACATGTTTCTTTTCTTTAATGATGGAATAGCGTTTAACATAATGTTTTTTTATGGCTCGAATCTATAGACCCAACTCAATTCTAAGGCTAGAAGTTATAGTCGTTACTCAGTTCTCAAATATTCTATCCTTGTTCGTCTTATGAAAAAAGTGTAAGAAGAACATAGATAGAATATCTGAGAACTGAGTAAAGACTATAAATTCCATCTTTAAAACGATTGCAAATGTCATAAAATAATTGCGAATGATATGCGCTTTTTAACAAAAATATATTTAATATTGTAATAAGAATATGAGACATGTAAATAAGATTTTAATGTACTTGCATGCTCACATTTTTTTACACAGTGTAAAAATAGACCACATAGCTCTTGCAAAAGTGTGACTTAAGTGCAGATTAAGATCACATAGTGTTAAAAATGCCAAAGTCAAGGTTCATATCATTAAATCATGATTCTAATGTTTGTACTGATAAGTTTTACTTAGGAAATATAAATTCATTAAATCATATGTAATCTGAAGTTGATATTTTGACCGTAATTAATGTAGCTGTACCTGTGAAATTTCTTATTAATCGAAACATTTTTTTCTATTGAAGTAGTATAATATTCAAACGATTTTTTTAGATATAAAGCAGTGAAATATTAACAAAATCATAAAAGGAGCGTTCAAATACCTAATATAAAATGTGGATTCGTGCAAAGATATGATGCAAATATATGTAAATCTTATTTTTCTAACTTGATTGCATAATTAAATTCATAAATAAAGTTCTAGAATACAATTTCATAATATAAATAATAATACAAAGTCAGCAAATGAGCTAAAATCAGCCAAAAACGTCCAAAAAATGAGTTTTTCGCATTTTTAACTATGGCGTACCTCCAGGAAATATCCGAAAGAATTCAGACAAGTACTTTTAAACAAAATACAAGTTTTTTTGCAAGATTTGGACCTGTACCGCATTTCCCGGGAAAATAGGAAGAGTTTTCATTTTTTTTTATCCTTTTAGGTTATATAGCATCATCAAATCTTTATGAAAAAATTCTACATGATCCATAACTATTTAAACTATAAGCACGATTTTCTTGGGGCTTAACGACTAGATTCGGAGAAAAAAAATAAATAGTGAAAAAGTCATTTTTTTCATGCTGTGGACAGGCAGAGGGGGGTCGCGGTCTGCAAATATGACAAAAACTATTTATTTTCGATCAAAAACAAAGTTATGAGGTCAAACAAAAATTTCAGGGACAGGCCAATTCTGACTATCTTAACGGGAGTCACCCTTTTCAAAATGCTCTAAAATTAAAACTACGCTGAGAAAATCAATTTTCGAAAATTTCCCTCTTTTTGGCAATCGTCAAATACAGTGCAAGGTGGCGCCGTATCGAAAACTTCATGCACGTTCAGACACGCATCTTGTGGTTCGTTTTCTAAACGCAACATCTTTTATAATGCAAAACTCTCCGTGTACTCATCTAAAGTTTAGCAAATTCTAAATTACAAACTCACAATTATTAGTAATTACAAACACAAAGTATTCACCAGAAATTATCCAACATATTACAAGCGAGTACTGTTGAACAATAATTTTATCATTTTTAGTTCACAAGACGTATAAATATTATTATGCACTTAACATTCCATGACCTAATTTCATCATATTTCTCATAATACAAGATAATTCGAATTAAAGTTATTGTGAAAAAAAATTGAGATGCACTTGCACGATATCGAGTATGATAAAGTACAGCAAATTCCAAATACAAGCACATAATTGTTTTTAATTTCAGACAATATATCCCTTGCAACTATTGTTGTACGATAATTTCTTATCTTTGGTTTATAAGACATAAATATAATTTTGCATTTAAGACTTCACTAACTGCTTTCATCATATTTTTTATCATACAAGATAATTGAAATGAAATTATTTTTGAAATTAAGTAATTCAGTCATTTCAATTTATGTACCTAATTGAATTTCTCGAAAATAAAATATCAAGCAATTTTTTAATTTATTTATAGATGTTAGAGGTAATAATTATAGTACACAGCTGGGGCTTTGTCATGAGGTTGTGATTACAAGACATGTAATATCTTGCGGGAATTCAGAGATCTATATCTTCAGTTCATAGACCCAACTCAAGTAATGATTGTTACTCGACGCAACTTCTATCCCGCATGTATATTTCACGCTATGTAATCAAGGCTTTATAAGAAAGTAAATACGAGTGTAAAAGAGACAGAGACAGTTCATTTACTCCTAAATGTTCGTTAAACTCTTATAGTAACTGTTTATTTTTTCGAAATTATTATTATTATAAAATGTCATATGATAAGGAAATTGAACATGTTGCTAAAAAAAGAAAAATTGATGAAAGATATCTTCTATTTATGACAAAAAGAAAATTACTAAAGTTGGATACGATGGATGTAAAAAACTAAAATTATAAACTCAATTCAATCTTTTAAATCTTTTGGAATAAACCACTTAATGATTTGATTGATATATTAGGCAGTGACTAAAGTATTGAATGCAAAATTATATTTATGTCTTACAAACTAAAGATAAGAAATTATTGTTTAACAATGGTTGCAAATGATATATTGTGTGAAATTAGAAACAATTATGTGCTTGTATTTGGAATTTGCTGTACTTTATCATACTCAATATCGTGCAAGTGCATCCTCATTCTTTTTCACAATAACTTTGATTTAAATCATCTTGTATTATGCGAAATACGATGGAATTATGTCATAAAAGGTTAAGTGCATAATAATATTTATACGTCTTGTGAACTGAAGATGAGAAAATTATTGTTCAACAATACTCGCTAGTAATATATTGAGTCATTTCTGGTGAATAATTTGTGTCATTAAACTTTAGATGAGAATATATTTTTTGAAGTTAATATTTGGACGTTTAGAAAATAAAAACTGTATACTTTGTGATCATTTTTGTATGATTTCCAGGTTAAAATTATGAAAATCGAGCATTAGTCAAGAGAATATGGCACGAAGAATTAGAAAAATATAGGTTACCCGTTTTTCCTTTAGTACAACTGTAAAGTTGCCAGGTACAGACAAGTTAACAGGCGTTATTAATATACCCTCATAAGTTATTCAATTGAATTTTTTTTTAATGGAAGGTTATTTTATCATCGACCTAACAGTATTAGGTTGCCTTATCAAAAGTGTGTTACATCCATGGTCGCCTAAATTTTTAAGTTAAGTTTGAATCTCACATTGCGTTGTAAATAATTGTGTTCTTTACGGAAAGCAGATCACAAACTTAAAAACAGTACACGTATCGTTATTTACAAAACCTGTACGATCTTTGACGATACTGTTTACTTTTTTTCAATGCGCACATATACCTTATTTTCACGAGTTAATTTTGTTGATATCAAGAACGCAAATGTATTGTTTTTTACTATGCTGTCTTATTTTTTTCAATTCACATGAACGTGCGAGCTCGCTTATTGTTTTCAAGCGTGCGATTCTTTTTCCGAGTATATATAACGTGAAAATATAAGTTAACATAATTGGAAATGAACCTACACAGCATGAAAGGTATCTGCAAGGTTTCAATAATGATGATTCTATTACAGAAACCTCGCAGCAACCTTATATGCTGTGTGGGAAGTGTTTTGTCTGTTGTTTGAAGGATTCCGTTATTGATTTTGCTATTGAATCATTTAAGAAATGTTTTTCGAAGTTGTTGTATCGTTGAGAAAAAAACTTTGCATACAGCAAAGTTAGGTTGTGTTTAGATTCGATCGATAATTTTGGTTGTCATTCATCTTGCTATACAAAAATAACAGTTTCAAGCAAGAAATATTATGAAGAGTTGATACAGTTTTGCAAGAAGCATGATAAAAGTATATAAAATTTTGTTTTTTATTTAAAGAAGCAATTCTACGCACTCTCGCTGACTAAGTGGCATTCATCTACCTGGAATTTAAATTCTTGATCCTACTCTAGACATACAAAAGGTATTAGAACCATTATAATAAAACAAGCTTTTGCTCGCATATTATGTATCGTGTTATGCCAAACAACAGTCTAAAAGTTTTTTTTTTATACTGGTGAAAATTAGCATCCGTTTTTAATACATAACGTTTCTATGATCGGAAAAATGTTCTTTTAGAACTCTCGGCATCCTTATAAGTTGCAGGAATAAGCGTGCGCAATGCTCCTCTGCTACTCTCTCACTGTTTGAGCTTGAAACTTAACATTTGAAATCAAGGAAATCATGGATGTGACACACTTTTGACAAGGCAACCTAATACTGTTAGGTAGAGAATAAAATAAACTTCCATTTAAAAAAAATTTAATTGAATAACTTATGAGAGTATATTAATAACGTCTGTTAACTTGTTTCTACCTAGCAACTTTACAGTACGTACTAAGGGAAAAAGTAAGCAACCTATCTTTCTCTAATTCTTCGTGCAATATTCTCTCGGCTAATGCTCGATTTTTATCAATATCAAATCAGGAAAGGTTATCAAAAAAGGTTAATTATAGTTAATGTTATTTAACAATATTGGCCCGTGATTTAGCTAGGTAACCCATTTGCTTTTTATCAATGTCTGTATTATCTTACATATAATCTTTCTCATTATCAAATAACAGATGAGGGTACATGTTTTTTATATCGTATCTTAGACTATTAGGTTCAGTGATTGACTGTGATATCCTGTGCAATATTTACATTTATATTTATACATTTTATAAGACTTTAAGCGCAATAGTTATTTTTATATTTATAAGTTGTATTACACGCTTTTATATCTTGATATGCAAATAAAAATGATATCTATCTATTTATTTACCTACGTAAATTTTTTGGTGTGCGTTGGAAGAAGCAAACCCTCAAATTCTTAGATTTAAAAATTTAAATCCGTTATATTTAACTTCTGATGTGACTATATGACTTTATGAATATTATTTCTGAAAATTCAAAAACTTTCCTAAAGGAAAATATTAATAAATATAAAGCAAAAAATGCTTATTTATGGAGCTAGAAATAATTGAAAAGTCTCAAAAAGAAAATATGTAAAAGAATTCTCGGCAGAAAAAAATTTTGTTCAGGTGATTCATCAGAGAATCGACTAATTATATATATATATATATATATATATATATATATATATAATTGGAATTACTTATTGTTCGACAGTTTCAAAATTGCTTTTCGAGGGCTTATTTTCTTTTATTCCACATAAACTCTGAAATAAATCTTAGATCTTGGTGGTCGGAGACATCACTAAGAAGTTATGACAGTTGAAAATATATATTTTCAAGTATAATTCATTTTTCTCATCGAAAATAGCTTGTCACATACTAAACATAAACATCTGATTCTAATACTTGAAAACTATAGAAGTAAGATAAAAAATCAAATAGTAGAATGTTATTTATTAATTAGAAGCTAAATTATGAATAAAACAACACTCATTAATATTATAATTACAATTACTTTTGTAGGCAGATAAGACTTTGAGACATCGCAAACTCAAATAATTATTCGATCATTCTTTTAGCTATATATACAAACGTTTCTTGGTAAATACCCACACAGCATGGAAGATTTGGAATATTTCCGAAATATTCCAAATCTTCCATGCTTTGTGGGTACATATACGAGTAGAATATAAATCATAATTAATTTGACGTACAATAACATTATTGACATGAATGTCATTTGTAATCTTATATGTATAAGGTAATCTGGTTTCCACCTAGCAATAAGTTTTCGGAACAAAGTTTTGATCAACTGCGATGACTTGTGCCATTACATTAAATAAAATCAGTTAATCACAATACCAAATGATATTAGTACTGAAACATGAGACTTTTTAGATTAAAAAATAAGCGGACACCGGGCGCGAACCCCGCTCCTCGAGATCTCCAGGCACGAGCTCTAACCACTGAGTCAGTGCCGCACTGCTATATACAAGTTAAAATCCTACTTCTGAAGGCTCTTCGCTGGTATAGTAGGTATCTATATACAAATATAACATGTGGATGGAAAATCCACCATGTTACAATCCCTCCCACCACACGAAAGTACTTCGGTGGAACCGATAATTTCGTCATACTTGCTCTGCTCGCTCTGCTCTCCCCCCCCCCCACACGAAAGTACTTCGGTGGAATCGATACTTTCGTCATAACTGCTACTGCTACTTGCTCTGCTCGCTCTGCTTAATGCTAATAACTTAATGCTAAATTTTAAAATGCTCTATGGTTGCTCCAGTGGGTTATTTCGTTGGGCGCCATTAAAACATGAGACTTTTTAGATTAAAAAATAAGCGGACACCGGGCGCGAACCCCGCTCCTCGAGATCTCCAGGCACGAGCTCTAACCACTGAGTCAGTGCCGCACTGCTATATACAAGTTAAAATCCTACTTCGAAGGCTCTTCGCTGGTATAGTAGGTATCTATATACAAATATAACATGTGGATGGAAAATCCACCATGTTACAATCCCTCCCACCACACGAAAGTACTTCGGTGGAACCGATAATTTCGTCATACTTGCTCTGCTCGCTCTGCTCTCCCCCCCCCCCACACGAAAGTACTTCGGTGGAATCGATACTTTCGTCATAACTGCTACTGCTACTTGCTCTGCTCGCTCTGCTTAATGCTAATAACTTAATGCTAAATTTTAAAATGCTCTATGGTTGCTCCAGTGGGTTATTTCGTTGGGCGCCATTAAAACATGAGACTTTTTAGATTAAAAAATAAGCGGACACCGGGCACGAACCCCGCTCCTCGAGATCTCCAGGCACGAGCTCTAACCACTGAGCCAGTGCCGCACTGCTATATACAAGTTAAAATCCTAGTTATAAGGCTCTTCGCCGGTATAGTAGGTATCTATATACAAATATAACATGTGGCTGGAAAATCCATCATGTTATAGTACATTAAATCAATTTTCATTTCATAAAGAGAATCATCTGATACAAAATCCTTAATCTAACTGATAACTTCTAATGAATATGTAACATGCCAATACATTGTTAGGGAAAAGTTAAATCTAGAAAAGCATGATTAAGAACTAAATCAATTTCCACATTAGATGCACAACGTCATGAAAATTATGTAAATAATTAACAATTTCAGAAAACCAAAACAGTAAACAAATAATATTGATACAATCTTTGTTTGCTTTGTTAGTAATTATGTTATTAAATGTATGTATTTTAATTCAGCTCTACGTTTGATGTATAAGCTTAAAATTTGCTTCCATTACATGTGATGGAATCAACTATCATTTCTCTTAACAGTGGGTGTTCCAAAATTATCTCTTTTCCATTTAAGAGATACTTTTTATAGAAAGTTAGCAAGATGAATAATAAATATTAAATTATTATATTTTCATCAATGAAACAACTCTTTAAAATGAGAAATTTTTTAATTAAAAAATACTTTATTCTAACCGAATGAATTATTCAATTTAAAACAATATAAGTACTTATTATGTGAGTCCTAATGTAGGTTACATCCTTCGCAGTATTGCTTGTTATCCAAATTTTTTAATAATATAGTACTTTTTATCCTGCCGGTAAGGAGAGAAGTACGTACTTTTCGTACAAAGTATAAAAAATGATTTATTTACATACCTTTTATTGCATTGACTGTTATAATATTAGCTTTGAGTCCTTAAGAAGAGGCCAAACTATCTCTTTTTGTCTAATAGTGTTTTTCATCATTTATGTAAACACCATTGGATGTAACACGAAAAAATGGCAGCCCTGCTAGATACTAGTATGATTGTTAAATTTTATAACAAAAACAAAATAATTTAATCCTGTAGTTTTTGAATAATATGAGACTTACCAAAAAAATAGTTTATATTTTAGATTTTCAGTAGGTCTCATATTGTTCAAAAACAATATGATTAAATTATTTTGTTTTTATTATAAAATTTAACCATTATATGAGTATCTATCGAGAGCTGCCATTTTTTTAGTGTTAGACTCAATTTTTTTTTTCAAAGAGAAAGTTAATATATGAGGATATTGTCCTCTATATAATTAACTTTTTTCATATGATGATATCAAATTGATTTTATCCCGGTTCCCTTATTACACATTACATCAGGCTAGACCATCTGACACACCTTACCGAAAACTTTGACTACCGATAGATGATCAGTTTTTTTTGTGACCAGAAATCAACCGATACCCAATGTGGTCGGATTTTTTAAGAGAAGCGATATAAGTAGCATATACACTAAATTTCTTTCGAAAAAAAGTCAGAGGTACCTGGACAGGATTCGAACCCATGCTCACTGCGTTGAAGGCAAGAGCTCTAGCTGTTACACCACTGCGCTCTCTACACCACAACGCTTTTTAGTGTTACAGCCAATGGTGTTTATATAAATGATGAAAAACACTATTAGACAAGGACAGATAGTTTGTCCTGCTTTTAATAATGCCTTTCTTAATTTGACTTTATTTGGACGTGTCAAATTACTGTCATGTTACATATTAATTGAAAGTTATTAGTTTGATCGAGCATCTCGTATTTGATGGTTCTTTTTATAAACAAAAATTGATTTAGTGTACTAATATAATTTGTTATCTTGATCAACTGATTTCATTAAATTTAATGGCACAAGTCATCACAGTTGATCAGAACTTTGTTCTGACAACTTATTGAAAGGTGGAGAACAGATTATTTTACATATAAGATTACAAATGACATTCATGTCAATGATATGATTATACGTCAAATTAATTTCGATTTATATTCTACTTGTATAAGTATTTAGAAAGAAATGTTTGCATACATAACTACGCGGATGATCAAATAATTATTTGAGTTTGCGATGACTTAGAGTCTTATCTGCCTACAAAAGTAATTTTAATTATAATAGTAACAAGTGTTTGTTTAACTCATAATTTAACTTCTAATAAATAAATAACATTCTACTATATGATTTTTTAACTTTTTAAAATAATTTTTGAGTATTAAAATCAGATGTTTATGTTTAGTATGTGACAGGTAATTTTCAATTAGAAAAATGAATCATACTTGAAAATATATATTTTAAAACTATCATAACTCCTTTCTGATGGCTCTGACCACTAAGATCCAAGGTTTATTTCAAAGTTTATGTAAAATGGAGAAAAATAAGCCCCCGAAAAGCAATTTCTAAACTGTCGAGCAATGAGCAATTTAATCACCATGTTTACATATAAGAACCAATCAGAAAACTTTAAAATTTATGTCTATATAGAATCATGCTAACTCTCCACCTCAATTACAACAAAAATTACTCCTCAAAAGCTGTTGGACCTGATGAACTGTCAACAAACATGCTTAAAATCACACGTGATTCTCTAGTACCTTATTTAACCTCCATTGTTAATATTTCTTTAGCTTCTGGAATATTTCCAGACCCTTGGAAGAGAGCCTTTCTTCTTCCGTTGGCCAAATCAAATAAGCTTGACTCTCCTTCACAAACACGACCTATAGCCAAGCTCTGTGAGATCTCAAAGGTACTGGAACGGGTTGTTCACTCACAACTAAATTCACATATTGAAACCAATGCATTACTTGATTGTTTGCAAACAGGCTTTCGTAGAGCAAATAGTACTCAGACAGCCTTGTTGAAGCTTCTTGAAGATTCTCGGTTAGCTATAGACAAGCGAATGGTAACCCTACTACTCTTATTTGATTTCTCAAAGGCGTTTGATACAGTGCCACATTCTAGATTACTTCATAAACTTCGTTCTCTAAACTGTTCTGATACGGTCATACGATGGTTTGCATCATACTTAAGAAATAGATTCTATGCCGTTCCTGATCAGGAAAATCAAGTAGGTGCATGGGTCTCTTGTACGGCAGGTGTGCCACAGGGTAGTGTCCTTGGTCCCTTGCTTTTCTCTGTTTTTATAAATGATCTTCCTTCAACCTTGGTCAGAGCCCAACACATTCTTTTTGCAGATGATCTTCAACTGTATCATTCCTTTTTTCCTTCAAAAATTGAAGAAGGAATAAACTTAATGAACTTTGAGGTGGCTAATGTTGTGAAGTGGGCCAAGGATAATGAACTTGCACTTAATCCTAGTAAGATGCAGGCCATTTTCCTAGGGAGTGAACAATATATATCGAGAATCGATTTATCTACTTGCCCGCCTGTATTGGTAAACAATGTTCCAATCACTTACACTGATCTTGTTAAGAATTTAGGAGTCTGGATTAGTAGCACTTTAAATTGGAGTAGGCAGGTTAATGCAGTGGTAGGTAGAGTATTTGGAACCCTACAGTCTCTTAAATTTCATAGACATGCATTGTCTAGAAGGGTTAAAAAGGAATTGGTCGAAACATTGATATTTCCAACACTTGACTACTGTTGCGTAGTATATGATGATCTTCCTCAAACACTTAATCTTAAGCTTCACCGTGCTTTTAATGCCTGTGTCAGATTCGTTATAGGTAACATTGGGTGGCAGGCAAGAGTTACGCCCTTTCGCCTTGATCTGGGATGGATTTCAGTCAAAAACAGGCGGCTTTATTTCAAATCGATACTTGCTCATTCTATTATATCACACCAAAACCCATCATATCTGGCAACGAAATTCTGCCGAGCAAACTTGGATGCAACTGTGAGGTCATCTAATAGGTTACCTCCAAGGCTTTTGGTTTGTCCTACTGTTCGCACATCAGCAATGCTCAACTCTTTTGTTTCTTCATCCTCCTCGTTTATAAACAGCAATGTTGATGTTTTTTATGGTTTCGAGAGGGGAATGACACAGGCATTGAAGCAGCGTCTATATGATAAGTTTCTGGTGGATGAGCGCACTGAGTGGCAAAGCACATGAATTACTTGTCGAGTTTACTTATATTAAGAAACTTTACCATCCAGTCTGAATGATGGACCTCATTTGGTTCCTCTTTTGCACTGATGTAATAGTGTTTATTAGTACTATTACTAATAAATTCTTTTATATATATAAAACCGTATAAAAACAATTTTCTTGATAGTTTGTGTGTCTACAATTTAAATTAGTGTATAAATATTACTTAATTATAAATTGTTAAATCTTCGGTTGAAAAAATTTTTGTATTACTCTTGTATATTTCTATAGGATCATACGGGGTTGAACCCCATGATCTCAAATAAATGATTCAAATCAAATCAAAAATCAAAAAGTGTTGATATGAATTTTTTTTTTGAAACATCAGGATTTTCAGAAAAAAATGATAAAGTTGAGAATTCATTTAATATGGAAAAACTATGCTAGTTTACACACACTGGCTGACTTCTCAGTACTTAATGAAATTGTCTGATCATTTACCTGTAAATATCACAATTTACTTGTCTCACAGCAAATCCACCGGATCTTCCAGCAAGAAATGTTCTATCTACACTAAATTATTTTGGAATGAGTGCAAGAGTAATGATTTATAGACAATCTAATCAATATTGAACCTCCTGTCATGGAAGACATCAATTTAGCTAGCACATTACTAACAATAGTCCTGGTTTAATAAGGACTGCAGAGAGACTAACAAATACTAAAGAAGACTGTCTAGGCAGTGGAGTTGTACAAATGATCTAAAAACACTCAAGACTTTTCTAGAAGCACGTGAAGCCTACTGCAACGGGTCTAAAATTAGTAGTTATAATTAAAACAAAATAAGAAACTTTTCGTTAATTAACTATCATTCAATCAGTAAAAAAAGTTTATTTTACAGTTTTTTGTTTATATAAAAAGAATTATGTATAAAAAAAATTTCATTCAATTAGATAATAACTAAGAAACTTTTAATTAAATTTTTTAATAACTAAAACTAGTTAATTAATAACATGTTTTAATCATTTATTCATTTTGAATTTGAATGAAAAGCGCTGTGAGCAAATTCACGTGTGCCAGCCTTGAAAGCGCGGCACATGGGTAACCATTGCTACGCTTTGTCCGATTCGTCAAGAAAGAGTGAAATAGAAAGAGACGCTACTTGACGGCATCACTAGCCTTTTACATTTGACGATACATTCTATTCTGACTTAATTAAAACATGAAATCAAATAAAAACTATAATAAAGAATAAAGAAAATATATCTTTATGGTAAATAATAAAATTAAATACCTAAATTCAGTACTAGTTCTAATTATAAAAGTAAAAATAAATAAAATTAGAAAAAATCTAAAGGTCAAGTGTAAAAGGGGTTTCAACTTTTAATTAAAGTTACTGACATCTAGTTATTTTTGCTTTCTCATAGAACAGGCATTGTATTCATAAAAAATTTTTTTTTCTTTTTTTCATGAATTTGTACATATTTTAACTCAAGGAGTCGAAAAAAGTGGTGTGTGTGTGTGTTTGCGCGTGCGTGCGTGCGTGCGTGCGTGCGTGCGTGTGTGTGCGTTATGAGCGCCCGAGTATGTACGGCCCTGAAACCGTACGATACTGGAAGATGCGCGCGCAAACACCCAAAAAGATCAAAGTGGTTGAACATGCAAGCGCGCGTATGTACGTACACGCACTTGCATGTGTAAGTACCACTGAGAGTACACGGCGGCTCTCCCTCTCTTCTACTAAGTTAGAAGAGTGGGAGAAAGACTGAAGAGAGCTGATGCAAGCAGTGCGAAGAGCTCGTGACTCTCGTCACTCTTGGATCGGCTCTCTCAGCATCAAGACACGCTTGCTCGTAGCACAAGTGGCGAATGGCCTAACACGTGCTACAAGCAAGCAACTCTTTGTTAAGCGCGAAACATTGTACTTTTCCATATTGTAATTTATCCGATTTAATAAATAAATAAAGAGCAAATCCAAGATAAACCTCTATCCTATTAACTCAGTGCAAAGCCCCGAATATTAAGGCATTTGGTCCTTAATAATAACGGGCTTCACATATAACAAACCCAACATTATTAACAAATATATTTTAAAAGTCAGCTATAGCTAGGCAAGTTGTCCTAGCTATAAACGACTTTAACAACAATAAAAAGAAATACCGGGTCCGAAATAGCTAGGCATGGCGCGCTAGCTATTTAACGATCCTTTAACGCGACACCACAAAGAGTTTCTAAGTACAAATAATCATCTCCTAAAATAAAAATAGAACAAATAATACCATTTAAATAAATAACCATTAATATAATAGAATTAAGGGTAAGGGAAAGTTACATTGGCGCCCACTGGTTCTCAACCGTCGTTGAGAAAACCCACGCGAGAATGAGTCGTGTGTTAACACTAATATTAAATAATAAAATTTTTAACAAATAATAATAAAACAAAAAATAAAAATGAAAAATAAAATTATAGAAAATAATAGAATAAAAATAATAAAACAATGAAAATCGAAAAAAAGGCATGAAAATGCACAAAAAATGGTATATAAAATACCAGAAATATATTATAAGAAAATAAAAATGATAATGTAAAAGAATTTCTTTTGTTCGAAAAAAGGCTAAAATAATTCGACCAAATTTTTGTTTTAAATGTAAAATTTCCGAACATATTATTCGTTAATAACAAAAGAAAGAGACTTGAAGGTCGCGCAGAAAAGCAAGAAGATTAGTGTTACAATGTACACAACTGAAATTCTTTAAGAATCTTTTGCTATATATGCGCAAAACTTAAGTCTAAACGCGAACATTATAAAAGAAGATATACAGTAAAGTCAAAAGGTCGAAAGCTAGTTAGAGACAAAAGGAATTCTTGAAAAAATATTCTCAACGCGAATGAGAAATAAATATTATAATAAAATAAAATATGCGTTGTTAAATAATAACGAATTAGGATAAATTAATTTAAAAAATCAAAATAAATTAATAGAATTAAATAAATTTATAAATGAGAATATTATAATAAAGCAAATGTAAACGAAATTAAAACTGAAATATTTCGTTTTAAATAATTTAAATAATTCACACTAATATATAATAAATGATAAATTCATTAATAATTATTATTAATCAGAAATTATAAGAAATTAGAAATATTTAAATTTTAATTTCGTAAATAATAATTACGTAAATATTGTAATTGCGAATAAAAATAAAAATCAAGATGGCGAAAAGAAGATCAGAAATACTGATGCAAGAATTAGATAATCTTGATAAAACCATAGAGGAAGATGTTAATACAAAGCAAAACGAATGGATGAAAGCTGTGTCATATGAACTGACATTGTTGTTTAATAAACAACAAGAGTTGGATGAAAAAATTATCTCAGCTAGTCCAGACAAATCCATAGTCTTTAATTTAGAAAAAACCGCAGATGCGGGAACAATAAATTTCAAAGAACAGATAAATAAATTGTCAAATAAGATAAAAAACTTATTAGAAGATAATATTATAATTAAAAATCTTTTAAATAAATATAAAAAAGATAATGAAGATTTAGTAACTAAAAATGAATCTTTAAATGAAGAACTTATTAAATTAAAAAAGACAATAAATGATGATGAAGCCATTAAAATGGTTCGAGACAATTCAACTCAAAGAATTGACGTCACTGCCCAAGAGCAAGACGATAAAATAAATGAATTGAGAGATAAATTAAAAAATAATGGGATTCAAACGCAAGGTTCCGAACCTTATAATAATAATAAAATAAAAATTCCTTTGCCGAATTATGAAGGCACAGAGGTCGAAAGACCAATGAAATTCTTAAACGAATTTGAAAAGTACATTGCATTAAAACGACTAGAAGAGAAAGAAACCCTCGAGTTGTTGCAGACTGTACTACAAAAAGATTCTAACGAATGGTGGTACATATATCAAGATGATGTGACCACATATCAAGAATTTAAAAATTTATTCCTTGATAGATATTGGAATGAAGATGTCCAAAGAACAACTAGAAGAAAAGTTGAATTTGGACAGTTCTATGAGAATGGCAAACTAAATCGTATGACTTATGCCACCCAAGTATATGGTTTCGCTAAAGAGTTAAATCTTCAATATTCTAAAGAAGAATTAGCCGATAAAATTAGCAAACATTTCAGTCGTAATGTTAGACAAGCGATGCAATTCTCTCAAAAGAGAGATAAAAACACTTCATTTAAAATCTTGTCAGATTTTGACAATGATGATAAACTGCAGGAAAAAAGAGCAGCAAATAAAAATAAACAATATAAAAACAATAATCAACAAAACCATTCAATAGTAACGAGAATATAAATAAAGCTTATTATAATCAAAGTAATAATAATCAAAATATAAATGCAACAAAATTAATGGATAAAAATCCAAATAAACAGAAAAATCCCACAAGAGAAATACTTAAAGCTCCTGTGGATAAGAACATTTTAGAAAAATGTTATGATGAAATTGATGCACTTCAGGAAAACTGAATAAAGTTGCACCTAAATTAAATAATATAAGGGGTAAGGTTGCAACAAATGCTAATACCCCAAAAACACAAAAAATTATAAATTCAAAAATATTACCTGAAAAAGGTAAATTAATTAAAACAATCAAAAAACAAAACAGGTTAAATATACATATAAATGCAAAAAGAATAAATGTACACTTTAAAATTCCAAATGTTATTAAAGAAAGTAATACAAAACATGGTTTTCAGGAAATGTTAAACATGATTTTGAGGAGAGTACATGAAAAGATACTTTTACACATAGATGGCGAATATGCTAATCTAAAAAATCCTGAGCAAAAGCTCAAATCGAATGAGTATACTCAGGTAAAAAATATTGAATCACATGAGAGCGATAGTGACTCATATTCATGTGCATTCACCTCGAATGAAAATAAAGAAAATTTATTTCACGAGGAAAATAATTATGAACTCACCAATGATGAGATTCATAAAGGGGAAATAATATCACCAAAACAAGAAATTGAACCAATAGATTTAATTTCTAAAAATAAAAAAGTATCTAGCAATGTATCTGCCCAATTATCAACGCATAAACATGGAACGAAAACTATTAAAAAAGCACCTCTTTATTCTTCAAATGAAAGAATAGAGAAAAACTACAAGTATGGTGGCAAAAAGTTATTCGGAAATGCATTAAAATGTTATTTAACAAACAATTATAAAAAATCTAAGTTATGCAAAAATGCAGATAAAACAATATTAAATAAAGTTATAATACCCTATGCATCAATAAGAGATGCATTAAATAAAATAAAAAAAAGTTATGGCCATAATGGACCAAAAAACAAATACAAATTAATCTGATTGAAAAGTCACCTCTAGAACGATAAATTATAAATTTAAAAAATTACAAAGGGGGGCAATTAAATGATGAAGAAGATAGAAATGAAAAAGAAGAAGACGTAGACGATTGGATAGAAGAATTAAGAAGAAAAACAACAAATGAGCACAAAATTAATTTGTATAAAAAAAAAAATAAAAAATGAAAGTCTTACTAAGTTAAAAATGTAATATTTGTTTTTGTTCTTAGTTTAAAATAGAAAAAAAGTAATAATTAGTTGAAACGAAATATAGAATAATAATTTTTGATTATTTAAATAAAAAAAAAATATATATATATATATATAATATGAATAAAATAAAATAAAAAATTGAGGTTAATTACAGCGTAGATACTTATTTTAAGGTTTAGTTTCAAAGAAAAAATAATAAATACACTAATTACTTACGCAATTATAAAAATAAAGTTTAGTTAATGTGAAGACTTTACACACGAAAAAATCTTATTTTATTTTGGGGGGCAAACCTCAACACCAATATAGTTAATAAGTGCGTAATTGGGTGTTTGAGCGCGCATCTTCGTTCAAGTCGCGTTAGAAAAAACAAAATCGATTTTTTCCATTAATTAATCTAATTAAAATTCAAAATCTATTTTAATTTGAGGGGCAATGTGAGCGCCCGAGTATGTACGGCCCTGAAACCGTACGATACTGGAAGATGCGCGCGCAAACACCCAAAAAGATCAAAGTGGTTGAACATGCAAGCGCGCGTATGTACGTACACGCACTTGCATGTGTAAGTACCACTGAGAGTACACGGCGGCTCTCCCTCTCTTCTACTAAGTTAGAAGAGTGGGAGAAAGACTGAAGAGAGCTGATGCAAGCAGTGCGAAGAGCTCGTGACTCTCGTCACTCTTGGATCGGCTCTCTCAGCATCAAGACACGCTTGCTCGTAGCACAAGTGGCGAATGGCCTAACACGTGCTACAAACAAGCAACTCTTTGTTAAGCGCGAAACATTGTACTTTTCCATATTGTAATTTATCCGATTTAATAAATAAATAAAGAGCAAATCCAAGATAAACCTCTATCCTATTAACTCAGTGCAAAGCCCCGAATATTAAAGCATTTGGTCCTTAATAATAACGGGCTTTACACATAACAAACCCAACATTATTAACAAATATATTTTAAAAGTCAGCTATAGCTAGGCAAGGTGTCCTAGCTATAAACGACTTTAACAACAATAAAAAGAAATACCGGGTCCGAAATAGCTAGGCATGGCGCGCTAGCTATTTAACGATCCTTTAACGCGTGGAAATAAATGAAATAATTATTTAAATAAATAATGATTAAAATAAATAATAGGAAGGAATGTTACAGTGTATGTGTGTGTGTGTGCGTGCGTGCGCGTGTGTGTGTGTGTGTGTGTGTGTGTGTGTGTGCGTGCGTGTGTGTGTGTGTGTGTGTGTGTGTGTGTGTGTGTGTGTGTGTGTGTGTGTGTGTGTGTGTGTGTGTGTCAGTTAGTAAATTGTATCTCGAAAACTACTTGATGGATTTGCTTTTAATTTTGCATGAAATTTATTTTTTTGTCTAACTTGCTGGAAAGCTACTGATGATTGGTTCTTCTAGCGTAGTTTTAATTTTAGAATCGTTTATAAAAAAAAAATTTTGATTTTCTATTTTTCTGGTTTTTTTCGTTTACTACTCGATGAATTGGCTTCAAATAAAATAAATTCCTAAAAACTGATTTTCTTAGCTTAGTTTTAATTTTAGAGCATTTTGAAATTTTTGAAAAAAATATTTATATTTATTAAGCTAATAAAATCTTAGAAACTACTTGATGAATTTACTTCAAAGAGTACCCCCTGTTAAGATAGGTGAAATGCCCCCCCCCCCTCACAGATTTCAAAACTAATATTCCTCTTGTTTTTATAGTAATTAAGATTAGGTTTTGCTATATTTATAGTTTCTTAACCCGTACCCTAACCTCAACATAACCCAAAAATCACTTTTTTCATAAATTTTTTTTTATCTCGAAGGATAAATGATATTAATTACGCCTATTGCATGCTAAAATAAGATTTTTAAACATAACTGAAGTAACGGTCGTATCATCTGTCTTTTTGTATTACAGTAGACTCTGGATACAAAAGAATCAGCCCATATTCAGGAGAAAGAGCTCGAATTCTCTTATATCGCAATCTCTTGTATCGAGAGATCACTGAATCATTAGAGAGACAATGACGAAATAAGGTTTTAGTAACAATCGTGTTGGGTCTATAAATTCGAGCATGAAAGTACACTTCCATGTAAGCATTTATATTCTTTGTTAGAACTGCCACAATTATGATTTGTCTTTAGGCCATTATACGCAAAAAATAGAGTAGGAACCGATATAAGAAATACATTGCTTCTACATATATAAGAATCAAGCGCGTTGTTCCTAGCAACAGCTCACTGTTCTTTGTATATATATATATATATATTTGTCCCTGTTTTTCGCATGTAGTGGAGATAATTTGCCTACGGATACATTGAATAGTAGCTTTATGACTCTAAAGAGATGACCAAGGACATAAAAACATAAAATGCAGCAACGATGCAAAGTAGCTATGTAACAATTTCAGAATTATTTTATTTTTTTAATTGTTTTGTAACAGCATCCAAGTATTCCTAAAGTTATCATGCATATTTTTAATGTATTTTTCCACGTAGAATCCAATAAAGCTATTTTTTTCTCTAAAAATGATTTGTTAGTTGCTAGAGACCAATAACCGACAAAAAACCTATGAAAAAATGGTTTTTCGAGTTTTTTGCCATGGCGCCATGCCAGAATGGGATTTTTGGTCATCATAAACTTCATTTGTTTTTTAAAAATACAAATTTTAAACCCAGAAAATTACTTGTAGCCTCTTCCTGAGCAAAGTTACGGAGATTTTATGATTCAAACGTTATTATTAGGTTAGAAAAACTGCTTTCTAGGACTCGCAAAAAATCACAGTAAAAGAGTGTTAAGACCTAGTCATATGATTTTCGCGGGATTAATATCATTCATCCTTCCAGATAAAAAAAAATTTTAGGAAACAAGTGATTTTTAGGTTATGTTGAGGTTAGGGTATAGGTTAGGAAACTATAAATGTAGCAAAACCTAATCTTAATTACTATAAAAACAAGAAAAAATATTAGTTTTGAAATCTATGAGGGGGGGCATTTTACCTATCTTAACGGGGGGTAACTCTTTTCCATACAAGCTATTGAAAATTAGTTTTCTTAGCGTAATTTTAATTTTATAGCCATTATGGTAATTTTTAAAAAAATTTCGATTTTTCATTTTTTTTGTATTTTATGTAAACTACTCGAAGAATTTGCTTGAAAATCTGTATGGAACTTATTCTCGACTGCAAAAAGAAGAAAAACTTTTGGAAACTGATTTTCTTAGCGCACTTTTAATTTTAAAGCATTTTTAAAATTTTTAAAAAAATTTTTATTTTTTATTTTTTTTTTTATTTTACGAAAACTATTTGATAGATTTGCTCCAAAATTTGAATGCAAGTTATTCGCTACTATCTGAAGAAAACAAGCTTTGGAAAACTAATTTTCTCAGAGCAGTTTTAATTTTAGAGCATTTTGAAAATTTTCAAAAAAATTTTTATTCTTCATTTATCTTCTATTTTGCGTAAACCATACTATAAATTTTCTCTAAAATTTTTGTACAATCAATTCGCTATTGTCTGAAAAAAATAAGCTTTTAAAAACTTATTTTCTTAGAGTGGTTATGACTCTAGAAAATTTTAAAGATTTTTTAAAAAATTTCGATTCTTTATTTCTTTTTTTTATTTTACGTAAAGTACTCGATAGATTTGTTCTAGAATTTGCAGGGAAATTATTTGCAACTACCAGAAGAAGGGAAATTTTTAAAAATTGATTTTCATAGGGTAGTTTTAATTTTAGCTTTCACTAACTCTTTTCTTACTTCCTCACTTCCTCTTTGTCCTTTTTTCTCAGATTGATTCTCATTTTTACCCTATTTTCATCCATCCTTGTCTCTCTCTCTTCCTATTTACTAATCACTTTCTCACATTCGCCAATTTTTCTTGAATAGAAATTGTATTTTATATTAAAATCACATTTAAAAAAATAAAATCAAATTACTTCAACTCAATGAGCTCTATGAGAAAGCATTGCGTCAAAGCACTTGACAGCGTTTTTTATGATAAATTTTGCATGATAATAACATGAATTAAATATAGAAAGATAAAAATAGATAAAATTTAATTTAATTTGAATATAATAATAAAAAATACGTATAATTAACACTAACTTCAATATATATTATAAAAAAAAAGATATCTCATCTAAGTCACTAGTATTTCAACATTGGTATACATGCGCGAGGCATAACATGAACACATATATAAGAGAGATGCACGCGTCATTTCAAGTATCTACACAGTGAAAAAAAATATGTAATTTTAACTCACATAAGTGGGACAGATGAAACACAAATTTTTTTGTGTTAAAATTTACAAATTTTTTTTGTGCAATTTTGTAAATTTTAAAAATTTATTTGTGTTAAAATATAATGATTGAAATTATGATTAAATATTAAATAATTACTTTTTTGTATTTCTTTCTGTTAATATATTTAAAAATAAGAGAGATAAAGAAATATAAGAAAAGGGATAAAATGATAAATGTTGGAGTGGATCAATAAAATCATAAACAAACTAAACTCATTTGACAATATTATATTGTAAAGGTGAACGTAAACGAATGATTACGAAAAGAACCGATAAGTTAATAATAGCGTAACATGTGAAGTATCAAAATTTTAATTCAAAGCAAAAAAATCAAAATTTTTGAAACAAGAACCACCACAACGAGTTTAAAAATCCGAAATTTTTGGGATTTTGAACCTGCTGTGGACCAAAATTCCGAAAATTTCGGGATTTTGGTCTGATTGCAGTTTATAGATCATTCAACAAACAATTTCAAATAATATCAATGATATTCATAAAAATTAATTTTTACAGATTTTAAATATATTTTTGAAATTATAGTTTTTTTCTTTTTCGATTTATCATTCATGAAGTGTTTAGTTTTAGTTTATTTATAGTTTTCGTTTTTATTTTTGATTTATCATTCACGGGATGCCAAGTATTTGGTTTTTTTATAGTTTTTGCTTTTATTTTACGAATTATTATTCGTGGAGTGCATAGTTTTTGTTTATTATTGATTTTTAAGAGTACAGATTTAATATGGCGAATTTATGTCCCAATTGCTACTAAATAGTATACGATACTCGGGACCTTAGTGGAACTTTATTACACGGCACTACGTTATCGATACTTTTTGATAACTCAAGCCGTGTAATAAAGTGCCATTTAGGTCACTTATATCGTAATGTACTATTGTATTATATATACAATATAATACAATTTACCTTAGTTTTATTTTATTAGCATAAATTTTTATCGTATATGGCAGAAATAAAATTAGGAGCAGTTTAGAAACTCGATTCCATATGACATTTGACGTAAATATCTCACCGAGACAAATTGCTTCATTTTTGGACCCTCGATATAAAGATCTTGATGCAGAGGAACCTGCAAATAAACCGTTTATAAGAAAATTGATTGAGCAAAAAATTTTTTATGTTGCGCCAACGACAAGTATGGATAATGAAGAAATTAAGTAAAGTGCTTTGGATATATTATTTAAAAAATCAACGAATATCCAAAGTAATAGTACAGCTGATCAATTTCAAACAGACTTGAGTGAGCCCAGTATTTCTCACAATATGTGTTCATATAATTGGTGAAAGAATCATGCTCAAAAATATCCAACCTTTGTTCTTCTTGTTAAAAAATATTTAGCTATACCTGCTACTTCTACAGCGTCAGAACGTGTATTTTCAACGGCTGGAAATATTTCATCCCGAAAATGTCGATAAGCTAATTTTTTTGTATCAAAATAGATAATTTTTCAATTAAATGCTTAATTTTTGTAACTTTATTTAACATACGTAAAATTTAAAAAAATTTCATAGATCATTAGTAAATTTATCAAGTAAATATTTAATGTATTGAGTATTATTTATCCTTCCAAAAAAAGCACAGATTATACTTTGATAAGGATGTATAGACCCGAATCTTGGATCTGGACTCAGTATCCGTATTATCCAAATACTGGATTCGTAAAATCTGGATACTTTAAAGTATCCGGATCCCACGGATCTGAGATTCGAATAGATTCGAATCTTGAGTATCCGGATATTCGAATCTTCGGATAGTCGGCAGCCCTAGAATTTAGACAAAAATAATTGTTCTTGATAAATAGAAAGGCATGGTGTTATAAAATAAAGCTAAAAATCGGAATCATTTATATTTATTTTTTTATTAAATAATAGATAATATTGTATACGCCTTTAACTAGCGTCTCATAATAGGGCCGTTTACCTTATTTCGCATGCTAAAAATATTAAGTAAATATGTGTTAATATTCAATCAAGAATAACATTCAAACAACAAAAACTTTTCTAATGTAACAATAGCTCAAATTAAAGCAGTCAATTCATGTTTTATTTTATTTTCTATACATTATTTTGTAAGAGTCTTAGTTCTTTGGTTATTCAAGCTCTTATAAAGGCTCTTATTGACCATATTTTCAAGGAAATGTCTATATCCTTGTCTAGGGGGCCTATTGGATAAAAAGAAAAAACACAGCTTCATTTTTTTCTTCAATCAAAAAATCATATCCTACAGTTACAGCTGAATCCGTTTCTCGGAGGTCAAACACTCTCCTTGTTAGTGATATGAATGTTGCATGAATTGGGACGTAGTACGTCATAATAAAATTTTTTTTGACAATTAAAAATTTTAATATTACGCACGCACACTCAGACGCACCATCGGTTTACTCACCGACTCGCGCGCATTTTTATCATCTCGAATAAAATAATTAATCGGAAGATATTTTTAATTTTGTTTTACCAGTATCACGAGGAGAGCGTCGATGCTAACAGAAGCGCGCGGCAGCCATTACGCACACATTCGTAGACCGTGTGCGTGATAGGGACCCTCTAGGAAGGGACGAGAAAATGTTGCCGCCATACTGATCTAAACCGGAAAGGAACGGATAAAGTGCTTATAGAGAACACCATGGGTCCTCTTCGTGGGGAATATTTACTGTCTCTTTCTAACATATTACTTTCTTATGTAGTTTCCGGTTTAGATATCTTGTTCGTAACAGCCAATAGAAAACGCAGAACGAGGTTTTCAGTCGCTTTCTAGAGGGTTCCTAGTGCGTGAGTACCAGTGCTGCTAGCGTAAATTATAGGTAGGGAGTGCATCTACTACTAATACAGAGCAACGACCGTGCGTGCGCCAGGAGTCAGCCTATAACAAAGAAGATTTAGAAAGAGAGGAACAATCAAGAGATAGGAAGAAAAGAGACAGCAAGGTTCGTATATTGAGAGAGCGAATTGGAAATGATGGCACGCCCATTTCTCGCGCAGTGAGAAAAGAGGGAGACGCAGTTTGCTAAAGGAAGATGGATAAAGCGTAGAGAAAGGGAGATTGCCATTTCTTTTTCTTCGCTTAAGAAGTTAATCAGCGACTAGAGAAAACGAAAATTGGAAAGAGATAAAAGATAGTTAAGAAGGAGAAATAGACTCGAAGATGAAGGAAGTGGCCATTAAAGATTCATTCGATTGCTGGCCTCGTGCCCTTCTTCCTCGTTTACCAGAGATAAAAGTAATAAATAAGATTTTTGTGAGTTTCTTGGAGTTTGCTAAGGAAATTCAAATAGAGATTTTACCAAGAAAAAAATTAGGAGATTGCTGAGGTTATAGTGGAGCAGATAGTAAAGGAAAGTTTTTCCGATGAAGATTCATCGACCTGGTTTTTTTTAATTCTCGCAGTCGGCGAGAGAGAGAGAGAGAGAAGCAATCAATCTTGAAGCTTATCGTTGCCATCGTCGATCTGATTGTTCTTTTCTTTTCCATCAACGATATTTCATCAACGGTGAGTGGACTGCGGTCCAGCTAAGTAGAAAATTTTTTTTGTGAACTAACGACTCGCCGATCAACAATTAGCTATAGAAAAAAAAATATAGAGTGCGTACGTGAAGTCAAATATATATATATATATATATATATATATATATATATATATATATATATATATATATATATATATATATAAGTGAGTGTAACATAATTAAATTTTAATTGATTAGTGAATTGATAACGATTATTTTTGTTGTTGTTTGTTGATCTGATTAAGTGAGAAAAAAAATATTTATTGTAAAAATAGAATTGAAGTGTAAAACTTAAAATTTATGTAAAAATTGCTGTTTTTTATTATGTATTAAAATTTTCGAGAGTGCGGGAGTGTGAGAACCACGTGTCTAACGATTTCGTCGACCGTTAATTTATTATAAATTAAATACTGAGTGAATTGACATAAATTATTTCTTTATTAATTTAAACTGACCGGTAGAATTTTTGTTAAGAATTAATAGTTTTTTCCTTTTTTGTTCAAAATTGATAGACACGACGGTATAGATTGATCAGAGTGTGAAGGCGTCGTGACCACGTGTACAACGATTTCGTTGACTGGGTGGGTTATAAGAGTGCGCCTTGTATTAAGATTTTTCTAGATACCTACATTGATTAGAGAGTAAAATAAACGTTGCGAAATATTAAGTTATATTGATGTGTTAAAGAGAAATTATTTTGTGTTGTGTTCATGTAAACCTCTCCAACTTTCAGCTTCAAAAATTTCCCGCTAAAGGTCACCCACCTCCTCATCCAAGACAGCCTGAGGTTCGTGCTTACCATAAGTTAGCTAGTGGTCTGTCTGGCGCCTTAATGAAATTAAATTTTTGGCGAACTGAAGTTTGCATGCGGGGACGGATAGATATATATTTTTATTTATTGATTTATTTTTGATTATTTAAATATAACTGAATTCCTACATCGCAGAATATAACATCAATGATTGGATCAAGCTTCCTAACACTTGAAACTCTCCTTGTAAGAGTGATATGAAACTCGCGAAAGATGGGTTATTCAATAAGAAAATTTAAAAAATTAATTGGCTAAACAGATACAATTATATTTGTTTTTTATTTTATTTCGGCTAGTATTGTAGTTAAATTTAATAAAATTTTTTTTCTGTAAAGCATCATTTCTTAAAATTAGATCGGTAGCAATGTTATATTTTTTCGTATCTAAAAAAAGTCACTAGTAATTAAAAATAATTAAACTTGTTAATAGTATAGAAAAATAGATGAAATTAGAGTCATTGCATCTTTTGATTTATTTCAATTTATAATAAAAAGTAAATTTAATCTCTGTTAGAAGTTTAAAAAATTAATAACATTTTATGTAACTTATTTTAAATTAAATAAATGAGTAATCAAGAAAAAGATGCCAGAAGGCCAACTCAAAATAAAATTATGAATTTATCAATTAACCGTCCATTTCAATCCAAGTATTTCCTGTGTCCTAAAAATTACTTTATTTTAATGTTGTTTGAATGTATAAAAATAAGAAAATATATTCTGTGTCTTATCTAAGAACAATTTTTTTGTGTAACGTGTTATAAGAACCTATAAGAAAATCGTTGGGTTGATCAATTTGAAGGAAGTAAAGATTAAACGAAGAAGGCAAGATTATTTCTCGCTTAAATAATTTTCTCGTGATCTAATAATAATAACAATTGTTTTTTAAGCTCGTCTTAAGCTCTGATAATATTTGGATGTAAATAAATATTACTAATAATCATATAAATTCAGTTTGTAGCAATATAAATTTTAAAATGCTTAAGGTTTAAGATTTCCTATTTAATCCATAACATATGTAAATAAAACAGCAATTTATACTTATAATTTCATATTCTTAAAAAAAAACTAAGAAGAATTATGGGAATTTCCACAAACCATTCACATTATTATTTTATTATATCATTCATTGTATAGTTATGTTTATAGCATGTACATCCCTTCAACTTCCAAACCTCAATCTTCCCAAGGTTTTTACTTCCTTACCTGACCGTCTCGACCGCACCCTTCAATAATTCTATAACATTCATACCTTGCCTTCCATTTTAGTCTAAATTTCCTAACTGTACTATTATATGATACCAAAGTATTTTTGTAAAAATAGAAAATCCACAACAGCAGAACTTTGCTCACTCTTGAACTGAAAACATAAGACTTGTACTTCACACACATTGTACCAAAATAAATACGAGTATTTTTACCAATAAAGCAAAATACCACAACAAATATTATCATAAA
Source organism: Anastatus disparis (assembly GCA_017163975.1). Classification (NCBI taxonomy): domain Eukaryota; kingdom Metazoa; phylum Arthropoda; class Insecta; order Hymenoptera; family Eupelmidae; genus Anastatus; species Anastatus disparis. The sequence goes on along the minus strand of JAFFSR010000291.1, from coordinate 457,914 downwards.
TCATTTAATTAACAATCATACAATTCACAATCATTAAGGCATTGTAACTAATCATTCAAGGTTAAGTCGGCGAATGATAAGAGGGTAATAGAAGATTTAAAAATTTTCTATTCAGCCCCAACATTTTGGTCCTTCAACAACCGGATCTCTATTCTCTTAATAGAGACTTTGTTAATAACAAACATAAAATATAAAATCATTACCACAATTCAGTGCTATTAAAAACACAGTGAACAAAAATACAAGAAACTAAATCAACATAAAAAGTGATATCTTTATAAGTGAAACTTATTTCTATACTAAACGAACTAAAATTAAATAACATAATAAGTAAACAGTTGAGTGCTATAATAAAAATATAACTTTCATGTGTGTGCGTAAAGAGTAATCATTTTATTGCCCGAAACAATATTAATTGAATACAGCGAAGCAGCCGATTGGACAATTTAAAGCAGCCAAAGGAACAGCGTACTCACTATAATCAACAGTCAACTCTTAGATCGATATATCAAGGCAACTATTGGTAAGTCCAAAGCAAATAAAAAAAACTCATCCATATCTATTCTCATTAAACCTTTAGACTGCTATCAATCTTAACAATTCTTTAAAAAATATTTAACGCATGAAATCTCAATTTACATAGTCTTTGAGTATAATCATACAAACAACTTTAATTACATCAATCAAAATTATCTGAAAAATATACAAAAATGACAAAAGTAGACGATCTCACACTAGCTCGTGATGCCGTAAAGGCTCGAATAAACTGCATAGTCTCATACATAAAAGACTTAACAGAATTCGATATTGACGATTTAGAATTACGTAATTTTTCTTTAGAAGAAAATTATCGTGAATATTAAGATAAACAATTAGCGCTTGAAGTCGCGTCGAAGGTAGAAAAATCAAATGATAAAGAAAGAATGAAAGTAGAAAATAAATATTGTGAATGTTTAAAAATAATTAATAAAAACTTACGTTTATTAAATGCAAACACTAAAGTTGAAGTTGATAACCCAATGGCCGTAACCGTGCAACATGAAAATTCTTTACCACCAAACATCGAAATTTCTCCCTTTGACGGTAATCCCGTAAAATGGAATAGTTTTTATGACACCTTTAAATCTATAGTACATGATCACAAAAAATACCTGCTGTCAAGAAATTTCATTATTTAAAAAGTGTTCTTCGAGGAGATGTAAGTTCAATTACGGCTTCTCTTAATGCATCAGAAGAAAATTATTTAGTCGCATGGAATATATTAATAGAAAGATGCGATAGACCTCGACAAATAATCAATGCTCATTTAAAATCACTCCTTGATCTACCTGAAATACATAAGGATTCATCATTCGACTTAAGATCACTTTTAGAAAAGGCACAAATGCATATAAATGTTTTAACTGCTCTCAAATGCCCCACAGATAATTGGAATGTTATATTAGTATTTCTTATTACACAGAAATTAGATAAGAATACATGAAGAGCATGGGAACGTACACTTGAAAACAAAGAAATTCCAAAATATAAAAATCCAATAAAATTCTTAAATAAACAATCACGAGGTGATGATATTGAAAATAATACATCAAGCGTCAATAAATTCAGTCATATAAATAAAAAACGTCAAAAAAAGGCAGATCGCTCTCACATAGGGACTTATACCCAACTTCAATGTGCGTATTGCAAACAAGGACATATTATTCATTCCTGACCAGAATTTTCAAAATTATCAATTCACGATAGAATCAGCAAAGCAAAATGCTTGAACTTATGCATGAATTGTCTAAGAAGAAATCACAGCACTAATAAATGCTTATCTACGAGTAATTGTAAAACATGTAACAAAAGACATAATTCCATTTTACATTTAAATAATAAACCACCAAGTAATACAATTAATGTAAATTTTATACAAATCAATGAAGAATCGTTAAATCAAAATATCAAAAGGGTTGAAGTTGCATCATACGATTCAGAGGTACTATTGTCTATGGCTCGTGTTCTAATCTTGGATAAAGATAATAAGGAACACTACTGCAAGATATTTTTAGATAGTGGCTCTCAATCTCATTTTATAACAAGTGATTTTGCCGAACGCTTGGGTCTTCCTAAAAACAAAATAAATGTGCCCTTCTCAGGTATAGCACAATCAGTAACAACTGCTCATTATAGCGTAGATGCAAGATTAAAATCATGTACAACAACATATGAAACTAACGCTATCTTAGTAATATTACTCACAACAACGGACTACCTGCCATCACAACAAATAGATAAAAGCAAATTATTAATACCTTACAACGTACCTGTTAATAAACTATTAAGAGTCGGTCGAATCAAATTATTAAATACATCAGTTATTCTACAAAAAACATGCCTTGGTTGGATAGTCAGTGGTGAAGTTGATAGATTAAACGAGTCAATACCTTCAATAAATACAGTAAAATCAGTAAATTTTATGACATTAGAAAAACAAATTAGTAAATTTTGAAAACTTGAGGAAATAAATCACGAAAAAATTTATTCTAAAGAAGAAACTGATTGCGAAGACCATTTTTAAAAAAATACTTCTCGTGATATTGATGGTCACTATGTAGTAAAACTACCTTTTAATGAAAAAAAGGACTGTCTCGGAGAGTCATATAATATGGCCTTAAATATTTGTCATTAGGACATATGCATGAAATCACTGACCATAACAATACTAATGAGTGTTACTATCTACCTCATCATGCAGTAATAAAGGAATCTAGCTTAACTACTAACTAGGAGAGTATTACAACTCCGGATCACGGATTTCGCTCAAACTTTGGGATAAGTTTCCAAATGTCAAAATATGAAAGGAAACAGAATTTTAGACACCAACGCTCAATATTTCCCTGGTTATAGGCAATTAAAGAAAATCACTGTTTCAGGCAACGCACAGCAAGAAAAGGTGCTGAAGTTAATCCGTATGTTACGGTCTTCAAGCCATATATTTTTATGGTTTTATTTTCATGGTCTTTCCAAAGAATTTTTTGATATATCACATCTTCATAGGCAATTTTGATCTGTCTAAACATTTTCTCTATATCGGCAGTTAAAACGTATTGATAAATTCGAAATCTCATGATGATTAAATGAAGATCGTCCTGAATAGTTGGACCAACCATTAAAGCATCGTTTAAAGATATATTATTTGTTGTTTTTAAGGATTCATCGAAGACGACTCTTAACTTACTAGGAGAGTATCACAACTCCGGATCACGGATTTTGCTCAAACTTTGGGATAAGTTTCCAAATGTCAAAATATGAAAGGAAACAGAATTTTAGACACCAACGCTCAATATTTCCCTGGTTATAGGCAATTGAAGAAAATCACCAAAAAAGTTACTAGATTTTTAAACGCATATAGTTCCTTAGCATTGATAGCTAGAAGCTTGTAATTGTTTTTAAATGAAAGCTGAGCTCAAATCCTTTCGAATTAGTAGTTATAGCATGTCAAAATATTATTTTTTCCCAAACTTATAACGTAATAAACATTACTTTGATGACATTTCGATTGATAAATATTAAAGGATCAGAAAATAAAATAAAGGGCGAACTAACTGCAGAAGAAATTCAGAATGCTCATCTTCGTGTCATAAAATCAATTCAATCCAAAACATTTGTAGATAAAATAAGTGCAACCTCCAATGGTAGAACATACAAAAATAAGGATAAAATTGGTAAACTTAATCCATTTATAGATGAGAAAGGAATTATCCGTGTCGGAGGTAGATTAAAAAACGCACCTATCGGTTATTCACAGAAACATCCTATACTACTTCATCATGGACATCATGTTACATAACTTATTATTCAAGACGCGCACATAAAAAATTGGCATTCAGGTACTCAACCAACCCTTAATTTTGTAAGAAATAATTATTGGCCGATTGACGGCAAAAATACAACACGTTTTATTATACATAAATGCATCCGTTGCTTTAAATTTAATCCCAAGATTTCGAATTATAAAATGGGTACTTTACCTGAAAGTCATGTGCTTCAAACACGACCTTTTGAAAATACAGGCGTTGATTATTGCGGCCCATTTTACATAAAAAAAAAGAAAGAAGGAAATCGACAAAAGGTCAAGGCTTATGTAGCAGTATTTATCTGCTTTGCAACAAGAGCAATACATTTAGAGTTAGTTACTGATTTGACTACTGAAACATGTATATCTGCAATAATACAATTCTTTAGCCGAAGAGGTAAAGCAAAAAATATATACTCGGATAATGCAACAAACTTCCATGGAAGCAATAATGAAATAATAGAATTAAAACGGTTAATAAACTCAACAGATTATAACAATAAAATAAAACATATATTTTTAAATGACGGCATTAATTGGCATTTTACACTGCCCCGCGCACCACACTTCGGTGGACTGTGGGAAGCCGCAGTTAAATCGTTTAAAAAACATTTATATAAAACAGTAGGAAATGATGTATTTACATATGAAGAATTTAATACATTTATTATTGAAATCGAAGCAGTCTTAAATTCTCGTCCATTAACACTATTATCCTCAGATTCAAACGACCTTATTCCTCTTACACCTAGTCACTTCCTTATAGGAGATTGGCTTAGGACGGTGTCAGAGCCTTATATGGAAGAGATTCCGAAAAATAGACTTTCTCTTTGGCAGCATATATAAAGAGTCAAGACACATTTCTGGAACAAATGGCACAAATAATATTTGCACGAACTGCAAAGCAGAAGCAAATGGCACACGGGTGATACTACTGAAATTGAAATTGGAACACTAATTGAGGGCCCGGAAACGGAAAGAGCTTAGAGCCCATTTAAATAACATTGGTTATAAGCCCTTTTCGTTTCCTCAATTATCATCAAGGAAGACAACGTGTCACCAATGAATTGGACTTTAGGACGTATCATCAAAGTTAATCCTGGAGAAGATAACATCATAAGTGTAGCTACTCTAAAAACTGCGACTGGTGTTTATAAAAAAGATTATGTCCACTACCAATGGAATAACTACATTTAATCTAATATATACATATATATACTTTATACACTTACAGTTATGAGTTACTATACATTCTTAATCTTATTTCACAGCTTATCTTTTATTATATTTTTATATACGAAAATATGGAAATCATTCATTTTATTTTATTTTTGAACGGTATCGTTCAAGGCGGGTGGAATGTTTCGTCTTAAGCTCTGACAATGTTTAACTGTAATATATATATATGGAACGTTTCACGTCAACTCACCTGACAAAAAAATAGAATTCGTCGAAAATCTGTGAAAATGTTCTATTTGATACCCAAAATATACAAAAAAAATTTTCGAGGTCCAGGTCAAAGGGGTCAGGATTTAAACGTGATGGAATTTTTCGAATTTTCCAAATTTTTTGCTAAATAAATATTTTAATGAATTTTTTCCTCAAAACTATCAATTTTTCGTTAAAACTTAATAGAATACTTTTTCTTGAAAATTAGATGTAGAATTCATCTGAATATTTGCAAATTATAATATACTGATTTTTATGCTTACTTGATCGATTTAAACATACTATTTAGCATATCTAAAAATCGAGCAGGTTAAATTGGCTTTTCAAAGTCTTATTTTTTTTGTTTTTTTATGAGGAAAAAATATACGAAGCCTCCAGTTGGGCAGCCTTCTCAAAGCTACTTAATTGTGCAAAAATGTCTGAAAAAATCATTATTTTGGATCAATGATGAGATTCGTGATTTTTTTCTAAAAAAGTATTGATTTTTGGGACAAATGTATGAAAATGTTTTTTATTGGAAATCATGTGTAGAATATGAACATATTTTTACAAATTGTAATTTAAGACATTATGAACCATATATACTGAAAATTTAACAAAAAATAAATTTTGAAATTTCAAAATTTCATTTATAATCTGTGATGTTTAGCAAATAATGGTTTACAAAAATTTACATACATTTTACATACAATTTCCAATAAAAAACATTTTCATACATTTGTCCCAAAAATCAATACTTTTTCAGAAAAAAATCACGAATCTCATCATTGATCATTTGCCACCGCCGCAATGCCGAACTTGCGCCGTTGAATTTAAGGGTGACGTCCACCCAAAATATTATATTTTATCTCACATATCGCAACGGGCTTAATTAAGGGTCTTGTCCACCCATAGCTGTCGCGTCCACCACTACGTGATTTATAGAATATATTAAGGGTGTCGTCCACCCATTACTTGTTTTATATTAGTTTAAGGACTCTGTCCGACCGCGTGTAAATATTAGATATTAGAATAAGTTAAGGGTGTCGGCCACCCTATATCTTTACATCACTTAAAGGTCCCGCGTACCCATAGAGATTCGTAACTTAGATAATCAAGGGAGCCGTTTACCCACCATTATTATTACCGTAGTATTAAGTATATCGTTATTAGGTGCCGTTACCTATTAATATAATTATTTAATTATTAATCACTTGTCTCTTTTGTTTTGCACATTGTTGCAGGTAAAAGCCGCCGGTATAATTTAGACCGTCCAGGCCGTAGAATCTGTTAGTTAAACTCAAACTAATAAATTAGATTCTTTAAAGATTACTAATTGATTTAATCCATTTATTAAATTAGATTCACTTAGAGATTATTAATTGATTTGATTCATTTATTAAATAGCCGTCAAGTGACCGATCTAAACAAAGAACTAAATTACTTTTGTAAATTACATTATATTAAGGTTAGGTTAGTTTATTTGCATTATATAAAAATATTAGGTTTAGTTTTGATTGCTACATTATTATTATTTTATATTTGTAATCGTCGTTGTACATGAGTTTTATGAGTACAATAAAGCCAAGGTACTCCCTAGCGTAACCAAACGTGTCAAACCCGGTTACTTTCCTTTGCTTTCCCCCGTCCAATCCCTCCAACTCCTGCCGATCTTACCCTGGTAACTCACTGAAGCGTCTGGCAACAGGAGTTACACGTATTTCTCCCTCCCGAAAGGGAAAAACGTTACAATATATATATATATATGGGTCAATCCACGTCAAACAGATAATGGCTCTGTCCAAAATTGTAGATCACCAAAAAAATTGTGTATGGGCTCAAAATTTTCGTCTTACAGTCTACTTTCTTTTGCAATGTGACGATTTTGAAAAATCCAAAATGGCAGCCCTAATATAGCGACTCAAACCTAGAAATTTCATAAAAAATTTTCGAAAATTGATTTTAATTCATCCAAATCTGATTATACGTATTTTTTTATATCAGAAATCAATTAAGCGTTCAATTTTACATAGGAATATAGTATTGCGCCTGAGGTAATAAAATTTTACAATATCATCTGAAGGTCATATCGGGAGACAATAGTTATTTCTCGAATTAATCATTGATAAACGTTGATTAGTAGGAAAATGAAGATACTCATAGGTAACTCGAGTCACTGAATCCAAATCTGATATCCGCTTAACCCTACCAGTCTCCTTCAAGGTCATTTGTAGGTCAAATCGTGAATATCTTTTATTGTTTGATAAGATTAAGTCACCTATAAGTTTTACGTGATGCTGGATCCGAATCCAAGGCCCGTTAGAGTGTCAAACGACGTAATTACAGAAAAATTAGTTTTAAACTGTGGTTTCTTAAAGAACAAAAATTTTCTGTAAGTCAATATTTAATTAATTTTTACGTGATTAGGTCGTTTGACACTCCAACAGAGCCCGGATTCGGATTCAGCGACAAGTAAAACTTGAAGGTGTCCTAATCTTATTAAATAATAAAAGATAATCGCGATTTGACCTTCAAATGACCTTTATGGAGATCTTGTAGGGTTAAGCGGACATCAGATTTGGATTTAGTGACTCGAGTTATCTATCAGAATCTTCATTTCCTAACTAATCAACATTGATCAATGAGTAATACAAGAAATAACTATTATTTCCCGATATGACCTTTCGATGACATTGTAAATTTTTTTCACCTCGAGCGCAATACTATATTCCTATGTAAAATTGAACGCTGAATTGATTTCTGATATAGAAAAATACGTATAATCACATTTGAATGAATTAAAATCAATTTTCGAGAATTTTTTATGAAATCTCTAGGTTTGAGCCGTCATTTTGGATTTTTCAAAATCGCCACATTGCAAAAGAAAGTAGAGTGTAAAACGAAAATATTGAGCCCATACACGATATTTTTGGTAATCTACAATTTTGGACAGAGCCATTATCCGTTTAACGTGGATTAGCCCATATATATATTTATGTCGACTTAGGACGAATTTGTACGGAGTCGTATGGATTATATATGTGTTCAGACTAGTCAACTGAGGTAGATCGTATGACGCGAGCGCACCTATGCTCACAGTTGACTTTGACATTTTCTTAACCATAAAAAAATTTTGGGTTATGCAAACAGCGAAGCGAAAAAATTCAAGATTCATGTTTACAAATGAAAAACAAATAAAAGAGTGACAGCATTTGCTTTTGACATATTATCGAAAAATTCTAAAGAAACATTAAAATATTATTTATTAATATTAAAAACATAAAAATAAATCAAATTAATAAAAAAAAGTGTGACGTAAATAAAAATATTGTGGCGATTCGATTGAAATTATTCAATCGAACGTATTAATATGTTGGATTTAATGTGCTGTGTGTTGTGTGTGTTTTGTTTTTATCTTAAATCAATTTTGTTATAGTCCCTCATTTGGCCTACAGCGACATAAAATTATCTACGTAACTTGGGCGTACGAAGGATGAACATGGTCTCGAATAATATTTGTCGATGGGGCAGGAGTGAGTCTGGGGCGCGCTTCATGCGCCCTCGACCAACTAGTACTCAATCGACAAATATTAACCTCGTCTATATTCATCCTTCGTACGTCCAAGTTACGTATATAACTAATATATATAAGCTTATAAAATAAAATCTTTCCCTTTAATAAATGACGTTACATTACAGATCGCTATGTAATGAAAAGAAGAAAGTTTTTGATAGCAACATGCAATTTCAACTTGCAAATGTAATAACACTTGCCACATTTTGGGCCACAGTCACAAGGTTAATTCCTCGCGAAAGTACACCTTGTTCTATCTTAAAAAGTGTTATAGAAGAGTTCTACGAAAACTTTTGCTCACCTAGATGCATCATGGTAGACATATTTTTCTATTACAGACACCCATTCTACAAGTATCTACCTATCAACTGGATCCTATTCCTTAAAGATTTATTCAATACCATCCTGGATAAAGATGTGATCCCAGAAAACTGATGTATCTCACAAACCACATTGTTATATAAGAAAGGAGACAAGCTCGATCCTGGCAACTACCGAAGAATCGCACTCCTAAATACAACTTTTCAAATTCGCACTAATTTATTAGCTTGCCGTCTTTCAAATTGGTGTGAACATTTAAACGTACTCCCGGCCCACACAGCATGAAAGGTTGCTGCAAGGTTTTAGTAATGAAATTATCGTTACTGAAACCTTGCAGCAACCTTTCGTGCTGTGTGGGGGAATATCGAGCTGGATTCCGTCCAAGAAGATCATGTGAAGATAACATTTTTGCTCTTCAAACTAGAACTGCTATCCCTCTGTCTAAATCTAAAAGTAAATTATTCGTAACATTCGTGGATTTCTGTCGAGTCTTCAACTCAGTTCATAAAATTTATACAATGCAGGCGTTAGTTGCAACCTCATAAAAGTTCTACAAAGCTTATATTAACAAGCTAGGACTCAGATAAAACTCAATGATATCATTAAAACTTAAAACGTAGATATCACTCAGGGTATCCTTCAAGGTGACCCTCTAATCCCTCTGCTGTTTGATATTCTTATTTACGACATAATAATTGTTTTAAAGAAGAAGCTCATGTTGGAATCGATAACAATATCAGTATGTTATTTTTTGCAGATGATCTCACACTCATTGCGGGGGCTGCTGCGGATCTTCAAAACAAACTAAATACTTTTGAAAAATATTGCTCTTTAAAAGCGCTTACGGTCAACATAGAAAAAACCATGGTGATGCAATTCAGAAAATCAGGACGCCGGAAACAAGTTAAAATTGTCAAGTTCAAAGATACTTCTCTAAAGTTTGTCAATAATTTTGTTTTTTCAGGTGTCAACATTTAATCAACAGCCTTATTTAAGAACAACTTGACACTTTCAAAGGGCAAAGCCGCCCTTGGCTCAATATGGTAAATCCTGGGAGCAGATAGAAACACAAGCTGCGAATTAAGATTAACACTTTTTGAGAGGCAGTCGTATAGTTCTGCCCTTGTCAAATTTAAATTTTTATTATGATTAATAAATAAATTAAATTTATTTACACAAAAGTAAAGGTAGAGCCCAATAGATTTAAGGACGAGCAAACGATTCTGTTTTATGAAAATTTTATATTTTTCTTTTATTCAAGTATTATCTATTAACTCTAAATTAACTCTATTGAATTAACTATTAAATTAAGTATTAAATTAACTCTATTATCACCAATTATTGTACCATCTTCACTCTCAATTTTGTAAAGCAGCGATAATATAGAAATATTGTAACTAAATGTTCATTACCTTATGTGAGCTAATATTGTTCTAGTTGAGATACTTCTCGAAAATTTGTATTGGTACCATGATAAATAATAAATAAATTAATAAAAATAATAGCCAATTAAAAAAAATCACTAAAAAAATTACTTAGTTTTCAAATGCTTATAATTCTTCAGCATAGATAGCTAGAATTCTAAAACTTTTTTTAAATGAATGTTGGGTTTAAATCCTTTCAAAATAACGATTGCAGTAATTATTTTTTCCCAAAGTCATAGTGTAATAAAAATTAGATCTTCCATTTTAAAGCATTAATTATTAATAGAAGTTTCAATGTGATCTAATTTTTATTACGTTATAGCTTTAGAAATAAAAAAATATTTTGAAAGGATTTGAGCTCAGTTTTCATCTTAAAAAAGTTTTGAACATCTAACAATTAATGCTGAGGAACTGTAAGCATTTAAAAACCAAGTAACTTTTTGAATGATTTTTTTAAATTGGCTATAAATATGAAATTATTGATCATTGGAGTCTAAAATTTTTGTTTTCTGAGCAGCCAGTTTTCGTGCATCCACCAAAATCTGCATCACTGTAAGACTCGTGAATTCCCTTTTTTATGACAATAAGTTATTCCTTTCATAATTGTTTCTGTAATGTAGCGGAAAACTCTTTTGATTCAAGCTACATTTTTAAATGACAGATTTTCGAGTGATCTTCATAAAAATCCAATATCATAAGTTAGATCTGGTCTCGTTTCCAGTATCAAGTACATTAGTACTCCAACTTTTTTGGGATTTCCTTCCTCTCATTGTCAATTCTCTGAGGTTCCCAACGTTGGCGTAAAAATTGATTAACAATCTGAAAAGTTAAAACGTTCTAAACTCTTTTAAGCTAATGCTTGCTAATTTATAGTTATTCAGCTATCTTTTTGTTCGATTCCAGTCCTAAAAAATATAAAGTTTCCTGAAAGACAATCTTGAACTTTGTGCTTAATTTTTGTAAAAAAATTTTAAAATTTTCTGAATCTGTAGCAACTAACCCATCATTCATGTACAGAGTTATTAAAATAATCTTTTGATTTGACTTTTGTTTCAACATACAAGGATTTTGAAGCTCCTTTGAAACGATGTGAGCTTTTTTGAAGTTGACATACGTTACCAGAACCATTATCATAACTTTATGGTTGCTGCATTTAGATAACCTTGTCTAGATCACTGCATAAAAATGCTGTTAATACATAGGACTGAATTAAACACAACTTTTCTCTCACAGCCATACTCAAAATTAAATGTATAGTCCCCTTTTCTGTAACTGGATTGGAAGTTTGACTGTATTCAATACTGTAACATGGCAGATTGGCCATATTACTTTTATGTATATTTGTGGCGCATATAGCCGACAGAAGGGAGCATCTAACTACGGGCAAGACGGAAAGCAGACCACGCGAGTCAAATAGTTAAAAGCAAAACCCAAAATCGTTGACACACACGTGCGAATCTCTAAACGCACGTATAATGTGCACTGATATAGCTAGCGAGCAGCTTGACTCGAGTAGCTGAGCTTGGGTCCGTTTAGGATCGTTTGTCTGTCTCTTGCGGCGCGCGCAGCGTACAGCAAGAGAGATGAAGCTGAGCATAGGCAAGAAGGAATACCATTATTATTCCTTCTATCGCCGGCGTCCGATAAAGAGCGTTTCGACTTGCGATATCGCGTAGTATTAATTTTGTGTGTGCGAATATCGTGAGCTTGAGTGAGCGAGAATAGATGGATTCACTATTCTCTGAATTATTTTATTGTGCTTAAAATTGTTGCAAGTGCACAATTGCTAAATAGAAATAATATAATTTCTATCTGTCTTTTACGACGTGTGTGCCGGGCGATCGCGTGTGCGTTGTATTGCATATATTCCCTTCGTGCTTTTCTAATTCTTTCTTTTGTTGTGTGTTTATTGCTCGTGTCCCTTTTAGCTTACATTTTTGTTAATATCTGCTTTTCGTCGTGCCGATAGTTATTTAATTAGTGCAAGCGGCGTCGTGTACGCTATACGCGGCTGGCGTCCATTTTGAGCAAGCGTACGATTACTGTACAAATTTCTTTAATAAAGTTTCTCTTTTTTTTTGTTACTTAATTAATTACCGCTTATATATTTTTATAAATTTAGTGCAACCTCCTGATCCCCAAGGTTGTCACAATACTATAGCATTGACCGAAACCTTTTATAACTAATCTTGCATTGTAGTGACTGATTTAACGATCTGAATTGGTTTTCGGTCTGTAAACCTATTTACATGGAATTGCTTTTGCCCCCGATGTAAATTTGACTTTATCTACGTGTTATGTCCACTCCATGATTTCACTTCACTAACTATGACTTTTTTACATTGATGACTTTTCCTGCTTGAAACAGCTTCTTAAAATAATTGAGGGTTTATAAACATATTAATAAAATTTTCAGTTTTTTCTACAGCATTAACGTAATCTTGCAAGTAATTTGGCCTTTTTAATTTTGAACGACCTCTCAAGGTTTTGATAAGTGATTGCGAACGCTGTATTTGCTCTTGCTCATCATCAGTTCGCAATTCATATTCTGTGTTCTTCGACTCGTTTTCAGGTGGCTCTTCTTTCTCGACAAGAATTTTAAAATTCTTCTGTTTATTATCTTTCTAAAAATGAAGATCTTTGAATGGCAACTCTATTAGTAACTATTTATTAAATTGTTAGCGAATTAAGGTCGGGTTTCCTTTAGTTATTTTCTAATATATTAGTAAGAGAATATAAAAATATAGTTTATTTATCATTATTGTTCATAATTATTGCAAAAAATAAAATAATTACATAAAAATTCAGTTTTCTCAAAAGAATTTTTTTAAATCCATCCAGCATAATAAATTGAAAATTTCAACTAAAAGGTTTTCGGAATCGCTGATTGCGAATTCGAAGTCAGAATTTTTAATTTCAAGATGGCCGATTTGAGATGGGGGCTCCAAAATTTTGATAAACAGATACATGATCTTGAAAATCTCTACTCGGGAGTTTTTAGGGTCGCTAATGACATATCTGAAGTCAGAATTTTGAAAATTTTAAAATTCTGGATAGCGGCTGCAAAATTTTAAAAAATGAGATACATTGACTCTTTTTTCAAAATTTTGCAGCAGCTATCTTGAATTTAAAATTTTAAAATTCTGACTTTAAATTCGTAATAAGTGACCTCGGAAACCCCCGAGTAAGAATTTTCTCGTAAATTTAGTGAACGGAAAAATATGTGCAACAAAGGGTTAAGCTACATGGATTTTTAAATTTTTCAAAATCTGAAAAGAAATCCAAATTATTTGTTGCGTGCTAAGTTGTACCACTATCAATCCACCAATATGTAGTATTAAACTTAGTATGGAAGATTTCATCTAAAATTGAAAAAACAAAACCTTCTATAACCTCAACAGCCTTGCTCTGATTTCTGTTTTGACTAATTTTGTAGTTAATTTGATCCCCAAAAAACCTTTAAAAAGGTAAAATTACGGCAAGTTAGCTTTAAAAAAAATCTTTTTCACTATCTCAAAAATAAAAAATATTTTGTCAAAAAGTTAAACTAATTTAATACAATCAACTATAATAAAATCTATTATATCTCTAAAAAAAGTCTTTAACATTATAGATAATAAAAAAGTGGGAATTTAACTATAACAAAAATACACTTGAAAAAATACTGAAATCAATAATGTGTGGTCAAGTTTTAATATGATTTAAAATAATACTTACAAATGATATTGTACCTATATTTTTGATGATAATAATGAATCAATAAAAAATTCCTTAGTTAAAAATAAAGTGTAAAAAAAGCCATATAAAATGTTATTGAAAATATAAAACTATCTTCAACAAAATTTAAAAAAATAGTAAGTAATTAACGTAAAAGTAAGAATAAAAGTAATATTGCAGCTATAAACTTGCCAGGCCCACTCTACAAAAGTTAAATATATCATTAATGTTATAAAATTAGATTATTTGTTCATTGAATACTAAATTGTGAAAATTTATATATTTTGAATTTCCTTACGAGATTCTAAAAAGTTAATCTTAAAAAATGTTTTAAATGGAAGTGTATTTACCAAGAAATAGAACTTATGAAGGGTGGGCCTGTCAAGTTTATAGCTGTAATATTACTTTTATTCTTACTTTTACGTTAATTACTTATTATTTTTTTAAATTTTGTTGAAGATAGTTTTATATTTTCAATAACATTTTATATGGCTTTTTTTACACTTTATTTTTAATAAAGGAATTTTTTATTGATTCATTATTATCATCAAAAATATAGGTACAATATCATTTGTAAGTATTATTTTAAATCATATTAAAACTTGACCACACATTATTGATTTTAGTATTTTTTCAAGTGTTTTTTTGTTATAATTAAATTCCCACTTTTTTATTATCTATAATGTTAAAGACTGTTTTTAGAGATATAATAGATTTTTTTATAGTTGATTGTATTAAATTAGTTTAAATTTTTGACAAAATATTTTTTATTTTTGAGATAGTGAAAAGGATTTTTTTTTTTTAAATGTACTTAATTTTATAGTTGATAATTTCGTTATCTACCGAAAATATTAATAGCTACTTTTTCAACGATATTTTATAGCTATTATTATAGTTAAAAAAAATACTTAAATTTTTAGTGTATTTATTACAATATATTAATAGCTAGATATTTAACTATACTTTATAGCTGAAATTAAATGGTTTTTTAGATATTCTTTATAGTTGAAAATATAACTAAATTTTTAGTTGATAATTTGGTTATTACTCGTAGATACTTAGCTGAAAAAACATGAATATTGCTATAACATAAATAAATATAGCTGTATTTTACTTATATTTTTAGCTGTTTTTATAGATGTTTTTTGTTTTGACCGAGAACAGCTGAAAATATAACTGTAATTTCAACTGTATTTTAAGCTGTTATTTAGCTATATTTTTAACAATTTTTTTTAGCTAAATATTATTAGAGTAGCTTTCAGATATATTCTAGTTTATTTACATTGTCCTCCGCTACCTTCGCCGTAAATTGATTAACCTATACATACACTAAATCTAAGTAATAATGTCCCTGGGGTCGCTAGAAAACACGCGTGCATTTTTTAATAACGGTAAGATGGATCGGTCTTATATACAAAGTGTACTTAACTCTCACCACTTGCGGGAGTTGGACACAAATTTCAACGAGTCAAAACAGCTATAATTTAAGCTTAATTTTTAGCTAATTTTTTTAGCTAAACGTTTTTGACTCGTTGAAATTTGTGTCCAACTCCCGCAAGTGGTGAGAGTTGAGTACACTTTGTATATAAGACCGATCCATCTTACCGTTACTAAAGAATGCGCGCGTGTTTTCTAGCGACCCCTGCGAGTTATTACTTAGATTTAGTGTATGTATAGGTTAATCAATTTACAGCGAAGGTAGGGAAGGACAATATAAATAAACTCGAGTATATCTGAAAGCTACTCTAATAATATTTAGCTAAAAAAAATTGTTAAAAATATAGCTAAAAAACGGCTTAAAATACAGTTGAAATTACAGTTATATTTTCAGTTGTTCTCGGTCAAAAAAAACATCTATAAAAACAGCTAATAATATAAGTAAAATACAGCTATATTTATTTATATTATAGCAATATTCATGTTTTTTCAGCTAAATATCTATGAGTAATAAACAAATTATCAACTAAAAATTTAGGTATATTTTCAACTATAAAGGATATTTAAAAAACCATTTATTTTCAGCTATAAAGTTTAGTTAAATATCTAGCTATTAATATATTGTAATCCCGGTATAAAAAGGTTAGCTATAAAATATAGCTAAAAAAATAGTTAAATATATAGCTGTATCGAGCTGTTTTTATAGCTATATCGATGTGTTTTTTTAGCTGTTTTTTATGGTTAAAAATGTTCTTAATTTTATAGTTAATAATTTCGTTATACCGAAAATATTAATAGCTACCTTTTCAACTATATTTTATAGCTATTATTATAATTAAAAAAAACACTTAAATTTTTAGTGTATTTATACCCGGTCAAAAAAGGTTAGCTATAAAATATAGCTAAAAAAATAGTTAAATATATAGCTGTATCGTGCTCGTTTTACAGCTATATCGATGTGTTTTTTAGCTGTTTTTTAAAGTTAAAAATGTACTTAATTTTATATTAATAATTTCGTTATACCGAAAATATTAATAGCTACCTTTTCAACTATATTTTATAGCTATTATTATAGTTAAAAAAACACCTAGTACACTAAAAATTTAAGTGTTTTTTTTTAATTATAATAATAGCTATAAAATATAGTTGAAAAGGTAGCTATTAATATTTTCGGTATAACGAAATTATTAACTATAAAATTAAGTACATTTTTAACTATAAAAAACAGCTAAAAAAACACATCGATATAACTGTAAATACAGCTCGATACAGCTATATATTCAACTATTTTTATAGCTATATTTTATAGCCAACCTTTTTTGACCGGGTATTTACGCAATGTCTTTATACATTTATCATGTTCTGAAAGCATTCGCCTGAATACATGCGTTCATTATTAAAAGATATAACTCGTATTCTCTTTCTTTTTCTCACTCTCTATACTCTCTTTCTCTCTCTCACTTATTAGCAATCGCACAACTCGTATTCTGTCTCTTTCTCTCACATCAGACGAAAAACTCTCCGTCGTCCTCTAACATCCACCGGAAATCTGAAACAACCCGATATAGAAAAGAAATCGACAGACTAACCTGTAATAATATAAAAAAATCATGAAAACTTGACTTTTGGCCATGTGTTTTTGTTGTCAGATAAAACATTGGATCATTTTATGTATACTTGTAATCAAATAATATGTAAATATTGAAACATAATCATTCACTCAAAGTTTTAATCTTTGAACATCACAAATTCAAAGTAAATAGGGAAAGCCGTAGCGCTAACATGCCGTAAGGAGCGCTACCGCGCTCCCTGATTTTTAGGATCATTAGTGACTTTATTCTTAGTTAATCGTCCATCTGCAATCCATTTTTTACATTCATTAACCCAATAATTTTTCTTATCATAATAGTAACAAGTCGTATCTACTCTTAAATTCTTTTTCACATCTTACTTTTGCATTTCACATTTTGCAACTAAAGTCTCTTGAGAAAATTTGTCTAATATTTTTTTTAGTATTTGGTAGTATTTTTCTTGAAGTTTCTCTCAAACATACATAACTTTAAAGTTAATTCGTGAATAGTATATTACACATCAAGGGAGGTAAAGTATTGGCGAGTCTGTAGCACATATAATCGCCACCTCGAGCCGAAGGCGAAGGTGACAAATATGTGCCATGGGGTCGCCATTTCACCTCCCGTAGAGTGTATACTATTTTTCGCTATACCCGGGCCGAAACTATGATTTTCGTTTTTCAGCACCGGGATAAAAGTTGTATTTTCGGGCAGGGTATGGCGAAAAAATCTTTTCTGTATCTTTTGTCAAAAGCATCCAACTAGACCTAAATGCATCAAACCTAACCGGTAAAAATAGTACATTGTTAGCCAAGCAAAGAAAATACGTGATTTTTGTCCGAGTCGAGTTAGTCACCTGAGTGAAGCGAGGGCAACAATAAAGACGAGGGCGAAAATACTTTTTCTTCCGAGGTTAACATATGACTTTTTCAAACGAAAGACATCAAATATTTAATTTTAAATCAATGTGTATGTAAAAATAAAAAATGTTAGTTTTTGTAAATCAAAGTACAAATCGAAAATAATAATAATAATATAAATAATTAAATATAAAAATTAAACTACATTAAAATAAAAGTACAACAGTTTCTTCATTTTAATTATTTTATTATGTAAATATATAGTAAAAATATTAAATTATTATAAATGAGAAGAAAATATTTTTTTACACATACAGAAATCTATTTATTTTTTGTTTAATAAATAAGTTAAATGACGTATAAAGGTTTCTGAATATGAAGAAGGGAAACTGAAAGAACTATGCTTAAAAAAATTAAATAAGTGACGTCCCTTAGTGACCTTCCTTTCATCTTCCCATTCTGTATAAGTGGGGAAAGCTTTTGCTAGCAGCTATATAAATCACGTGCAATGAAAAAGTTTATTTTCTTTATTAACGGGTGATCAGATAAAGTCTTCAAAATGCGATCACTCTTCGATAAAATGAGGTGGAATTAAATTAAAATAATACGAAAATAATAATAAAGATTCCATTTCTTTTGTTTCTTACTTCGACTTGCACATATCCACCCTTTATAGGGTCCTACTTACAAGGAGAGTATCACTTCTTCGGGTCAGAGATTTGTCTGAAACTGTAAGAAATAGTTCATCTTACCTAAAAATCATGTTTCCCAAAGCTACGGAGTCTAACGCTCAAGAAATTTTTAAATATGTTATGAATCCAGATTTTTACACTTCTTCGACAAAACAAATTTATTTATTTTTCTTATCTCTGTTTTGATAATATATTTAATATAATTGACTTGATTGTTTAATTTATTTGAATTATAACTATAATATAATTCTGAAAATTAAATATTAAAAAAAGGCTATTTTTAAAGAAATTTTTAAAGAATTTATTAGTTTACCTAAAATATTAACGCATACTTGTTTTTAAGAGGATGATTCTTTAAGTATGCAATTCTATACCTATGCATGAGATCAAATACATATTTTCTAATAAAATTTTATTAAATTTTAAAAAAACTATTATTTTAAGCCTTTGGTTTCTGCTGAAGTAAAATAAGACAAATGATAAATCATACTAGCGGAACATATGATTTATGCTTCTATTACTTCCATCACTCCTCTATGATTTTAGATACTTATTTTCCTGTTGAAAAATGCTGCTAGAAATCTGAAAAGATAAACAAAGAGTCAGAATTCTTATAATAAAAAAAAAATTTTTAAACAATATAAATATATAATAGGTTATAAAAATATTTACTTATCTGATATCAATATATACATTATTTCATAGCAGCCACCAATAAATATTTATTTATAAACCTATTGATATTACAACTCGCACTGATTAAAGAAAATTAATTCATTTATTTTTTCCAAATACTTAAATTTTAAATTCGCAAAAAATAATATATGTACAATTCGTTTTCAAATTTGAAACTAGCAGATGAAATGCTAAAATCGATGTGATCAAAACATACAAATGTACAGCTGGTTAGGAAGATTTTGTTTTTAACACAGCAACAGAGCATATCGAAACAGAGTTTTGGTAAAGCTGTAAATAAACTGGTAAAATAATAATTAAAAAATAGATGTTATTTACCTGATACGTGAACTTATATATGTGATTGTGAAAAGTGAAAATTATTATTGTATGATAGTGTAAATATAATTAAATTTTTAACTCTAGTGCATTGTGAAATTTTCTATTTTACTTCATTTAAAAAAGATCTAACCTACAAGAAGGATTAATTATTAATTAATTATTTTTAGTAAAGAACAAGGCCCATAATTCTTAAAAATCTCAAAGCTGCTCATAGTATGAGACTCGATTCAAGAAAATAATCCTTCCAAGATGTAATTATTCAAGAAAATCAAGAAAAATTTAATATTATGCAGAAATTCAGAAAATGTAGAGTAAGAAAAAACCTGAAATTTTTAATTTAATAATTTATATTCATTAGTAGAGTTTAACGACAGTGTAAATAATTCCTTTAATAATGATACAAACAACTATTAACTGTCAATAATACTTTTTATTGCTGGTTAATCATACAACGTTTCAGTCACATTTTTGATGACCCTTTTCAAGTGCAAAAAATTGATTTAAATTAATTTACATAACTATGAGTAACATTCTTTTCCTGAAACATAACATATAAATACATATAATTTTTTTACTTGATAAAATTTACAAAATCAATGACAATTAAAATATCAAAGTCTCAATTATAACCTTTCAACTCTCCAAAACCAATAATAAATATTATAAAATCCATTAAAAAACAATTTTACAATAAACATTGCTATTTAAACAATTAATAATAGAAACCATTAAGTAGTATAGGTTTCAGTCTATAGTATAAATAAGCTATAAGGAAACACGATCAAACAAGAAGCAGTGAAGTCATTCACAACAATAGTTAAACAGAAATCATAAGGAGGATAACACAATTGTGAGCTACCAAGTTGAAAGATATTTATGTAGTAGGGCGCTGTTGTCATATGTACCCATTAGCACATGCGTGTGTGTACTTTGAATTAAATGTATTAATTATAAAAAGAATAAGAATAAAAGAGAAAGCGTAACGAACAATTTGAAAGATTAATTATAGTAAACTAATGAATACTAATATAATTATATACATATATACACACACACACACACACATATATATATATATATATATATATACACACACAAAAACATCACATGTCAAAATAAGAAACATTATCAACTCCGATTCTCAATCCTAAAGTCACCATCAATATAATCTTTAAAAACAGTTAACAACTTTTGTGTATCAAACATTCTATTGATATTATTCTTGTGAATGTGTATATTAATCATTTCAGATACCAATCTTTTATAGTAATTGCACTCATTATCAAGGATTTTAACATTATTAATATCAAAATTCATACTATGACCGGTGTTTAAAACATGAGTATAAAGGGCCGATCTTTCACGTTTATGCAAACAATCAGACCTATGCTCCTTAATTCGAGTTTCAAGAGTTCTACCGGTCTGCCCAATGTAACAACCATTACAATCATTGCAGTTTATTTTATATACAACATTATTTTTTAATGATTTTTTTGTGATATCCTTACCCAATTGTGAATTGCATTTAATTTTGTTGTTAAGACTAAAAATTAATTTAAAATTGAATTTTTTACATATGTTTTTAAATGCAAATTCATGGGACCTTGAATAAGGAAATACAATTATATTATTGGACTCGGAATGATATTTATCATTTAAATTGTGGTGACTATGTTTATTTTGGATAATTCTTTTGTCAATATACTTATTTATAAACTCTATTGGGTAATTGTTGCCAATAAGCATCCTTCTAATAATATTGAAATTCTTCACATGAAACCTTGTGTCTGAGAGTTTGAGAACTTTATCCACCAACGAAAACACTATGCCAATTTTTTGAGAAATAGGTCCATGAGAATAGAAGTTCAAGTATTATCCCGAGTGAGTGTCCTTGAGATACCAATCCGTAGTGATGTTGCTTTTATCATTGAAATCAATGTTGACATCTAAGAAGTGCAAGGTGCCGTTTACAGGTTTTTCCAACGTGTGTTGTATGTGCTGATCAACAGAATTAAAAGCAGTAAGAATCTTGTCAATGTCACTACTCCTAGCACAAATTAAACTATCATCGACATATCTTCTGTAAAACAAAATGGAATCCTTTAGACCTTCAAAACTATGAAGTTCAACATCTTGCATGACAATTTCAGCAAGAATAGGACTTAATGGGCTTCCCACATTTGCTTGTAAAATTTACCATCAAAGGTAAAGTAATTATTATTCATGATAAAACTTATTACATCAAGAAACTCACGAAGAGGCAAATCAGTGTGTTTATACAAATAAGACCATCTTCTCTCAATTGAAGCGGAAATAGCACCTATGTGGACGTTGTTATATAAAGCAACAACATCAATGCTAAAGAGTGAACTATCTTCAGGTATTTTTAAATTCTTTAAATCATCAATCAATTTATAACTGTTTTTTAGAGTGTGCTTGTTATGAGGAATATATTTAGAAATAAACATTGCAAACATTTTAGCAATTCGATAAGTGGGTGAGCCAATGGTGGATATTATAACTCTCATGGACTTATCACTTTCATGCAGCTTTATCAAATCAACATTTTGAAAGGACACATTTGTTTGTAGTACTATTAAATAGCTTTCTATTGTTACTATTATCATTGTTGTTTTTATCAGTAAAAATTGATTTATTATTAAGTTTCTTGATAATATTATTTGTAGATCTCTCCAGCATAGGCAAAGGATCTTTATTGATTTTTTTATATAGTAATTCATTATTTAAACATTCATTGACCCTGCGATTATAGTCTTGAGTGTTGAAAACTACAATAGAACCACCCTTATCAGCTCTTGAAATTTTTAGGTCAGAGTTACTATTGAAAAACTTATTTGTGTTATTTATATTATTCATAAGACGATTGTTCTGGATGTCATAACCATTACGTCTGCTAACAGTAGTAGATTTGAGAATTTGTTTGCAAAACTTTTTATGTTCACATTCTTCCAAGTGAGACATAATATTCAGGCTCTTCATAACATTCAACTTAAATTTATTACTATTGTTACTATTTGTAAATCTACTATTGTTAGCAGACGTAATAGTTATGACATCCAGAACAATCGTCTTATGAATAATATAAATAACACAAATAAGTTTTTCAATAGTAACTCTGACCTAAAAATTTCAAGAGCTGATAAGGGTGGTTCTATTGTAGTTTTCAACACTCAAGACTATAATCGCAGGGTCAATGAATGTTTAAATAATGAATTACTATATAAAAAAATCAATAAAGATCCTTTGCCTATGCTGGAGAGATCTACAAATAATATTATCAAGAAACTTAATAATAAATCAATTTTTACTGATAAAAACAACAATGATAATAGTAACAATAGAAAGCTATTTAATAGTACTACAAACAAATGTGTCCTTTCAAAATGTTGATTTGATAAAGCTGCATGAAAGTGATAAGTCCATGAGAGTTATAATATCCACCATTGGCTCACCCACTTATCGAATTGCTAAAATGTTTGCAATGTTTATTTCTAAATATATTCCTCATAACAAGCACACTCTAAAAAACAGTTATAAATTGATTGATGATTTAAAGAATTTAAAAATACCTGAAGATAGTTCACTCTTTAGCATTGATGTTGTTGCTTTATATAACAACGTCCACATAGGTGCTATTTCCGCTTCAATTGAGAGAAGATGGTCTTATTTGTATAAACACACTGATTTGCCTCTTCGTGAGTTTCTTGATGTAATAAGTTTTATCATGAATAATAATTACTTTACCTTTGATGGTAAATTTTACAAGCAAATGTGGGAAGCCCATTAAGTCCTATTCTTGCTGAAATTGTCATGCAAGATGTTGAACTTCATAGTTTTGAAGGTCTAAAGGATTCCATTTTGTTTTACAGAAGATATGTCGATGATAGTTTAATTTGTGCTAGGAGTAGTGACATTGACAAGATTCTTACTGCTTTTAATTCTGTTGATCAGCACATACAACACACGTTGGAAAAACCTGTAAACGGCACCTTGCACTTCTTAGATGTCAACATTGATTTCAATGATAAAAGCAACATCACTACGGATTGGTATCTCAAGGACACTCACTCGGGATAATACTTGAACTTCTATTCTCATGGACCTATTTCTCAAAAAATTGGCATAGTGTTTTCGTTGGTGGATAAAGTTCTCAAACTCTCAGACACAAGGTTTCATGTGAAGAATTTCAATATTATTAGAAGGATGCTTATTGGCAACAATTACCCAATAGAGTTTATAAATAAGTATATTGACAAAAGAATTATCCAAAATAAACATAGTCACCACAATTTAAATGATAAATATCATTCCGAGTCCAATAATATAATTGTATTTCCTTATTCAAGGTCCCATGAATTTGCATTTAAAAACATATGTAAAAAATTCAATTTTAAATTAATTTTTAGTCTTAACAACAAAATTAAATGCAATTCACAATTGGGTAAGGATATCACAAAAAAATCATTAAAAAATAATGTTGTATATAAAATAAACTGCAATGATTGTAATGGTTGTTACATTGGGCAGACCGGTAGAACTCTTGAAACTCGAATTAAGGAGCATAGGTCTGATTGTTTGCATAAACGTGAAAGATCGGCCCTTTATACTCATGTTTTAAACACCGGTCATAGTATGAATTTTGATATTAATAATGTTAAAATCCTTGATAATGAGTGCAATTACTATAAAAGATTGGTATCTGAAATGATTAATATACACATTCACAAGAATAATATCAATAGAATGTTTGATACACAAAAGTTGTTAACTGTTTTTAAAGATTATATTGATGGTGACTTTAGGATTGAGAATCGGAGTTGATAATGTTTCTTATTTTGACATGTGATGTTTTTGTGTGTATATATATATATATATATATATATATATATATATATATATATATATATATATATATATATACACGGTGATTCTATACTACTGTATTTCCCTTGACAGGGTGATAGAGGACATCATTCTGAACAAACTTTATATTGTAATTTTTTTTCTATCTCGTATAGTTTTTAAACTACGGCACTTTAAAGTTACGCTTTTTCAGCCAATCAGAGAGCGTCATTCTAAACGTTCGAAAACAGCAACAAGTGTGTGCCCATTCTGCCCCGGTAGCAACGAGCTCATCAATCGCCTGCATAGTTACCAAATAAATAAACATTTGTTTGTTACTGTCCCTGACATATAACCCAAAAATAAAAATTTGAGTATTCTAATGTTTAAAATCGAAGTACGTAATGTTGAATAATAGATGGCAATGCTAGTCTTATAATGAAGATACAATTTGTTGTTCTATTTTATAACTAAATAAATGATTTTATTTTAAAACTAATAAATTCAATAAAAATAATAATTTAAAATTTCAAAAATATCAAATTACTAATTAAATAAATTATTGGTGATAATGATTAATTATTAATAAATAATTATTATAATTACTAATGGATTATAATGAATAATTTTATTTTGAAATATTTCTGTGAAAATAGTCTTTTGAGCAATATTGCCCTAAAGAAAAAAAGCATTCAACTTCGGTGTTATTTCGTATACCGAACCGTTTTGTTGACTACTATGATACTTCGATTCATACGAAAAATTCGTTCGGTGTACGAAATAACACCGATGTTTGATTTTTTTCGTAAGCGTGTTGCAAATATGATAATTCTTAAAATAGCAGGCGTAGAAGTAACGATAATAATTAAATATTCATTTCTTTCGAATATTTAATAAGATATACTTTTTCTTCCAATTACTTAAAAAAGTTAAGTAACTTCATGATAATATCGTTGTTTTGTGCAAAATAATTTTTTTTATGATTACTCTTATTTTAAAAATGGGTACAATCAGATAATTCTATTTAACAGAACATGTTTCAATATGCTTAAGCTTGACAGCGTTATAAAGAGTTTTTGTTTATAATGACAGTTTCTTAAGGTAGCTCCCTTGGATTATACACGTCATGCAGAACATAATTAGAAAATTATTTTTAATTAGCTTTTTCATAAATTTTATGCATTGAACGTACAATTACCTAAGAAAGAGATACTTTGGGGTGCAAATAAAAAGTATTTCATAACAATTGCAACCCTAGTCGTGGAGATATTAATAATTCAAAAGGGATACAAAAAATGTTCTAAAAACACAAGAAACTTTTTTATTTTTAAAGTGATTAGAACGCAATAAAGCTCATTTTGTGCCTTAAAAAATATCAGAGGGAGTTACCCACGTAATTTCAGTGATAGTTCTTACAGTTTAAACGTAAATTACAATTGTTTATTAAGGCGACTTCGGATTTTAGGTTAGGTTTTATTTTTGAGTTTACAAATTACTCTTTCAATATATAAAATTGTTCAGATTTTTTAATTTTTCACCATTCTACGGCTTATAGTAAATGGTGGAAAATTAAAAAATCCAAAAAATTTATGAACTGAAAGAGTAATTTGTAAACTACAAAATGAAATCAAACCGAACTTCGGTAATCGCCTGAATACACTTTATAATTTTTTCAAACAATTGTAATTTACGTTTAAATTGTAAGCACTATCACTGGAATTCCATGGGTGACTTCCTTTGAAATTTTTTAATGCACAAAATGAGCTTTATTACGTCCCAATCACATGAAAAATAAAAAAGTTTCTTGTGTTTTTAGGAAATATTTTGTATCTCTTTTTGAATTATTAATATTTTCGCGACTAGAGTTGCAATTGTTATGAAATAATTTTTTTCTGCACCCTAAAGTATCTCTTTCTTAGGTAATTGTACGTTCAATGCATAATGTTTATGAAAAAGCTAATTAAAAATAATTTTCCAATTATGCTCTGCATCACGTGTATAACCCAAGGGAGCTACCTTAAGTTTCACAAATTTTCATTTTTATAAAGAATATTTTTTATCAGTAATATATCTATAAATTTTTAAATTAATGTGCTAATAAAATACAACAAATACTAGGATTCATGAAATTTAAAGCCACATTCTACAAATAATGGTTAACAAAATTTTTTAATGTTGAAACACTTGAAATATTTTTTGTATGTAATACGATACGTCATCATCGGAAGTTCGATGTTGGCAATTTTTATAATAAAATATTACTTATGTTAAAAGCTCCAAGATTAAATATAGATATTTGTGAATTTTTTTGAGTCAAAGTTAAGTTTTTAGTATTATAAATAATTAATTTATTAACTACCACAATGATATAAAGGGTTTTCGATGAAAAGGTATCGAACGTTGATTCTCATCGTCGAAATAATATTTATAAAAATAATTTATTTATGAAAAAATCGGTAAACCTTGAATTTAAAATTTTGAAAGCTGATTGTATATACAATAATGGATCTGAAAATAATGTATGAATTCGTTCATTTTTATAGTCTTAAGAGGATTAAGTAAATAAATCATAATTTTTATAAGTCTATATCACATATCTATGCAGGTATTAAAATATTTTAATTTTTTGCTTATATGTATATGCCCTTACAAAAAACCTGCACTTTATCTGCATGTTCTCTGCAGAAGTATCTGATGAAATTTCTTCATTTCCCTGTAGAATTTGTGTCAGCCTGTAGGTATATTATAAAGTTTTTTAGATTTTCTTATTATTATAATTTTGAAAATATTAATAAATTTGTATAAATGAAATTATCGAGACGTGATTTTAACATAGTACTCTTTGCTCTGGCCTGTGTCACTATCATCTGAGCTATTGTTTCGTTATACTGACTTGATAATAATTCGGTTATAACTAAGAGGTCTAAATAATCGCAAATATTTAATCATGCTTTTTATCACATGCTAGTGAAAAAAAATTACAGTATAAGCTTAAAATAACAGATTAGACGGGGTTGTAGAAGAGGAAGTTTCTTAGTAAGTATCCCTACTATACGAGTCAAGAATAGTAGCCACATCCATTACCGTATTATCTTAACGTGTGTTACTATTTTCCTCTTTTCCTTTTTTCATTGTCTTTCTCGTTTTTAACAAAACAATAGCTCAGATGATAGTGAGAAAGAGGAGGGTGCCAAGGGTTCTAGGTTCCAATTTTATCTCGGAAATATTTTTTTAATTTTTATATATTTCTAATTTTTTTAATTATTTCTATTTTATAAAATATAATAAACAGAAGACCCAATGAACCCTATGGAAACCTGCAAGTGTCCTAAAACTCGCCAGGACAACGAGAAAATTTCTACAGATGTTACTACAGACAAGCTATAAATCAGTTTCTCAAAAAGTCTGGTGAAGAGAGTTTCAAAAAGTCTGTCAAAACGTCTAGCAAAAAATCTAGGGATCCCATATGAAAATAATTTTTGTGAGAAATTGTGAATAACTGTTAATAATTGTAATAAACTACCGCAATTGAGACATTAATAAGAATTAATAACAGTAAAAAACAGTTAATAACAATTAATAATAATTAATAATAGTTATGAACACTAAATAACAATTATTAACTGAAAGTCATGATTATTAATAATTATTTATAGTTATTCACATTTATTCACATTTATACACATTTATTAACAGTTACTCACATTTTCCGAAATTTTAGAAATGGTGAATAATTTATTATTATTTATACTTATTTATAATTATTTATATTTATTTGCAATTAGTTACAATGAATTATAGTTATTAACACTTTCTTACAGATATTTACAGTTTTTCACATTTATTAACAGTTATTAACAGTTTTTCACATTTACAAAATTTTTCGCCTATGTATAAAAAAAACGATTATACGTGTGAAAATTTTTGAAAGTGTGAAAAACTGTTAATAACTGTTAATAAATGTGAATAAATGTGAAAAATTATAAATATTTGTAAATAACTATAAATAACAGTTAATTATTATTATTTACAGTTAATCATTATTATTATCTATTCGTAACAATTATTAACTGTTATCAACTGTTATTTACTGTTATTAATGTCTCAATTGCGGTAGTTTACTATAGTTATTAACAGTTATTCACATTTTTTCACATTTTGACACAGTTATTAATAGTTATTTACAGAAATTATTTCCATAAGGGATGAGTCTAGAAAAAAGTCTAGCAAAAGTCTAACGAAAAGTATGGTAAAAAGTCTTGCGTTAAGTCGGGCAAATTTGTTTACTAAGTGTCTATTGAAAATTATTGCATAAAGTATGGCAAAAAGTTTTAAGTGAAGTTTAGCAGTAAGTCTGGAAAAAACCTAGATGAAATGTCTTGCCAGGATTCTGGAAAAAAGTCTTGCTACAATCATGGCTGAATGTATAACAAAATATCTGTCTGAAATCCTGCCTAAAAGTTTTGCGATAAGTCTAGGAAAAAGTCTAACGGAAAGTCTTGCAAAAAGTCTGGTAGGAAGTCTTGCAGAAAGTCTTGCAGAAAGTCTGGCAAAAAGTCTTGCAAAAAGTCTAGCAGAACGTCTTGCGAATAGTCTGGCAACAAGTCTTGCGTAAAGTTTGGCAAAAAGTTTTTCAAAAAGTCTAATGAAGAGTGTTGCAAAAAGGCTGTCGAAACGTCTGGCAAAAGGTCTGGCAATACGTTTAGGAAAAAGTCTAGCGAAAATTCTAACAAAAAGTCTGGCAAAAAGTCTTGCGTAAAGTCTTGCAAAATGTTTTTCAAAAAGTATGGTGAAAAGTGTTGCTAAAAGTTTCTCGAAACGACTGGCAAAAGATCTAGCCATGAGTCTAGGAAAAAGTCTGGCGAAAAGTCTAGCAAAAAGTCTAGCAGAACGTCTTGCGAATAGTCTGGCAAAATGATGAAAGTCTAATTTGATAAGTGCCTAATAAAAAGTCTGGCGAATAGTCTGGCAACAAGTCTTGCGTAAAGTCTGACGATAATTTTTTCAATCAGTCTAATAAAGAGTGTTGCGGAAAGTCTGTTCAAACGTAGGGCAAAAGGTCTGGCGATGAGTCTAGAAAAAAGTCACACGAAAATTCTAACAAAAAGTCTGGTGAAAAGTCGTCAGAAAGTCTGGCAAAATATCTTGCAATAAGTCTAGCAAAACGTCTTGCGAATAGTCTGGAAAAAGTTTTGCGAAAAGTCTGTTAAAATATCTGGCAAAAGGTCGGACGATGAGTCTAAGAAAAAGTCTAACGGAACGTCTAGCAAAAAGTCTTGTAGAAAGTCTTGCAGGAAGTCTGGCAAAACATCTTGCGTAGAGTCTGGCGAATAGTCTGGCAAAAAGTCTTGTAGAAAGTCTTGCAGGAAGTCTGGCAAAACATCTTGCGTAGAGTCTGGCGAATAGTCTGGCAAAAAGTCTTGCGTAAAGTCTTGCAAAATGTTTTTCAAAAAGTATGGTAAAAGTGTTGCTAAAAGTTTGTCGAAACATCTGGCAAAAGATCTGGTCATGAGTCTAGGAAAAAGTCTGGCGAAAAGTGTAGCAAAAAGTCTGGCAAAAAGTCTTGCGGAAAGTCTGGCAAAATTCTAACAAAAAGTCTGGTGAAAAGCCCACAGAAAGTCTGGCAAAATGTCTTGCAAAAGTCTTGCAAAATGTTTTTCAAAAAGTATGGTGAAAAGTGTTGCTAAAAGTTTGTCAAAACGTCTGGCAAAAGATCTAGCCATGAGTCTAGGAAAAAGTCTGGCGAAAAGTCTAGCAAAAAGTCTAGCAGAACGTCTTGCGAATAGTCTGGCAAAATGTTTGATGAAAGTCTAATTTGATAAGTGCCTAATAAAAAGTCTGGTGAATAGTCTGGCAACAAGTCTTGCGTAAAGTCTAGCGATGATTTTTTCAATCAGTCTAATAAAGAGTGTTGCGGAAAGTCTGTCCAAACGTAGGGCTAAAGGTCTGGCGATGAGTCTAGAAAAAAGTCACACGAAAATTATAACAAAAAGTCTGGTGAAAAGTCGTCAGAAAGTCTGGCAAAATATCT
Source organism: Anastatus disparis (assembly GCA_017163975.1). Taxonomy (NCBI): domain Eukaryota; kingdom Metazoa; phylum Arthropoda; class Insecta; order Hymenoptera; family Eupelmidae; genus Anastatus; species Anastatus disparis. The sequence goes on along the minus strand of JAFFSR010000291.1, from coordinate 427,138 downwards.
TGCAATAAGTCTAGCAAAACGTCTTGCGAATAGTCTGGAAAAAGTTTTGCAAAAAGTCTGTTAAAATATCTGGCAAAAGGTCGGACGATGAGTCTAAGAAAAAGTCTAACGGAACGTCTAGCAAAAAGTCTTGTAGAAAGTCTTGCAGGAAGTCTGGCAAAACATCTTGCGTAGAGTCTGGCGAATAGTCTGGCAAAAAGTCTTGTAGAAAGTCTTGCAGGAAGTCTGGCAAAACATCTTGCGTAGAGTCTGGCGAATAGTCTGGCAAAAAGTCTTGCGTAAAGTCTTGCAAAATGTTTTTCAAAAAGTATGGTAAAAGTGTTGCTAAAAGTTTGTCGAAACGTCTGGCAAAAGATCTAGTCATGAGTCTAGGAAAAAGTCTGGCGAAAAGTGTAGCAAAAAGTCTGGCGAAAAGTCTTGCGGAAAGTCTGGCAAAATTCTAACAAAAAGTCTGGTGAAAAGCCCACAGAAAGTCTGGCAAAATGTCTTGCAAAAAGTTTTGCAAAATGTTTTTCAAAAAGTATGGTGAAAAGTGTTGCTAAAAGTTTGTCGAAACGTCTGGCAAAAGATCTAGCCATGAGTCTAGGAAAAAGTCTGGCGAAAAGTCTAGCAAAAAGTCTAGCAGAACGTCTTGCGAATAGTCTGGCAAAATGTTTGATGAAAGTCTAATTTGATAAGTGCCTAATAAAAAGTCTGGCGAATAGTCTGGCAACAAGTCTTGCGTAAAGTCTGGCGATGATTTTTTCAATCAGTCTAATAAAGAGTGTTGCGGAAAGTCTGTCCAAACGTAGGGCTAAAGGTCTGGCGATGAGTCTAGAAAAAAGTCACACGAAAATTCTAACAAAAAGTCTGGTGAAAAGTCGTCAGAAAGTCTGGCAAAATATCTTGCAATAAGTCTAGCAAAACGTCTTGCGAATAGTCTGGAAAAAGTTTTGCGAAAAGTCTGTTAAAATATCCGGCAAAAGGTCGGACGATGAGTCTAAGAAAAAGTCTAACGGAACGTCTAGCAAAAAGTCTTGTAGAAAGTCTTGCAGGAAGTCTGGCAAAACATCTTGCGTAGAGTCTGGCGAATAGTCTGGCAAAAAGTCTTGTAGAAAGTCTTGCAGGAAGTCTGGCAAAACATCTTGCGTAGAGTCTGGCGAATAGTCTGGCAAAAAGTCTTGCGTAAAGTCTTGCAAAATGTTTTTCAAAAAGTATGGTAAAAGTGTTGCTAAAAGTTTGTCGAAACATCTGGCAAAAGATCTAGTCATGAGTCTAGGAAAAAGTCTGGCGAAAAGTGTAGCAAAAAGTCTGGCAAAAAGTCTTGCGGAAAGTCTGGCAAAATTCTAACAAAAAGTCTGGTGAAAAGCCCACAGAAAGTCTGGCAAAATGTCTTGCAAAAAGTCTTGCAAAATGTTTTTCAAAAAGTATAGTGAAAAGTGTTGCTAAAAGTTTGTCGAAACGTCTGGCAAAAGATCTAGCCATGAGTCTAGGAAAAAGTCTGGCGAAAAGTCTAGCGAAAAGTCTAGCAGAACGTCTTGCGAATAGTCTGGCAAAATGTTTGATGAAAGTCTAATTTGATAAGTGCCTAATAAAAAGTCTGGTGAATAGTCTGGCAACAAGTCTTGCGTAAAGTCTGGCGATGATTTTTTCAATCAGTCTAATAAAGAGTGTTGCGGAAAGTCTGTCCAAACGTAGGGCTAAAGGTCTGGCGATGAGTCTAGAAAAAAGTCACACGAAAATTCTAACAAAAAGTCTGGTGAAAAGTCGTCAGAAAGTCTGGCAAAATATCTTGCAATAAGTCTAGCAAAACGTCTTGCGAATAGTCTGGAAAAAGTTTTGCGAAAAGTCTGTTAAAATATCTGGCAAAAGGTCGGGCGATGAGTCTAAGAAAAAGTCTAACGGAACGTCTAGCATAAAGTCTTGTAGAAAGTCTTGCAGGAAGTCTGGCAAAACATCTTGCGTAGAGTCTGGCGAATAGTCTGGCAAAAAGTCTTGCGTAAAGTCTTGCAAAATGTTTTTCAAAAAGTATGGTAAAAGTGTTGCTAAAAGTTTGTCGAAACGTCTGGCAAAAGATCTAGTCATGAGTCTAGGAAAAAGTCTGGCGAAAAGTGTAGCAAAAAGTCTGGCAAAAAGTCTTGCGGAAAGTCTGGCAAAATTCTAACAAAAAGTCTGGTGAAAAGCCCACAGAAAGTCTGGCAAAATGTCTTGCAAAAGTCTTGCAAAATGTTTTTCAAAAAGTATGGTGAAAAGTGTTGCTAAAAGTTTGTCGAAACGTCTGGCAAAAGATCTAGCCATGAGTCTAGGAAAAAGTCTGGCGAAAAGTCTAGCAAAAAGTCTAGCAGAACGTCTTGCGAATAGTCTGGCAAAATGTTTGATGAAAGTCTAATTTGATAAGTGCCTAATAAAAAGTCTGGTGAATAGTCTGGCAACAAGTCTTGCGTAAAGTCTGGCGATGATTTTTTCAATCAGTCTAATAAAGAGTGTTGCGGAAAGTCTGTCCAAACGTAGGGCTAAAGGTCTGGCGATGAGTCTAGAAAAAAGTCACACGAAAATTCTAACAAAAAGTCTGGTGAAAAGTCGTCAGAAAGTCTGGCAAAATATCTTGCAATAAGTCTAGCAAAACGTCTGGCAAATAGTCTGGAAAAAGTTTTGCGAAAAGTCTGTTAAAATATCTGGCAAAAGGTCGGGCGATAAGTCTAAGAAAAAGTCTAGCAAAAAGTCTAGCAGAACGTCTTGCGAATAGTTTGTGCAAAATGTTTGATAAAAGTCTAATTTGATAAGTGCCTAATAAAAAGTCTGGCGAATAGTCTGGCAACAAGTCTTGCGTAAAGTCTGGCGATAATTTTTTCAATCAGTCTAATAAAGAGTGTTGCGGAAAGTCTGTCCAAACGTAGGGCTAAAGGTCTGGCGATGAGTCTAGAAAAAAGTCACACGAAAATTCTAACAAAAAGTCTGGTGAAAAGTCGTCAGAAAGTCTGGCAAAATATCTTGCAATAAGTCTAGCAAAACGTCTTGCGAATAGTCTGGAAAAAGTTTTGCGAAAAGTCTGTTAAAATATCTGGCAAAAGGTCGGGCGATGAGTCTAAGAAAAAGTCTAACGGAACGTCTAGCATAAAGTCTTGTAGAAAGTCTTGCAGGAAGTCTGGCAAAACATCTTGCGTAGAGTCTGGCGAATAGTCTGGCAAAAAGTCTTGCGTAAAGTCTTGCAAAATGTTTTTCAAAAAGTATGGTAAAAGTGTTGCTAAAAGTTTGTCGAAACGTCTGGCAAAAGATCTAGTCATGAGTCTAGGAAAAAGTCTGGCGAAAAGTGTAGCAAAAAGTCTGGCGAAAAGTCTTGCGGAAAGTCTGGCAAAATTCTAACAAAAAGTCTGGTGAAAAGCCCACAGAAAGTCTGGCAAAATGTCTTGCAAAAAGTTTTGCAAAAAGTTTTTCAAAAAGTATGGTGAAAAGTGTTGCTAAAAGTTTGTCGAAACGTCTGGCAAAAGATCTAGCCATGAGTCTAGGAAAAAGTCTGGCGAAAAGTCTAGCAAAAAGTCTAGCAGAACGTCTTGCGAATAGTCTGGCAAAATGTTTGATGAAAGTCTAATTTGATAAGTGCCTAATAAAAAGTCTGGCGAATAGTCTGGCAACAAGTCTTGCGTAAAGTCTGGCGATGATTTTTTCAATCAGTCTAATAAAGAGTGTTGCGGAAAGTCTGTCCAAACGTAGGGCTAAAGGTCTGGCGATGAGTCTAGAAAAAAGTCACACGAAAATTCTAACAAAAAGTCTGGTGAAAAGTCGTCAGAAAGTCTGGCAAAATATCTTGCAATAAGTCTAGCAAAACGTCTTGCGAATAGTCTGGAAAAAGTTTTGCGAAAAGTCTGTTAAAATATCTGGCAAAAGGTCGGACGATGAGTCTAAGAAAAAGTCTAACGGAACGTCTAGCAAAAAGTCTTGTAGAAAGTCTTGCAGGAAGTCTGGCAAAACATCTTGCGTAGAGTCTGGCGAATAGTCTGGCAAAAAGTCTTGTAGAAAGTCTTGCAGGAAGTCTGGCAAAACATCTTGCGTAGAGTCTGGCGAATAGTCTGGCAAAAAGTCTTGCGTAAAGTCTTGCAAAATGTTTTTCAAAAAGTATGGTAAAAGTGTTGCTAAAAGTTTGTCGAAACATCTGGCAAAAGATCTAGTCATGAGTCTAGGAAAAAGTCTGGCGAAAAGTGTAGCAAAAAGTCTGGCAAAAAGTCTTGCGGAAAGTCTGGCAAAATTCTAACAAAAAGTCTGGTGAAAAGCCCACAGAAAGTCTGGCAAAATGTCTTGCAAAAGTCTTGCAAAATGTTTTTCAAAAAGTATAGTGAAAAGTGTTGCTAAAAGTTTGTCGAAACGTCTGGCAAAAGATCTAGCCATGAGTCTAGGAAAAAGTCTGGCGAAAAGTCTAGCGAAAAGTCTAGCAGAACGTCTTGCGAATAGTCTGGCAAAATGTTTGATGAAAGTCTAATTTGATAAGTGCCTAATAAAAAGTCTGGTGAATAGTCTGGCAACAAGTCTTGCGTAAAGTCTGGCGATGATTTTTTCAATCAGTCTAATAAAGAGTGTTGCGGAAAGTCTGTCCAAACGTAGGGCTAAAGGTCTGGCGATGAGTCTAGAAAAAAGTCACACGAAAATTCTAACAAAAAGTCTGGTGAAAAGTCGTCAGAAAGTCTGGCAAAATATCTTGCAATAAGTCTAGCAAAACGTCTTGCGAATAGTCTGGAAAAAGTTTTGCGAAAAGTCTGTTAAAATATCTGGCAAAAGGTCGGGCGATGAGTCTAAGAAAAAGTCTAACGGAACGTCTAGCAAAAAGTCTTGTAGAAAGTCTCGCAGGAAGTCTGGCAAAACATCTTGCGTAGAGTCTGGCGAATAGTCTGGCAAAAAGTCTTGTAGAAAGTCTTGCAGGAAGTCTGGCAAAACATCTTGCGTAGAGTCTGGCGAATAGTCTGGCAAAAAGTCTTGCGTAAAGTCTTGCAAAATGTTTTTCAAAAAGTATGGTAAAAGTGTTGCTAAAAGTTTGTCGAAACATCTGGCAAAAGATCTAGTCATGAGTCTAGGAAAAAGTCTGGCGAAAAGTGTAGCAAAAAGTCTGGCAAAAAGTCTTGCGGAAAGTCTGGCAAAATTCTAACAAAAAGTCTGGTGAAAAGCCCACAGAAAGTCTGGCAAAATGTCTTGCAAAAGTCTTGCAAAATGTTTTTCAAAAAGTATGGTGAAAAGTGTTGCTAAAAGTTTGTCGAAACGTCTGGCAAAAGATCTGGCCATGAGTCTAGGAAAAAGTCTGGCGAAAAGTCTAGCGAAAAGTCTAGCAGAACGTCTTGCGAATAGTCTGGCAAAATGTTTGATGAAAGTCTAATTTGATAAGTGCCTAATAAAAAGTCTGGTGAATAGTCTGGCAACAAGTCTTGCGTAAAGTCTGGCGATGATTTTTTCAATCAGTCTAATAAAGAGTGTTGCGAAAAGTCTGTCCAAACGTAGGGCTAAAGGTCTGGCGATGAGTCTAGAAAAAAGTCACACGAAAATTCTAACAAAAAGTCTGGTGAAAAGTCGTCAGAAAGTCTGGCAAAATATCTTGCAATAAGTCTAGCAAAACGTCTTGCGAATAGTCTGGAAAAAGTTTTGCGAAAAGTCTGTTAAAATATCTGGCAAAAGGTCGGGCGATGAGTCTAAGAAAAAGTCTAACAGAACGTCTAGCATAAAGTCTTGTAGAAAGTCTTGCAGGAAGTCTGGCAAAACATCTTGCGTAGAGTCTGGCGAATAGTCTGGCAAAAAGTCTTGCGTAAAGTCTTGCAAAATGTTTTTCAAAAAGTATGGTAAAAGTGTTGCTAAAAGTTTGTCGAAACGTCTGGCAAAAGATCTAGTCATGAGTCTAGGAAAAAGTCTGGCGAAAAGTGTAGCAAAAAGTCTGGCGAAAAGTCTTGCGGAAAGTCTGGCAAAATTCTAACAAAAAGTCTGGTGAAAAGCCCACAGAAAGTCTGGCAAAATGTCTTGCAAAAAGTTTTGCAAAATGTTTTTCAAAAAGTATGGTGAAAAGTGTTGCTAAAAGTTTGTCGAAACGTCTGGCAAAAGATCTAGCCATGAGTCTAGGAAAAAGTCTGGCGAAAAGTCTAGCAAAAAGTCTAGCAGAACGTCTTGCGAATAGTCTGGCAAAATGTTTGATGAAAGTCTAATTTGATAAGTGCCTAATAAAAAGTCTGGCGAATAGTCTGGCAACAAGTCTTGCGTAAAGTCTGGCGATGATTTTTTCAATCAGTCTAATAAAGAGTGTTGCGGAAAGTCTGTCCAAACGTAGGGCTAAAGGTCTGGCGATGAGTCTAGAAAAAAGTCACACGAAAATTCTAACAAAAAGTCTGGTGAAAAGTCGTCAGAAAGTCTGGCAAAATATCTTGCAATAAGTCTAGCAAAACGTCTTGCGAATAGTCTGGAAAAAGTTTTGCGAAAAGTCTGTTAAAATATCTGGCAAAAGGTCGGACGATGAGTCTAAGAAAAAGTCTAACGGAACGTCTAGCAAAAAGTCTTGTAGAAAGTCTTGCAGGAAGTCTGGCAAAACATCTTGCGTAGAGTCTGGCGAATAGTCTGGCAAAAAGTCTTGTAGAAAGTCTTGCAGGAAGTCTGGCAAAACATCTTGCGTAGAGTCTGGCGAATAGTCTGGCAAAAAGTCTTGCGTAAAGTCTTGCAAAATGTTTTTCAAAAAGTATGGTAAAAGTGTTGCTAAAAGTTTGTCGAAACATCTGGCAAAAGATCTAGTCATGAGTCTAGGAAAAAGTCTGGCGAAAAGTGTAGCAAAAAGTCTGGCAAAAAGTCTTGCGGAAAGTCTGGCAAAATTCTAACAAAAAGTCTGGTGAAAAGCCCACAGAAAGTCTGGCAAAATGTCTTGCAAAAGTCTTGCAAAATGTTTTTCAAAAAGTATGGTGAAAAGTGTTGCTAAAAGTTTGTCGAAACGTCTGGCAAAAGATCTAGCCATGAGTCTAGGAAAAAGTCTGGCGAAAAGTCTAGCGAAAAGTCTAGCAGAACGTCTTGCGAATAGTCTGGCAAAATGTTTGATGAAAGTCTAATTTGATAAGTGCCTGATAAAAAGTCTGGTGAATAGTCTGGCAACAAGTCTTGCGTAAAGTCTGGCGATGATTTTTTCAATCAGTCTAATAAAGAGTGTTGCGGAAAGTCTGTCCAAACGTAGGGCTAAAGGTCTGGCGATAAGTCTAGAAAAAAGTCACACGAAAATTCTAACAAAAAGTCTGGTGAAAAGTCGTCAGAAAGTCTGGCAAAATATCTTGCAATAAGTCTAGCAAAACGTCTTGCGAATAGTCTGGAAAAAGTTTTGCGAAAAGTCTGTTAAAATATCTGGCAAAAGGTCGGGCGATGAGTCTAAGAAAAAGTCTAACGGAACGTCTAGCATAAAGTCTTGTAGAAAGTCTTGCAGGAAGTCTGGCAAAACATCTTGCGTAGAGTCTGGCGAATAGTCTGGCAAAAAGTCTTGCGTAAAGGCTTGCAAAATGTTTTTCAAAAAGTATGGTTAAAGTGTTGCTAAAAGTTTGTCGAAACGTCTGGCCAAAGATCTAGTCATGAGTCTAGGAAAAAGTCTGGCGAAAAGTGTAGCAAAAAGTCTGGCGAAAAGTCTTGCGGAAAGTCTGGCGATGATTTTTTCAATCAGTCTAATAAAGAGTGTTGCGGAAAGTCTGTCTAAACGTAGGGCTAAAGGTCTGGCGATGAGTCTAGAAAAAAGTCAGACGAAAATTCTAACAAAAAGTCTGGTGAAAAGTCGTCAGAAAGTCTGGCAAAATATCTTGCAATAAGTCTAGCAAAACGTCTTGCGAATAGTCTGGAAAAAGTTTTGCGAAAAGTCTGTTAAAATATCTGGCAAAAGGTCGGGCGATGAGTCTAAGAAACAGTCTAACGGAACGTCTAGCAAAAAGTCTTGTAGAAAGTCTCGCAGGAAGTCTGGCAAAACATCTTGCGTAGAGTCTGGCGAATAGTCTGGCAAAAACTCTTGCGTAAAGTCTTGCAAAATGTTTTTCAAAAAGTATGGTAAAAGTGTTGCTAAAAGTTTGTCGAAACGTCTGGCAAAAGATCTAGTCATGAGTCTAGGAAAAAGTCTGGCGAAAAGTCTGGCAAAAAGTCTTGCGTAAAGTCTTGCGGAAAGTCTGGCGATGATTTTTTCAATCAGTCTAATAAAGAGTGTTGCGGAAAGTCTGTCTAAACGTAGGGCTAAAGGTCTGGCGATGAGTCTAGAAAAAAGTCAGACGAAAATTCTAACAAAAAGTCTGGTGAAAAGTCGTCAGAAAGTCTGGCAAAATATCTTGCAATAAGTCTAGCAAAACGTCTTGCGAATAGTCTGGAAAAAGTTTTGCGAAAAGTCTGTTAAAATATCTGGCAAAAGGTCGGGCGATGAGTCTAAGAAACAGTCTAACGGAACGTCTAGCAAAAAGTCTTGTAGAAAGTCTCGCAGGAAGTCTGGCAAAACATCTTGCGTAGAGTCTGGCGAATAGTCTGGCAAAAACTCTTGCGTAAAGTCTTGCAAAATGTTTTTCAAAAAGTATGGTAAAAGTGTTGCTAAAAGTTTGTCGAAACGTCTGGCAAAAGATCTAGTCATGAGTCTAGGAAAAAGTCTGGCGAATAGTCTGGCAAAAAGTCTTGCGTAAAGTCTTGCAAAATGTTTTTCAAAAAGTATGGTAAAAGTGTTGCTAAAAGTTTGTCGAAACATCTGGCAAAAGATCTAGTCATGAGTCTAGGAAAAAGTCTGGCGAAAAGTGTAGCAAAAAGTCTGGCAAAAAGTCTTGCGGAAAGTCTGGCAAAATTCTAACAAAAAGTCTGGTGAAAAGCCCACAGAAAGTCTGGCAAAATGTCTTGCAAAAGTCTTGCAAAATGTTTTTCAAAAAGTATGGTGAAAAGTGTTGCTAAAAGTTTGTCGAAACGTCTGGCAAAAGATCTAGCCATGAGTCTAGGAAAAAGTCTGGCGAAAAGTCTAGCGAAAAGTCTAGCAGAACGTCTTGCGAATAGTCTGGCAAAATGTTTGATGAAAGTCTAATTTGATAAGTGCCTGATAAAAAGTCTGGTGAATAGTCTGGCAACAAGTCTTGCGTAAAGTCTGGCGATGATTTTTTCAATCAGTCTAATAAAGAGTGTTGCGGAAAGTCTGTCCAAACGTAGGGCTAAAGGTCTGGCGATAAGTCTAGAAAAAAGTCACACGAAAATTCTAACAAAAAGTCTGGTGAAAAGTCGTCAGAAAGTCTGGCAAAATATCTTGCAATAAGTCTAGCAAAACGTCTTGCGAATAGTCTGGAAAAAGTTTTGCGAAAAGTCTGTTAAAATATCTGGCAAAAGGTCGGGCGATGAGTCTAAGAAAAAGTCTAACGGAACGTCTAGCATAAAGTCTTGTAGAAAGTCTTGCAGGAAGTCTGGCAAAACATCTTGCGTAGAGTCTGGCGAATAGTCTGGCAAAAAGTCTTGCGTAAAGGCTTGCAAAATGTTTTTCAAAAAGTATGGTTAAAGTGTTGCTAAAAGTTTGTCGAAACGTCTGGCCAAAGATCTAGTCATGAGTCTAGGAAAAAGTCTGGCGAAAAGTGTAGCAAAAAGTCTGGCGAAAAGTCTTGCGGAAAGTCTGGCGATGATTTTTTCAATCAGTCTAATAAAGAGTGTTGCGGAAAGTCTGTCTAAACGTAGGGCTAAAGGTCTGGCGATGAGTCTAGAAAAAAGTCAGACGAAAATTCTAACAAAAAGTCTGGTGAAAAGTCGTCAGAAAGTCTGGCAAAATATCTTGCAATAAGTCTAGCAAAACGTCTTGCGAATAGTCTGGAAAAAGTTTTGCGAAAAGTCTGTTAAAATATCTGGCAAAAGGTCGGGCGATGAGTCTAAGAAACAGTCTAACGGAACGTCTAGCAAAAAGTCTTGTAGAAAGTCTCGCAGGAAGTCTGGCAAAACATCTTGCGTAGAGTCTGGCGAATAGTCTGGCAAAAACTCTTGCGTAAAGTCTTGCAAAATGTTTTTCAAAAAGTATGGTAAAAGTGTTGCTAAAAGTTTGTCGAAACGACTGGCAAAAGATCTAGTCATGAGTCTAGGAAAAAGTCTGGCGAAAAGTCTAGCAAAAAGTCTAGCAGAACGTCTTGCGAATAGTCTGGCAAAATGTTTGATGAAAGTCTAATTTGATAAGTGCCTAATAAAAAGTCTGGCGAATAGTCTGGCAACAAGTCTTGCGTAAAGTCTGGCGATGATTTTTTCAATCAGTCTAATAAAGAGTGTTGCGGAAAGTCTGTCCAAACGTAGGGCTAAAGGTCTGGCGATGAGTCTAGAAAAAGTCACACGAAAATTCTAACAAAAAGTCTGGTGAAAAGTCGTCAGAAAGTCTGGCAAAATATCTTGCAATAAGTCTAGCAAAACGTCTGGCAAATAGTCTGGAAAAAGTTTTGCGAAAAGTCTGTTAAAATATCTGGCAAAAGGTCGGGCGATAAGTCTAAGAAAAAGTCTAGCAAAAAGTCTAGCAGAACGTCTTGCGAATAGTTTGTGCAAAATGTTTGATAAAAGTCTAATTTGATAAGTGCCTAATAAAAAGTCTGGCGAATAGTCTGGCAACAAGTCTTGCGTAAAGTCTGGCGATAATTTTTTCAATCAGTCTAATAAAGAGTGTTGCGGAAAGTCTGTTCAAACGTAGGGCAAAAGGTCTGGCGATGAGTCTAGAAAAAAGTCACACGAAAATTCTAACAAAAAGTCTGGTGAAAAGTCGTCAGAAAGTCTGGCAAAATATCTTGCAATAAGTCTAGCAAAACGTCTTGCGAATAGTCTGGAAAAAGTTTTGCGAAAAGTCTGTTAAAATATCTGGCAAAAGGTCGGGCGATGAGTCTAAGAAAAAGTCTAACGGAACGTCTAGCATAAAGTCTTGTAGAAAGTCTTGCAGGAAGTCTGGCAAAACATCTTGCGTAGAGTCTGGCGAATAGTCTGGCAAAAAGTCTTGCGTAAAGTCTTGCAAAATGTTTTTCAAAAAGTATGGTAAAAGTGTTGCTAAAAGTTTGTCGAAACGTCTGGCAAAAGATCTAGTCATGAGTCTAGGAAAAAGTCTGGCGAAAAGTGTAGCAAAAAGTCTGGCGAAAAGTCTTGCGGAAAGTCTGGCAAAATTCTAACAAAAAGTCTGGTGAAAAGCCCACAGAAAGTCTGGCAAAATGTCTTGCAAAAAGTTTTGCAAAATGTTTTTCAAAAAGTATGGTGAAAAGTGTTGCTAAATTTTGTCGAAACGTCTGGCAAAAGATCTAGCCATGAGTCTAGGAAAAAGTCTGGCGAAAAGTCTAGCAAAAAGTCTAGCAGAACGTCTTGCGAATAGTCTGGCAAAATGTTTGATGAAAGTCTAATTTGATAAGTGCCTAATAAAAAGTCTGGCGAATAGTCTGGCAACAAGTCTTGCGTAAAGTCTGGCGATGATTTTTTCAATCAGTCTAATAAAGAGTGTTGCGGAAAGTCTGTCCAAACGTAGGGCTAAAGGTCTGGCGATGAGTCTAGAAAAAAGTCACACGAAAATTCTAACAAAAAGTCTGGTGAAAAGTCGTCAGAAAGTCTGGCAAAATATCTTGCAATAAGTCTAGCAAAACGTCTTGCGAATAGTCTGGAAAAAGTTTTGCGAAAAGTCTGTTAAAATATCTGGCAAAAGGTCGGACGATGAGTCTAAGAAAAAGTCTAACGGAACGTCTAGCAAAAAGTCTTGTAGAAAGTCTTGCAGGAAGTCTGGCAAAACATCTTGCGTAGAGTCTGGCGAATAGTCTGGCAAAAAGTCTTGTAGAAAGTCTTGCAGGAAGTCTGGCAAAACATCTTGCGTAGAGTCTGGCGAATAGTCTGGCAAAAAGTCTTGCGTAAAGTCTTGCAAAATGTTTTTCAAAAAGTATGGTAAAAGTGTTGCTAAAAGTTTGTCGAAACATCTGGCAAAAGATCTAGTCATGAGTCTAGGAAAAAGTCTGGCGAAAAGTGTAGCAAAAAGTCTGGCAAAAAGTCTTGCGGAAAGTCTAGCAAAATTCTAACAAAAAGTCTGGTGAAAAGCCCACAGAAAGTCTGGCAAAATGTCTTGCAAAAGTCTTGCAAAATGTTTTTCAAAAAGTATGGTGAAAAGTGTTGCTAAAAGTTTGTCGAAACGTCTGGCAAAAGATCTAGCCATGAGTCTAGGAAAAAGTCTGGCGAAAAGTCTAGCGAAAAGTCTAGCAGAACGTCTTGCGAATAGTCTGGCAAAATGTTTGATGAAAGTCTAATTTGATAAGTGCCTAATAAAAAGTCTGGTGAATAGTCTGGCAACAAGTCTTGCGTAAAGTCTGGCGATGATTTTTTCAATCAGTCTAATAAAGAGTGTTGCGGAAAGTCTGTCTAAACGTAGGGCTAAAGGTCTGGCGATGAGTCTAGAAAAAAGTCAGACGAAAATTCTAACAAAAAGTCTGGTGAAAAGTCGTCAGAAAGTCTGGCAAAATATCTTGCAATAAGTCTAGCAAAACGTCTTGCGAATAGTCTGGAAAAAGTTTTGCGAAAAGTCTGTTAAAATATCTGGCAAAAGGTCGGGCGATGAGTCTAAGAAACAGTCTAACGGAACGTCTAGCAAAAAGTCTTGTAGAAAGTCTCGCAGGAAGTCTGGCAAAACATCTTGCGTAGAGTCTGGCGAATAGTCTGGCAAAAACTCTTGCGTAAAGTCTTGCAAAATGTTTTTCAAAAAGTATGGTAAAAGTGTTGCTAAAAGTTTGTCGAAACGTCTGGCAAAAGATCTAGTCATGAGTCTAGGAAAAAGTCTGGCGAAAAGTCTAGCAAAAAGTCTAGCAGAACGTCTTGCGAATAGTCTGGCAAAATGTTTGATGAAAGTCTAATTTGATAAGTGCCTAATAAAAAGTCTGGTGAATAGTCTGGCAACAAGTCTTGCGTAAAGTCTGGCGATGATTTTTTCAATCAGTCTAATAAAGAGTGTTGCGGAAAGTCTGTCCAAACGTAGGGCTAAAGGTCTGGCGATGAGTCTAGAAAAAAGTCACACGAAAATTCTAACAAAAAGTCTGGTGAAAAGTCGTCAGAAAGTCTGGCAAAATATCTTGCAATAAGTCTAGCAAAACGTCTGGCAAATAGTCTGGAAAAAGTTTTGCGAAAAGTCTGTTAAAATATCTGGCAAAAGGTCGGGCGATAAGTCTAAGAAAAAGTCTAGCAAAAAGTCTAGCAGAACGTCTTGCGAATAGTTTGTGCAAAATGTTTGATAAAAGTCTAATTTGATAAGTGCCTAATAAAAAGTCTGGCGAATAGTCTGGCAACAAGTCTTGCGTAAAGTCTGGCGATAATTTTTTCAATCAGTCTAATAAAGAGTGTTGCGGAAAGTCTGTTCAAACGTAGGGCAAAAGGTCTGGCGATGAGTCTAGAAAAAAGTCACACGAAAATTCTAACAAAAAGTCTGGTGAAAAGTCGTCAGAAAGTCTGGCAAAATATCTTGCAATAAGTCTAGCAAAACGTCTTGCGAATAGTCTGGAAAAAGTTTTGCGAAAAGTCTGTTAAAATATCTGGCAAAAGGTCGGGCGATGAGTCTAAGAAAAAGTCTAACGGAACGTCTAGCATAAAGTCTTGTAGAAAGTCTTGCAGGAAGTCTGGCAAAACATCTTGCGTAGAGTCTGGCGAATAGTCTGGCAAAAAGTCTTGCGTAAAGTCTTGCAAAATGTTTTTCAAAAAGTATGGTAAAAGTGTTGCTAAAAGTTTGTCGAAACGTCTGGCAAAAGATCTAGTCATGAGTCTAGGAAAAAGTCTGGCGAAAAGTGTAGCAAAAAGTCTGGCGAAAAGTCTTGCGGAAAGTCTGGCAAAATTCTAACAAAAAGTCTGGTGAAAAGCCCACAGAAAGTCTGGCAAAATGTCTTGCAAAAAGTTTTGCAAAATGTTTTTCAAAAAGTATGGTGAAAAGTGTTGCTAAAAGTTTGTCGAAACGTCTGGCAAAAGATCTAGCCATGAGTCTAGGAAAAAGTCTGGCGAAAAGTCTAGCAAAAAGTCTAGCAGAACGTCTTGCGAATAGTCTGGCAAAATGTTTGATGAAAGTCTAATTTGATAAGTGCCTAATAAAAAGTCTGGCGAATAGTCTGGCAACAAGTCTTGCGTAAAGTCTGGCGATGATTTTTTCAATCAGTCTAATAAAGAGTGTTGCGGAAAGTCTGTCCAAACGTAGGGCTAAAGGTCTGGCGATGAGTCTAGAAAAAAGTCACACGAAAATTCTAACAAAAAGTCTGGTGAAAAGTCGTCAGAAAGTCTGGCAAAATATCTTGCAATAAGTCTAGCAAAACGTCTTGCGAATAGTCTGGAAAAAGTTTTGCGAAAAGTCTGTTAAAATATCTGGCAAAAGGTCGGACGATGAGTCTAAGAAAAAGTCTAACGGAACGTCTAGCAAAAAGTCTTGTAGAAAGTCTTGCAGGAAGTCTGGCAAAACATCTTGCGTAGAGTCTGGCGAATAGTCTGGCAAAAAGTCTTGTAGAAAGTCTTGCAGGAAGTCTGGCAAAACATCTTGCGTAGAGTCTGGCGAATAGTCTGGCAAAAAGTCTTGCGTAAAGTCTTGCAAAATGTTTTTCAAAAAGTATGGTAAAAGTGTTGCTAAAAGTTTGTCGAAACATCTGGCAAAAGATCTAGTCATGAGTCTAGGAAAAAGTCTGGCGAAAAGTGTAGCAAAAAGTCTGGCAAAAAGTCTTGCGGAAAGTCTAGCAAAATTCTAACAAAAAGTCTGGTGAAAAGCCCACAGAAAGTCTGGCAAAATGTCTTGCAAAAGTCTTGCAAAATGTTTTTCAAAAAGTATGGTGAAAAGTGTTGCTAAAAGTTTGTCGAAACGTCTGGCAAAAGATCTAGCCATGAGTCTAGGAAAAAGTCTGGCGAAAAGTCTAGCGAAAAGTCTAGCAGAACGTCTTGCGAATAGTCTGGCAAAATGTTTGATGAAAGTCTAATTTGATAAGTGCCTAATAAAAAGTCTGGTGAATAGTCTGGCAACAAGTCTTGCGTAAAGTCTGGCGATGATTTTTTCAATCAGTCTAATAAAGAGTGTTGCGGAAAGTCTGTCCAAACGTAGGGCTAAAGGTCTGGCGATGAGTCTAGAAAAAAGTCACACGAGAATTCTAACAAAAAGTCTGGTGAAAAGTCGTCAGAAAGTCTGGCAAAATATCTTGCAATAAGTCTAGCAAAACGTCTTGCAAATAGTCTGGAAAAAGTTTTGCGAAAAGTCTGTTAAAATATCTGGCAAAAGGTCGGGCGATGAGTCTAAGAAAAAGTCTAACAGAAAGTCTAGCAAAAAGTCTTGTAGAAAGTCTTGCAGGAAGTCTGGCAAAACATCTTGCGTAGAGTCTGGCGAATAGTCTGGCAAAAAGTCTTGCGGGAAGTCTGGCAAAATATTTTTTAAAAAGTATGGTGAAAAGTGTTGCTAAAAGTTTGTCGAAACGTCTGGCAAAAGATCTAGCCATGAGTCTAGAAAAAAGTCTGGCGAAAAGTTTTTCAAAAAGTCTGGTGAAAAGTGTTGCGAAAAGTCTGTCGAAACGTCTGGGAAAAGGTCTGGCGAAAACTTTGGCGATAAGTCTGGCAAAAACCTCGGTGAAATATCTTGCTAGAATTCTGGAAAAAAGTCTTGCTACAATCATGGCTAAAATTATAACAAAATATCTGTCTGAGATCCTACTTAATAGTTTTATCGTTACAATAAAATTTGTAAGACTAGTGCGGAAAACTCAAAGATCCCATTATAATACTATACATAAAAATTTATAATACAAACTTTCAATGTATCATACTTTGAGGTTAGGTTTGTCGTGCTTATAATATTATAATAAGTTACAATTCGTGACGCTAGAAAGAATAAGAATTCGGCAAATAAAATGGTAACTAATGTAGCAAATAATCAGACAAACAAAAAGGTTAAGAAGTTTGAAAATAATATCATAAAAAGTTATTGAAAAACCTGATATAGAATCTAGCGTGGTCTGCTTTCTTTTTTTAGACTCTCAATTAATAATTAGTACATTTTGTAACGATAAAAAAGCCTTTTCATACCAGTTGCAAATCGTATTTTTTACCATGAGAGCCAAGAAAGAGCAACGAAGTTGCGAAATCTGCTCACTATGTATGCTTATTCGGGGCGAAAAAACTTTTATTTCGCTCAGTCGCTAACTACGACGAGCCTGAAAACGCTATTAAAAATATTTGTATCATAATATAGTAATAATTAAACCAATACTGATTTTCTCTATGTTCCCAATACTGTACCAGTTTATTAAACATATGTAACTGTTGTTTAATATTAATCGTATAGGAATAGCACATCTACCTCACAGTGCAATTTTTAATGCAACGTTAGAATAACTTTTTAAATATAGATTGTTTAATATTAAGGTCGCTCATCCGCCTAGGACCGTATCATGTTTTGGATCCCTGGGTAATATTTGTATTATTGTACATTTTTATAAATGAATATACTCTATACATCTCAATTATAACTATTATTATTTTAAAAACAAAAATCATTGCATAAGTAAAAGCGTAGAAAAATCAATCTTAAAAAGTCTTGTGAACCATCAATTATAGAATGTGGCTTTAAATTGCATGAATCCTAGTATTTGTTGTATATTATAAGCACATTAATTTAAAAATTTATAGATTATTACTGATAAAAAATATTCTTTCTAAAAATGAATATTTATGAAGCTTAAGGTGATGTAAAATAGACTACACCTGCACTCAGAAATATTTACCGTTTTCTTGTTTGATTGCAAAGTTTTGAAAAACGAGATACATTAGCTTCTAGTGTGTATCATGGGAATTGTTAAATTAAATTAAATAAAGTGATTGATTAATTATTGAGAATTTTGGATTTTAATATTCAAGGTTATGAAAATAATAATTATTATTGGAACCCAAAATATTTAATAATTGATAAATGAATTTACTTCGAAATTAATTTCAATAATAATCACTATATTTACTACAAACTAATGTATTTCTTTTTCTGAAATTTCGGAGTAAAATAAAAAAATCCAAAGTACTGGTGAAGTGTCCGTTTTATATCACCTTAAGAAACTCTAATTATAAAAAAAATTACTTTATTATAACGCTGCCAAGTTTAAGCATTTTGAAATATGTTTTGTTAAATAGAATTATCTGATAGCGCCCAATTTTAAAATAAGAATAACCATACAAAAAATGTTTTTGCTTCACAAAACAACAATTTTATCATAAAGTTACCTGATTTTATTAAGTTATTAGAAGACAAAGTATATCTTATTAAATAGTTGAAAGAAATGAATATTTAATAATTATTGTTACTTATTTGCCTGCTACTTAAAGAATTATCATACTTCCAACAATACTGTTCGAATAGAACTATTATAAAATTAAATTTTTACTAATATCGATTGACGAGTAGTTATTTAAATATTTTTATATCATTTTTACGATAATGATATTAACCAAAAACTTACTTTTAATGATATTTCAAAAATAAATTATTCTTTATAATTCATTAGTAATCATTATAACTATTTAATAATCAATCATAATTTTGTTGAATATTTACGTTTAAACAATAATTTATTCAATTAGTAATTTGATATTTTTGGAATATTAAATTATCGTTTTTATTAAATATTATTTATTTAATTATAAAATAAAATAAATAACAACAAATTGAATTTTCATTATAAGACTAGCATTGCCATCTATTATTCAACATTACGTACTTCGATTTTAAACATTAGAATACTCAAATTTTTATTTTTGGGTTATATGTCAGGGACAATAACAAACAAATGTTTATTTATTTGGTAACTATGCAAGTGATCGATGAGCTCGTTGCTACCGGGGCAGAATGGGCACACACTTGTTGCTGTTTTCGAACGTTTGGAATGACGCTCTCTGATTGGCTGAAAAAGCGTAACTTTAAAGTGCTGTAGTTTAAAAACTATACGAGATAGAAATAAAATTACAATATAAAGTTTGTTCAGAATGATGTCCTCTATCACCCTGTCAAGGGAAATACAGTAGTTTAGAATCACCGTGTATATATATATATATATATATATATATATATATATATATATGTGTGTGTGTGTATAATTGTATATAATTATATTAGTATTTATTAGTTTACTATAATTAATCTTTCAAATTGTTCGTTACGCTTTCTCTTTTATTCTTATTCTTTTTATAATTAATACATTTAATTCAAAGTACACACACGCATGTGCTAATGGGTACATACGACAACAGCGCCCTACTACATAAATATCTTTCAACTTGGTAGCTCACAATTGTGTTATCCTCCTTATGATTTCTGTTTAACTATTGTTGTGAATGACTTCACTGCTTCTTGTTTGATCGTGTTTCTTTATAGCTTATTTATACTATAGACTGAAACCTATACTACTTAATGGTTTCTATTATTAATTGTTTAAATAGCAATGTTTATTGTAAAATTGTTTTTTAATGGATTTTATAATATTTATTATTGGTTTTGGAGAGTTGAAAGGTTATAATTGAGACTTTGATATTTTAATTGTCATTGATTTTGTAAATTTTGTCAAGTAAAAAAATTATATGTATTTATATGTTATGTTTCAGGAAAAGAATGTTACTCATAGTTATGTAAATTAATTTAAATCAATTTTTTGCACTTGAAAAGGGTCATCAAAAATGTGACTGAAACGTTGTATGATTAACCAGCAATAAAAAGTATTATTGACAGTTAATAGTTGTTCGTATCATTATTAAAGGAATTAATAATTTATATTTAAAAACTATAAGATTTTATATTTTTAAAATAAATATTTATTTAATTACAATAATAATGTTAACATATAAATAAAATATTTATAATGATAATGAAATTTTGTATATTCTTATAGTATTTTATACATTTAAATGGATGGCTCAAGTCGTAGAAACATAAAAAACAAAACTTTCCTCGACACCAAGCATACGTAATAATAGAAAGAAGTCCACAGCTACATTTGGAGTTGATGGTTTGTAAGAAACAAACTTCATTAACATTCATAAACACATCTCGGTCACTTATTAATTGTGCTGTAAACCAAGAGTATTCAATCATATTGTTGAAAATAGGTACTGATAACTACCTGTGGATAATTGTATGGATCTTGATTGCATCATCTCTGGAATTGAGTTGGCATTGATTTTGAAGAAGATACGTGCAGTTTTGAAGTTTTTTAATAAATAATTTTATCTGACGATGCAAATAAGTATCAAGTGGCTGGCAGTATGCTGTACATCCTGGTGGAATGCATTGCAATCTACATGTAGATCTGCCATCTTCTGTTTTAAATTTGTCAAACAAATGTGGCTGTCTTTGTCCACTCCAAGTATCTAAAATAAGAATATATTGATTGTTTTTGACGTACTCTTGCAAAACATTTGATGTGTATGAATCAAACAGAGCAGTCGATAATTTTCCCGATTTATAGGTAAGATACACATTTTTGTATTTATTTAAAAGTGTTACTATTTGTTTTTCAATTCTTGGTCCAAATTTTCCTGATGGTTCTTACAGGCATATAAAAACTTTGGGCAATAACTTCCCTGAGGCTGTTATTGAGTATTGGGCTGTGTATGAGTGGCTTACTTTATTTGTATCTCCAATATAAACTTCAATACTCTTTTTTCCAACATGTTCTAGAGTGCGATGGACATTAAACCTATATTTACAGCCTATCTGGTCTGTATTAACAATCAAGTCTCTATCAAAAGTAGAAGTGAGTGAACAACAATCAGCTTGAAAGTTTTCACTAGAAATTTTTATCTCATCCAGTGATCGATGTTCTGTTTGCTTGACATATTTTGTAACTCGTCTCTGCTTAGTCCTATATTTTTTTTGAAACGACTAATCCAAGCTGATGAGGTATTGAAAGTATAACCTTGCATAATATGTTGCATGGCGCCTTGTAGAGACCATTCCTGTAAATTTCTGGTGGTAATAGGATTATTCATAGAGCGAGCCTCTGAAAAACGATTGTAAGTCCAAGTTTTTATGAATTTACTCCTATCAAATCTTGTTCCACCATTGATAATATCGTTCTTCCATCGTGTTAATTCATCCTTTCTAGTCAAAAATCTACCCACATGAGTCTGCAGGGTTTTGAAACTCCAATTAGGATGTTCACGTTGCAAGTTGACTGCTTTGATCATTTTTTCAATGGGGATAGCTTGACTCATTTTGGCTCTTTTCTCTTCAGGCTCATAACTTGATGATTGACTACATTCTTGAGATTCTACATAAAGAAATGATTAATAATAATTATTAATAACTATTATCGTTTAAAAGAATACTTATTTATTTCATAATAACTTATATTATTTAGTTTTTTCTATTTATGCATTATTCTAATTTAATGAATTAAAAGATATAACTAAATAAGCAGAACAGTCATTATAAAGAAACTTAATTAAATAAGCTTACTATAATGAATACAAAATTTTTAAATTATATAAAATATAAAGTAAACTATTTAAAATTTTAAATAAACAATATTATTAAAAATCTTTTTCTAAAAAGAAACATAATTCATTCATTACTTAAAATTTAAAAAATATAAAATAATTATTTAAATAGTACTTACCTGATGTAAAATCTGATTCAGAACTTTCATGTTCGCTTGCATTTACAATCATCTCTTCTGTGAAATTTTCATCAAAAGCAACCAATTCATCTTCTTCTACTACTTTTATATCATCAATGAATTCAAAAAGCAAATCTGCCATTTCTCTTCCTTATCTCAAAACATCACTCGAAGATGATTGTATTATTTCTTCTCTGTTTATAATACCTTGTTCTTTTAAAATCTTTATGCACTCATATACACTCGCAGAGATAATTTTATCTGGTACAGAATCATGTTCTGTACCTAATTCTGACTTCTCCGAAGAAGCCATAACGCAAATTCAATATTAATTATATTAATATCTCTTAATTAATACTTACAAAAATTAATTTTATAAAATAAAATCTATGAAATAAAAATCTAGAAATAAAAATCTGATAAAAAAAAACAAAAATATTCTTCGCCATACCCTGCCCGAAAGCACAACTTTCGTCCCGGCACCGAAAAACAAAAGTTGTATTTTCGGCCCGGGTATGGCGAAAAATAGCATACACACTACGGGAGGTAAAATGGCGAGCTCATAGCACATATTTGCCACCCTCGCCTTTGGCTCGAGGTGGCAATTATATGTGCTATGGACTCGCCAGTACTTTACCTCCCTTGGTGTGTAATATACTATTGTATTGATCAATTGATTAGGTATAAAAAATCTAAATTAATCATTAAATAAATGTTAGTAATTAATGTATTATTAAATGTAAAAAGAGTGTATAAATAATTCTTTATGATTTAAGTGAAATATAATAAAAGAATAATAAAATTCTAATACTGTTAAAAAACTATAAATAATAAGGATAAAGAAAGTTATGATAGAAAGTAGAAAAATAAAAAATTTTTTATATTAATATAAAATGTTAAATTTACGTGGAAAATGTTCTTTAGGCAAGCCAATGAATTTTTTGATTTTTGTACAGTTAATGTAAAATTTAAAAAATTCTAAATATAAATTAATTCATACATAGTGTCTAGATGGCATAGTTCGTCTAAACCTTCCCTGATAACTTTTAAAAATTTTCTGCTAATTTTTAAAAAAGTTTATAAAAAGAAAAGTTGAAAAAAGATAAACTAGACTAGGCATTATTTATGAGTAAATTTTTAATTTATTTTTTAATTTATAAATAATACCATAAACTAATGAAAGTCTAATCTAAATGCAAAAGATCAATTCATAAGAAGTAGAAGAAGAGAAATAATGCATTGATCAATATTAGATAAGTATACCATAACCTATTATGTATATTGTTTAGAATATTTTGTTTTCATCATAAGAATTCTGATTCTTTGTTTATCTTTTCAGATTTCTAGCAGCATTTTTCAACAGGAAAATAAGTATCTAAAATCATAGAGGAGTGATGGAAGTAATAGAAGCATAAATCATATGTTCCGCTAGTATGATTTATCATTTGTCTTATTTTACTTCAGCAGAAACCAAAGGCTTAAAATAATAGTTTCCATAAAATTTAATTAAATTTTATTAGAAAATATGTATTTGATCTTATGCATAGGTATAGAATTGCATACTTAAAGAATCATCCTCTTAAAAACAAGTATGCGTTATTTTCACATTTTAGGTAAGCTAATAAATTCTTTAAAAATTTCTTTAAAAATAGCATTTTTTTAATATTTAATTTTTAGAATTATAGTATAGTTATAATTCAAATAAATTAAACAATCAAGTCAATTATATTAAATATATTATCAAAACCGAGATAAGAAAAGTAAATGAATTTGTTTTGTCGAAGAAGTGTAAAAATCTGGATTCGCTTCATAACATATTTAAAAATTTCTTGAGCGTTAGACTCCGTAGCTTTGGGAAACATGTTTTTTAGGTAAGATGAACTATTTCTCATAGTTTTAGACAAATCTGTGATCATAAGAAATAATACTCTCCTTGTTAGTACGCCTCAAAACACTTTTCTATAGGGAAAATCGACTTTTCATTTTTTCAAAATCCCGGCGGTCTAAAGGTTAAATTCATTTTTCTCTCTAGGGAAGAAAATAAATTTGAAAGTTATTTTCCTCCCTCAGGGTAAAACACAGCTATTTTTGTACCTACAAATAGGCTACAAAAAGTTAATTTTCTGCCCTAAGTGTAAAAAAATATTCAACGTTTTACACACTAGCATCAAATTATGTGACTTGTTTTTTTCCAGCTATAAGGCCAGATCAAATCAGAGACTTCTCAATTTACAAGGAGAGAACCCCACCTCCGGATCGAATCGAAACCGGATTGAAACGGATTTGATTGAAACTGCAAAATATGATTTTTTGATGAAAAAAAATAAACCTGTGTTTTTTTTCGTCGAATAGGCCCCCAGACACGAATATAGACATTTTTTCGAAAGTATGGCGAATAAGAGCTGTTGTATCTGATACTTTAGATATAATCGGGAGGGGTAGGTTCGTCTCAATTACCACTAAATTATATTTATACAATTTGCTTTATTACATCTATTTATACACTTAGCCTTATTACATGACTACTGTTATACAATTTTGAATCTAGAATGATAATATATAGACTATAAGAAAATCGTAAGAACGCAAAACTCGAAGAATAAAGGGAAACTAGAAAGAACAGCTAGGAACGCAAATGAAAATGATAAGTAAGAACAAAGATAAACGCAACGATAACTATAATTAAGAACCAAGAGAACTGAAAAACCAAAGATGAATGTGGACGCAATTTAAAGAATAATTAGGAGAGCTCTCTTACCTCAGGTATCGGCCGAAATCCTAAATTGTGGAGCCACCGTTGTCTCTGGCGCACCCGGCCACGGAGGACAAGCGTGAGGCCGCCACTAGCCAGCACCTCCTGACGCAGAGCGCCCCGACGTCTCGGGCAGCCCAACTCTGGCGCCAAGGACAGCTCGTTCTGGGACGAGCCGCCGCGTTGATGCTTGCCTTGAATCCAGCGACTACTGAATGTACACTTATATTCAAGTCCCGAGTACTATCACGCAATGACCACTCTCCACCCAAGCAAAAAGAGAGATCACCACAAACACAATCACCAAACTCCACCACTCAACCACACTGCTAGAACACTCCGGAAAGACGAATCGTCGAAAGCGTCCAAGCTGCTTGACGGTCGAACTGATACTGATCCGCGCGCTCGTGACCGTACCCACTATACCCAGCGGCTTACACGCGCGTCACCGCCACCTCTCCACTTAGCACCACTCAAAGCGCGCGAAACCCACCAGTGCCTGCCGCACATAGGCGACGCCAACAAGAGCCTTTATAAGAACTCGAATAACCAAAAAACTAAGACTCTTACAAAAAAATGCATAAAAGATAAAATAAAGCACGAATTAAATGCTTTAATTTAAAATTTGTTGCATTGGAAAAGCTTTTGTGGTTCAAATTTCCAGGTGATTAAAATCTGCTTATGAAATAAAATAAAAAATTGATCATATTTCATATGCTAAAAATATTAAGTAAATATGTCGTAATATTCAATCAAGAATAACTCTCGAACAACAAAAGTTTTTCTAATGTAATAATAGTTCAAACTAAAGGTTGTAATTCGTGTTTTATTTGATCTTTTATACATTTTTTTGTAAGGGTCTTAGTTCTTTGGTTATTCAAGTTATTATAAAGACTCTTATTTACCATATTTAAGAAAAAAAATGTCTATATCCTTGTCTAGGGGGCCTATTTGACAAAAAGAAAAAACACGGGCTCATTTTTTTTCATCAAAAAATCATATTCTGAAGTTTCAGTCAAATCCGTTTCCCCAAAGTTGGGTGCTCTTCTTGTTATTTAAATGTGTAGAAATATCTTCGCCTGATGTTCAACTGAAAAGAAAAAATACATTACATATTTTAACAAATTGATCTTTAGAAGTCGCTGCAAATTTTTACTTTCCCAGTTTGCATTGTATGCTCTCAGTTTTTCTTCCAATTTCTCGGAAGACTTACTTGACGTAATTTTCGACATTAATAATAATTTTTCTTGTTTATATTATCAATTATATTCCACAATCGCTTGAATGTAATCCCTACTTTCTCCCCAGTTGATATGAACTTAGAACATGAAAAACTTCACATCTATAACACATGCTGATATTACAGTTTTCAGAAATGCTTTTTTGTTGAACTAACTAAAAACTATATACCAGAAAAGGTTACCAGCGCCTTCTACAGAATTGTCTCTTCGTTTAGTCAGTACGTTATAGGGGGCGCGCTGTTTGAATCGCTAGAAAACTTTGCTTAAACTAAGATAGTATGTATGTATATGTGTGTGTGTATATATATATATATACATCTATACATATATATCGCGTTGAATATTTTTTAAATCCAATGAAAGTAAACCGAAACAATGGAATCACCCAATAGAATTGTGTCATTTTAAAATGTTCGACACGATTCAATGTCTGTCGAGTAAATATGTATACCGCCAAAAATCGCCAAGTACTACTTCTTAAATCGCCAAAAATTCTCCAGTCGCCAATTAAAAGAATTTAGTCGCCATTAAGACTTAAAAATCGCTAATTTGGCGATAAATTTGGCGCTGATTTGGCGATTTGGTTTCGTTATATAGACACTCTTAGTAATAAAAAAAAGTCATACATACGATTTGTACCACTTAAGATAAGGTTTTGCAACTTGAACAAATTTACCGTACGTCATAATGACATTATTATATTTATAATAAATTAAGTAACTTATCATAGTATAAAACTTATTCTTTTCATAAGTATATTGTGTTTTATTGATGAAAGAGTTGATGAAAGAAAAATACATTAAATAAGGACTACATTTGTGTGGGTGAGAATGAGAGTAGCATAAGTCACATTTTCAAAAAAATTTAGTTAGTCAAACATTTTGTATACTTAGCATTAAAATTTATTTTTTTAAATCAAGTGTCTTTTTTGTATTTTGTTCTTTCATATTATGAGCACTGTAAAAATGGCACTTACCAGAAATGTAAAACGGTTAAGAGCATGCCGGAGCAGATTTAATACCGACCATGAATCGAAAATCCGTTGTTCAATTTTCTCCTACTGTACATAATGGAATGCATTAAAATTTTAAATACATTCACGAAATTTATTTTTCTATTACGCTCGCCAAAAATAATTGAAGAAAATTTTAAAAAATTAAAAATTCTATACTACAACTGTTTGAGATAGAAAAAAACTTTAGAGAAAAAAAAGTTACATTTTTACGTATAGAAAACAAACTTGCAGTTTAAAATAGAATTCAAATAAAAAAAATTTTTTCGACTTTTAAATCTACTAAAAAATTATAAAAAATTTATAAAAAAAAAGTCGAAAAATTTTTTTTTATTTGAATTCTATTTTAAACTGCAAGTTTGTTTTCTATACGTAAAAATGTAACTTTTTTTTTTCTAAAGTTTTTTTCTATCTCGCTTACTTTTCAAAATATTGGCATTTAAAAAAAAACGTGTTTTTTAACAAAAAATCCTGTAGCTTTGGTAAAAAATGACAAAAACAAATGCTTGACCCCTCATTTTAAAGCTGAATAAATACCCTTTTAAACCCAGTTTGTTTTTTTAAGCTACGATTATTGGATCTAAATCTGCAGCAAATTAAAAAAAGACCAATTTTTTTGCTTTTTTTTAGTTGTTTTTTAACTTTTTCAAACGACTTAAATTTAAGTTTTTTAAAGTTCACAATAGTATTTTCGAAAGCTTTTTACCTGCTCTTTCGAACGCCGTTGGATTTTTTGAGTTACGACTTTTAGCTGCTGAGTAATAAAATGTTTTAGCTCTTACAATTTTTTCTCTGGGTGCGCAAAAGCATGTGGAGGGGAGTGTATATTTTTTCAGATTTTTTTGTATCATGTTCGGAAAACTGTCTAAGCGAATCTATCATTTAAAAAATTGGCAAAAAATGTTTATTTTTAACCTATCTCTTTGACACGATAAAAAACTTCGAACATAATTTTATACATCGTTTTTGAAATCTCTCAAAGAGTACTTGAAAATCTTTTTCTTTGAAATTTTTCAACGACTTTTTTTTCCAAATTATGATCCTTTTTTCCACACCCTTTTTTTAAAATGGTGTTGTCGAATTTTTGAGCGGTACTGTAGGTAAGAGATATACTATAAAAAAAGCGTTGAATTTTTTAAGAGATGGTCGATAGCAATAGAGAACTCTGGTAGAAAATAGACGAATCAGAAACGACTAATCATTAATTTTTGAGCATCTTTAAATAAATTTTGGCCAATAAATTGACAGTTGAATGGTGAAAAAATGATTAATCATTGACATGTATATTTAAAAAAGCATACTTTAAAAATAATAGAACCTAGAAGTAAGAAACTTTGATTCTTAGATTTTGAATCAAATAGAAATCTAGTTATACTTAATGATCATAATCATCCCGCAAATCGCAGTAATGTTGGTTCTAGCAGAAAATCCTCCTAGGAGAACTCTATTAGAATTTGATAGATATTGATTTGACTGCAAAAATAAAATTAAGAGCAAGCCGAGTATATCTGTCCTTTTTTAATCTACAATTTGATTTTTTTTTACAAAAACTAATAATTTTAGTAAAAAATAAAGAGAAAGCCTCGTCTCTGTTAGAAAAAAGCCTGGATTTACAGTGTCATTATGGTGTATTTTATGGGTTGCAACCATAATATGGCGACAAACCCAGTCTTCTTTCGATGGAATATGTCCAGCTTATGGACTTGACAAGAAATACAAATCCCATACAGCATGAAAGGACTTTGAAAGGATTCTGAAAGGATTCATGAGAGGACTACAATCTTTCAGAAATATTTCACTGAAAGGATTCTGAAATAATTCTATGTCCGAGAGATTATTCTTTTAAAAATAATACAAGAAAATATTTCATAAAGAATTCACAAGACATTTTAAAATCCTTTCAATGAAAGAATTCTGTAAGGATCCATGAATTCTTTTGGTAATAATTCGTAAATCTTTTCATACATCTTCCATTGAAAGGATTCTGTAAGAATGATAAGAAATATTTTTAAAATATTTCATTGTATTATTTCTAAAAGGAATATACCCCGGACATAGAATTATTACAGAATCCTTTCAATGAAAGAATTCTGCAAGAATCCATGAATTCTTTTGGTAATAATTCGTAAATCTTTTTATACATCTTCCATTGAAAGGATTCTGTAAAAATGATGAGAAATATTTTTAAAATATTTCATTGTATTATTTCTAAAAGGAATATACCCTGGACATAGAATCATTACAGAATCCTTTCAATGAAAGAATTCTGTAAGGATCCATGAATTCTTTTAGTAATAATGCATTAATCTTTTCATATATCTTCAGTTGAGAGACGTGTAAAGTTGTAGAAACTTTATTCTTTCCTGTATTATTTAAGAATCAATTTAGAATTAATGCACACACACATATATATATATATATATATATATATATATATATATATATATATATATATATAACGGATATGATGATATAATTATTTATAGGATTACGAATAGTTTCACAGTGGTCAAAATCGAAGTTATCATAACACAGACATCGCACGCATAACAATTTATAGTTTCCGTTTTAGATTCTTATTTTCCTTATATATGAAACGGGAAGCACTCTTACCGCTTGCGAGAGTAAGAGATACCGCCATCAAGCGGATAAATTATAAACTAATCCCGAAAATATTTCTAAACGATTCTGTTATATTTCACGTTTTCTTTCAAAAAGTCCTTTCAAAGTCCATTCATGTGATAACTTTTATTCTCGTCATGATAAGTTCTTTCATGAATTATTTTTAAAAAATTTCAAAATTATTCCGTGTATGATTTCTTAAGACTTTACCAAAATATTGCATGAATTATTACATGAATGCTTTTTGAAAGAATCTCGAAATGATTCGGTGAAAGAATACCTTAGATCATTCCGAAAATCTTTCTGAATTATTTTACGACTGGAACCTTCGAAAGAGTTCTGAGTTCTTTCTTTTTTCCTTTCAAGAAGTCTTTTCAAAGTCCTTTCAGTAAGGATTTATGTAATTACTTTTATTCTCATCATAAGTTATTTTATGAAATATTTCAAAAAGATTTCAAAATTATTTCATGTAAGATTTCGTGCGACATTACCAAAACATTGCATGAATTATTACATGAATGCTTTTTGAAAGAATCTTGAAATGATTTGGTGAAAGAATACCTTATATCATCCCAATAATCTTTCTAAATTATTTTCTGAATTTAATCGTTGGAAGATTTCAGAGTTTCCTTTCAACTAGTCTTTTCAAAGTCCTTTCAGTAAGGATTCATGTAATAACTTTTATTCTCGTCATAAGTTATATCATGAAATATTTCAAAAAGATTTCAAAATTTTTTCATGGAAGATTTCGTGCGACTTAACCAAAACATTGCATGAATTATTACATGGATGCTTTTTGAAAGAATCTTGAAATGATTTAGTGAAAGAATACCTTAGATCATCCCAATAATCTTTCTAAATGATTTTCTGAATTTAATCGTTGGAAGATTTCAGAGTTGTTTCTTGTTTCCTTTCAAGAAGTCTTTTCAAAGTCCTTTTAGTAAGGATTTATGTAATAACTTTTATTCTCATCATAAGTTATTTTATGAAATATTACAAAAAGATTTCAAAATTATTTCATGTATGATTTCTTGAGACTTTACCAAAATATTGCATGAATTATTTCATGAAAGCTTTTTGAATGAATCTTGAAATGATTCGGTGAAAGAATACCTTAGATAATTCCGAAAATCTTTCTAAATTATCTTATGACTTGAATCGTTGGAGGATTTCTGAGTTTTTTCTTGTTTCCTTTCAAGAAGTCCTCTCAAAGTCCTTTCAGTAAGGATTCGTGTAATATTTCATGTCTTAACTTTCATTTCCTTTTTGGTATTATTTTTGTAAAGACTTTGTAATCTTTCTGTGTATTATTTCACAAATTCTTTTCAAAAGAATATAGTTATCTTTTTAAGTTCTTTTTAAATGCTTTCAACGTATTATTACTTATAATATTTCATGAAATTATTTCAAAATTATTTCATGCTATGTGGGATTTATAATTTTGAAAAAATAATTAAAATTTTGGAATGATAATTATGGAAATTATAATTTATGATTATTAGAAAATGATTCATTTTAATGAATTAATCATATTTTATTTATTTTTATAAATTATTTATTTTATAACTTATTTTTCATTAACTGTTTGTTATGAACTATTTATTTTTATAATTAACAATAACATATTTAAATTTCATTTATAAAGTTATAGTTAATTTTCTGACATTATTTACAATTAATAACAATTACTTGTTTGTATATCACTCAAATAGACGAAGCCCACATAGCACCAAAGCTTCCATAAAAGGTTCGGAAACTTCCCAGAAGCTTTATGTAAGCTTCCAGGAAGCGTAAAATGTCCCGCCCTTTTCATTCAAAAAGATTCAATGGAAGTTTTCAGGAAGCTTTCGTGAAAGAAATCAGTAAGCTTCCATGGAAGCTAGCATAAAGGTCTTTTTGAATCTTACAAGAAGTTTCCAAGGAAGATTGCCGCAAGGTTCCAAAAGTACTTCATGGAAGCTTCGACGGAATAATGCAAAAAGCTGACATGCAAGCTTCCGTAAAAGCTTCAATTAAAGCTTCCTGGAAGCGTAAAATCTACCGCCCACTTTTTTTCAGAAAGATTCAATGAAAGATTCCAGAAAGCTTCCATGGAAGAAATCAGTAAGCTTCCATGGAAGCTAGTATAAAAGCCTTTTGAATCTTACAAGAAGCTTTTGAGGAAAATTGCTACAAGGTTCCAAAAGTACTTCATGGAAGCTTCCACGGAATAATGCAAAAAGCTTACATGCAAGCTTCCGTGAAAGCTTCAATTAAAGCTTTCTGGAAGCGTAAAATGTCCCGCACACTTTTCTTTCAGAAAGATTCAATGGAAGAATCCAGGAAGCTTCCATGGAAGAAATCAGTAAGCTTCAATGGAAGCTAGTATAAAAGCCTTTTGAATCTTACAAGAAGCTTTCGAAGAAGATTGCCGTAAGGTTCTAAAAATACTTCATGGAAGCTTCCATAAAAAAATGCTTGAAGCTTCAAGGATGATTCTAGTGTAAGGTTTCCGGAGGCTTTGGGGAAGTGAACAATTCAAATATGATTTGGTTAATTGTATCCTTTTTTACCGTTCGAAAGGTACTGTGTTACGATTCTGTTCAACATTCTATTTTTCATTTTATATTTTATAAATATTTGCTGTACAAAACACATATTTACTGACAACATACTATTTTATATACTATTATATCATATTTATACTTTAATACATATTCACATATATTAGGATTTACATAAAATTATAAAGACACATTTACATTTTTAGGGCAGGCGCTGTGGGTACATACTCAAAACCGCCAACGTTCGACTTATATAGTAAGTGTGGTATCATCTTACCACTTAGGGACAAAACGCCCATTTAACGCGTATCCCCCTGTAGGCGTAACTGCGAATCAAAAGTGACGGATTTGTATGATATATGTCAGTAGTTCAATTCCCGACTAAACATAATTTTTTTTTTTATAAATTATGTTGCACATGTATATATTTCGCTATTTTGTTCAATTTAACTATTGCTTTCTTATAGAGAAAGCATTGTATCGATAAAAAAAATTTTTTTCTAGTTTTTCATTAATTTGTACATATTTGAACTCGGTGAGTCGAAAAAAGTGGTTTCCAGAAAATGTCTGTATGTGTGTGTGTGTGTGTGTGTGTGTGTGTGTGTGTGTGTGTGCGTGCGTGCGTGCGTGCGTGCGTGCGTGCGTGCGTGCGTGCGTGTGTGTGTGTGTGTGTGTGTGTGTGTGTGTGTGTGTGTGTGTGTGTGTGTGTGTGTGTGTGTGTGTGTGTGTGGATGTATAAATTCAGTTAGTAAACTGTATCTCGAGAACTACTCGATGGATTTGTTTCTAATTTTGCATGGAATTTAGTTTTTTGACTAACTTGCTGGGAAGCTATTGATAATTGGTTCTTCTAGCGTAGTTTTCATTTTAAAGTTTTTTTATAGAAAAAAAAAAATTTCGATTTTTTGTTTTTTGGTTTTTTTTTGTTTACTACTCGATGAATTTGATTCAAAATTTGCACAGAATTTATTTGTGATTGCCCGGATAAAATAAATTTTTAAAAACTGATTTTCTTAGCTAAGTTTTAATTTTAGAGCATTTTGAAATTTAAAAAAAAAATGTTTCTATTTATTAAGCCGAAAAAATCTTAAAAACTACTCGATGGATTTACTTCAAATTTTCCATACAATTCAATTTTTCAATGAACTGGTGCGGAAGCTATTGAGAATTGGCTTTCTTAGCGTAGTTTTTTTTCTAGAATCATTTTAAAAATTTTAAAAAAATATCGATTTTTCATTTTTTTTGTAT
Source organism: Anastatus disparis (assembly GCA_017163975.1). Lineage (NCBI taxonomy): Eukaryota > Metazoa > Arthropoda > Insecta > Hymenoptera > Eupelmidae > Anastatus > Anastatus disparis. The sequence goes on along the minus strand of JAFFSR010000291.1, from coordinate 395,165 downwards.
TTTACGTAAACTACTCGAAGAATTTGATCGAAAATTTGTATGGAACTTAATTTCGACTGCCAAAAGTATAAAAAATTTTGTAAACTAATTTTCTTAGCGCACTTTTAATTTTAGAGCATTTTTAAAATTTTTTAAAAAATTTTAAATTCTTAATTTTTTTCTATTTTACGAAAACCATTTGATAGATTTGCTCCAAAATTTGTATGCAATTAATTCGCTACTGTCTGAAGAAAACGAGCTTTGGAAAATTAATTTTCTCCGCGCAGTTTTAATTTTAGAGCATTTTGAAAATTTTCAAAAAAAGTTTTATTTTTCATTTATTTTCTTTTTTGCGTTAACCATACTATAAATTTTCTCTAAAATTTTTATACAATTAATTCGCTATTGTCTGAAAAAAATAAGCTTTTGAAAACTAATTTTCTTATTGTGGTTACAATTTTAGAGAATTTTAAAAATTAAAAAAAAAATTTCGATTCTTCTTTTCTTATTTTTTTTATCCTACGTAAAGTACTCGATAGATTTGTTCTAAAAATTGTAGGGAAATTATTTGCAACTGCCAAAAGAAGGGAAATTTTTAAAAATTGATTTTCATAGCGTAGTTTTAATTTTAGAGCATTTTTAAAATTTTGAAAAAGAAATTTTGAAAAGAAAATGTTATTTATTTAACCAGTTAGATCTCGAAAATTACTTGATGGATTTGCTTCAAATTTTTTATACCATCTATGTTTTTGTATAACTAGGCGGGAAGCTATTGAAAATTAGTATTCATAGTGTATTTTTTTTTATAGAGCCATTTTAAGAATTTGAAAAAATTTTCGATTTTTAATTTTTTTTTTGTATTTTACGTAAGTTAACTGATGAATTTGCTTTGAGATTCCCATGGGAATAATTTGCATCTGCCAAAAGAAGGATAACTTTTATAAACCAATCTTTTTAGCGTAGTTTTCATTTTAGAAAATTTTAAAAATTTTCTTAATAAATTTTCATATTTCAGTTTTTTTCCATTTTACGTAAAGTACTCGATAGAATTGCTCTAAAATTTATTTACAAGTCATTTGCTACTGTCTTTATGAACCAAGGTTAAAAAAAATAATTTTATTAGCGTAGCTTTTTGATTATTCAGTCTTTTGATCAGTCTTCCGTAAGAACCTTGCAGCAGCACTTTACCCCAGAATTAGATAAGAATTACATAAGTCAAGTGCAAATATATGCCCACTAGTTATATATTAAAATCACATTTGAATAAATATAAAAAAATTAATGAAACTCAAAGAGCTCTATGAGAAAGCATTCCCCCAAAGCACTTAGCAGCGTTTTTTTTATGTATACAGATAAATGTATATGTACATGCACCTACGTATTATTCACACACAAACATTTTCATGCTATCTGAAGTTGAAAAATTCATTTTATATAGATTTTAAAATAAATTTATTAAAAAAAACTTGAATAAATAATACAATACTCTTTCTTAAAACTTTATTCAATTAAAGACTTTTTTTTAAAAAAGCAACAAAATGTTTTGTGTGCTTATTTACTAACTTAAATTAAAATTAAAAGAAATTTTTCATCCAAAGTTATACAATCATAGAAACTTTTAATCATTTAATTTGTAATCTGTCTTATTCGTATTCATATAATAATCCGATATTAATTTTTAATATTAAAAAGAATATCTTTATACATTAATTTAACAAAAAAGACTATATTTTTAATTTATAAAATTAATGAAGGATTATTATATACATACGGAAAAAGCAGATTACAAATTGAATGAATTAATTTTTATAATTATGTAACTTTGGGTAAAAATTTTTTATTACTATTAATTTTTAGTTAGTAAAAGAACACAAAATATGCTTTTTAAGGAAAAATCTTTTATTTGATAAAAGTCATGTATTCAAAACATTGTAAAGATATTTAGACTTTGTAATTTATTTATTTAATTCATAAAATTCTATTAAATTAACAACTTTTCCTTTAAAAAAACATTTGTTTGTGTTCTTTTTTATTAAATAAAATCAATAATAATAATAATTCTTTATCGAAAGTTCTACACAATTATAAACAATTTTGAATCATTCAAAATGTAATATGTTTTACTTCATATTTAAATAATCTACCATAAATTTTGTAAATTAAAAAGAATATGAGACATTAATTTAATAGAAAAAAAGATAATATTTTTGATCTATAAAATTAAATTAATGTAAGGCAGACACTACATCGGTACTCATAAATATTGCCTAAATTTTCATTTTATTGTAAAATTTTAGAAAAAAAATGCATCAGCTTATAGTATGTACCATGAAGATTATTCTATGAATTTTTTAAATAAATTCATTCATCAGTTATTTAAAATGTTGAAGACCAATGATATATATAAAAATTATTTGATTTTATACCAGGAATACAAAATTCCCATAAACAAAAGAATAGATTCATCTAAAAATTCAACTGAATAATTTTCATGATATTTACTACAAACTAATTCATTTTTTTTCTGAAACTTTGCAATAACTTTCCGTGAACATTAATATATTCTTCCTGTAATATTCTGTGTAAGGCTGCAAAAAGTTTGAATAAAATTTTCCGCAAAATGTTACCGCAAGCTTCCTGCAAAATGTTAAGTAATCTTCCAAATAACATTCGGATATAACTTTTTGGAAGCTGACTGGAAGCTATTTTGTAATGTTCCATTTAGGCTTCATGGAATATTACATGTAAGCTTCCCGGAACCTTCCGTAAAGCTTACATAAAAGATTCCCATGGAAGCTTCTCGAAACTTTCATTTGACTTCCGAAAAGCTTACAGGAAATCTTCCTGATAAGTTACTGGTAACCTTTCGTAAACAATAAAATAATTTTCCTATAACATTCCACGAAAGGCTGCAGGAAGTTTGAATGAAACCTTGCACAAAATATTACCGGAAGCTTCTTGCAAGATATAATATAATCTTCCGAATAACGATTCTATAATATTGCATGTAATCTTTCAGAAAGCTTACTGGAAGCTATTATGTAATGTTTTATTAAGCCCTCATGAAATATTACATGTAAGCTTCTCTGAACCTTCCGTAAAGCTTATATGGAAGATTCCAATGGAAGCTTCCCGAAACTTTCATTTAGCTTCCGAAAAGCTTACAGGAAATCTTCCTGATAAGTTACTGGTAACCTTTCGTAAACAATAAAAAATTTTTTCTATAACATTCCACGGAAAGCTGCAGGAAGTTTGAATGGAATCTTGCACAAAATATTACCAGAAGCTTCCTGCAAAATATAATGTAATCTTCCGAATAACGTATCTGTAATATTGCATGGAATCTTTCGGAAAGCTTACTGGAAGCTATTATGTAATGTTTAATTAAGCCCTTATGAAATATTACATGTTGGCTTCTCTAAACCTTCCGTAAAGCTTATATGAAAGATTCCAATGGAAGCTTTCCGAAACTTTCATTTAGCTTCCGAAAAGCTTACAGGAAATCTTCCTGATAAGTTACTGGTAACCTTTCGTAAACAATAAAAAATTTTTTCTATAACATTCCACGGAAAGCTGCAGGAAGTTTAAATGGAATCTTGCACAAAATATTACCAGAAGCTTCCTGCAAAATATAATGTAATCTTCCGAATAACGTATCTGTAATATTGCATGGAATCTTTCAGAAAGCTTACTCGAAGCTATTATGTAATGTTTCATTAAGCCCTTATGAAATATTACATGTTAGCTTCTCTGAACCTTCCGTAAAGCTTATATAAAAGATTCCAATGGAAGCTTCTTGAAACTTTCATTTAGCTTCCGAAAGGCTTACAGGAAATCTTTCTGATGAGTTACTGGTAACCTTTCGTAAACAATAAAATATTTTTCCTATAACATTCTACGGAAAGCTGCAGGAAGTTTGAATGGAATCTTGCACAAAATATTACCGGAAGCTTCCTGCGAAATATAATGTAATCTTTCGAATAACGCATCTGTAATATTGCATGTAAACTTTCAGAAAGCTTACTGGAAGCTATTATGTAATGTTTCATTAAGCCCTCATGAAATATTACATGTTGGCTTCTCTGAACCTTCCGTAAAGCTTATATGAAAGATTCCAATGAAAGCTTCCCAAAACTTCCATTTAGCTTCTGAAAAGCTTACACGAAATCTTCCTCATAAGTTACTGGTAACCGTTCGTAAACAATAATATATTTTTCCTATAACATTCCACGGAAGGCTACAGGAAGTTTGAATGGAATCTTGCACATTATATTACCGGAAGCTTCCTGCAAGATATAATGTAATCTTCCGAATAACGTATCTGTAATATTGCATGTAATTTTTGAGAAAGCTTACTGTAAGCTATTTTGTAATGTTTCATTTCGCCCTCATGAAATATTACATGTTAGCTTCTCTGAACCTTCCGTAAAGCTTATATGAAAGATTCCAATGGAAGCTTCCCGAAACTTTAATTTAGCTTTTGGGAAGCTTACAGGGAATCTTTCTGACAAGCTACTGGTAACCTCCTATAAACATTAAAATATTTTACTTGTAACATGCCGTGGAAGGCTGCAGAAAGTTTGAATGGAATCTTCCACGAAATATTACTGGAAGCTTCGTGCAAGACATAATGTAATCATCCGAATAACGTTTCTGTAATGTTACATGTAATCTTTGTGGAAGCTTACTGAAAGCTATTTTGTAATGTTCCATTTAGCCCTCATGGAATATTACATGTAAGCTTTCCTGAACCTTCCGTAAAGCTTACATGAAAGATTCCAATGAAAGCTTCTCGAAACTTTCATTTAGCTTCCGAAAAGCTGACAGGAAATCTTCCTGATAAGTTACTGGTAACCTTTCGTGAATAATAAAATATTTTTCCTAAACATTCCACGGAAGGCTGCAGGAAGTTTGAATTAAACCTTGCACAAAATATTACCGGAAGCTTCCTGCAAGATATAATGTAATCTTCCGAATAACGATTCTATAATATTGCATGTAATCTTTCAGAAAGCTTACTGGAAGCTATTATGTAATGTTTTATTAAGCCCTCATGAAATATTACATGTTAGCTTCTCTGAACCTTCCGTAAAGCTTATATAAAAGATTCCAATGGAAGCTTCCCGAAACTTTCATTTAGCTTCCGAAAAGCTTACAGGAAATCTTCCTGATAAGTTATTGGTAACCTTTCGTAAACAATAAAAAATTTTTTCTATAACATTCCACGGAAAGCTGCAGGAAGTTTAAATGGAATCTTGCACAAAATATTACCAGAAGCTTCCTGCAAAATATAATGTAATCTTCCGAATAACGTTTCTATAATATTGCATGTAATCTTTCGGAAAGCTTACTGGAAGCTATTATGTAATGTTTAATTAAGCCCTTATGAAATATTACATGTTGGCTTCTCTGAACCTTCCGTAAAGCTTATATGAAAGATTCCAATGGAAGCTTCCCGAAACTTTCATTTAGCTTCCGAAAAGCTTACAGGAAATCTTCCTGATAAGTTACTGGTAACCTTTCGTAAACAATAAAAAATTTTTTCTATAACATTCCACGGAAAGCTGCAGGAAGTTTGAATGGAATCTTGCACAAAATATTACCAGAAGCTTCCTGCAAAATATAATGTAATCTTCCGAATAACGTATCTGTAATATTGCATGGAATCTTTCAGAAAGCTTACTCGAAGCTATTATGTAATGTTTCATTAAGCCCTTATGAAATATCACATGTTAGCTTCTCTGAACCTTCCGTAAAGCTTATATAAAAGATTCCAATGGAAGCTTCCCGAAACTTTCATTTAGCTTCCGAAAGGCTTACAGGAAATCTTTCTGATGAGTTACTGGTAACCTTTCGTAAACAATAAAATATTTTTCCTATAACATTCCACGGAAAGCTGCAGGAAGTTTGAATGGAATCTTGCACAAAATATTACCAGAAGCTTCCTGCAAAATATAATGTAATCTTCCGAATAACGTATCTGTAATATTGCATGGAATCTTTCAGAAAGCTTACTGTAAGCTATTTTGTAATGTTTCATTTCGCCCTCATGAAATATTACATGTTAGCTTCTCTGAACCTTCCGTAAAGCTTATATGAAAGATTCCAATGAAAGCTTCCCGAAACTTTAATTTAGCTTTTGGGAAGCTTACAGGGAATCTTTCTGACAAGCTACTGGTAACCTCCTATAAACATTAAAATATTTTACTTGTAACATGCCGTGGAAGGCTGCAGAAAGTTTGAATGGAATCTTCCACGAAATATTACTGGAAGCTTCGTGCAAGACATAATGTAATCATCCGAATAACGTTTCTGTAATGTTACATGTAATCTTTGTGGAAGCTTACTGAAAGCTATTTTGTAATGTTCCATTTAGCCCTCATGGAATTACATGTAAGCTTTATTACATGTAAGCTTTCCTGAACCTTCCGTAAAGCTTACATGAAAGATTCCAATGAAAGCTTCTCGAAACTTTCATTTAGCTTCCGAAAAGCTGACAGGAAATCTTCCTGATAAGTTACTGGTAACCTTTCGTGAATAATAAAATATTTTTCCTAAACATTCCACGAAAGGCTGCAGGAAGTTTGAATGAAACCTTGCACAAAATATTACCGGAAGCTTCCTGCAAGATATAATGTAATCTTCCGAATAACGATTCTATAATATTGCATGTAATCTTTCAGAAAGCTTACTGGAAGCTATTATGTAATGTTTTATTAAGCCCTCATGAAATATTACATGTTAGCTTCTCTGAACCTTCCGTAAAGCTTATATGAAAGATTCCAATGGAAGCTTCCCGAAACTTTCATTTAGCTTCCGAAAAGCTTACAGGAAATCTTGCTGATAAGTTACTGGTAACCTTTCGTAAACAATAAAAAATTTTTTCTATAACATTCCACGGAAAGCTGCAGGAAGTTTAAATGGAATCTTGCACAAAATATTACCAGAAGCTTCCTGCAAAATATAATGTAATCTTCCGAATAACGTTTCTATAATATTGCATGTAATCTTTCGGAAAGCTTACTGGAAGCTATTATGTAATGTTTAATTAAGCCCTTATGAAATATTACATGTTGGCTTCTCTGAACCTTCCGTAAAGCTTATATGAAAGATTCCAATGGAAGCTTCCCGAAACTTTCATTTAGCTTCCGAAAAGCTTACAGGAAATCTTCCTGATAAGTTACTGGTAACCTTTCGTAAACAATAAAAAATTTTTTCTATAACATTCCACGGAAAGCTGCAGGAAGTTTGAATGGAATCTTGCACAAAATATTACCAGAAGCTTCCTGCAAAATATAATGTAATCTTCCGAATAACGTATCTGTAATATTGCATGGAATCTTTCAGAAAGCTTACTCGAAGCTATTATGTAATGTTTCATTAAGCCCTTATGAAATATTACATGTTAGCTTCTCTGAACCTTCCGTAAAGCTTATATAAAAGATTCCAATGGAAGCTTCCCGACACTTTCATTTAGCTTTCGAAAGGCTTACAGGAAATCTTTCTGATGAGTTACTGGTAACCTTTCGTAAACAATAAAATATTTTTCCTATAACATTCCACGGAAAGCTGCAGGAAGTTTGAATGGAATCTTGCACAAAATATTACCAGAAGCTTCCTGCAAAATATAATGTAATCTTCCGAATAACGTATCTGTAATATTGCATGGAATCTTTCAGAAAGCTTACTGTAAGCTATTTTGTAATGTTTCATTTCGCCCTCATGAAATATTACATGTTAGCTTTTCTGAACCTTCCGTAAAGCTTATATGAAAGATTCCAATGGAAGCTTCCCGAAACTTTAATTTAGCTTTTGGGAAGCTTGCAGGGAATCTTTCTGACAAGCTACTGGTAACCTCCTATAAACATTAAAATATTTTACTTGTAACATGCCGTGGAAGGCTGCAGAAAGTTTGAATGGAATCTTCCACGAAATATTACTGGAAGCTTCGTGCAAGACATAATGTAATCATCCGAATAACGTTTCTGTAATGTTACATGTAATCTTTGTGGAAGCTTACTGAAAGCTATTTTGTAATGTTCCATTTAGCCCTCATGAAATATTACATGTTAGCTTCTCTGAACCTTCCGTAAAGCTTATATGAAAGATTCCAATGGAAGCTTCCCGAAACTTCAATTTAGCTTTTGGGAAGCTTACAGGGAATCTTTCTGACAAGCTACTGGTAACCTCCTATAAACATTAAAATATTTTACTTGTAACATGCCGTGGAAGGCTGCAGAAAGTTTGAATGGAATCTTCCACGAAATATTACTGGAAGCTTCGTGCAAGACATAATGTAATCATCCGAATAACGTTTCTGTAATGTTACATGTAATCTTTGTGGAAGCTTACTGAAAGCTATTTTGTAATGTTCCATTTAGCCCTCATGGAATATTACATGTAAGCTTTCCTGAACCTTCCGTAAAGCTTACATGAAAGATTCCAATGGAAGCTTCCCGAAACTTTTATTTAGCTTCCGAAAAGCTGACAGGAAATCTTCCTGATAAGTTACTGGTAACCTTTCGTGAACAATAAAATATTTTTCCTAAATATTACACGGAAGGCTGCAGAAAGTTTGAATGAAATCTTGCACAAAATATTACCGGAAGCTTCCTGCAAGATATAATGTAATCTTCCGAATAACGTATCTGTAATATTGTATGTAATCTTTCAGAAAGCTTACTGGAAGCTATTTTGTAATGTTTCATTTCGTCCTCATGAAATATTATATGTTAGCTTCTCTGAACCTTTCGTGAAGCTTACATGGAAGATTCTAATGGAAGCTTCCCGAAACTTTCATTTAGCTTTCGAGAAGCTTACAGGGAATCTTTCTGACAAGTTACTGGTAACCTTCTGTAAACATTAAAATATTTTTTTTGTTACATGCCGTGGAAGGCTGCAGAAAGTTTGAATGAAATCTTCCACGAAATATCACTGGAAGCTTTCTGCAAGACATAATGTAATATACCGAATAACGTTTCTGTAATGTTACATGTAATCTTTGTGGAAGCTTACTGAAAGCTATTTTGTTATGTTCCATTTAGCCCTCATGAAATATTACATGTAAGCTTCCCTGAACCTTCCGTAAAGCTTACATGAAAGATTCCATAGGAAGCTTCTCGAAACTTTCATTTGGTTTCCGAAAAGCTTACAGGAAATCTTCCTGATAAGTTACTGGTAAACTTTCGTAAATAATAAAATATTTTTCCTATAACATTCCACGGAAAGCTGCAGGAAGTTTGAATGGAATCTTGCACAAAATATTACCGGAAGCTTCCTGCAAGATATAATGTAATCTTCCAAATAACGTTTCTGTAATATCGCATGTAATCTTTTAGAAAGCTTATTGGAAGCTATTTTGTAATGTTACATTTAGCCTTCATGGAATATTACATATTAGCTTTCCTAAACCTTCGGTAAAGCTTATATGAAAGATTCCAATGGAAGCTTCCCGAAACTTTTATTTAGCTTTCGGGAAGCTTATAAGAAATCTTCCTGACAAGTTACTGGTAACGTCCCGTGAACATTGAAATATTCTTCCTGTAACATTTCGTTGAAAGCTGCAGGAAGTTTGAATGGAATTTTCCACAAAATATTACTGGAAGCTTCCTGCAAGATATATTGCAATCTTCCAAATAACGTTTCTGTAATATTGCATGTAATCTTTTTGGAAGCTTACTGGAAGCTATTTTGTAATGTTTCATTTAGCCCTAATGGAATATTACATGTAAGCTTCCCTGAACCTTTCGTAAAGCTTACATGAAAGATTCCAATGGAAGCTTCTTGAAATTCTTATTTAGCTTCCGGGAAGCTTGCTGGAAGCTTACATTGGAATCTTTCTCGAATCTTTCGATGGAAGCTTACCGGATATTTCGTGCTATGTGGGAGGTTATAATAAAGAATACAAACTTTATAGGTTATAATTTATGTCAAAAATAAATTTTGTATTCATATAAATTAATGAGATATTAGTATTATTTATTATTGATTGTAGTTATCCTCATATAAAATATCAATTGATTAAGAATTTAAGAGGGGGTCGTAACCATTCGTCGCTCTATACAGGGTGGCGCTGCGGTCAGATGAGAGAAATATAGAAAATATTTTTTATTCAGCGATTTATAATTTATCGAGACAATAATATACTTCTAACGTTGTCAATGGCACTAGCCATATATATGTAGAATTATTATTGATGCTAATATTGTTTGAAAAGTCTAAAATATTATTATAAAACGAAAAATGCGGCGCGTGGTAGAACCGATGTAAACATATGGGTATGTTTCCTAAGTGCGACAGAGAAAGTAATAGTAAAGAACGAAGTATACACATGCTCACGCTGGCTCTACTTTGCGCTGCATTTTTCGTTTTCTAACAATAGCTTAGACTTTTCAAACAAGATTATCATCAATAATTATTCTACATACATATGGTTAGTGCCTCTGACAACGTTAGAAGTATATCATTGTCTCGATAAGTTATAAATCGCTGAATAAAAAATGTTTTATATTTTTCTCTCACCTGACCGCAGCGCCGCCAAGCGGCAAATGGTTTCTACCTCCTCTTAAGGTATCAAGTCCAATTTTAAGCTTAAAATAAAAATTAAATTTAAATGTCATATCAATTTTTTTTTAATAATATTATTTAAAAAAAGTTTTTTTTCCTTAGATGCATAAAATACAAGACTTTGGTCCATGAATAATTTTAAGTTATCTCATAAAATGATTGAAATCCTTTTCTTTATTCAAACACTTGATTTTGGTAGTCACTGCAAGCTTTCTCAGCCAATTTTCAACAAATTAACTTCAAAATTTCCAGAGATCTTTAATTTATATATATATTCACAAAGTAACACTCTTATTTAAAAAAAAAAGAAAAAAAATTTAAAAGTTTGGTTTAAAAATTTGAAAGTATTGGAAAAAGTTCACTAAAACTTATCTTATTAAAATTTCATTACTGTTATTTTTTGATACAAATAAATGAAGATGTGTAAGTGGAAGATCTCTACAAATTGTGAAGTCAATTTGTTGAAACTTAACTGAGAAAGCTTACAACAACCATCAAACAAAAAAAAATACATCTTTGACTAATCAAAAGGATTTTCAACATCCGATGAGATATTTTAAAATTATTCACAGACTTTGTAAATAAGTTTAGAATATTCTGTATATTATAATATCAATACAGATTCATGTAATGTGGGTTGTATTGCAATTTTACTTAAAAAAAGTTTGTGGCAAGTTTCATTTTTGGTCTAGCGACAAATAAAATATTCAATTATACTCATGTTGGACTATTCGTTTTAAAATTATGGCACTCAAAGTTCTAAAATTTTGCAAATAATTTTAAAATGTCCTACTGTAACATAATGTCAATGCAAATCATTGTAATTTATGTTGTATGATAAAACATAACATTAAATTCTTTAGTTTGAAAAGAAGTAGTCTGGTACGTATCATATGAAAGGACTAATCATGGACTTAATCAAATATAAAACCGCTTACCAACTTTTTTAAGCAAAATAACAGTACAATCTAAATTACATTCATATGCATTGATACGATGTTGGAGGAAGATATTTTAAAGCAATATACAAAGTATCATAGCTTTAAGTACTATAGTTTAAAAAAAAGTCTAACACGTATCATGAAACATTTTATTTAACATAGATTAAAAATGAAACTGGACATCAAGCTTTTTAACTAACTTACAAAACTTAAGAACCTTATTAGCGCGTCTATTTTCAAAGTTTATAGTTAGGTTAAGAATTCAAATATAAAGTCATATAAAAAAATTAGGTTTTAATAAAAAAAATTCATTTTCAATTAAAATATGAAGAATAGTGAATAAAAAAAATTATAAAGAAGAGTAGAGAAAGTTCAGAATTAAAGTTAAACTTGTTATGCTATAAATACAAGTTTATCATAGTATTATGCATGAATTACACATTAGAATAAGTCCATATTATGGTCAACTTATGGTGAAATTTGACAATGTAATTACATTGTACAAATATGGCCATATGCTGGTAGACACGCCATATTTTATGCTAAATTTTCTACCAGGGATCTCGTATCAAAAAAGCAATATTTTTATTGATGGAAAAAAATTGATTTTTACGCTTCGTTTTAAAAAAAACCTGGAAAAACTTAAAACATAGAGGTTAAGGCAAACACTTTGGATTTTAAGATTTTCTTGAAAACGAAACGATAAAATTAATTTTTCTTTATCATAGAAAATCTTGCTTTTTTGATACGAGATGTGGCTTTCTCTCCATTTTTTGCTAAAGTTACGAGTTTTTGCAAAGAATTATTTCTTTGACTAGAAAAGGACGGAGATACGTGACCTCGTCTTAAAATTTTTTATAGCATCTAGAACAAATTTGTTATCTATTTTTTTTAAACTAAATGTACTATAATATTGCTTACCTAATTGTACTATAATATTTACATAAGAAGGAATTTGAATAGAGGTTAAATTTGTAATATTATTTTTTATTTCATTTTCTTTGTTAAAAGCTAAATCTATGTATGATATTTCTTTTTGTTTATCTATATAATGTTTAAAATCAAAATCAATTTGTATTCTGTATTTATCATAATTTAATTTCGATAATTTGTTGTTTATTTTTTTTTTTGTATTTTCCCAGGCGGAAATCACATTCTGAAATAAAAAATGATAAAAAATAATAACTGATATTAACAATTTAAAATGTCTAGATTTTGGACTGTAATAAAAGTTTAAAATAGTTATTATTTTTTATTTTTTGTTTTAATTTCTTATTATTTTTTATTATTTTATATTAGCTTTTTCAATTTGGAAATCATACGCTAAACCAAACCTAGAATAAAAGTTATTATTAGTTTTTATTTTTTATTATTTTTTATCAGCTTCTGATTGGCTCATTTGGATTTTATTCGGTGCTTTACCAAGCCTAAAAGGGCTTCTACCTAGAAAATATCTAAATCATCTTGCAATGTTTATCTCAGCTTTAAATACTCTTCTACAAGATAGCATATCACCACATGGACTAAAGATTTCAAAAATTTTATTAATAGAATTTGTTTTTTATTTTGGTATATTTTTCGGAGATAAGTATATGTACTACAATGTACATTTACTGTTACATTTAACTGATACTGTCGAGAATTGGGGACCACTATGGGCAAGCAATACTTTTCCCTTCGAAAGCCATAATAAAAATTTACTTGAAATGAAGAAAAGTAATTACCACATCGCTAAAGAAATAGTTATTAGACTATTAACTTATCAACAAATTCCACAATTAGAAACGGAAAGCTTTATTTCTCAAGAAACGAAAGATTTTGTTGATCAACTGAACAGTAAAAGATTAAAGGAAGTAGTAAAAATAGGTGATTGTACACTAGTAGGATGTGCAAAACGTCACATTCTAACCAAAAAGAAATTTCGTGCCTTCGTTTCTTTATAAATATTAATAAAATTACTGAATGTAAAAAATACAATAAAATTATATATCAAAGTTGTAGATACACATCTTGTTATTATTCAAAAGGGAAAAAAACTAATGATTCTATTTTTCAAACGAAAGATAGTAGATTCGGAATCATTAGTTCTATATATTTGATTAAGTACGACGATAACTGTGATGTTTATATTTTCTTTAAATTATTAAAACTTGTACCGGTTTCATTTGTTAATCACACTGATGTGAAAGAAGTCATAAATTTAAAAAAATGTTCACTCTTTCATGGCGAAATTCAATGTCTTAAGTATACCATGCTACACCGGCCTCGTATAATAACAAAATGTAATGATGATTATTATTTAAGCTCAATTTTTAAAGGTGCTCTTGGTCGCTGCATTAATTAAGATTTGATAAGTAAATCGTATTATATGTTAGCGTTGAGATTGTAAATACAAAATAAAACTTCTTTTATAATTGTAAAATAAGACTTATATTTTTATATAAAAGTTTTTATGTAAAAATAAAAATGAAAATTCTTTTTGAATCAATTATATCCTTACCTATCTACTTACTTTCAATAATCAAAAACAATTTTTAACAATTTTTAAAATCTAATGAAAAATAATTATAACTTTTTTTATCGTTTCCTTCAAGTGAACACCTTTAAAATTCAAAAAATTAATAAAAAAATTAATAAAAATTACTAAAAATAATATTAATAACTTTTATTTAACGTTGGCTTTATATGTATATATACCTTTCATACCAAAAACGATAAAAAAAAATAATAACTGATAATAACTTTTATTCAACGTTTGCTTTATATGTATACCTTCCATACCGAAAAAGATGATAAAAATAATAACTAATAATAACTTCTATTAACTTTTATAAATAGAAAATAATTATTAGTGACTCTTAGATTGAAAAGAAAAAAAAATAATAACCGATAATAATTTTTACTTACGGTTTACTTTATGCATATACTTACCATGCTGAAAAAGATAATAAAAAATAATAACTGATAATAACTTTTATCAACTGTTATAAATGTAAAATAATTATTAATAACTATTATAAACAGTTATTACAGTCCAAAATCTACACTTTTATAACAAATAATAAAAAATAATAACTTTTTTTTTAAATTATTTTTCGTTTTATATAATTATTATTAGTTATTAACGGCAGATTATTTCCGCTTGGGTTGTTAGAGTGAAATTTCAATTTATAAAATATAAAATTATCAATACAATCAAATGAGTTATTACTTATTTTAGATATGATTTTGTGAATAATATTATCAATGGATTTTTTATATAAAAAATATGTGTATATTTACATCTTCATAGCTTACGGGTTAATAAGGCCCCACAAAAAAGATCGACCAATGCGTATCATAGTGTCTGCATGTATCTGTCCTACATATTCTCTGTCAAAAAAATCTTCGTCTTTTCTAGTCAATAATCTCTCTAAATCTAAACACCCTAAAAAATAGTTCAGTTCTAAAAAATAAATTAGATGAATTTGAAATGTCTGAATATCATAAATTTATGAGTTTGGATATTGTAGAATTATATAATAACATATGTTTTGACGCTGTAAAAGCAGCCATTAAAAGAAGATGGCATTTATTATATAATAAAACCAACCTCAATCCAACTGAATTTAACTATATAGAGTCAGGCTATCTGATACGGGCCACTAAAAACCCACCATACAAAATTAATACTGTTTTTTGCAAATTGTTAAAGTTTTATATGTTAAAAATAATGTCCTGAAGTAATTTTTCAAAATTTTCATTTTTCCAAAAGTTTTTAGCAAACTAACCTCTAAGCACTTTTTTTTCGAAACGCGATTAATTAGAAACTATCAGATAAAAGTTAACGAAATTTTATTTACAAATTCAAAAATAGTTAAAGAATCGAATAGAGTATAAAAAGATTGAAAAAAATATTAATTATTAATGAAAAATTAGCCATGCAATAAATAAATGAAAATTTATGACACTTCTCGTAGGGCTAAGAAATTTTTTTTCTTTAATCATTTATTCCTTAGACTTTCTCTTATTCATAATTGCAATAAAATTTGGGGGATCTCTTTTAGGAAAAGATTTACAAATTTTTTTAATCTGCGGTGTGAATGTTTAACGCATCAAAGATGGCGGCGCACGTTCTAGTACTTTACCGTTGTATGGATCCTTATGCATCACGCCTTTTCTTCTTTGAAAAATAAGTTAAATAAATCGTAAGTCTGTTGTTCCTAGAATACTATACTATTTATTCTAGAATTAAAGTTCAATTATTTTTTAACATTTATTACAGCAGATTTTAAATAATTTGAAAAAATTTTACATTCTAATTTTTCCATGTCATATGGCTTATAGCAGTGGAATTTACGTGTTCCAACAATTGTTTTTGCCGAACTAAAGCGATTTTCTAATTTTTTCTGATGATTTTTATATTCATTTAGTGAACAAAATTCAAAATTAATTTTTTTGAAGAAATCAGATGCCCATTCAAACAGTTTTTTTGTTGTAGTTATCGTCTTATCTTGTAAACTGGCTCTGTATGCATGTCTTTTCACACATCCACCGATACCATCACAAGCACCTTTTCCGTGTGCAGTAGCGAAAAAATGCCATTCTGCATTGATTCCGAAATCTTTTTCATGATGCAGTAAATTTGATAAATTGAATCTATTTTTGTACTGGGAGCCAGCTCCGTCCGAAAAATAATAAATTTTTTTAATTTTTTGTGCACAAAACTTTCTTTTTAAAAACTCAATCATCTTTGAATTGTACAGATGCACTCCAGTGGCGTCGTGATTTTCGTATTCAGAGAAAACAACATAATTAATGTTTTTGATAACTTTATCCTGTTTGTAATAAATCACGTATACATGTAACGTAGCTTGGTCTTTGCACCAATGTTGCGATTGTATAGCATCTTGTACATGAAATGAATAATTTTCAGAAAAATCTAAGGTTACAATGAATTCTTCATCTTCAAGTTTTTCTTTTAGCTGTTCTAAATACGTTGCTTGAGTCTGAGCAATGAAATCATGTTTCAAAACATCGGGTAAATCGGATGCAAGATTTTTAAGAAAAATATTAACAGTCTCAGTTTTATGAAGTAATTGACATCTAAAAAAATAATTAGGTTGTAAAAAGCTAATTATCATAAAATATATAAATATATCTGTTAATATAATTACCTATCAGTTGTAAGCCATTGATTATAAGAAATTTTTTTAATTTTTAATTTTTGTAAAGACGTTTTCAAATCTTTAAAAATTTGACGAGTACCAGGACATTTTTCACAATTTCCCAGAAAACATTCTTCAGATGGATTTAAACAACATATATTATTTAAGAATTCTCTATAAGTTAATTTAAAATCAGATTTTTTTCCAGAAAATGCTTCTTTGATTCCTGTAAATTTAAGTCGAATGTTGCCATGGATTTTGCAAACACAAACATTATGCGTTCCTTTAGCACCAACTGGAATGCACTGTTGAGGTCTTAGCGCTTTAAAAGATGCCAATGAAATTTTTTCATTTGGATTTTTGCTCAAAAAATCTTCATGTAAATCTTTTATATTGCTTAACAACAAACGTTTCTAAAAAGAAATATTGCTTTTACATATAAAAATATAAAAAATCGAATTACATAAATTTCTCCAGAAAAAAAATTTAATTTTAAAAAATACCATAGAAATAAATTGACAACTTTCTGATTGTTTAAAAATCACTATCATTGTTTTTTTTATATTGCTTACCGTTTCTAGATGTCTTTTGCCATTGACAATAACTGACTTGACATCTTTCACTCCTGGCATTACTCGGCTGACTTCATCCGAAAGAAAAAATTATTAACATTTTCAACTAGATCTACACTCATAGCTCGACCTTTTCTTACGTCTGGCAGAACATCATGACCTTTATCATTATTCAACTTCTTTGCAGTAGAAACTATGCGCCTACTAACATCAAATACTTTCGCCGCTTTTCGAATTGACCATTCATTAGGTAATGTCATTAAAAGAACAATTTTTTGATGTCGAGTAGATGCGTGAGACAATGCCTCTTTGACTTTACTTATCCATGTACAATTTTCAGATTTATTAAAGATATTCAAATTGCTACCATTAATTGTTTTCTGCAATATCTTCTGATCATCATTCGACAAATTAAGGAGCATCTTTTTTTAGCCGGAGCTGCAATCCATTCTTCAAATGAAGATGCTAATTTCTGTCTTTTGATATTATTATCAACAAATTTGCAGACAAAATCTTCATCATTTTCTTCTTTTTCTGACTCCTCTATTTCATTATTTACTTCTTCTACGTGCTCTTTATTTTGCTTATTTGTTGTATTATTAACCTCAAATTGAATAGAATTTTTATTTAAATACAGTTGTCGTCTACAAGAAGCACAAACGAATAAACCAAATAAAGCACTGAACTTTGTGTCACGATTTTGTGATAAAAAAGTTAAATTTTTCCGAAAAAAACTATGATTTTTTTTTTGGAATGGATTACAACACTTAGGGGGTGGTGTCATGATGATAGCAATAACATTAATGAATATTAACAAATGCATGTTTGATTTTGCAAAAGAAACGATTAGCTTTTGTTTATTAAGCGATTCAAATGCGGCCGCGAGCAACAAAACCGTTTTCACTGTCGCGTCTATCATCGCTACGTGATATTCAAAAATTTGTAAATCTTTTCCTAATAGAGATCCCCCAAATTTTATTGCGATTATAAGTAAAGGAAGGTCTAAGGAATAAATGATTAAAGAAAAAAAATTTCCTAGCCCTACGAGAAGTGTCATAAATTTCAATTTATTTATTGCAAAACTAATTTTTTATTAATAATTAATATTTTTTAAATTTATTTATATTCTATTCGATTCTTTAGCTATTTTTGAATTTGTAAATAAAATTTCGTTAACTTTTATCTGATAGTCTCTGAGTAATCGTGTTTTGAAAAAAAAAGTGCTTAGAGGTTAGTTTGCTAATAACTTTTAGAAGAATGAAAATTTTCAAAAATTACTTTAGGACTTTATTTTTAACATATAAACCTTTAACAATTTGCAAAAAAAACTATTAAATTTGTACGGTGGGTTTTTAGTGGCCCGTTTCAGGTAGCCTGACTCATATTAAAATTTATCATGAATAATTTTTTTAAATTTAATAACATCACATATAGACAGATTTTTGGCTCTGCTATAGGTAGCCCCATCAGTTCTATCCTTGATCACTTAGTTATGCAAGACTTAGAAGATATACTCTTATTGCTTTGCAAATTTGATATTTTTTTATATCATCGATATGTGGATGATATTTTAGTCTGTGCCCATGAAAAAAAGCAAATAATAATTTACATATTTTCAATCACTTTGATGAACACCTTCAATTTACCCTAGAAAAACCCGTACATGAAACAATAAATTTTCTAGATATGTCAATTAACTTCGATAATAAAGAAAAAATTCCTACGAATTGGTATAGGAAAACTACTCACTCTATCGGTTATCTAAAGTTTTTGTCACACTGTCCAAAGGGATCAAACAAGGAAACTGTTATTTAAGGGTTAGTTGATAAAAACATCAAATTGTCTTCAAAATACTTCCAACATTACAATTTTAACTACATATTATAGAGTTTACTTGAAAATAATTATGCACATGATTTTATTGTTCATCATATAAAAAAATGAATCCAATTTCATAATAATAGGAACCAATTAAATTTACCACAAGTTTAATCAGTCTGTGGCTCATTCGGTAGAACATTGGATTCGTAATCTCGAGGTTCTGAGTTCGAATACCACTCTCGGCAGCCGACTGATGCAAGCACCACACGTTTTTTTACAAACACACTTACGAGCTCTGTCGCTGATTAGCATACGAAAATAATAAAGCATAAATATAGCGACGTTAAAAAAAAGAAATTACACAAGATTATAATTCTATAACTATTGATAATAAATTTATTGTATTACCTTACAACCACAACTTGAAATTTAAATTTAAACACATAGCAAAAAAAATAATTCTAATATAATTTTCAAAAACATCAACAAAATACCTTTCAACGACATGTTAGGAAAGGATCGTATGATGTATTAAAGCAAACATGTGTTGTTTACAAGTTTCAATGTAAAGATTGCTCTATAAATTATATAGGATAATCTCAACGTAGATTTGAATTTACACTCAAAAAGCTTATAAATGATTTGAAATATAATAGAGATGAATCTGCTCTTTACACACTGTAAAAATTCGGGCATTTTGACACTAATATAAAATCCTCAAATATATTAGATATTGAATATAATTACCGAAAAAGACTACCATCAAAAATGATGTACATTGCAAAAATCAATAATCGCAATAGAATTCACGACACGGAGAAATTAAATAATGTAAATAAAAAGTACATAGTCGAATCACTAAAATAAGTACTCTCAAATTTTTTATTTAAAGATTTTTAAAAAATTTGTTCTTATGCAACTATATACTATATTTTTATTGCAATTATGCGCAATTAAACGTAATTACATAAAATAAAAAACAAAATAAAATAGTTCTAATTCATTTATAGAGTTCAGAATCTCAATAAATTCCAAGATGTATATACAAACACACTTAGTGGTCAAACTTTACTATTAAAATTCACCTTTAACTTCTATATAATGTTTGTATAGCTTATATCTCATACAGTCAAAAGGACCATGAAGAGGCATATCAAATTGCGAAAATGTTCTACCCTTGTAGAAAAAAGCCTGGGTTTACAGTGTCAATATGGTGTATTTTATGGTTTACAACCATAATATGGCCCATGTTATGGTCACGAACCCCGTCTCATTTCGACGGAATATGGCCAGCTTATGGACATGACAAGAAATACAAAGTCATAATTTTAAATGATATTTAAAATTTTGGAACAATGATTAAGGAAATCATAATTTAGGATTATTAGAAAATGATTCATTTTAATAAATTATAATCATTTATTATTTATTTTTCTAAATCATTTATTTTATAACCTATTTTTTATTAACTATTTGTTATAAACTATTCATTTTTATAATTAACAATAACATATTTAAATCCTTATTGAATAAATCCACGTAGGTTTCACATGGATTCTATATGGATTTGCATAGCAATTGACGTAAATTACCCACGTGAAAAAATTCATGTCGATTTTATGAAATCTAAGTGGATATTTAGAAATCCATGTGGATTTTTAGGTAATCCACGTAGATTTTTTACTTGGATATTCTCGTGGATTTAAATAATAATCCACGTGGAAATCCATATGGATATTTCGAATAGGAAATAACTCGATATTTATTTCGCATTCAAAATAAAAACCAAATACGAGGTAGACCTCGTAGTTTCAGCTCTTTGAAGATCGAAGAGCTTCTACGATTCAACTAAGAGTATTCTGGTCTTATATATCTGCGTCTTTGAAATTTGTAAGAGGGATCACGAAACTTAGAAAAACACCACTAATAGATTCAAAATAGAATCGACATAATCAATCATCAATTCGACTGTCAGCCACAAGGTGGCGTTTCTCTAAGTTTTGTAATTCATCATATGAATTTCAAAGTCGCAGATACATAAGACTGGAATACTCCCAGTTGAATCGTAGAAACTCTCTGATTTTGTAAGAGCTGAAACTACGAGGTTTACCTCGTTTTGGTTTTTACTTAGGATGCAAAATAAATATCCATGTGGGTTTCCACGTGAATTTTCATTTAAATCCAAGTAGACATCCAAGTACAAAATCTACGTAGATTACCTATAAATCCACGGGAAGTACATAAAATTAACACAGATTTTATAAAATATATGCGGGTTTCTTGAAAGTCCACTCAGATTTCATAAAATTCATATGGATTCTTTAACAGTCTACGAGGGTTTTATGAAGTCAACATGACCTTCATAAAATCCACATGGCTTTCATAAAGTTCACATGGAATTTATGTGAAACTCACGTGGATTTCCATATAGGTAATCAACGTGAAAATCTAGATGGATTTTTTCAATAGGAATTTCATTTATGAAGTTATAATTAATCTTCTGACATTATTTGCAATTAATAACAATTACTTATTAGTACATCACTCAAATAGACAAAGGTTATAATGAACAATACAAACCTTATAAGCTATGATTTATGTCAAATATAAATTTTGTATCAATATAAAATAATGAGACATTGGTATTGTTTAATATTAATTGTAGGTATACTCGTAAAAAATTTCAATTAATTAAGAACTTAATGTATCAAGCCAGAATTAAAGCATAAATTAAAAATTAAATTTAAATGTCATGACAATTATTTTATTATAATATTATTTCGAAATAGTTTTTTCCCTTTATATTTATAAAATACAAGACTTTGACATGAGTACAAGACATGAGAAGTTTTAAGTCATCTTACCCAATGATTGAAATCCTTTCCGTTATTCGAACATTCGATTTTGTTGTCACCGCAAGCTTTCTCAGCCAATTTTTACCGGATTAACTTCAAAATTTCCAGAGATCTTTAATTCATATATCTTCATAAAATAAAACTTTTATTGAAAAAAAAAGAATTTAAAAGTTTAATTTCAAAATTTGAAAATATTGGAATAAATAGATATTTTTGTAAATTTTATGTATTCAATTTAGTTCAATATTCACTTGAATTCATCTTACCAGAATTCCATGGCTGTTATTTTGTGAAGATGCATAAATAGAAGATCTCTGCAAATTTTGAAGTCAATTCAAATTAACAATAAAAAAACGTTAGAATTATGCTTTGCTCTCAAAAAGGTTCCGAGTTAAATGAGCTCACAAAGACATTATAACTCGGGTTTACTTACAAAAACGTTGCAATCAGGCTTCGCACATTAAAACATTACAATTCAGCTATTTATTTTGCTTTCTCTTGGAAAGAATATTGATAGGAAATTTTTTAAATATTTATTCATTAATTTGTTTATATTTGGATTCAAGGAGTCGAAATAAATGGTTTCCAGAAGATGTTTGTATGTATGTTTTATCGCTGTATTCTACCGAGTTCAAATCTTGTGCCCTTAAGTAATATAATATGACATGTGCTCAGTCATATAACTTGTCCTAGTTGCATGGCGGAGCATGTAACTTGACGAGCAGCGTGCGCGAAAAAAGCAAGTATGTGTGTCTGTGTTTTTTTTTTTTGCAGAGGAAAAAAAGTCATTAATGAACTATCAGTGACTAGTTTATCCTGTATTACGTATCAAACTGGGTTGAGGGAATTGTAGGGGTGTAATCACAGCCTGAGTGGTTTGATGGTCTAACAACATTCTGGCCGTTTTATACGCATTAGTATGCCAGGACCTGACCAGACAAAAACCAGCTTTCTACATTCAGCCTTGATTTTCCCAGGTAAACCACCGTGAGGCATAACTTCCTAAGAAAGGCATCAGCTGTTTTTAGCTTTTTCTACGGTGTTGATCCACCCAAGTCCCTGCACGGACACAGATAGTAATAGTCAGTCATGGGGTTCGGTGGGCTTGTCCTTCTTGCTTCTTGAACTCAATCCTTTTCTTTTCTTCGCGACGTAGATCTTGAAGGACCTTCCCACATAGCATGAAATATTTATAAAATATTTCTGAAATATTTTACGAAAGATTATATATCTTTTAGAAATATTTCATGTAACTTATATGAAATATTGCTATATCTAGAACAAAAAGTCTTCCTAAAATATTTCATGGATTATTTATAACTAGCGTACAATACCTCGCTCCTAACGTCGTTTGG
Source organism: Anastatus disparis (assembly GCA_017163975.1). NCBI lineage: Eukaryota > Metazoa > Arthropoda > Insecta > Hymenoptera > Eupelmidae > Anastatus > Anastatus disparis. Next base: position 371,929 of record JAFFSR010000291.1, on the reverse strand, counting down.
TTAAATTTCTTCATACAATTAGAATCTACGATGTAAAATGATGGTAAATATAAATTTCCAGAATTTAACTTTAAAGATTACAATCTACAAATGCTTAGACATTTTACCAATGGGTTTTTATAGCTAAAAAGTTGAATTGTAAAATGGAGTGTGATTTGGTCTGAACGTCTGTCTTTATCTTTTCGAGTAAGTTTTGTATCGAAAAATATAGAAAATTTTGAAAAACCATGTAAATCTCAGAAATGACTTTGAGAAGTTAAAGTTTCAGAGTTCAGTTATAAAGAATTACTTTGAAAAATAGAATCAAAAGATGTTAGGGCTTGTGACGCATTGCTTTAGTCAGTACTCGGTCAAGAACCGAACGCGCGTTCACAGCGCACAGCTACGCCCATGCTTCTTACCGTTACCTTTGCGCTTCACATATAATATCCCTTCTCTAGCGTAAGAGAGGCGATATGAGCATCAGCGGCTTGAAAGCGTGCCTATGTGTTAAGGCTAAAATGTAGGGAGAATCACTCTCGTGCCTGCTTTTAACTAATAAAATCATCTTAAATTTCAATAGAGTCAAGATGTGTTTTCTTATTATAAGCAAATACTAAGACGGCGAAGCAGATCGGCATATGCTCGGTCTGCAAACCCGTTTATTTGCTTATAACGTTAGTTTCTTATTGTGCGTAGTGCCTTTTAAAATTAGTTAATAAAGTTTAATATCTTAGTGATTTCAAAGTTTCTTTTGTTGTGATAAAGTGATATTTTGCAAATGTAAAATGGTATTTAGCCTTAGTGCATCTGCAAGTATTCATAAAAGTTAAAATCAATTGAACAATTGTAGTTCCGAATAATTAAACGGACTTCATGCAGGCACTAAGAGGCAATAGAAATTAATCCTATTTATCCTTATTTCTCTTTCCTTTTACCTGGGCATACGATCCCGAAGTAGTCAGGCATGACGTCCTGATTACAAACGGATTAGCTCGTACCTTACACGTATAAACATAACCAATTACACTTTTATACGACACATAAAAATTACAAATACATGCGCGTGGTTGTGACCGTTCAGTATATCAAATAAATAAATTGATTATCACATGACGGCTTCACCACACGGATAAATATTACGATAAATACAAAAAAACGTATATTGAGTCAAATTTGCGTTACAAAGTCGACGATGACGTAGTTTCTATTTGATTTTGATATAACTTAATTATTGTATCAGGAAAGGCATGACGTTTCATTCTCTCAATTCAAGAGGAACGGCGTCTTTACTCATACAGTAAACATACAAATGACAATTTAGTTTTTTCTCAACAAAAACCAAGTATCACAAGTATAACAAGTTAATGAGGTAGAGTATTACCAATAAATATATGATTATAACGTACTTATCGCGTACTTAAATTAAAATGTTGTCATAACTAGACCGCGTAAATATAATACTTTAATAATAAACGAATTTGACTCAATATAAATAAGCTTTGATAGCAGTAGCTTACAGGCTCTTATGTGTTGATACGAATGAGGAATAATCCTAAAGTGAAACCACTTTTTTCCTTTTCTCCGGTTCTCCGGTTCTCCGGTTTTCCGGTTCTTCGCATTTGTTAAATGTGTCTAATCTTTTAGTAATAATCCTACACGGAGAGAAATGTATGATTAAATATTAGCACAAACTTAATGAAAAAATTACTATACTGTATAACATCGGAGAGACAAACTCGATATGTATTAAATTTTAGTATATGTATATAGTAAAATTTCAAAGCATCAAATTTTACTATACTATATATCAAATTTTTCTACACCTTTTAGCAAATTTCACTATACTGCATATTAGATTTTATAAATATCATGTATTAAATATTATGGATATGAATTTTTTTTTAAATTCTAAAAATATTATTTTCCGATGCTCGTTGACGTTCTGAGAATTTCGCTTGTGTTTTCAAATTCAGTTGAGGAAGAATTATTTTGTTTGTGTGTTATTGTTAGAAAGACACTTTTCGCAAATTATGAAACGCTCTTTTCGAAGTTGTATATAGTACATTTATCCTAAATTACACACATTATAACAAGTTAATCGCACTCACACGCTACACCTAACGCATATTCTACCTAACGCGTATTATCACGAACGCGAAAATATTTAAAAGCCTCTGTTTCAAATTCTCTTATATACCAACTAAGTACTTCTCTTACCGCTCGCAGATTGAAAAAATGAGTCGCCACCTAGTGATTAAGCGCGGCAGCAGCAGTCTCGTTGTGTCATTCTCTGTATTCATAATTTTTACGATAATGAATAGCAATTTTTGTGAGCGCGTATATCATAAACTCGTAGAAGTATAGTAAATTTTCATAAAAGTATATTAAATTTCCTGCATATGTCGAGTTTGTCTCCCCATTAGTGAAAAATATAGTAATTTTTAATTATATATTTTTCTCAGTGTATATTATATTAAGGTGAAACCACTTTTTTCCGTTTCTCCGGTTCTCCGATTCTCCACATTTGTTAAATGTGTCTAATCTTTTGGTAATAAAAGTAGCAATTTATAATTGGGTCCTATATAATTAGTCCTCATTAGTCATAAGCATCTTATTGGGCCATATTTTTTTGGGTCTTATATTTTTTGGGCCCAATATTTTTTTAGTCTCCATAATTTTTGGGCTCAATATTTTTTAAGTCTCCATATTTATTTGGGCTTTATATTTTTTGGGCCATATATTTTTTTGTGCCCTACATTTTTTTGGGCCTTATATTTTTTTGCGTCTTATATTTTTTTGGGCCCAATATTTTTTTGGTCACTATATTTTTTTGGGCTTCATGTTTTTGGACCTTATATTTTTTCGATTCTTATATATTCTTGGGCTCTATATTTTTTTGGGCCCAATATTTTTTTTTAATTTATATTTTCTTGGGTTCTATAATTTTTTTGGGTCCTATATTTTATTTAGCTCAATATTTTCTGGGCCTTATATTATTTTGAGCCCAATATTTTTTTGGGCCCTATATTTTTTTGGGCTTTCTATTTTCTTGGGCTCTATATTTATTTTGGGCCCAATATTTTTTCGAAATTAATATTTTCTTGGGTTTAATAATTTTTTTGGGTCTTATATTTTATTTAGCTCTATTTTTCTGGGCCTTATATTTTTAGGCCCTACATTTTTTTGTGTCCTATTTTCTTTGGGCATTATATTTATTTTGGGCGTTATATTTTCTCGTGCTCTATATTTTTTTGAGCGCAATATTTTTATGGGCCTAATACCTATTCAATTCTTATATATTCCTGTGCTCTATATTTTTGGTCCCATATTTTTTTTTATTTATATTTTCTTGGGTTCTTTGATTTTTTTGAGTCCTATATTTTATTTAGCTCTATATTTTTCTGGGCCTTATACTTTTCAGACCCCATTTTTTTTAAATCCTATTTTCTTAGGGCCTTATATTGTCTTGGGTTCTGATTTTTTTGGGCCAAATATTTTATCGATTCTTACATATTCTCTGGCTCTATAATTTTGGGCCCAATATTTTTTTGGAATTTATATTTTCATGGGTTCTATAATTTTTTTGGGTCCTATATTTTATTTAGCTCCAATTTTTTACGTGCTTTATCTTTATTAGGATGGTAAATTTATGGTAAATTTGTCCACATATTCTAATAACTTGTGGTCCTTTACCCGGCAATGTATCAAAATTGGCATCAAAATTTGCGAATGCTAAAGCATCATTGTACAACCTACATTTCGTCGAAAATCAATAATTTCTTCCGTTGATTCAGTTGCTAAAAACTTCAATTGTTCTGGGTAAGAAGGATTTTCTAACAATTCTACTTCACCTTCATGACAACACTTGGAGAAATTGTTACTTTTCGTATATTTAAAAGCAAAATGTTTCACATCACAATAAACACTTGTATTTGTCATGGAACCAATGTTATTTTCAGATATGAGATTTCTATCGAAATATATATGTGCTATACAACTAATCAGTTTTGAATTAATTTTTTCAGTTGATATATTTTTATTCAATTTCTTTAATTTTTTTTCTACTTTGCCCTTTATTGCTTTATCAATAACTTCGTTCAATACAATATTATGATTGTTATTATAATTAATATTATTATTGTAATTTTCATTATAATTATAGTCTTCAATTTTTAATCGTTTACACTTTATAAATATTGTCTTTAATTGATAAGAGTCATATTTATGTTTTCGCTTTTTTCATCTATTGGTTTATTTATTGTAGTATCATTATTAACATGTTTATTGTCATCAATTTCTATTTGTTTATACCTTGTGCGTGATTTTTTTGATTAGTAACAATCATTTTTTACTTGCGTTTTCTTAATAATATCGGCATTTTCCAATTTTTGATTTTTAATTTGTACCATTCTCTCATATTCATTATATTGTTCACTAATAATTTTTCCATAAGTCTCTTTTTTGCGTAATTTTTCTTTTTCATGCAATTTTCTCCCTGGTAGAAAATTTCATTATAACTTGATCATATTTTAAACATTTTTAACGAAAACGATCAATAACTTACTAATTTTCATTAAAAAATGATCAGTTTATCTCATAACTGACGACGGTTAATAATCAAAAACTGGTCAAATTATGGTAGTTTTAGAATAATAGTTTTATTAAATATATTTATTTTCATTTGATTCTTTGATAAATATAAGTATTTGAAAATTAATGAGAAAATTTAATTTGAATTATGAAGAGAGTTAAAGTGAAAGTTTAAAGAAGATCTATAAAGATTAAAAGCTTTATTTTTCTAATTTTTTAGGTTATTTTTTTTCAAATATATTTAGCATAATATTCAAACATAATATTATTTACCATTGCAAACTTCAAAGCTATTTTATAAAATATGATTTCTGATATAAATATATTTTATTTTATTTATTATTTTATCATTAAAAAAAATATTAACTCATTTTGTTATTTTTTATACTTGAAAAATGTTAAATAAACAGGGAAAATAAATAAAACATTTTGATTATAAAAATATTTTATTATGAAATCTAATATATATATTTAATTTAATAATACATAAATTATCTTTTCTTCCTCTTTTTTTATACAACTAGTGTATTTCTCAACTAGATCGTTTAGCCTACATTTTTTCTTTTTGTTAGCATATTTTCTTTTTCTATTAATGTTCTCCATAGTGTATTATTAAATGTTTTAAAGCAGATATGTATGTTTCAAGTAACATAACCTGCGTACTACGCAATCAATTGTAGTTAGCGAACGTTGCGCAATCAATTGTAGTTCGCGAACGTTGCGCAATCAATTGTAGTTAGCGAACGTTGCTTCAAAATTTTTAAATTGTTTTTCTCTCTCTTTCTCTCTTTTAGTCTCTTAACCCATCTTTTGATACACGAGCGCAAGTAAACAACTTAAGGCTGCAAGAATAGGGACGGCCGCTATCGACTGAGCGACTACGTATTTAAAGCGAGTTTACTATTTTTTTATCAGTTAATGATCAGTTTTATTGGTCATGAAAAACTAATAAATGAATGATCATTGGTCATTTTTAATTTTGTTATCTTAGTATTTTCTAATTTTTCTTTATATTTTTCTTCAGTTTTTATAAAAGCTTCTTTCTTACGTAAAGCTTCATTCGCTCGTATTTGTTCAAATTTATCAGTACTCATTGTTTCCTTGAATTTCAGTTTTGTTATCTTAGTATTTTCTAATTTTTCTTCATATTTTCTTGGTTGTTTTTCTTTAATTTTTGTTTAAGCTTCTTTCTTTCGCAAAGCCTCATTCGCACGTATTTGTTCCAATTTATCAGTACTCATTGTTTTCTTGAATTGCCATTTTGTTATCTTAGTGTTTTCTAATTTCTGTTTATATATATTTGGTTGTCCTTTTTCATTTTCATATAAGCTTTTTTCTTACGTAAAGTTTCTTGAACATGTCTTAGTTCTAATTTATCATTACTTTTTTTTTCCTGCATTTTCATAATAATGTCTTTTTCTGAAATTTTTTTATATTTATGTGATTTTTCTGTTACTATTTTCCTATTAACGGAATGTCGGAGCTGCAGCAATTGAGTTTTGCTTTTTTTATTTTATCAATATCTTTTTAAATTCATAAATTAAACAAATATAATGACTTGTCCACACTAAAGCTATATTAATACAATAATTTTTGTTAAAATAAAAAATCATTTGAACTTGTTATTTTTTTATGAGCTTGGATTGGAAATCAGAGTTGTAAATGAAGAAATTATTTTTCATTAGAAATGGTCAGGTAATTAAAAATGCTCTCACCATTTACCATTTACAGATCAAGTAAATGGTGAATGGTCCGACTACTTCCAGTTACTCACCTAGTAACTACTGACTGGTCCGACCATTTACTCACCCAGTAAGTGGGAAATGGTCCGACCATTTCCAGTTACTCACCTAGTAACTACTAACTGGTCCGACCATTCACCATTTACTTACTCAGTAACTGGTAAACGGTCCGACCATTTACCATTTACTTACCCAGTAACTAGTAAATGGTCCAATCATTCACCAGTTATCCACCCGGTAACTGCTAACTGATCGATTCGACCATTTACCAATTTTACACCCGGTAACTGCCAACTAATTGATTCGGCTAGTTACCCACCCAGTAACTGCGAACTAGTCCAACCATTTCCAGTTCCTCACCCAGTAACTGGCAAATGGTCTAACCATTTACCAGTTATTTTCTTTGTAACTGCAAACTGGTCAAACCATTTACCATTTACTTGCTCTGTAAATGGTAAATCGTGCGAGCATTTTCAATCACTTGACCATTTCAAATGAAAAACCATTTCCTTTTTCACAACTCTGCTCGTAATATAACATTATTTATATGAATATTAGAAGATATATATATATATATATATATATATATATATATATATATATATATAAATATATATATGACGTGTTGTAGAGGCCGTGTGTTCATGTGTGTGTACATGTTTGTACGTGTTTGTTTGTGTTTGTACGTGAATGTACGTGTTTGTATGTGTTCGTACGTGTGTGTACGTGTTCGTATGTGTTTGTACGTGTTTGTACGTGTTTGTACGTGAATGTGCGTGTTTGTATGTGTTTGTACGTGTTTGTACGGGTTTATATGTGTTTGTCCGTGTATGTACGTGTTCGTATGTGTTTGTACGTGTTTGTACGTGTTTGTACGTGAATGTGCGTGTTTGTATGTGTTTGTACGTGTTTGTACGGGTTTATATGTGTTTGTCCGTGTATGTACGTGTTCGTACGTGTTTGTATGTCTTTGTACGTCTTTGTACGTGTGTGTGCGTGATTGTACGTCTTTGTATGTGTTTGTACGTGTATGTACGTTTTTGTATGTGTTTGTACGTGTTTGTACGTGTTTTTACGTCAATGTACGTGTTTTTACGTCAATGTACGTGTTTGTACGTGTATGTACGTGTTTGATCGTGTTCGTACAGTAATGTACGTGTAATACATCACATTCTTTAAGCTAGAAATATAGCTAAAAATCTAGCTATATTTTTTATAGATATACAGCTAAAAAACACATGAATATAGCTATAATACACATCAACATAGCTGTATTTTCTTTACCTATATTTTTAGCTATATATATAGATGTTTTTTTTTTTGATCGAAAGGACATTTTAAAACTTTTACAAAATAATCTTAAAATAATTTCGATGTTATTATAGTAAAATTTAAAACTTTTTAATCATTCCAATAACACCTATAAATTCTTATTAGTTCACATCCTTACTGAAAAAAATGACATGAGATCTCACACGAGATCTCACATAAGCTCTCAAGATTGAAAATGAAACGAGATCTCAAATGAGAACTTACATGAGATCTCACGTGAGATCTCATGTACCACAGAATTTTATTTTTCCTGGTACCCGATCTCACTTGAAATCTCACGTGAGATCTCATGTGTAAAAAAAATTTTATTTCCTCCTACACTTATAGCTGTAATCAATGTCAACGACATTAAATATGAAATTTGGACTATAATTCAATTAATTTTTATACATTCTAACATCACGATTAAATGATTCTACTCTACATCTACAAAACAATCGTTATCTAAAGCATGTTATTATGGATTATGGTTTGAAACTATATTCGAGCATAATTATACTTGGCGATTAAATAATAATGAAAACGATCAAATTTTTTACAAAGATTTAGACGATATTTACAAGTAATAGTTAAGAGGATATCGTAGTTCTGCTCCTCCTAATGATATTTTTATTCAAAGTTCATGAGTAAATAGTGCGTCAAATCAAATTCTTTCACTTCAGTAAGAAAATTCGTAAGATTAATCCTTAGCGCGGACAAGTCAAGAAATTTATCAAAATAATATACATAAAAAGTTATAAACAAACTTTCGATATATACTATTTTGAGGTTAGGTTTATCGAGCTTGATATCTAATTTTCATTCAAAGTTCATAAAAAAATATGAAGCTAAATTGAATTTTTAATTTAACAAAAATTATTGTATTAATATAGTTTTAGCGCGGACAAGTCATTATATTTGCCCAAATAGTGAATTTAAAAAGATATCAGTAAGATAAAAAAAGCAAAACTCGATTCCAACAACTACGACATCCCGTTAAGAAACTAGTCACTACAATTATGCATATAACCTTTTACACTCGAGAAGGCCGTCACTTTTCAGTGAGGTCTGGAGCGATGCCGTTCGTATATAAAGGTTTGTACAGAATTTTTAGCATTTACAAATTGAGTTACTTATTTCATATCACAGACAAAATCATGTATACGAGGTTCGGGGTCAGTCCACTGATTAATGACAGTTTTTCTTATCAATAGGTAGTGTCGTTCTATGACGCACGCTGCATCTGGTTTAGATTTACGGCATAACACGTCTTACCAATTGTTACACAATTCGCATTTCACCGTAAAAACAGTTGCAGCTTTATGTTTTGGAACATTATGACAAACTACCTTTAATGAACTGACAGTGACTTAGTACTTAATATCTTTCTTTCATCATACTGATAAATAATTTTCACATATCATTTACAATTGCATCATATAGATTTAAATAATATAGGTTTTTATAACTCAAGAATTATTGATTTTACTTCTATTTTAGAGTATTATCGCAATCTTATTGCTTGTTTTCCTAATTCAGTCGTGAATCTAACGTTATTTGAAAAATTTTAAAATCAAGCTTGAATACAATTCCAAACCATGATATATAATAATATTTATACGGATAATTCACATAGTTTTTATAATAAGAATTATATTTGTATGCAGTGTAAGTCTGAACGTTAAAAGTAAGGTAATGCACATATTCTATTATTATACTATTCGTTATGTTAAAGGTCAATTTTAGACGAGGGTTTAGACATTTTTTACTGATCGAAAGTAGTGAAAGAAGAAATTTCGTTTATTTTTAATAAAAATATATATCAGAATTGCTTTTACTTGTAAATATCTATTCATTTTAACAAATGAGAAACGGAAGCGAGTAAATTTGTTAGAATTCAAAGAATAAGCCAAAAAAATAAATAAAAACTAAATGTTTTTTTTTAGCTATTTTCGAACGGTAAAGTTAGTCAAAAGCTGATCCTCAATGTGAAAGTGACGCCATGAAATACAATGCAAAGAGTATAGCTGGATAAGTACGTTAAAATGGCCTGTCCTTCGATTTTTTTAGAATTTGGCCTATTTATTTATCATGCCAAGAATTTGTAATTCAACTTAGCGTATGAAAAAATTGTAACTCGGGTTTGGCCATAAAAACGTTATAACTTTTATGCTTAAACATAGGAGTTATAATGTTTATTTATAATTACTACTTTTTTGAGCGCTAAGTTGAATCAGAACCTTTTCGTGAACAAAACCAAGTTGTTACGTTTTTAAGAGTTTAGCTGAGTTATGCTGTTTTTCCGCCAACCCGACGATATGTTTAGTGGTTCTAGCCTACTGCATATGACTGAAAATTAAATATTCTCATTATTTTATTTTCAGAACAAAAAAATAACTATATCGGCATAAGTGTTTTTGAAATTTTCAAATGATTTTATATTTTATAATAAACTAATTAATTGTCATTAAATAATTTTTATAAGTAAAGAATTAAAATAATTTTGATTTTTTTTCCTTTTTTTTATTTTACGTGAAGTACTCGATGGATATTTTCCAAAATTTGCACGATCTATTGATTTGCTTTTTCATTTATCAAATAAGCTTTTTTTTCATTATATTATTAATTTTTTTTTATGCCAAATTTAATTATGAAACTTTATTAAGATGAGCTTTATAAAAATATTAGGAAATATTACTGGTAAATCATTTTTTATATTAGAATTACATTCAAAAAAATAAAGTCTAATTACTCTAACTTAAAGAACTCCAAAGCACTGCGCTAAGGACGTTGACAGCATTTTTTATTTTATTTTTTTCGCGCATATACTCTCACTTTTTCAACAGAAACGTGACTTACCATTATATTTAAACGAATTTGTTGGTAGATAACTTATTTTAAAGGTTAGTGTTTAGCTTAACATCAAAAGCACTGTGTCAAATATGAAAAATGTGAGTTTTTATGTCATTTATAATATAGCATTTTTGAAGAAAAAATGATGTTTTCAATAAACATTAAGTCAACACCTTGGATCATTACCGAGATAACGTGAGTTTTTACGTCGTATGCAATATCAAAACGCGTTTTTTGAGGTTAGTTTTCGACATTTGAGCAATATATTGAGGAAAAATGTAACCAAAAACTCACATTTAAGGGTATTTTGGATCGCTGAACTCATTTTTCATCATAAATTGTACTTTGAAATTGTTTAAATACTTTAAAAATCCCAAAAATGAGTGGGAATTTGAGTTTTTCATCATTTTAACTACTTTCCACCCTTTTAAAAAATCTGAAAAAATTGATGGTACTAAATTCAAATGAAAAGAAAACTTTGAGGTGAACTAAAAAAAATCCAAACAATAGTTTTTTTTCTGCGCAACTTAGAAATTTTCAAACCTATTTTTAGGTTATGTTTTGGTTTCAAAAACCTCTAAAAATAATAAGCTTATGTGCGCATTATGATTTCCTCCAATCTCGATTTCAAATCACCCAAATCGGTTAAAAATTCGCAGAGATATGCTTAAAAAACTGAAAATCACATTTTTTGAGGTTAGGAAGCCAATTTTGAGTCCAGCGAGCTGTAACTTTTAGGATCGGGGTTTTTTGACATGATTTAACGTACTTATCCAGCAATACTCTTTGATGAAGTAGCCAAAATAAGAACTATTGACCCCGGGCAAGATGCATGGGTCTTATGGCTCCACTAAATTTATCGATTATAATGATGTTCTAGTGTTCGACTACGTATTTATAATATATTAGTGTAATTAAATACATTAAGGGCATCATGAAGCTTCCCTTTTTAATAATATTTCTCATCCAAGTTTATGAGTAAATGGAGAATTTAATCGGGTTTTTTCACTTCAAGAAAAAAAGTTGTAGGATTCAACTTTAGTGCGGATAACTAAAGAAATCTACCAAAATCTTATACTTGACAAGTTATATACAAGTTTTCAATTGATAGTATTTTGAGGTTAGGTTTATCAACTTTGATATCTAATTTGCGATCTACACAGTGGAAAAAAATTTGTAATTTTAACACACATAAGCGTTACAAATGAAACACAAATTTTTTTTTGTGTAATTTTTGAAGTTTAAATGTTAACATAAAAATTCATGAATAATACAAAATTTTGAATAGTAAAATTTGTAAATTTTACAAATTTATTTTTGTTAAAATATAATGATTGAAATGATTAAATAATAAATAATGACTTTCTCGTAATTCTTTCTGTTAATATATTTAAAAAAAGAGAGAGATAAAGAAATATAAGAAAAAGGATAAAATAATGGATGTTGGAGTGGATCAATAAAATCATACTAAACTAAACTCATTTGATAATATTACATTGTTGTTAAAGGCGAACGTAAACGAATGATTACGAAAAGAGCTGATCATTTTTTAATATGAATATATCATTTATAAGTATAGAAATAGAGCCGGTTAGTGGCTCAGTCGGTAAAGCGTTGGATTCGTAATCTCGGGGTTCTGAATTGGAAACCCGCTCTCAGCAACCGATTGATAGAAGCACCACTGTAAGCTGTATATGCTTCGTTCACAAACACACTTACGAGCTCCGTCACTGATTAGCATCATAAAGAGCATAAATATAGCGACGTTTAAGAAGGAAAAAAAGTATACAAATTTTTGAACTTAGCAGAAATTAATATTTGCAAACTAAATTTTACCTTGCATTTATGGCATTTTTATTTCATATAATAAAAATAATGCTAATATTCAATTATTAAAAGTATGAGATTATTTGAATAACTTAGTACACACATGTTTGTAAAAATAACAAACTCCGTGTGTTGATTCTACAAAAATTTTCGTGTTGATTTTAAAAGTACACAGAAATTTTTAAATTACAAATACTTTTATGTTGATTTTACAAAGATGTTTGTAAAATTTTAACACCAAAATTTTTGTAAAAAAAAAAATTTGACGAATTACACAAAATATTTTACTGTGTAAGTTCATAAAAAAATAACAGCTCTAAAGGATTTTTTATTTTAACTAAAATGATTGTACTAATATAGCTAATGTCGAAATTTGTCAAAATTTAAAGAACAAAACTAAAAAAATTAAAAGTAATAAATATCTTTTTCAAATTTTTTAAATTGAATACAATATATAAGAGATCCCATGTGAGATCACATATGAGATCGCACACGAGATTGCATATGAGATGTCACATGAAATCGCCTATGAGATCGCGTATGAAATCAAATGTATATTCGTTAAATTTTTAAAATAAAATAAATATATGTGCGATCTGACATGAGATCTCACATATATTTATATTATTTTTAAAATTCAACGAATATGTATGAGATTTCATAGGCGATTTCATATGAGATCTGTAACGGCATTCTACCGTGTTTTTTTCTTGCGCGCTTAGGTATTAAAATAGGATAGACGCTCGGTCATATATCTCGTCTAAGACGAGTAAAGAAGTAAGAAAGATGGTTCTTTTAGATTTTGTGTAGATTATCGTAGATTAAATGCAGTAACTATAAAAGATTCCTATCTATTACCTACAATAGATCAAAATTTAAATAGTATGTATAGCTGAAAATTCTTGGATTTCTACTATTGATTTAAAAAATGGTTATTGGCAAGTAAAAATTAAAGAAAAGACTGCATTTTCAATTTGTCAAGGTTTGTGTCAATTTACAGTTATGCCTTTTGAACTTTGCAATGCACCAGCAACTTTTGAACGTTTAATGGAGAATATTTTACGAGATTTTATTGGTACAATTTGTTTAGTTTATGTAGATGATGTTATTATTACGGGAAAAACATCTATCGAATTATTAAACAATTTAAAGATGGTACTTAATAGAATTCGTAAAGCTGGCTTAATTCTAAATAAAAAGAAATATATATTCTTTCAAAGAAAAATAGAATTTCTCGGACACATGATATCTGAACAAGGCATTGAAACAAATTCAAAGAAAACTTCTGTAGGAACAGATTGCCCTATTCCACGAACAAAAATTATATTAGGAGTTTTCTAGGTTTTTGCTCATATTACCGTGGTTATGTAAAAGCATTTTCTTCAATTGCAAAACCTCTTTATAAACTAACAGAAAATGATACAAAATTTGAATGGTCAGATGTATGTCAAAAGGCTTTTGATGAATTAAAAAATATACTTACATCTTCTATTTTAGCTTTTCTATTACCCAAAGATCAATTTATTTTAGATACTGATGCATCAGATCATGGTATAGGTGCTGTACTATCACAAGTACAAAATCAAAAAGAAAGAGTTATAGGTTATTATAGTAGGGTTTTCAATAAAGCAGAAAGAAATTATTGTATTACTCGTCGCAAACTTTTAGTTGTAATTGAATCGATTAAATATTTCAATCATTATTTATTAGGTCCAAAATTCATTATCAGAACAGATAATTCTGCTTTAAGTTGGTTACTTTCATTTAAAGAACTTGATGGTCAATTAGCTAGATAGATTGAAAGAATAGGTTAATATAATTATGAGATTATACATAGAAAAGGAAATTCTCACAAAAATGCTGATAGTTTATCTCGTCGTCCATGTGAAAATTCTTGTTGTAAATATTGTCTTAAAATAGAAAACAAATATAATAGAAATAAAGATATTGTTAAAAATATGGTCGGTCGAATCATTTTTACAGAAAAATCAAGTGAAGATTGGTTAAAAGATCGATTGGAAGATGAAACTATTAGTTTCATTTTGAAAAAAAAGAAAGAAGGAATTAAACCTACTTATCAAGAAATTTCTTGTAAAGATTCTAAATTAAAAACTTACTGTTTACAATGGGACTCTTTAATAATTAAAGATAATGTTCTTTGTCGAGAATGGTCATCTCCAAATTTAAAATCAACTACTTTACAAATTGTGGTACCACAAAAAAAAATCACTGAAATTTTAAAAGAAGCACATGATTCACCAACAGGAGGTCATTTTGGAGTAAAGAAAACATTGGATAAAATACGTAAAAGGTTTTATTGGGCAACTTGTAAAAATGAAATAGAAAATTGGTAAATCTTGTATGATTTGTATTGCTCGGAAAGGTCCTTCTGATAAAGGACATAATGAAATGCAAATTTTTAATTCAGGAGAACCTTTCAAACGACTTCAAATGGATATTCTTGGACAATTTCCTAAATCTTCATTAGGAAGTAAATACCTTTCAGTAATTACAGATACATTCACTAAATGGATTGAAGTTTTTCCAATTTCAAATATGAGAGCTTCTACTATAGCAGAAATATTAATTAGTCAGGTTATTTCTAGGTATGGAGTTCCTTTAAGTATTCATACAGATCAAGGTAAAAATTTCGATTCAGAACTGATAAAAAAATTAGGTTATTTGTTAGGATTTCACAAGACGAGAACGACACCATTACATCCCCAATCAAACGGCCAGGTTGAACGACAATACCTAAACATACTCAATTACTTATCCAAATACATCACACAAAATCAAAAAGATTGGGACCGGTAGATCTCATTTTATTTATTAGCTTACAGGTCCTCTACACATTCTACAACTGGGGCAACTCCTGCTGAGATGCTTACTGGTACCAACTTACAACTTACATTGGAATTAATAAGGGGCTGTCCACAAAAACCAAAATAAGTCCAATTTAATTCCAATTATGTTCAACAACTCAAACTTAAAATTGACGAAATCCATCACCAAGCATGACAACATTTATTAATAACATCAAATAAGACTAAAAATTATTATGATCATAAGGCTCGACAAGTTACTATTTCTGAAGGTCAAAAAGTTTGGTTTTACAATTCACAAAGAAGAAAAGGAATATCACCAAAAACTACAAAGTAACTGGGAAGGCCCTTATACTATACTCAAGAAAATCAATGACGTTGTGTTCTGTATAAAAAAAATCAAACAGACACAAAAATAAAATTGTACATATTGATCGACTGGCAACTTTTCATGAACGTTCGACTTAACTTTTCTGCTCATGGTTCTTTTGAACTGTGGTTTTTTCCATGAGCGGGAAAGTGAATTCCGGAACAGGAATATGAGATAAAGTTACACAGTAAAAAAAAAATAATCCTTCCCACTCATATTCACTAGGATTTTCATTGAAACATTGTTCCTCAAGGTTGTCTGTTGGAAGAAAGAAATTTGAGTTTATTTTGGGTACTCTTGTGTCAATTAGGAGTCATTCTTGTATTGGACAAGAATCCTGGAGTTGACTGTATCAAGAATGTAAGATGAAATTATTATTTATGCTTGGTGCATAGAATTCATGCTTGGTGCATGGTTATTTATTTATAAAGTGAAGTGTTACTGGTCCTTTGATTGTCGGGACGACAATTTAAAAGAGAGGGGAGCAATGTTGTAATATGGAAATTGTCCAATGATAGAAGCTGCTAAAAAGAAAAGTTAAAGATCATGTTTATGTATATATATATATATATATATATATGTATATATATATATATATATATATATACATAAACATGAACATCGTATATATATATATATATATATACACATAAACATGAACATCGTATATATATATATATATATATATATATATATATATATATATAACGATGTTCATGTAAATAAGTTAGTCTCTTATGATCATCAGATGATTCGAGTTCGTTATAACCAATAAAGAATACTGTTATCTTGTTAAAGTTTTTTTAAGTTTAATTAATTATTTAGACGTAACAATATATATGAAAGTATATCGTTATATACGCAAGTATATCGATATATATGCAAGTACATCGTTGTATATGCAAGTATATGTAAATATATATTTGTTATTCATATATAGTTAAAAAAATTTGAAAAGTTTAAAAAATCCTGCGCTCGGAATGCGCTTGAAGTATCACCATGTTAAAAAATCACTGCGCTTGAATCCCCCTGCGTTAGAACCCCCCTAGTTTACCTACTAAGTTACATTCATAATAAACTTAATCGAACAAATTGAACATGTATACGGTAATATAAATAATATTTTTTTACAAAATAATATTCATCAACGCATTTGCAAATTTTATAAAAATAGCTTGAATGAATAATTTAATAGTACAAGTAAAAATATAAATAAATAATACTTCGAAAAATATAGTGTATATAAAAATTTGGCCATTTTTCGAAAAAAATCAATTTTTTTTTTAATTACTTCAATATTTTTTGTAACTTTCTTATTGCCGTTTTCATCCGTTTTTAAAAGCCTTATCAAACCTGTAGATTTATTTTTACAGCAAACAAAGAATCTTACTGCAGGTCATATTTGCATCTATCATTTTTTTAAAAATATAATATGATGTGATTATCTTGTATCAATATATCATATAATGATTATATTAAGGCAACGACCGAAAAATACACTACAGCCGAACGAACACGCACGCAATAGCTGTAGAGTTGCACTGTTGTCAGATGTAATATTTATACCTAATAAGTCAAATAAGAACGACAGATAATCTGCTTTGACTTGTGCAGTAAGGATAGAACTCCCTTAAATACTACTGAATAGTAGTATTTAAGAAAAAAATTTTACAAATTTCAGAATTTCTAGTTGATTTTCGAAGATTAAAATACTATTGGTAAAATTGCACCGCATTTAGTAGTTTTCGAGAGAAAAAATTACAAAAATAACTTTTTTCGGCATTTTTACGTCATAAAATCGCAAATAACTTGGAGAGGAAGCATTTATAAGGTTTTCTCCCCTTTACAAAAAGTGTTTATTCTAATGTAAATATTATAATATGTAAAGACATGATCAATGTCAAGATACTTTTGAATATTTAAAAATTCAAGAGTTACTGATTACAGAAATCCGATCCATGTGAATAATATTTCTTGACCCTTGTTGTTTCCCCATAACCGATCAAATTCTTTGCAAAGTTTTAAAATTAAGATTATATTTAACCAAGAAGTTCTCAGTGTGAATTTTGGTGGCGAAGTCGATGGATAATCTAGTGGCAATGACATCAACAATATTAAAGGTGGAAGACGAGAAATATTAACTTCATCAGATATATCTTCACTAGATTTGTGAATATTTTCAAGGTAACTTCATAATGATAATTTTTTACTTTCTAAAGCACTAAGTTCATTGTTTTTCATTGTCCATTGACTACAATTAAAATTTAAATTAAATAAATTTTTTCTAAATTCAATTTGATTGCACATATGATTATAATCTATCAACAAATGAACTGGATTTCTACCAACTGAAATATCAGATATAGCTTTTAATCAATAATTTTTATTTATTTATAGCTTAATTCTTCTTTATATTGCTAGTCTTTTATCTTTTTGACAAGAATTTATTGCTAACTGATTTTTAACTTTTGGTTTATTTTCCTTATTATCCTGATTGGTACTTGAGGTATCTTTAACTTCAGTTGACACTCCTGCTTTTTCTGGGTTAATATTATAATATTTATAGGCATAATCAATATTACGATACTCTTGAATGTTCGAAAATTCAAGAGCTTCTGATTGCATAACCTATATATACTGTAATAATAAACTTCTATAGTTTCTCTTCTATCTTCTATTTTATTTCATGTTAATATATAATATAATACAATAACGACATTTAAATATACTACTGTCTATTTTATTATATATATATATATATATATATATATATATATATATAAAAATAAAATTTTAAATTATGTTTTTCCGAGATTGAGTGAACCGATTGTAATATTGGGATCTGACATAGACCAGACGCTCTCTGGTGGATAAAATCTGAACGAATAGTAGCATACAAGCAGAAAGCGTTCGTTGATGCGACTTGTATGTTCTTGTATGTCTTGCGTGAAAAGGTTATTATATCACCGATATTTTTGTTATTTTTAACGTATTTTATTATATGTCCTGCTCTGAAAACTTGTTCATCTTTTATAAAATAACGTTTGGTAGGATTAGTATCTGCCCAATAGTACAGAAATATTCATAATTAACAAAAACAGGTACTTGCTCCATATATGACAATGTAAATTGTATACTATGGTACGCCATCTTAGCTTAGACCACGCCCCCATGTCAGATCCCAATAGTATATTTCGATACTAGTCAAAGTGATTTTTTCCTCGTGTGGCGGTTTGCGCCCGAGCGAAGCGAAGGTGAAAAGGTCACAGGAGGAAGAAATCACTTTCTCGCACAAGTATCGAACTGTATTTTTTGACACGACGTGTAAGAAGCTCAAGCTTCGCACACGAAGTGTCAAAAAAACTTTTTTTAAATTAAAAATAAAATAAAAAAGTAGTATATGGGGGAATGTGGGTAAAAATGGCGGCCATGAAATTCAGGGGAAATATAGGGAAAAAATTGTTGGCGCCTAAGCTCGAGCATATACGAGGAAAAGCGAAACAGCCCGAAGTGGAGGGGACGCCGTAAGAAAAAATTTTGGAGATGCAAGGTGTAGGTCAGGTAAGCGTTAAAAAGGGTATAGAGGGAAAAATCACTGACGCCTGATTTTATGAGTATATAGAACGGAATTCCAAGAAAATTCTTGAGCAAAACAAAAGCGTCTGATAGATGGTTTATAAGAGTGTTAGATATTTGAATGTTGTTTTTAAAATACTTGTTTGGTAATGAAAAAATTTCGAATTGTCAGGTTGAACGCATTTATACTAATATAGAAGGAATTTGTTTACAGCTAATTTTATTTTATGAGCGATTATAACAGATACTAAATATGATTTTACGAGAAATAAATATAAAAATATTTTTACATACAAAAATATAAATAATGAAATAAGTTTAAGGTTATTAATTTAAAATAAGTCATTCAAGTAGAAATCTAAATATATATAATCTTTATACTGAATAGAGAAATATGTTTTAAAATGCTTAAATAAATATGATTTATTGAGAAAATGGGTTTGGTTATTAAAGAAATGGTTGAATAAATTAAGTGAAACAATATCTTCATTTTTACGTAATATATGTTGTATTATGTCTTTAAAATTTTACATACTTTTATAATTGTATAATATTTATAACGAATCAAGTTTCGATATAACAGATGTCGATATGAAGTTTAAATGTAACGCAGTTAACTCGTTATAAATAATATTATAATAATGTTTGATAAAGTCATTTTCCAGACCACCAGATGTTTTATTTTTTATTTTTTCAGATTGTGAATTTATATAATGTTTGACGAAAACCTCTGTTTTTTGGTAAAATAGTATTTTCTGAGAAAAATTCACATAGTTGGTCAATAATAGTTTTATTACACGCCGAAACTGTTGTTACAATATTATTATTAATATTTATACATTCTTCAATACATGCCAACAATTGTAAAATACCTTCAAAGCTTGTTTTTTGTAGAATAAGAGCGGGTGTATATAGTTTCTTTTTTTTTGGTAACACAACTTGACTTTCTTGACTATCAGAAAATGTTGATATGTTTTCTATATCTTCTTTATCCAAAATTATTGCCTTGGAATTATATGCTGTGGTATATGAGAGAGTTATTCCATTGGAAGTAATTTTTTCATTTTCGACCATAGATTCCTCGTTGTTGAAATAAGAACTTATACTCTTGAAATGCATTTTAAAAGTCTCCCACGCCTCAAGCGTAAATGTAATTCCGAAAAATGTTTGATTGATTATTTTAATCACACACTCAAATGTCTCATCTTTCTGAGGTGATAAACCAATCATAATTTTCTACGTACAAGATGTGTTTAACGGGTAAACACTTGAATGTAATGGATAATTTTCCGCTTCTTCTCTTGAGTTATACGATGCCATTTTAATACGTTTTGTTATTTGAAAATTTGCAACTTCACTAGTCATTTTAGAAAAATAAATTTTGTTTTGAACAGGAAATGTATTAAAGAATAATTACAAAAGCCGACTGAATGAAATACCATATGATGTTTTAGGTGCATAAGCTTTTAACTGTATGATGTCAGTATACGAATTTCATGCGCTTAAATACTTAGCTCTGTAGTATTTTGTATGTAGAAGTAGGATAAGAAAATGAGAAAATAAAAGTGAAAGTGAATGAGTAGTAAGCGAGAATCAAAGAAAAAATACGTAAAATCTATTGATTTCTATAAGGTAAAAATCATATGCTATTTTGTATGGAAACATTAATGATCTTATGAGTCATTCTTGAAACCATACACAAATTCATAAGGTGTTTTTGTTTTTGAATAAACACATTAAGCGTTCTATACAGTAACAAAAGAGAGTAATAAAAAGTCATTAGAACTACCTTAATGGGTGAAAAGGTATCAATGGTTATTGAGGTAGCATGCGTAGGTAAGTAAAATTGTAAATTTTGAAAAACTGAAGACAATAGAAATTTCTTTTACTTTTAATAATGAAAATTTTAAAGCAGAGTATTGTATATGAAAATTATGATATAATAGTTACAGTAGTAGGAAAAAGAAAATTTGAAAATGAAAAAGTAGATATAATAACAAATAGTTTAAAGAAATGCGATCATTTCTAGTTTAGACATCAACGCAGTGAAATATTTTTCTGTGTTATTTCTAATACACTGTTTAACTCCAAAAAAAAAGTTTAATGTTTCAGTTATTAATAATCTAATAAAAATATTTACAATTATTTTAACGAAGTAGTAAATACGTGTATTTTGTAGATTTGAAAAAAACATTTTTAACTCTAATATTATTACGGTGTTCTCAGTTTTTGATAATTATAAAAACTGAAAAAAATGGATTTAACAGGTTCTATAATTTTTAAAATTTACTGTGCTGTATTAGAGCGTTTATTGGAAGACAATCCAGAAATCGAGAGAATCAAAATTTTGGTTAGTCGTGAAAGTTGCCTATTAAGAAATTTAAATGGACAGTTTAAAATTTTTTGTAGACTTAATGTTAACCGCGGAAAAATTGCAAATGAGCGTAGAAAATTAATAACTAGTGCAACAGATATATTTACTAAGTTTATAAAATCTCAAAGTTTATCGTTTTTATTTAAACCATTCCGCCGAGGAGATTTTCATGATGACTTAAGAGCGATAACTATTTTAGTGGATGAAATAAAAAGAAGACAAGCCCAAGAGGATCCTGATGTGCAAGTTATACTATTGACATACAATGAAATGATAGAAGGTAAGATATTTAAGTTATTAGATTTATTTATTTGTATAGATATACATATGCAGGTTTTATTCAGCATTATATTTAAATTTTTTTCAAACTTATTTTAATTTTTTAAATTTTTAAAAAGAGTTACAAATCATTAAAAATAATAATTGGAATCTACAATTATTTAAGAGGAGAGAGAGAGAGAGAGAGAGAGAGAGAGAGAGAGAGAGAGAGAGAGAGAGAGAGAGAGAGAGAGAGAGAGAGAGAGAGAGAGAGAGAGAGAGAGAGAGAGAGAGAGAGAGAGAGGGAGGGGAGGGAGGGAGGGAGGAGGGAGGGAGAGAGAGAGAGAGAGAGAGAGAGAGAGAGAGAGAGAGAGAGAGAGAGAGAGAGAGGAGAGAGGAGGGAGGGAGGGAGAGAGAGAGAGAGAGAGAGAGAGAGAGAGAGAGAGAGGGAGAGAGAGAGAGGAGAGGGAGGGAGAGAGAGAGAGAGAGAGAGAGAGAGAGAGAGAGAGAGAGAGAGAGGAGGGAGGAGAGAGAGAGAGAGAGAGAGAGAGAGAGAGAGAGAGAGAGAGAGAGAGAGAGAGAGAGAGAGAGAGAGAGAGAGAGAGAGAGAGAGAGAGAAGAGAGAGAGAGAGAGAGAGAGAGAGAGAGAGAGAGAGAGAGAGAGAGAGAGGGAGAGAGAGAGAGAGATATTTAAAATTATTAACTGTACATTATGTTGTACAACAAAAATAATACAAATTCGTAAGTATATATATATATAAAATGAGATACTAAGTAAAAATATAATTAAAATAAAGATACAGTAATTAAAATAATTAAAGCCTAGCTCGGAGCAGAGGCTCATTCTCAAGGGAAAGGTAGTGCGAATATGTTGATGCCTTGAATAATGCCAATGATGAAGAGTCTCTTAATGATGATGGTAGACCGCTCCACAGTTGCGATGACACAACCAGGAACGATCTTTGGTGATACTCGGTAGATGAAAAAGGAATGGTTAACGGTCTCTCATCATCCTTCAGTGTCCTCACAGGCCGGCTCCACAAATATCTAGAATAAAGATATGAAGGTGAGCATGACAAAAACATTTTGTATAAGAAGGTAGTAGCGAAGTAGTTTCTTCTACCCAAAGTGGATAACCAGCCTAGACAGGACCTATAAACAGAGATGTGCTCGCGCCTACTTACACCATAGATGTAACAAATACCAGAGTTTACGACCCTTTGAAGCCTCAGATCGAGTTTAGCAGAAAGGTCAATATAGACCAAACAACAGTAATCAAGTAAAGGAAACAGCAAAGAACGGATAAGATGCTTACGTAGTGCAATGGTGGTACTTCTTCGAAAGAAATTTAATCTATAGAGCAATGAGTGACTTCTGCTACACATTTGGTCCTTCCAGTTCAACTTACTATCAAGCCATACACCAAGACTACGAACAGAAGATTCAAACTTAATAAGATCACCGTTTATTGGAACACCAGTGATGTGTAATGAGGGCAGCATATTGACATAGAAATAAGATCCAATAATAATAGCCTTTGTTTCGCTCACATTTAATTTCAGATGATTTTTTGTCGCCCAGTTAACAATACTGACAGCTTGATCACTCATGAGAGCAGTAACAGAAGCTAACTTAGCAATTGGGAAGTGAATGTACACCTGAAGATCATCAGCATAGATAAGATGCTGCACATCGGCATGGAAGTCAGCAGCCACATCATTGATGTATATAGAAAACAACAGTGGACCAAGGACAGAACCCTGGGGAACATCAGTATTTAATGTTACATAGTCAGATGCATTACCATCTGCATCAATAACAGCCTGCTGTCTCTCAGAAAGATAAGACGCAAACCACCGCACAACTGAATGCGAGATGTCAAGAGAAGACATTTTTCTGAGCAGAGAGACATGGCATACCGTATCAAATGCCTTGCTGAAATCAAATAGCAACAGCAACGTCACGTAGCGTCTGTCCATATTGCGTCTAATGTCCTCAGTTAGTTTCAGTAGTGCGGTCTGAGTACTATGTCCAGTTCGAAATCCAGTCTGATAAGGGTCCAGTAGCTGTCGCATAGACAAGTAATTGTAGATTTGATCATGGACTAGACGTTCAAGAACCTTGGACATAAAAGATAATAAAGAAATTGGCCTAATGTCACCAAAAGCTTGAGGAGAGGAGATTTTGTTTATTGTAGTGACCAGTGAGATCTTCCAGCATGAAGGAAATAAGGACTCATACAATGAGTCATTATAAATGCGACATAACAAAGGCCCAATGACCGGAAATGCCGCACGGACAAAAGATTGAGGAACAGCATCAAACCCTCTGGCCTGTGAAGCTGAATGACAAACAGCCATCCATACCTCCTCCAAAATAACTGGATTAAACTTAAACATGGGTTTAAGTGGTTCATCTAGAGCAAGTGTATTCATGTAATCAGAAATGGAGGGGACCAGAGGATCAAACGCAACACCACCAAAATACCGATTCAAATCATTAATTGAAAAAGAATGTCGAGAGTCACTACTGCTGGAACATACGCCCAGGTTCTTAAGTTCTTTCCAGATCTGTCTTGCGTCAGTAATCTAAGATAGTATCGTGGTAATACAGTAATTTAGCTGATTCGATGCATGAATGGGCCCGATCTCGAGCATCTCTATAACATATAAGATCAGCACGCAGCCTAGTACGTTTGAAGCGTCTGTAAAGCCTATCTCTCTCAGAGATTAAGCGGTGATGCTCAGAGGTAAACCATGGACGATGACTCTTGCTCTGTCGAACACGCCTAACAGGCACAAACTATGAGATAGCTTCATTAAGATGAGTGTAAAGACATTCAAGGCGAGCCAAAAGAGAAGAGTCACCGTTACACACAGCACAATTCAGCAATCGAAAATAATCAAGAAGAGCAGTTTCATCAACCGCTTTATAATCATGATAAGTAAAATTATTAAGTGTAGGCCTAGAGAGAGACGACTTCACAGTCGCAGCAATAAAATCATGTCCGTCAATAAATGGTACATCAGTCTTCCAATAGTCAAGCAGTAAGTCATTGGCATCGACAAGGCACAAGTCGAGCCACGTATCAGAGGAATAAGTATGATGCGTAGATCCATAAGGCACTGAAAAAAGTGCATTTTCCTTAATAAGGCTCTTCAGGAACACAGAATCATCAGATTCAGAACACAAATTAGTGTTAAAATCTCCTAAAACTACCTTAGTACTATAATTGTGCATATGAGTGGTCAAATCAGGAATAAAGTCTGTGTTGGCCAAAAATGGAGCGTGAGGTGGTCTATAAACAACACCAGCGAAAATGGGTGAAGCCAAGTCAGATGAGTTTACCTCACAAAAGAGATACTCAGGTAAACCAGGCTTAACCCTCTAGCTTCCAGAGGATGAACAAAGACGCACAGAAGTGAGAGAGCAGTGTACAAATAAAGCAACAACACCTCCCCTGGTGTTACGATCCTGTCTATAAAGCACATACCCATCAAGAGCAATCAAAGAATCACAAACTATCTGGCCCAGTTTGGTCTCAGTAACAGCTATTACGTGGAAATAAGGGCGAGAAGCCAAAAAGAGTCTAATCATCTCAATGTGCGCTCTAATAGAGTTGGCATTGAAATGACAAACTCTGAGACCATCCTTAGTAGTGAAATGATCATGAATGACCAATGAAATAGTATTGTTAGAAGGAAGAAGTGTGTTAGAGTGAGAAGGAAGAGAGAATGAGCTTACCCCAGGGTCAGATGTTAAGTGGCTACATCGTCGTTGGCTGATATCAATGAGAGCTTTGCTAAAAAAGCATCTAAGTCGTCATCCGATGCAACACGAATGGCTGCATCCTCCTTCTTCCTTCTGACGAAGATCTTACCATCACGCACAAATGTAAGGAAGTTGTACCTCTTATCTTTGGCCTTCCTGAGCACTCTCAACTTCAGTTGGTGCAATGAGTGTGGGAGATATTCATTGATGTTGATCGAGGAAGGAGTAAGTGTTTCTACGGATAAAGTTCCCTACAAAAGGTCACTCCTGATCTTTGAGGTATGAAGGCTACCCATCCTGATCTTTGCTCCGATGACAGATCGCGCCAACGAGGCACTTTTCATAGTGACGAGCAATGGCGTCGTAAGCAGCGGAGGACCACCTTGAGATGTTGTTGCAGAAGGAGCAGTACTATCATCAGTACTACGAGCTGTAGCAGGTCGCGACAAAGGTCGAACCGAAACAATGTCACTGACTAGGAGAGTATCAGACCTCCGGATCACGGATTTTGCTCAAACTTTGGGATAAGTTTCCAAATGTCAAAATATGAAAGGAAACAGAATTTTAGATCCCAACGCTCAATATTTCCCTAGTTACAGGCAATTAAAGAAAATCACTAAAAAAGCTACTAGATTTTCAAACGCATATAGTTCCTTAGCATTGATAGCTAGGAGCTTGAAACTTTTTTTAAATAAAAGCTGAGCTCAAATCCTTTCGAAATAGTAGTTATAACATATCAAAATATTATTTTTTCTCAAAGTTATAGCGTGATAAACATTGGACCTGATTTTTCTTTTTAAAACATTAATTAATAAAAAAAGCTGAAATTGGGTCTAATGTTTATTACGCTGTAACTTTAGGAAAAAATGATATTTTGATATGTTACAACTACTATTTCGAAAGGATTTGAGCTCAGCTTTCATTTAAAAAAAGTTTCAAGCTCCTAGCTATCAATGCTAAGGAACTATATGCGTTTGAAAATCTAGTAACTTTTTTAGTGATTTTCTTTAATTGCCTGTAACTAGGGAAATATTGAGCGTTGGGATCTAAAATTCTGTTTCCTTTCATATTTTGACATCTGAAAACTTATCCCAAAGTTTGAGCAAAATCCGTGATCCGGAGGTCTGATACTCTCCTAATGAGAGCAAAACCAGAATTAAGAGAAGCCAATACAGCAAAGACACCGTTCTTCAGATCGTTAAATTCATTAGGAACCAAGACTCCAAACACTAAGTCTGATGCACGCTCAAGATGCTGCTGGCCAGCTGCCAAAACATCACACTGTTGCCGTAAAGATTTATTGAGCTTGTCCAATTCCTGTAGTTTAGCAGCCATAGGGTCAGATAATGCCCGATCAGGCACAACAGAGAGAGATTCGTCTAGCTTCGCCTTAAGCTTCCGATAATCCTGACAAACCTTGTCAAGTCTTGCCTCAGTTGCTCCACAACGTTCCTCACATGCCACAGCAATACCATCCACTCGTGTCTCCAAACTTGTAAATCTCCCATCCAGTGTCAATAGTTGCGTGCCGATATTGTTGATCTTGGTATCCATAGCATCCAGCTTATCTAATTTCTCCATCTTCTTCAATATAGAAGACAAAAGTTCATTTGTTTGTAGCGCCGGTAGTGTCGGAGTTGGAGTACGCGACAGAGACAGAGAAGCTGAGACATCACTCATAGAACCCACAGAACTAGAACGTGATCGACTGCAATCAGGATTTGCAGCTGCTATGCAAAAGTTACATACCTTCACTTGTTGGTCGTTATTATCTCTGACTAAGAGCAATTTGGTACAAGAGCTGTGATAGGTCTTACCACAGCGACCACAAAGCTGAGGCTTAGATGCAGCACTAAAGTTTTTAAAACAGAGACCACACTGATTGGACATAGTGACCTCTAAGATAGAAATAGCTTAATTAAACGAATCTTAAATTTTTAATTTTAAATTTGGCGCCAGTTGTATATTTAAAAGTAGATAAGCAGCTTAATAAATGCACTCTGAGTTGCTTCTAAGTTTCAGTTGCTGTAAGTGGAAAAGCAGCTTAATAAATGCACTCTGAGTTGTTTCTAAGTTTCAGTTGTTGGAAGTGGAAAAGCAGCTTAACAAATGCACTCTGAGTTGCTTCCAAGTTTCAGTTATTGTAAGTGGAAAAGCGGCTCAATTTGTACAGAGTAAGATTCGTTTGACTGTGATTAGAGAGAGCAGAAGATAATAGTGGAAAAGCGCCTTAACTTGAGAAGTTACCATCAGGTATCACATAGACGGGCAAAGATGCCAATATACAGGTCATCCAAGGGATGGAGCCACCAGCACTAAGCAAATAAGAATCCTCTTGTGGTATATGATTGCACCAAAAAGATTGAGGTTATGCTGTAGACAATAGTTAAAACCAGTTGCAGTACAACTGCATACAATATACTGCACTGTTGTAATATACAGCAATTAAATCAAACATGCAGCAAATTCCACGTTGTTACCACTAGATTTCATCAAAAAAACAGTGAAGTTAGTGTATACGTTATCCAAGAGATGGCGTCATCAGCGTTAAAAAAATATGATCCCCCTTGCAGTATGTAATTGCGCCAAAAAAGAATGAGGTTATGTTAAAAGAAGAGAGAGAGAGAGAGAGAGAGAGAGAGAGAGAGAGAGGAGAGGTATAAGAGAAAGATACGCACCTTCAGTTGTATATATACATATATGTATACTTAATATTTAAATAATAATAAATTTTACGAACCTCGTAAATAAAAACATTCAATTTTTTACTTGTTTATTTTTAAAACTAAATAAATAAATATGATGTACAAAAATGTATTAAATTTTTTATCAAATAAAATTTAATTTTTATATAAATAATAGAATAATCGACTTTCATATAAATAAATAAATTAATGTATATAATGATTTTATTCTTTTACAAAATTTTATAATTAACAAATATCAATAATATGTAAATTGTAATTTCCACAAACTAAAATTAATTTTTTTCAAAATTTAAAAAAATAAAAATAAAAATAAGTTTGAAATTTTTTATTATTTAAAACAATAAAAATAATTCATGATAATTTTTTTCTTTTTCAGAAAATAGGCGAGTAATCGTTGTACCAAAAGTAAATAGAGTCCCTACTTCAACGAATAAAAATGCTAATGAGAAAACCACATATAATGGTAAGTTTTAAACATTTTGAAAACTTTTTATGATTATTTTTCAATCAAAAAAACATTCAACGTCAATTTTTATAAGTTTTAAATTTTTATTATTTAAAACAAAATAATTTATAAATTTTTTTTTTTTCACAAAATCAGCAAGTAATAGTTGTACCAAAAGTAGATAGAGTCGTTGCTTCAACGAGTAAAAATGATAGTGAGGAAGCCACATGCAATGGTAAGTTTTAAACATTTTGAAAACTTTTTTATGATTATTATTTTTCAATCTGTTTCTTTGTTTGTAATTATAATTTCTTATTTTTTTTTTTTTTCAATATTGGTAAATTAATAACAAACTTTTTTGTTCTTCTTTTAGAAAATTATCAAAACATTAACAAGGTCATACAAATTGACGACTTCGAGGAAAGCAATCTTTTTAATTTTTCGCAATGCAGCATTACAGAAGAAGTACCCAGTCAAGTTATTCAAAATGGATCGGGTAATGACGAAGTTTCTACCAGAGACGAAGCTTTTGGCGTTGATGAAGAAGATCAGCAACAACAACCAATCAACGCACCCATCCTTGGTCCTAGTAGAAACGACAGCCGTAGTAACGAACC
Organism: Anastatus disparis; assembly: GCA_017163975.1. Taxonomy (NCBI): domain Eukaryota; kingdom Metazoa; phylum Arthropoda; class Insecta; order Hymenoptera; family Eupelmidae; genus Anastatus; species Anastatus disparis. Next base: position 342,680 of record JAFFSR010000291.1, on the reverse strand, counting down.
CCAGGATTCAGGATCAAATCAAGCTGGTGAGTGTTTCAGCATTATATGGGAAACGAACGATTATTATCAATGGTTTGGTACTAATGCGCGCGAAATAGAAATAAAATTTAAAGAAAATGGAATAAATTTAGAGGAGGGTATAAAAAAATTATTTAACTATATAACGCACGAATTCGAACCCAGCGATTACATTAAAATCAATATATTAAGTAATACTTTGCCCATCGGTCCTATTACAAGTTTCAAATATTTAAAGGACTATAATTTTAAAGATTTATGGAAAACAATCAAACTGATATCCCAAAGCGCTCGTGAATTTAAAATTGAAGAGAGTTTTCGGATACAAATATTGAATGTTCGTGTACCGATGGGGAGAGGACGTGATAAACCATTAAAGTTTGACATTGTTAAGTCAAAGTCTATTATACGGATTAATAATAATGACTCAAAATGTTTACCGCGTGCTTCAGCCGTAGCACTTGTCCACGCGAAAAAAATGATGCATGGCGATAATTGTCCTGCAGAATTAAAAAATCGCTGGGAGAATGTGCGTAAAAGTCAGAATAAGGCGCAATTAGAACTAGCCAAAGATTTGTTGGAAAAAGCGGGAGTCAATATAGATAATGATCAAGGTTGTGGTCTTCGTGAAATTCAAAAGTTCCAAAATTATTTAAAAAATGACGGTATAGCTGTAATGGTTTACGAAAAAGACAAGATAGGTAAAGGCGGTTCGTAATTGTTTAATGGGTTTAAAATTTTAAATAAAAGAAACATAGAAATTAGACATATTTTAAATATATTATACACACCGGCCGAGCAACATTACGATGTCATCACGAGTATGCCAGGTGTTGCCATGTGTGATAATTTTTGTCATTTTTGTAATAAAGGAACTAAACAATCAAGTATGCACAAATGTCCATTTAGTTGCGATAAGTGTAAATGTCGTGGTATGTGTGATAAAGAAGTTACGCAAATAAAATGTTCTAGATGTTCTATGGATTTTTATGGAGATACGTGCTTACAAAATCATTTAAAATTAAATTCTTTTTAAAAAAATGTTACCGTATGCGATGCCATAAAGAAATGTGAAAAATGTAAAAAAATAATTTCTGTAGAAAACGGTAACCATACTTGCGGTAATTATTATTGTAAAACTTGCGGGTGTCAGCGTTCCTATAACCACCAATGTTTTATGCCAATAATTAAAAATAACGATAAAAATGTAGAAAACGCGTTTTTATTTTACGATTTAGAAGCTCGGTAAGAAAAAAAACACGTAGATGATAATAATAAAATTGTTTACCACGAAATAGATTTAGCTGTAGCTCAGTTATGTTGTTCTAAATGTATAGATTCGGCAATGGATTCAGTATGCTCTTTTTGCGGGGGTGTTCAAACTTTAATTTTTTAAAATAATGTCAAAAATTTTGTTGAATTTATTTTAAATTTTGAAAAAACATCGTGTGCTAAAAATATAAAATCACTTATTTGTATCGCCCATAATAGCAAAAGCTACGACGGACAATTTATTCTTAAATATCTAGTTAAAGAAACTAACATAGTACCGAATGTGACTATGAACGGTACTAGTATTATACTAATGACATTAGGAAATCGTATTAAATTTATAGACAGTTTGAATTATTTTCACATGAAACTAGATAAATTACCGGAAGCTTTTGGATTTTCCTGCGATGTGGTTAAGGGTACTTTTCCGCATTTATTAAATATTTTAGCGAATCAAAATTATGTCGGTCCTATGCCACCTCAAAAGTTTTATTCTTTAGAAAAAATGTCCGTACCAGAGAGGGAAAAGTTTTCTCAATGGTATGAAGACATGATTTTTAAGAATTATCTTTTTGATTTTCAAAACGAAATCGTAAAATATTGCAAAACGGATGTCGATATATTAAGAAAAGCTTGCTCAGCTTTTAGAAAAAGTTTTATAGAAATAGGAGATACGTGTCCGTTTGCCGAAGCTACAACAATAGCGAGCGCTTGCATAAGAATTTTTAGAAAAAAAATTTTTTTAAACTAATAGTATTGGCATTATACCTAGCGGTGGTTATAGGAAAAAAGTACTCATTCGCGAGGCTCAATTGAGTAGCTTATTTTAAAAGAAAAAGAATCGGGCCATAATATTATTCACGCTGCTAAAAGTTCGGAATTCCGACTTCCGGAAAATATTTTAGTTGATGGATATTTCGAATCATCTGATGGTTCGAAATATGTCTATCAATATCACGGTTGTTTTTGGCATGGGTGTAAAAATGTTTTAAGGGCGAAGACCGTTTCAAAATATCTGAAATCTACGGGGATAGTTTAGAGCAGCGTTTTGAAAAAACCTTATAAATATCGGAGTTAATTAAATCTCATGGGTACGTTTTAGCGGAAATTTGGGAATGCGAGTTTAAAAATTTCAAACGGGAAAATGCCGAAGTAGCGCAGTATTTAATTAATCATCCTTTGTTGATGAGCGATACATTAAACCCGCGAGATAGTTTTTACGGAGGTAGAACCGAGAATACTGTTTCTCTCGTAGAGGTACAAAAAGGGAAAAAAATCAATCATGTAGATATTTGCTCCTTATATCCTTATGTATGTAAAACTGGTAAATTCCCTATAGGTCATCCGGAAATTTTTATAGGAGATAAATGCCGTATTTTAACAGGTAGCGAATATAATTTAGAAAAAGTAGAAGGTATAGTCAAATGTCGCGTATTACCACCGCGATCTTTATTTCTACCTATACTCCCTGTTCGAATGCACAATCGCTTAATGTTTCCGTTATGTCGTACATGTTGTGAGAATTTGAACGAAAGCAAATATACGCACGAAAACATTAGTGACAGGGAGTTTACAGGTACATGGGTATCAGAGGAGTTAAAAAAGGCCGTAATAATGGGATATCGAATAACATCTATTTACGAGATATGGCAATACAAGGTTTCTCAGTATAATCAAGAAACGAAAGAAGGTGGGTTATTTTCGGATTATATTAACGCGTTTTTAAAGATTAAACAACAAGCTAGTGGCTGGCCGGTAAATTGTACAAACGAAAATTTATGCGACGAATATATTGAATAATATGCACGCGAAGAAGGCATACTTTTAGAAAAAGAAAAAATAGGAAAAAATCCAGGGTTGCGTTTTTTAGCAAAATTATGCTTAAATTCTTTTTGGGGAAAATTTGGTCAGAGGGAAAATATGGGTACTACGGAAATTATTAGAGACGGTCCGCAGTTTTTTCAAATTTTAGAAAGCGAAGATAAAATTTTAGTTGATGTTTTACCGGTTAACCAAAACACTTTTTAAATTCACTGGAAATACGACGAAAATTCGATAATCCATCGCCAATGACAACCGTGGTTATTGCTGCTTATACTACAGCACAAGCAAGGCTTAAGCTGTATAGTTATTTAGCTCAATTAGATCATCGTGTGTTATATTATGATACAGATTCTTGTATCTATTTGAGTAAAAATACAGAAAATGAATATAGAGTTCCGACAGGTAGGCTTTTGGGTGATATGACTGACGAATTAGAATATTATGGTAGAGATAGTTATATAACATCATTTGTAAGCGCAGGTCCTAAATTTCATTCGTATATTGTGTAAAGTAACGACAGAACTCTACATGAAGTTTGTAAAGTTAAAGGCGTGACATTGAATAATTCAACAAGATATTTTGAATTATAACAGTGTCAAGTCTTTAGTTTTAAAAAAGAATGAAGAAATAGTGCATTCGTTTAGCGCTATTAGACGCACAAAGTATCACGATGTGATTACAAAGCAAGAAACAAAAACTTGCCGCGTAAATAGTATTAAATGAAAGCATTTAGATGAATGCACATCTTATCCGTATGGATATAAGAAACCTCGTTATGAATAAAATGCGTATATATATGTATATATAAAAAATAGTGTGAAATTTTAAAAAAATACTAATGTAATATTGTAAAGTACTATAAAATATTGTAAATTATTGTAAATTATTGTGAAAAAAAAATTGTAAAATATTTCTAAATACTGTAAAATATTGTAGTATTTAGTGTAAAAAGGTATGCGAGAGTGAATATTTTCAAAAATCTTGATATCGTAATGTGACAATAAACGTATTTCGAAATCTAAAAAGTTTTAAATATGAAATTAGAAATTTATTTAAATTATAATATTTCAACCAAAAGTATTTATTCTTTGTATTTTGTATGAATTTTGAAAATATAATAATAAAAATGAATAAATATTAAAAATTTTTGTTGTACATTTTCATTTATTTTTTTTTCAGTTTGTACACATCATCCAGAGCTTTCAGAAAAATGCTGCACTGATTGTAATGTTCCAACTTGTAGATTTTACCCTGAATACAAATGTACTCTACAGGGTTTAGCTTTACACAGAGCTTTACACAATTTGGTAAATTAAAAAAAAATAACGATCAAAATAATTTTGACGAATTGTTACATGATTTACGATTTTATTCTAAAAGATTTTTATTTCATTAAATGTACAAATTTGGCATTTAATGACTAGTTAATCATGTACAATTTGTGAAACTATATGGTGCGATGCTGAGGATTGCCCCAGAAACATTGAGATAATAGAATTTCAAGAAGTTTTGACATTTCGGAATATCACCCTTGAAGATTTGTTGATACAAATTGAATAAAAAAATATACAATATTTACACTTTACAATATCTAATATGCGCGAGCATCATCTTTACTCCGAAAATTCAAATTGTCCACTGCATATTGACGACACTCCTTATATGTATATAAGTGGTATGACCAATACTTCATCGACAATTTTACATTTTTAAATAAGATTTATACTAAATAAGATTTGATTTGATTTTCAAAATAAATAAAATAATTATGAATTATATACATAATAAACCTTTATTTAATCTACCTTCCTTTTTTTTTCTTCTCCAGTTTTTGAAGCATTTCAAAGAAAGAATGTAATATTTAAATTATATACACGCACACGTAAACACACACACATGCGCGCACACACATACACACACAAACACAAATATATATATATATATATATATATATATATATATATATATATATATATATATATATAATATAAAACAAAATATAGTGAAAATTATAAATTTAAATTTAAAATAGCTCATAAAATGTGTAAGCTAGTATGTATCATACAGCTGAAATGTGCATTAGCTTATAAAAGGTAAAAATCTAGATTTTCGCTTTCATTATTATAGAATCTTCCGGTGTGTACGTACGAGTATTAACTGATTTTTTCGTACGTACCGCGAACGTGGACCGAGACCCCACCGCAAAAATTGATTTATTAATTTTAAAAAAGAAATAATAATAATAATAAAAAATTTAAAAAAATGACACTAGCATGGCAACACCCGTGGACCTCTATCATTTTTGGTCCAACAGGTTGTGGTAAGACGCACTTTGTAAAAAGATTTTTCCGATTTATTGACAGTATGTCCGATACAACTTTTGCTCGAAAAATGCTATATTATTCCGAATGGCAAGATGGATATTTGGAATACGGTAAAGATGTTGAATTTCATGAAGGTTTACCTCAAAACGAAGATTTTGCGTCTGACTCTCGACCAAAATTAGTAGTCATCGACGATCTGATGAGAGAATCTTCTAATAATGTAGTTGCTGATTTATTTACAAAAGGTAGTCACCATAAAAATATAAGCGTAATTTTTATTACACAAAATTTGTTTCATCAAGGACCTAAGAAGCGGGATATTTCATTAAATTCAAACTATATTGTAATTTTTAAAAATCCTAGAGACCGTGCACAAACACAACATTTAGCGCGTCAAGTTAATCCAGAAAATTCAAAGTTTTTACAAGAAGCTTATTACGACGCTACAAGTGTAGTACATGGTTATTTGTTGTTAGATTTAAAACAAAGCACAGCAGAAACCTGCAGAGTACGAACTAACATATTTCCTGATGATACACATCACTACGTGTACGTTACACGAGATATAAAGAGAGGTGTCACGGGTGATAATTTTTCAGTGTTACGTGTATAATGGCTGCGGTAAGATAAAAAAAATCGCTCGATTTTTTTTATCTTACCGCAAAGTTCAACGCAAAGTTATTTTAAAACTTGCTGATCGTAAAATAGTTAAAGATATTGTGAGTGTACTTTGAATACTTTAAAAGGTACTGTACATTTAACACCTTCTCAAAAATGAAAGTTAGTTAAACACAAAAACATTCTGAAAAATTTAAGCAATCGGGACTCTAAATCGTGGAAAAGCAAGAAACGTCTAATCGTGCAGAAAGGTGATGGTTTCTTAACAGCTTTACTTGAACCTGTATTAAGAACTATAATATCCGCTCTTATCCCCACTCGATATTTTACACATCAAAATGCTAAACGTTACATAGATATTTTACCTCAACTTGTAAATAGTTACAATAACTCATATCATTCAACAATAAAGATGGCGCCTGCAGCAGTTACAATATTTAATGCAGATATTGCAAAGAAAAATATGGATTCAAGATATAAAACAGTTGATAGAGAAGCTAAATACTCAGAAGGTGACTTGGTTCGAATTAGTCGAACCAAAGGTACCTTCGAGATAGGTTATTTAGCAAATTGGTCAGAAGGAATTTTTAAAATAACTAGAGTTTTAAAACATAGAAAACCACCTGTGTATAAAATAGAAGATCTTGACGGAGAAACTATAGATGGTATTTTTTACGAAGAAGAACTTAACGTTATTCTAAAAGATATCGAGAATTCAGAATATAAAATTGATAAAATAATAAAAACAAGTGGTTCAGGCCGTAGAAAAAAATATTTTGTAAGTTGGGTCGGTTATCCTAGTAAGTTTAATTCTTGGGTGTCAGCTAAAAATATAAAAAATATATAAACATGAGAACTCAATTTTATATGATACTACCTTGTAATAGTAGTATGAGTGTATTTCCTAACAACACCACATCTTGTTATACTACAAAGATACCTCAAGAAATTAATTTACGAGGATCTTGGGAAGTTGGTGTTACAGAAATTCATTTTCCACGCTCATTCTTACATTTAAGAGAAAAAGAAAGAGAAATTAAAGTTTTAACTATTACACCACCTCTCTTAAAGGATAAATTAGTAAATCAACTTCTCGATATAGAATATAAAACAGTTACGATTCCTTATGGTATATATTCCGATATAGCGGAATTTTTAGAAAAAATAAATAAAGCATTAAGTGAAACACATGTATCATTTAAATTGTCAGTAGAACATAATAACACCTATGTATACGTTAAAAGGACGTGTGATTCTGAAAAATGTCTCAATGAACACTCTATAAAAATGAGTCGAGCAGTTTGGGATATTTTAGGCTTTGCTGAAGTAGAAGGATATTTAAACGTTAGTTTTAATGAACAAATTGCTACTCGACCAGCAAATATTTTTAATGCATTACCTAGACAATTATATATTTACTCAGATGTATGTGAACCTTGTATTGTAGGTGACGTACAAACAACTTTATTACGTATTGTACCTGTAAAATACAAGGATTATATATTTGCTTCTAATCAATATCAAATTTTTACTCCTGTAAATTATATACCTCTCATAAGAAATAGTTTCAGAACAATCACTATAGATATAAGAGATCATCTCGGTCGAGTCATACCGTTCGAGTGTGGTACGTCGATCGTAACACTACATTTTAGACAAGCTGCTTAACAAAAATAAATAAAATAAAAATGAATCATTATATTGAACATTATGATAGTCAAGTTGGTCAAGGGGGTATTCAACATGTTTACGTTGGATCACCAAATTAAAAAGGACATGGAGATATAGGTCGATTTCTTGGAGGACTTTTTCGTAAAGCACTTCCTTTTTTAAAACGTGGTGCTCGCGCTGTCGGAAAAGAAGCTCTTAAAGCTGGAATTAACATTATCGATGATGTTGGTAGTCATAATATTTCTTTTAGAGAATCACTACGCAATAGGGCACGTGAATCAGGTAAAAATTTAAAATGAAAGGCAGAAGAGAAAATAGAAAGTCTAATAATGGAAGGCTTTGGTTATAAAAAACGTGTAAGAAGACGTAAGGATCAGTCGCGAACTAAACGTCACGTGAAACGTATCTCATCGTTGTCATCATCTTTAAACAGAAAAAGAAAAACAAGAAAAAATAATAAAAATAAACGTATTAAAAAAAGGAAAATTAACAAGAAAAATAAAAAACGTTCAGTAAGTGATATTTTTGGACCTGTATAATTTCAAAATGGCATTTTTACACACACATTCATGGGAATATACTAAATCAGAATTAGATTTATTTACTTTATCGCCCACTCAAACAGCTATAGAATCAACACAATGGGTCGAATACAAACCTGTGACCACCATTTCTGAAGATTCATATTTAGAATTTGTTGTACCAGGAAATTCGGATGATTACATTGATTTAGCTCATACTATGCTTAGTTTTAATGTACGCCTTAAAAAAGGAAAAGATCTTATAGGCGATGATACATTATTTACACCTATAAATAACTTTGTACATAGCATGTTCAATCAAATCGATATATTCTTTAACCAAAAGACTGTATCACCACCTAGCAATGCTTACGCTTATCGAGCATATATTGAAACGTTGCTTAATTATTCCGAAGAAGCTAAAAAATCACATTTAACTACAGCATTATGGTATGACGATACTCCTGGTGGGATGGACGCCGTATTGGTAAAAAGAAAAGATAATAACAATTTACTTTCAAAAAATATAGGAGCTGATAAACGTAATCTTTTTGTCAAAGACGGAAAAATTGTAGATCTATTAGGTCACTTACATTGCGATGTTTTGAATCAAGAAAAATTTCTCCTTAATAGTGTAGAAATAAGAGTACGACTCATCCTCTCAAAAGACGCTTTTTGCTTGATAGATCATAATACTCAAAATGTGAAAGTACGTATAATGGATGCATCATTACGCGTACGCAGAGCTAAAATCAATCCAAGAATTGTACTCGCTCATTCAAAAGCCTTATCTAAAGGAAGAGCTAAATATCCATTATCACGTGTAGAGGTTAAGTCATTTACTTTACATACAGGAGTCACGGGAGAAACTTTAGATGATATTATTCTAGGACAATTACCTAAACACATAATAATTGGTTTAGTTTCAAATAGTGCATTTAATGGAAGTAGAAAAGAAAACCCATTTAACTTTCAACATTTTAATCTTAATTATCTTGCTTTAAATGTCGACGGAATACAAATTCCTAGTAAACCCATTCAGCCTAATTATCCCGACACGTTCATTGATGGATATCATACTTTATTTAGCAGGACAGGTATTCACTTTATGAATGAAGGAAACTCTATTTCAAGAGATACTTACCCAAATGGTTATTGTCTATATGCTTTCGACTTAACACCAGATCTTTCAGCAAATTGTAACACGCATTGGAATTTAGTTAAGATAGGTGCAGTCCGTTTAGAATTACGTTTTGATCAAGTTTTAGAGGATTCCGTAAATTGCATAGTTTACGCCGAATATGATAACATACTTAAAATAGACGCGTCACGACAAGTTATTATCGATTTTAATGGTTAGATAATAACAATAATACTTTCACAATATTTTTTAAAACTTTCTCTATGAGTCATAGAAGAATTTTAGTATTGATGACGATTTCCACAAAATTAGGAAAGAGGAAAATATAATAAAAAGTGGGGAAATCTATATAAATTCAACTAGATACATATGTTAAACTCTTAAACGTTATTGAAGTTTCAAACTAAACAGATATATGGGTAATTCTTTCATACTTTTAAAAATCATGTTACTGCGTCATTTCTCCTAAATATGAGATAGCACATCTTGTTAGCAAATGTTCACTGATTTATTGAGTTATTAGAAATTAATTTTGTTATATTTTTAATGATAATTAGACGTGTCATTTTATGGCGGATGGGGAAAAGAGGTTTTTTTTTTGAAATTTAAATGTTACCAGGCCATGTAAAATGATAAATTACCGCTATAAAAAAAATGACTACTGCTTTTTTTATTTGAAATTCACACCAAAGCTTTATCTATACACATACTTTTGGAAAATCAAGAGCATGGGTGTGTGCCTGTTAACAAAAGTACTTTCTGAAAGGTTATTAAAATGTTACCAAAAATTTATATATTTTACTTTTTTCTGGAAAATACGATGCTGTAAAAAAGACTATTCAGCGGTGACATTTTAAACTACATCAAAAGGTAATATTTAGAATCACAAAGAGAAATTTTTTTATTAGGAACGTGTGCCTAGTGTAGATAAAGTTCTTTGTTCGTTTGAAATTATACTTAAAAAACGTGACTCACTTTTGAAAATAGGTTTTTATCCACTAATATGAAAACCTAAGCTTTGATTCATCTTTTCTCTGTTGTGAACTTTGTAATTTACTATTTTATAATACTCAATGTAATCTTTAAGTTGCTTTTGAAGTATTATTTCGAGTATTCTGGAAATCATTGAATTTTTCCCGGCTATTAAATTTTCCAAATTTACATCGATTACCTAGTTTCTATCAATGTTTTAATTCTAAAGAGTTTAAACTTTAAAAAGCTCAGTTTTAGTATGTATTTAATAGCTTACACCTAGAACGTTGAGTTGAATCATCACTGAAATTTCTAGATTTTAAATTTAAAATTTTTAGATTTAATGTTTATTAAATAAACTAAAATATTTGGTTAAAAGGAATATAAGTATTTTTATTCGAAAACATAAACTACACAAATCTATGTCAAATTTCATACCCTAAGATTGACAATTTTAGCAAAAATAAATTGATATTCCACTCACTTATGATTTGTAATCAGGAATCCCAAAAGCCATTGGGTAACTAATATCACTCAATTTTAATACCCGAATCGCCAAAAATGAATTTTCCAAAAAAATTGCCATTTCTGGCATATTTTATTTATTACAAAAAATTTTGTAATCATTAATATAAATTGCGTATTTAAATATTTTCTGTAACATATTAAACATGTAAAAATGAAAAAGCTCAATGGAAAATGATCTATTATAGCCCAAAATACTTAAAAAACTGATCTGAGATAGGTAAAATATTATACCTGGGTGTGATAATAATGAATATATTTAAATGTCTTATATTAAAAAAAGCTATCTTCAAAAGTGAGTAATGCGATTTTTTCTTTTATTATCATTTTAATATATCAACATTTAAAAAAAATAAATTTGATACATGTGTCTTCAATTTTTTTTAATTTATTGAAAGTAAATTTTAACACTATGAAAAATTTACTCGAAAATCTGTCTTTTGATGTTTGTTAAAAAGACTACCCTTAAAAGTGAGTAACACGATGTTTTTCTTTCATTATAATACGTCAACATTCAGAGAAAATTAGTTTCACACGTGTGCCTGTATTTTTTTTTTTTAATTTGTTGCAGGTGAAATTTTAACATTATGAAAGATTTACCCATATACATAAAACGAAAAACTATGGACTACATTATTGACGTTCAAGGTTTTCGCGATATTCAGAATAAATTAATTATAAAGGAAATAGCTGTAATATCTCTAGATAAAGATTATGTTTCGCATTGGATAACAGCTCCTCCTTACTCATTTACTGATTTACCTATCAGAACTCAAGTTTTCAATAATTGGCTTACCAACAACTACCATGGAATCGAATGGTTTGAAGGAGATGTTCCTCATCGACAACTTTACGCAAATTTACGGGCTATAACACGCACTGCAAGACGAATTTTTGTTCGAGGTTCTCAAGAAGCGCAAGTAATTCACAGTATTATATCACGATGTGTTATAAATTTAGAAGACTATAACTGTCTGTCCGTACATAATTTACAAAACTGCAAAACTTACTGTTGTTTTCATGGTTCTCAAAGTCATGAATTTTTCATTTGTGCTCTAAACTCCGTAGTTAAATATAAAAAGTGGCTTATCAGGAATAATAGACTTATTTCTGCATTAATTGACTCTGACAGTGATGATACTTCATACTCTTCTCCTGCGAATTCAACTGACAATACAGTGCAGAATCCTCTTCCTCCTCCTAAACCAAAAAGATTTGGAAAAAAAAGTGAAGTGAAAAAAAGATCATCTACACCAGGAACTGGCAAAGAGCCTGTATATGATAGCATCGAAGAATCAGGATATTATACTTCTAAATCAAACACACCTGTAATTACAAAACAACGCAATGAATACTCTTCAGATTCGGGATGCACTTCACTCCTTAAGAATACCATCGTACGGTGTATTTCCAGCCGACCGGATACCCAGGTCATTGACGAGACCGATAGCGTGTGTGTTTAATACAGACATTCACACACAACCAGGAACTCATTGGGTAGCTGTTTTCATTAACAAGTGTGGCAGAGCAGTTTTTTTGACAGTTACGGCCTACCTCCTTTAATACCACAACATAAAAAATGTCTTCAACAAAATTCTATTCATTATAAATAGAACACTAAACAACTTCAAAGTTTAATTTCAAAAGTTTGTGGGCAATTTTGCTTAATGTTTTTAGATTACATGAATCGAGGCTACTCACTCAATAAATTTTGTAATTTATTTTCATCAGATTACTTAAGAAATGATAATATTGCTGCACGTTTCTATAAACGTATTCGTGGTATTCAAGATGAACGTAATTATTATAAAAATAAATTCCTTGTAGGTAATGGTCGCCGAAAATATGTCAAATGTTGCATACAAACATGTAAAGCAAAATCATGCTACACTTGAAATTATATATTCATTATTATAAAAATTTTATACTTTCTAGAAATTTGTAATTATTTGTATTAAACTAAGTGAAAAATAATAAACACTCATTCCTACTGCTAAAATATTTTGTTATTTTATTATATATATATATATATATAACCATGAACACCGAATCCTTTTCCTAAAAATATTCCATTTAAATATTTAAAAAGATTCAAAATTCATATTTCTAAAATCTTTTAATTTAATAAATTATATCACAAAGAATTTTTTCTATTTGTAAATTGAATTCTATTCAGATTACTAGTATTATATATTTAATATATATTCATGTAAAATATACGATTTCATTAGTCATAAAAATTTATGCATATACAAAAAAAAATTTATTTTACCAAAGAATCCTAACTTACCGACTTTACAATAACCGTTACCTTGCTACTCCAAAAAATTTTTCTTATGACGTCCCCCTCCACTTCGGGCTATCTCACTTTTTCTCGTATACGCTCGAGCTTAGGCGCCAACAATCTTTTACCTATAATCCCCCTGATTTCATGGCCGCCATTTTTACCTATAATCCCCCATATACTACTTAAAAATCTTTAAATATCAATTTATATTTTTTAAATATTTGGTTGTATTTTGATAGAATTCAATTTTAAAATTTTGAAAACTCTAATTCAAAGTATAAGAGGAGTGCCTCGACGTTTTCGTATTCGTACATTGAAAGGAAATCGTAGTTATCCCCTCCCAATAATATTTTTATTCAAAGTTCATGAGTAAACGGTGCGTCAAATCATGTTCATTAGCTACAGAAAGAAAATTTATAAGAAATACTCAAGAAATTTATTAAAATATTACACATAAAAAGTTATGGCCAGACTTTTAATGTATATTATTTTGAGGTTAGGTTTACTGAGCTTGATATCTAATTTTCTTTCAAAGTTCATGAAAAAATAACAAGTTCAAGAGCAGGCCGGATTCGCTGTCCTTGTCTAATTGGCATTTTTGTTATTTACTCAAGTATTAATCGGTGTATCTGCAAATTGAAGGTTAAGCGCAATAGATATTATTATTACAAATATTTATGCACAAGAAAAAAAAAATCTATCGCTTTGTTTTTGAGAAAAGTAAGGAACGCGAAAATATTATAAACATAATCTTTCACTTCGGCGTTCCTTACTTTTCTCAAAAACAAATCGGTAGATTTTTTTTTTCTTGTGCATAGATATTCATAATAATAATATCTATTGCGATCAACCTTTATTTTGAAGATACACCGATTAATACTTGAGTAAATAACAAACAACTCAATTGTTACTCGGTCGGTATCAGGTTCTACTCCGGCCTGCCGTTAAGTGATTTTTTTTTAAGCAAAAATGATTGAATTAATATAGCTTTAGCGTGGACAAGTCATTATATTTGTTTAAATAGTCAATTTAAAAAGATATCAATCAGATAAAATAAGAAAAAATCGATTCTAACAACTCCGACATTCCGTTAACTCGCCGTCGAGGTGCTACTGCGCCTCTTGATAAAAGAGGTAAGGTGAGTTTATACACTAAAATTGATTCTTTTGTAAGTTAAATATTATTAGAAATAAATTATTTTCATACTCTTTGAATGTAATCACAATTGTATAATATATTAAATATAAATCAATTTTTTTATAGTCAAAAAGTTTCAAAGTTTTAAAAAGTTTCGCGTTATAAAGTAAATGAATTTAAAACACCTGACCGAAGACAAACAAAACAAGAAAAGACGCGCAATGTGCGTGGTCGATAAAACAGATCGCATAACAAATTAAAAAATGTTGATTATTATCAAATTTATTGTTCTTTTATTATGAAACTAACTATTTTCAACGTAAGTATATATAAAAAATATTAAAAATACATTTTTTATAATTCAAAATAGTAAATTTCAAAATTTTAATAATAAATAGTTTATAACTTTTTTCAGTACATTAAGTAAAACATCTTCGAAATTTGGATTCAGGAGGTTAAAATGCATAAAAAAAACTTTGGTGTTTGAGGGGGGATCAAAATTGCTACGGGATATCTAGTGAGCCCATGGACTATTAAAATACCATACATCGTTTATTTGAATTCTATATTATAAATTAAAAAATGTAAGGTATAAATAACAGTACCTCTTCAGGTGGGATGAAAATCTGTTATATTTATGAAATATTTTCATGAAATTAAAATATAAAACACTTTTTTAAAGAGAAATAGATAATATTATTACAAATATTATTGCATAAAAAAATAAATTATATTGCATTATTAAAATTTTAAACGTCTAATTGGTAAATCACGGGTTATATAAAACATGGAATAAAAAAAAATTAAAAAATCCATTTTTTACTATTAAAAAATATAGTTAATTGTTCTTGCTTCTTGGAAATACTTAGTAAAAGAGCTTTTATATTATTCTTATGAGCATAAGGTTCTTTATTTTTGTAAAGTAGTTAACTTTTTGGAGAATTTCCCAAAGATGAAAGCGTCAATTGACATTAACGCTCCGAAAAATTGTAAATTGTGACGAATTTACAAGCATTTTCTAAATTTGTGTTAATTAACGCTTTCTTCTTGAATAAAATTTTTTCTTAAGTCAGACTTTTTGTTCTTTGCATCACTGGCATAAAAAAGTTAAAACTTTTTTTTCAAACCTACAAATGCAGTTTGTAGAATTTAGTTACGATTCTAATGATATGAATAACTCATTTTTGAAAAAAATATCAGTTAAAGGTTCTTTTACTTTGAAAAGCAGAATTATATTACAACAACTAGCTCGCCACAGCAACCCTTTGGGCCGCTGTGGCTTGCACTTCAGTCCTTTCAGAGCTTCACTTCGCCCAGCTATGAAATGCCTTCCGGGCTTGCATTGCTTTGCGATGCAAGGCATGCAAGAAGCTTAGCTTCTTGTAGATAAGACACGACCGAAAACGCTTGCGTTTCGCGCTCGCTATTTGATATTTAAAGAATATTAAAATAAATCATTTACAAATGCAAAAGCATTGAAAGTTAATCTTATTTCTTTTTCATTGTATTTTTTACCGCAACTTTCAACAGGAGGTTTGAATTTAATGTATTTATTTGAAAAAACAAAATTATAAATATTTAAATTTTTCTTGTGAATTAAGTTGATTGATTTCGAGGAAATTTATGTTATGTGAAAAAGACATATTTTCATTAATTTATACTTTTCAAAGTTTTGGATAGGATAATCAATCAAAAGTTACAAGAAAAAAAAACTATTTCATAGGTTAGTAGCTTAAAAGTAAAGTTTTGTATAAAGTTTTTATTTTATCTGAATCATCCCGCCGGGGGATAATTTAAAACGATAATATAAGTGAATGTTAGCAGTTTAAAAAAAATCGTTCAAGCGGTTTTAAAACAGTTATCCCATTAGATGTTGAAGAAGTGATCTTTTGGTGATAACTTGAAAAAAACGAATTTCGAAAAAAAAGTGTATGAAGTAAAATTTATAGAAAAAAATAAGATACATCTTTTTAATATTATATATATTTTCTTTATAATATTTATCAAATCATCATTAAAAAGCCATCGATTTCAACATTTTTCATGAACAACTTGAAAAATATTAACTTTAGAGAAAAATATATAACATAAAAAAGTTTAATTTTTTTATATTCTATAACTTTTATTTTTTATACTTTAAAAAAATCAAATTATTCAAGTCATTACCAAAAATCCATTTTTTTGACCATTTGAAAGGCGTCTATTTAAAAACGCTCTCAACGATTTTTTTCAAAATAGTAACGTTTATTTGTGTTATTATTTTAAATAATTCCCCGTATGAATTATTCAGATCGGATAAAAACTCGTCGAGAAAATTCATAAACTTGATTTCTCACACACGTACATCCATACATACATTTTAAGGAAGCCTCGTAATAGTCTTATTTTGCTATAAAAATAAGTTTTTTATCATAAAATAACATAATTTAAAGGGTTATGTTTTTCGCGCTGTCGAAAATATAAGGCACTTCCGTATAGGGGTCGTGCCTAAAAACACATTAACGTAATTGAAGATTAAGTATTAAAAATTGAGTCCATATTATTAATTCGAGAATATATCTTATAATAATAGCTTTGCAGCCATTATAATTGATACTATTTTCATGAATATATTCATTATTAGAACTATGCATGCATATTAAAAAAATTAAAAATGTGCCAAAAAAATATGAAGAAAATAATGGCTGATTCCATTCAGATTCATGCAGGCCGTCACTGATCGAAATTTTTTTTTTCTTCTAAGTAATAAAAATACCTTCTATCATGTATATGAAGATAAAATTCACCTCGTAGAACGCTCAAAAATTTTTTTTTTTTACTACAGCAATTTTAGTGTTGGATGTAAAAACGAAAATTCAAAAATTGAAAATGAACCTCTACTTTTAAATGACTATAGCTCCGTCAATTTTTAACCTTTTCGGACGTTCTTTTAACCCTTTGAGGGGCACATTTTTCTGTAAAAAAACGGGTTTTTCGAGATTAATTGTTTATAACAAATACTTCAATTAATGAATATTTGCAATTTCTCTATAAAATCTAATAAATCAGGTATTCAAGAGTTCAAAAAGTCTTATAGATGTCTTAAAAAGGCATATACGTTTTAGAAATACGGAAAAATCCAAAACCAAATAGGTGGGACAAATACGTACCACTGCCCCTCAAAGGGTTAACGAAAGTGTGTGGAATTCTGTCTAGTTCCAAATGCAATCTCGATTTTTGTAATACAATTTGATCTCACTGAGTTATTTACGAAAAACCAAAAAAAGCGATTTTTTTCAAACACGATTTTCTCAAAAACTATATTTTTTTTTTGAAATTTTTATATGATAACCTATCTTAAAAAATACTAACTTTTAAGATAGGTGAGAATATGCGATTTTGCCTTATTTTTTTTAACAGATTTTTAAACGTTTTTCTTATATTTTCGATTTTAAAACATTGATACCATGGCGCATCGTACTATTTTTCCAACTTTACGTGTTCTTACAACTATTTTTATGCTTTTATTTATTAATATATCAAAAATATCAACAATAATCTTTAAAATAAACCCCGGATCGAATATTTTGATCAATTAGAACCAATGTTATGACGATTTAAAGTTTAAAAAAAATGCTGGAACTTTAAATAAATATGATATTTACATTGAGGAAACGCAATTTTCGTTAAAGATTAAAATTTAAAGATATAAATTTTTTAATTTAAAAAAAAAGTTATTTTGATGAAAGAATACATAACCATTTATCCTCTTTTCATGTTATATTATTATAATAAAAATTTTTTCTGTTGAAGAATATAATTTTGTTCCCTACTGCAAAATCTCACGTGAGATCTCACATAAGATCTCACGTGAGATCTCATGCCAAAATCTCATGTAACTTAAAAACGTTTAAAAATATCAAAATAATATGAACTTTTACTTTTACAGTCATTTGTATGCATTGTAGTAGTTATTGGGGCACCATGGACCGTCAAAACAAACCCCCACTCCACCACCCCAAAGGTTACTGACCGGAAGGTCAATGACCTCTGAGAAGGCTAAGTAGGGGTTGTTGAGACGGAACATTGGTGCCCCAAGAAATAAATGCACACGCACACACACACACTCACACTCACACGCACACGCACACTCACGCGCACGCACGCACACACACAAATAAATAAACCATATTTTATATATAAATTTATATTTATATATATATATATATATATATAACATAAAATACTAATGCAAGGTCGATGACCTTAAAAATAAAGTATTATACATAGCTGTAGATAGAGTAATATACGCATACATAAACACACACCCATTGTATACATACACAGGCATTCACACATTGTGTACTACAACATATAACCTTGGTCCAAAGTGCCACATAAAAATTGCTTACCAGCTAACTACTGTTGGAGACACACAACCATTCACACATTGTATACGACAACATTTAACCTTGGTCCAAAGAGCCACATAATGATTGCTTACCAGTTGATCACCGTTGCAAACACATCCCGATCTAGACCCACATTGTAGAACAACCTATCTGTGCGGAGTTTCGATAAAGACTGATAGTTAAGCCGAATCTTCACCCTTAATAACCTAACTCCTCCCACCGAAACATAAAAATATTACATAATATTCTCACACTACGAATAGCAACTTGATACTCTTTGCAAGAAAATATTAATAAGTGTATTTTGAGAAGCATATTTTAAAATGAAGTTAAAATAATCATAATTAATAAAAAATCACGTACCATTCTCACGCTAAGATTGTTAATCTGACTCTTTTTGCAATTAATTTTATGAGAAAGACGTATTTTAGGGTGCTGACATTATAAAATTTAAAATTTCAACGTAAGAAATCTCTCTCTCTAAGACGTATGTACGGGTGCTGATTTTGTAAAACTTAAAATTTTTCTCTCTCTCTCTCTCTCTCTCTTTCTTTCTCTCTTTACCCTATTTTATTATTATAAAATAAATAAAAAATATGCGTTTATATAAGCCTTTCTCTCTCTCTCTCCCTCTCTCACTTTCTCTCTCTCTCTCTCTCTCTTCTCTCTTCTCTTTCTATCTTTCTAATATGTATGTCTATACATACATACATACATAATACGTGTACACAAAAATCTGTATGAAATATAAACATTCGTATATATATATATATATATATATATATATATATATATATATATATAATTGTATGCAGATGATATGCAAATGATGGACAAATAAGCCATGCATTAGAATTGGTTATTATATTTTAAATATAATATATATTTATTTCCATTAAATTACATTACCAAGGTATCGAATTAATAAATATAGAGAATTAGTGATACAAAAATGATAAAAAGTATCAGGAGCCCAAAACATAAGAAGAAGTATAACTATTCTACCTCTTGCGATTAGTTGTTTTGACATTCATTGTAAATACGCCTAAGTTGCGTATATAACTGAGAACAACTGTGTGTATATATATATATATATATATATATATATATATATATATATATACATATGCAAATCATATGTAAATATAAATATTTATCAAAATCGAATATATTATATTGAAAGATATTTATTATTTAAAGATTATTATTCATAAATTATCAATCATTGCGCAATGAATATCGATAATTTATGATAAAAAATAATGAAAAGTATCAAGCTATTATAAAAAAGAAAGAGGTATACCATTCGTTATTTTGACAGTAAATGTGTATGTAATAAAATATTTCACAATTTATATATTAAGGATATTACCTAATATCGATATTTATTAATACTTTAAGTACGTATGCAAATTAGGTGCATATGCAAATTAAGTGTATGTATAAAGTATGTGAAGTACAAAGATTTAAGAAGTATAATAGCTATTACTACGACAATGTGGAATGGGTGTTCTTAAGAGATGCACTCAAGTCATTCGTTGTAATAAGATCACCCCAAGTTTGATAACGCGACACGAGAGACGAATGAAATTGCATAACACACGCCTTAAAAAAAAGTCCCACCTTCTTATAAGCGAAATAATGGCAACCCGAGTTTTAATTATGTACATGCTAACTAAATATCTTATATGAAATTTTTAATAAATTGTTAATAATTCTTAAAGATTATTAAGAATATTGAATTTCGTACTCACAACTCAGTGGTTCCCACAAAACTGATGTATTTCTTGCTACGTTGGAGGTTTAAATATCAAATTATTTTTACAGGTCTCGACAAGTTAAATATTATATTTTTACGCGCATGCTCACCCTAAAATTTATGATTTATTTTCGGTATAAATAGACAACGATTTATGGTTCTGATATGAGTCTGAGTTTAAACATTTAAACAAGAATAACAAAAAAGAGAATGAATAAAAAAGACTTATATAATATCTTAATAGCTATTTTAAATGTGGCTCTCCTTCGTGAACCACAAATAAAACTATTTTGTAATTATGCATGGCGCAAAAATTTGAAAACTTGCTCTATAAATGAGCTGTTAAAAAAGATTAAATTCATCATAGGACTTTGCAGGCTACGTACTTTAGCCTATATGTTTAAGCGAAATATTTTTACCGATAATCAGATACTTGATATAGTTGGTCGTTGTATTAACAGCAGAGGAATGCAAGATGCACCTCAAGTCAGATATCTCATGTTACATCATCGTGTCACTACAGGTAAGTTATGCATATTTTCTATCATGAATCCAATAACTAATCTAGAAATGTATTTTAAAATCACGAAATCGTAGCCAATAATCGTTCAATAATCTATATCTTTATTATTTATCACCGGAGAATTTCGCGGCATAAGACTTTTATGTTGTAAATAAAACAATATATCCAAAAATATGTTTTACTAAAAAATATTGATTGCCAATATCGAACCAATACTCGATAACTTACTTATTTACGGTCAAAAAATTTTGCAAGAATACTTTTATGTTGTAAATACAATGATAAATCCAAAAATATATTTTACAAAAATATCGATTTCCAATATCGGATCAATAATCTATAGATTTTTTATTTATGGTCGGAGAATTTCGCGGGATAAGACTTTTTTGTTGAAAATAAAATAATAAATCCAATAATATGTTTTACAAAAAATTGATTTCCAATATCGGGCCAATACTCGATAACTTACTTATTTACGGTCAAAAAATTTTGCAAGCTAATACTTTTAGGTTGTAAATACAATGATAAACCCGAAAATATGTTTCACAAAAAATACCGATTTCCAATATCGGATCAATAATCTATAGATTTTTTATTTATGGTCGGAGAATTTTGCGGGATAAGATTTTTTTGTTGTAAATAAAATAATAAATCCAAAAATATATTTTACAAAAAAATATTGATTCCCAATATCGGACCAATACTCGATAACTTACTTATTTACGGTCAAAAAATTTTGCAAGCTAATACTTTTATGTTGTAAATACAATGATAAATCCAAAAATATGTTTTACAAAAAAATATCGATTTCCAATATCGGATCAATAATCTATAGATTTTTTATTTATGATCGAAGAATTTCGCGGGATAAGACTTTTTTGTTTAAAATAGCGTAACTTTGATAGATATGATATTAAAAAATTTTCAGACCTGCAAAACATGATGGAGGACAGTGGTGGGGATGAATTACTGATGAATCTTCTGTCAGCAGAAGAACACCTGCTTAGTTCGAGAGACCCTGCACTACTGCCGCCCACCGAAGAAGTACGAGAAGTTATAAATTCGTTAGATGATCACGTGATTTATGATCATAGTACTCCAAACACGATGTTGGAGGGGGTGATTGCTGATACTACAGCGCCACCACGACCTAATAAACCGTTGCCTGGTTGCTCTCACTGGAATGACCAGGATCTACAAACGTCGAATAAAATAGTTTCACCTGAAACTACATTATCTGCAATATCGACACCAGGTACAGAAGATCTCGACTATTGAGATGTATGTAATTTCATAATTGTATTAATTCTTATATATCACTGCTCAGTATTGTAGACGAATGTCTTCAACAGGGAGATGGTACTTCTGCTCAGGAACACATTACAATTCATGAAGAAACTTCACGATATTACAAACAGTTTAAGCTTCAAGGGCGACAATTAAGAGTGTCGATATTACCTCCGCCAGCTAATACAAATGTATATGGCTGGTTGGAGGCTGCTATAAACGATTTATATCCTCACGTGTGTGAATATGCACAACCATCAGATTACATTGGCATGACTATAGGCTCTGAACGTTTTGTGCACGGGTCTCTATGGATTTCTTTTAGACTGCTTCGTGATTTTTCACCGGTAGATTTACTAGAACTGATAGCTAGTATAGCGCAGAGTAATGATGGTTTCGAAATTGACGATGTTTTGAATGTTAAAGTCAGTACTGTGACTAAACCAGAGGGCCGGGGTCGTGTGTCTCTCACTAGCGAATCAGTTTTTAAGAAATCCATTCTAAATATTGAAAATAGCGACAGTCTTTGTCTTCCACGCTCGCTAGTCGCTGCTCACGTATACGCCATACGTGGTCAAACACGTAGTGGAATTTTCCATGACAGAGGGAATAAAATAAGACATCATACAGCACAATATCAGAAAGTGCAAGCATTGAAACTTATAAGAGCTGCGAGAGTTACGATACCCGAGATGGGCTGTGGTATAGAGAAGATTAAATTATTTCAAGAATATTATGCACTCTTTGGAGTAGCAATCGTTGTTTATTCATTTCAAAATTTTGCTCGTGGATATAGACCGCTTTACGATGGCACACGTTTCGTACACGACGTTGGTAATGTCGTTAGACATACTCTAAATATCATGTATTATGAAAATTCCAGACATTACCAACCAATTTTAAATTTACTCGCAGCGGCTGGGAGTCGAGGCTACTGTATACCTTGCAATAAAAAATTTAGTCATACGAAAAATCATAACTGTGAACAAAAATGCTATAAATGTTTACAGAAGCCTCCTTGTGATATAAATCAGGAAAAAATAAAATGCTTTCAATGTAGCAGAGAGTTTTACGGTACCGTTTGTTTTGAAAATCATAAAAATTCAAAATCTTTCGATAGTTTTCGGTTGGTATGTGAGAGTATTAAAATTTGTCGTGTATGTAGCCAAACAGTGCGCATCAACGATAAAGAACCACATGATTGTAATACGATATTTTGTAAAATATGTAATGGTAAAAGACCTATAGAACATCTTTGTTACATGCAACCTATTGTCGATAAAAAAGGATTCATGATGAATGAAAAAACAATTCTTTATTTATTTAATAATGATACAGACAACTATTAACTGTCAATAATACTTTTTATTGCTGGTTAATCATACAACGTTTCAGTCATATTTTTGATGACCCTTTTTAAGTGCAAAAAATTGATTTAAATTAATTTACATAACTATGAGTAACATTCTTTTCCTGAAACATAACATATAAATACATATAATTTTTTTACTTGATAAAATTTACAAAATCAATGACAATTAAATTATCAAAGTCTCAATTATAACCTTTCAACTCTCCAAAACCAATAAAAAATATTATAAAATCCATTAAAAAACAATTTTACAATAAACATTGCTATTTAAACAATTAATAATAGAAACCATTAAGTAGTATAGGTTTCAGTCTATAGTATAAATAAGCTATAAAGAAACACGATCAAACAAGAAGCAGTGAAGTCGTTCACAACAATAATTAAACAGAAATCATAAGGAGGATAACACAATTGTGAGCTACCAAGTTAAAAGATATTTATGTAGTAGGGCGCTGTTGTCGTATGTACCCATTAGCACATGCGTGTGTGTACTTTGAATTAAATGTATTAATTATAAAAAGAATAAGAATAAAAGAGAAAGCGTAAAGAACAATTTGAAAGATTAATTATAGTAAACTAATGAATACTAATATAATTATATACATATATACATATATATACACACACATGTACATATACACACAAAAACATCACATGTCAAAATAAGAAACATTATCAACTCCGATTCTCAATCCTAAAGTCACCATCAATATAATCTTTAAAAACAGTTAACAACTTTTGTGTATCAAACATTCTATTGATATTATTCTTGTGAATGTGTATATTAATCATTTCAGATACCAATCTTTTATAGTAATTGCACTCATTATCAAGGATTTTAACATTATTAATATCAAAATTCATACTATGACCGGTGTTTAAAACATGAGTATAAAGGGCCGATCTTTCACGTTTATGCAAACAATCAGACCTATGCTCCTTAATTCGAGTTTCAAGAGTTCTACCGGTCTGCCCAATGTAACAACCATTACAATCATTGCAGTTTATTTTATATACAACATTATTTTTTAATGATTTTTTTGTGATATCCTTACCCAATTGTGAATTGCATTTAATTTTGTTGTTAAGACTAAAAATTAATTTAAAATTGAATTTTTTACATATGTTTTTAAATGCAAATTCATGGGACCTTGAATAAGGAAATACAATTATATTATTGGACTCTGAATGATATTTATCATTTGAATTGTGGTGACTATGTTTATTTTGGATAAATCTTTTGTCAATATACTTATTTATAAACTCTATTGGGTAATTGTTGCCAATAAGCATCCTTCTAATAATATTGAAATTCTTCACATGAAACCTTGTGTCTGAAAGTTTGAGAACTTTATCCACCAACGAAAACACTATGCCAATCTTTTGAGAAATAGGTGCATGAGAATGGAAGTTCAAGTATTATCCCGAGTGAGTGTCCTTGAGATACCAATCCGTAGTGATGTTACTTTTATCATTGAAATCAATGTTGACATCTAAGAAGTGCAAGGTGCCGTTTACAGGTTTTTCCAACGTGTGTTGTATGTGCTGATCAACAGAATTAAAAGCAGTAAGAATCTTGTCAATGTCACTACTCCTAGCACAAATTAAACTATCATCGACATATCTTCTGTAAAACAAAATGGAATCCTTTAGACCTTCAAAACTATGAAGTTCAACATCTTGCATGACAATTTCAGCAAGAATAGGACTTAATGGGCTTCCCACATTTGCTTGTAAAATTTACCATTAAAGGTAAAATAATTATTATTCATGATAAAACTTATTACATCAAGAAACTCACGAAGAGACAAATCAGTGTGTTTATACAAATAACACCATCTTCTCTCAATTGAAGCGGAAATAGCACCTATGTGGACGTTGTTATATAAAACCTTGATAATGAGTGCAATTACTATAAAAGATTGGTATCTGAAATGATTAATATACACATTCACAAGAATAATATCCCTACTGAAAAAAATCTTGTGGTGACCACATGACATACTATATGGTTTTCACATGGTTACCACATGATTACCACATGTTTACCACATGGTTACCACATATTATTTTGACGGGGTGATCATGTGGTAACCATGTGGTAACCATGTGAAAACCATGTGAGTAAGAAAAAAATAGTTAAAAAAAATATGCAAAATTTATTATTTCACGTAATAAATACTCACCTGCTGTCAAAATCAGCAAACTAAAGAAAATTTTTATGAAAATATAAATATTATTGATTATTATATAATTAAATTTAATATAAATATTTTTATATAATTAAATTTATTTGCGTTTTTCATTGCAACCACAAAAATATCTCTGTTCATTGAATAGAAGAACGTGAGAAAGCAGGCCGAATGATCGTCGATTTAGACAAAATTAAACTGTTTATAAGCTCTAAAGTCTTTTATTCTTTTCGTGCGCGTTCGCTTGCCATAAGAAAGTCAATACATAAAAAGAGTGGTAGCCCCCTAGTGGTTAGTTATTGAATATGAATATACACATGTATATAATAGTACTGGTGATTAACCGTTAGGAGGATGCTCCGCTTTCTACCTATTGACTTTCTTATGGCAAGCGAACGCGCACGAAAAGAATAAAAGACTTTAGAGTTTATAAACAGTTTAATTTTGTCTAAAACGACGATCATTCGACCTGCTTTCTCACGTTCTATTCTATTCAATGAACAGAGATGTTTTTGTGGTTGCAATGAAAAACGCAAATAAATTTAATTATATGAAAATATTTATATTAAATTTAATTATATAATAATCAATAATATTTATATTTTCATAAAAATTTTCTTTAGTTTGCTGATTTTGACAGCAGGTGAGTATTTATTACGTAAAATAATAAATTTTGCATATTTTTTTTAACTATTTTTTTCTTACTCACATGGTTTTCACATGGTCACCACATGGTTACCACATGGTTACCACATGATCACCCCGTCAAAATAATATGTGGTAAACATGTGGTAATCATGTGGTAACCATGTGAAAACCATATAGTATGTCATGTGGTTACCACAAGATTTTTTTCAGTAGGGATCAATAGGATGTTTGATACACAAAAGTTGTTAACTGTTTTTAAAGATTATATTGATGGTGACTTTAGGATTGAGAATCGGAGTTGATAATGTTTCTTATTTTGACATGTGATGTTTTTGTGTGTATATGTACATGTGTGTATATATATATATATGTATATATGTATATAATTATATTAGTATTCATTAGTTTACTATAATTAATCTTTCAAATTGTTCTTTACGCTTTCTCTTTTATTCTTATTCTTTTTATAATTAATACATTTAATTCAAAGTACACACACGCATGTGCTAATGGGTACATACGACAACAGCGCCCTACTACATAAATATCTTTTAACTTGGTAGCTCACAATTGTGTTATCCTCCTTATGATTTCTGTTTAATTATTGTTGTGAACGACTTCACTGCTTCTTGTTTGATCGTGTTTCTTTATAGCTTATTTATACTATAGACTGAAACCTATACTACTTAATGGTTTCTATTATTAATTGTTTAAATAGCAATGTTTATTGTAAAATTGTTTTTTAATGGATTTTATAATATTTTTTATTGGTTTTGGAGAGTTGAAAGGTTATAATTGAGACTTTGATAATTTAATTGTCATTGATTTTGTAAATTTTATCAAGTAGAAAAATTATATGTATTTATATGTTATGTTTCAGGAAAAGAATGTTACTCATAGTTATGTAAATTAATTTAAATCAATTTTTTGCACTTAAAAAGGGTCATCAAAAATATGACTGAAACGTTGTATGATTAACCAGCAATAAAAATTATTATTGACAGTTAATAGTTGTTTGCATCATTATTAAAGGAATTATTTACACTGTCGTTAAACTCTACTAATGAATAATAATTTTTTATTTATTTTATGATTTTGAGACTCAGCAATCAGAGAGCATTTTAGGCTGTGAGGCTGAAAAAGTAAGGCTGCATGTACCAAATTTATGTGTTGTCCAGCAAGTGTGTAGTTACTGTTTGAACGATGAAAATGTATCAAATTCTTGCGAAGTATGTGGGATGCGCGAGTATGTGTTTGAAATTGACCTCGTGAAACAGCTAGTTGATTTGGTCTTGGCACCAAGAAAAAATTTCAAACAAATCGTTTGTATAGCACACAATGCGCAGAGTTTTGATGCACAATTTATTCTTAAACATTCAACAGAACGTAAAGATCTCAGAAATAAGCCAAATGTAATTTTAAACGGGTCAAAAATAATCATAATGGAAATTTTATCGGTTAAATTCATAGATAGTTTGAATTATCTACATATGGGTTTAGCTACACTACCAAAAGCTTACGGTCTTATTAATATCGAGAAAGGTACGTTCCCTCATCTTTTTAATACACCCGAAAATCAGAATTACGTGGGAGAAATGCCACCGATATGCACTTTTTCGCCAGATTCGATGAAGATCGAAGAGCGACGCGAATTTATGCAGTGGTATAACGAAAAAAAAGCTGAAAATTATATATTTAATTTTAGAAATGAAATTATAAAATACTGTAAGCAAAATATAAAAATTTTACGTTTAGCATGTCTGGCTTTTCGCAAGACCTTCATCGAATGTGGTAATACAGATCCATTTGTAGAGTGCGCCACCATCGCATCTTCTTGCATGCGTGTGTATAGAAAAAAATTTTTACAAAAAAAATACAATAGGTATTATACCTCAAGGTGGTTATAGACAAGCAAATAAACAGTCTATGAAGGCGATGCGATGGTTGTGCTGGATGGAAAATGTGCTGAATCGACAAATTCAGTATACCGTTCGTGCACGAGAAAAGAGGCTTCCCGAAGGCCCTTTAGTGGATGGATATTCCGTACTTGAAAATGGAAAGAAAATCGTTTTACAATTTCACGGGTGCTATTGGCATGGTTGTGTCTGGTGTTACACAACAAACCGAGACTCGAGGCTCGTAAACGGTGAAAATATGGACGAACGTTTCGAGAGAACCGCGCGGATATCGGAAAAAATACGAGCCCATGGTTATGAACTTATCGAAAAGTGGGAGTGTGATTTCGATCGAGAGTACTCGGAAAACGAGAATATGAGTTCGTACATTGAAGATAAGACACGAAAATGGCACGCGCCATTAAATCCTCGAGAAGCATTTTTTGGCGGGCGAACGGGCAATACAGTCAAAATTAACGATGCAAAAGAAGGTGAGAAAATAAAATACGTGGACGTGTGTTCATTATATCCATATATCTGTAAATACGGTCGATATCCCATTGGTCACCCAAGTCTCTACGTGGACGAGGATGAGTGTCGCTCTCTGGTGGGTCAAACGAATGACATAAGTCATGTTGAAGGTCTTATTAAATGTGAAGTATTGCCGCCGCGAAATTTATATCATGCTGTGCTCCCCGTTAAAATGCATAATAAGTTTTTGTTTCCACTGTGCCGAACATGTGCTGAATGAATGTATACCGCAGATTGTGACCATGAAAATCCTGATGATCGTGTTTTTATCGGTACGTGGGTTGCTGACGAGTTGAGAAAAGCTGTTCAGATGGGCTATATCATCCGAAAAATATTTGAAATATGGTCTTATTAAATTACTCAGTACAACAAAGCCACGGGTCAGGGTGGTCTATTTCCAACTTATATCGATAAATTTTTCGCTGAGAAAACGTACGCGTCGGGTTACCCTTCGGAATGTGCTGACGGTGACGAAAACGCGATCGCTCGATATATTGAGGAATTTGTGCAACAAGAGGGCATAAAATTAGACAGAAATCGAATAAAATATAACGCTGGTCTGAGATCTGTAGCAAAACTCTGTTTAAACTTATTGTGGGGTAAATTTGGTCAACGAGAAAATATGCCTAGGACCGAAGTGGTGGATGATCCACAGAGGTTGTTTGAATTACTCTGTAGTGCTGAGAGCGAGGTTGACTCAATTTTACCGATCGACGATACGACAATTTACGTATGCTGGCACAACACAGAAGCGGCTGTCGAGCCATCAGCATTATGTAACGTTGTCGTAGCCGCTTATACCACAGCCTTGGCGCGTTTAAAACTCTACGAAGAATTGCAACCGTTGGGTGAACGTGTATTGTATTACGATACTGACTCCATTGTGTATGTAAGTCGCGTGGGTGAGTACGATGCGACAACAGGGCCGTTCTTGGGTGACTTGACCGACGAATTGGCCTGTTATGGTCTTGGCACAAGCATCACATCATTCGTCTCTGGTGGACCCAAATTTTACGGATATAAATATTTGACACCAGATGGCGTTGAAGGATGTGTTTGCAAAATCAAGGGTATAAGACTTCATTCGTCGGTGAGTCAGAAAATAAACTTTGATTCCATACGAAATCTTATTACTGGTGAAATACCGCCACTTTTTGTTATGACGCTATTAGACGCACACGGTTTCACGATGTTATAACGCGACCTGAATGTAAAATATGCGAGCCCGTGTACTCAAAGAGACGATTTGTAAATAACGAGATTAGCTATCCATACGGTTATAAATCTAATTAAATAATAAATAAATGTTGATATATTATTACCGAAGTAAAAATATTATGTATATATATATATATATATATATATATATATATATATATATATATATATATATAGGTTATAGAATTAAGACAAAAACAATTTTGTAATAAATTTCATAATTTATTGAAATTAAAATTAATATAACAAAATGATAAATTTATTTTCTATTAATTAAGTAGTCTTTTTATTATATATTATAATTAATTAAGTTTTTTCATAATTATAGGTTCCAGAATAATCTTCATTCTTTCCACTCTCATTTTAAATCTTTCTGTGTCACGAGCCGCTTGCTCCCACTCTCCACGTCGTGCTGCACGACTCGCATAATCCCACGCGCGTATCACGTGAATATCCGGTTTACCTTCCTTGAAATGCACCTTTTTTGTTTGATTCATTATTATTATTATTTTTTCTGCAAGATACGGATAATCACCACACTTCCTCACGACAAGTCTCTATAAAATTTTATCAAAATTTAAAAATTTGAGTCTTTAATGAATTTTTCGTTAAAATTTGATTACCTTTGCTCAAATTTGTTGACTATAACTTATTTCATTTTACGATACCAAAACTTGTACAGCACTAACCTATAAATGCTGCTGCTTTTACTTTTATACTGGAATTGTGGGGGGGGAGGGGTGACGAGCAGGGTGTGGTGGCGGTAGTGGTGGTGGGAGTGATGGTGACGAGCGCTTTTGAGTAAATAACAGGTTAATACTTGTTAAGCTTTTTCAGCCATATAGCTCAAGAGCGGAATAATGCTGGCGTCAGCAAGCTATATGGCTAATCAGCTAAACGATTGGCTAGCGCCAGCACGATACTGCTCGCACACGCGCGCGCCGTCGCCGCCCCCCACTCTTGCTCATCACTACTAATGATCGTATATGTAGAGTGGTTCGAGGATGTGATGAGGTTAGTAGTAGAAGTTTAGCAGCGGCGGTAACATGTACGTTTGCAGGTGGATGCATCCGTGGACTTTGATGATTTGTGGGCCCAGCTCGTGACATCACATTGATCGCATGAGTGATACAAAATTCGAGCGTATACTCTTGTATTATACCGAGTGGCAGGCAATTAACAAGGAGTTGGGTGAGGGAATCGAATTTCACGAGGGTTTACCAAATAGCGAAGATTATGCCAATGATCCACGAGCAAAACTCTTGATTCTCGACGATCTGATGAGAGAATCGTCCAGCAGAGCTGTAGTCAATCTCTCTAAACTCTAATTACATCGTGGTATTTAAAAATCCGCGCGATCGAGCGCAAATAAATCATCTGGCGCGTCAAGTTTGCCCCGAGAAGCCTCGATTTTTGCAAGAGGCATATCTCAATGCAACAGCAGAGCCACACGGCTATTTGTTCATAGATCTGAAGCAGGGTACGCCTGAAAATGTGAGATTTCGTACTTGTATATTTCTGTTTGACAAACATCAGTACGTTTATGTGCCTCGTTGCACACCTATAAAAGCTCGTGCTCGCTCGAATAATGTACCAGTCGTGCGATTGTAATGGAGCCAGTAAAACGCAGTCGTAGCAGCAGACCAATTCCAGAAAAGTACTGGACTCAGTTACATTTCTTGTGTAAAAGCGAACTCTATAAAGTTAAGGCTATAGTATGCGAAGCAAATTCTAAACTTATAACGTACATTTGCGAGTGTGCTTTGAACATTTTACGTGGAAATATTCCACTGAGCAAGTATTATAAGAGACAATTGCGAAAATTTGCACCACTGTTGCGAAAACTCGCTAAACCGGGTAGTTTGGAGGTGAAAAGGAAATTGATGGTAAAATCAGCATATTTACTGCGGCTAATTGTGAAACCTGTTTTATCGGCATGGAGTACGCAAGAAAAATGATTTTAGTACCGCAAGAGTGCTTGGAGCAACAGCATCAGCAGCAACAACATGACGTAGCAACTACCAATCATACAACACCAGCATCTAGTGTCCAGACACCTGGTACAGCCACGACACGCTTTGACGAGGAAATGAGTAAAATTTTACATTCTGCGGGTGATAAGCGCCAAAAATGTTTGCAATATCAGCAAATCTTGCAGCGTTACTTGCATCTAAGAGAGGAGAAGAAGGATGAGAGTGGGGGTATAATACGTCCACACGAGACAGCATTATTAGAAACGGGAACGACAATGGATAGAGGCAATAATGACGAAATCGACGACAAACAGATTGTCGAGTCGGTACCGCAGAAATTTCGAAGCAATGCTAGACATCTCATTAGATACTTGCGACAAGCTGGTAATATTGAATGGGATAGTCGTGGTATAATCAAACTAGATGGCGCTGTTGTCGAGGGTACTAATATTGTCGATTTGGTGAACGAGGCTATGAGAAGTAGAAAAAGACCACCACCACGCGGATACAAACAGTTTGCACGCGTCTTGCGACAAGTTAGTATACTTCGAGAATTCATTGGTAACGATCAACTGTGGCGTAAGATTGCATCTCATAGCGCTGACTCATCGCCATCATCGTCGTCAGAAAACGAAAGTTATTATACTTCAACAGCTACTAGTCAGACGAGCGTAAAGGAGAAAGAAGTTGAGAGTGCGAAAAAGCGTAAAAAAGTTGGTAGCGAGTTGGCAGTTACGCCATCAACCCCTGCAAAAAAGAGTCATCTCTTTGAAATGCATCTGCCAGGCTACCAGTTTCTCGGCCCTGGCACACATCTCGAAGAGCGTCTCAGACGTGGTCAGAGAGGAAAAAACCCTCTTGACAATGCCTGTCTAGAGCACGATATTTCATATTCAAATAAAAAAATAACGAATCATATAAAAACCGACAGACTGCTGGCTGAACGAGCATTTTCACGCATGCTCTCGGAGACTGCGGATGGTAATGAAAAGACTGCAGCTGGTATTACTGTTTTGTGCATGATCAGCAAAATTGCGTTTGATAAATTTTTGAAATGCATTAAAAATACATTTAAAAGACAGCAAAAGAAAGAGAGAAAGCTAATTTATAAGAGGAAGAGGAGCAATGAGAAAGAAGGAGAAAAGGAAGTAGGAGACGTCAAAGCCGGACGGTCTTGAGCATTATTACTATAATCTTTCTGCACCATCAGCGTACGCTGGTGCTCATCTACTAAAACGCGCGAAACCCAAAAAATTTGATAACAATAC
The DNA here is from genome assembly GCA_017163975.1 of Anastatus disparis. Classification (NCBI taxonomy): domain Eukaryota; kingdom Metazoa; phylum Arthropoda; class Insecta; order Hymenoptera; family Eupelmidae; genus Anastatus; species Anastatus disparis. The sequence goes on along the minus strand of JAFFSR010000291.1, from coordinate 309,313 downwards.
TATCGCCAAGTGGCTGGAGAGTCAGGATGCACATACCTTACACAAACTCGTGAGACATCGTTTTCCTCGTCGACATTACAACGTTTTCAGCCCCTTTGAGGTGTGGGAAGCTGACTTGGCAGATTTTAGATCACTTAAAACCTACAATGATGGGTACAGCTATATTCTCATTGTCATTGATGCACTTTCAAAGTTTGCCTGGGCAGAGCCTCTTCTCGACAAAACTAGCCAAAGCGTTGCTGTAGCATTGGACAAAATTTTCTCACGATGTAATGATAGACATCCTATTTACCTACAGACTGATAAAGGTAAGGAATTTATCGGTTGAGAGGTGCAAGAGGTGCTAAAAAAGAAACATATTACCTACCGAGTCGTCAGAGACCCTGATATAAAGGCAGCCATTGCCGAACGCTTTATTCGAACTCTCAAAGGTCGAATCTGGCGATACTTTACTCACTCGTGCACAAGACGTTATATGTTTTGCAAAAAATTGTGACGTGTTACAACGAGCTGTGGCACAATGCCATAAAAATGCCCCCTTCCAAGGTCAACTTATATAATGCTCACGTGGTACGTCGAAATTTGACGTTGCGTTACAGCGAAAAAAAGCCGTTTAGAGTAGCTGAATACAGCGTTGGTGATCTGGTTCGTGTCAGTCGTGCCAAGACAGCCTTCAGGAAAGCATACGAGGGTGGCTGGACTCTGGAGCTGTTTAAAATTATAAGAGTTGACACAAGACAACAACCACCCGATTATACTTTGGCAGATCTTGGTGGAGAAAAAATTGACGGATATTTTTACGAAGAACAGTTGAGCAGAGTGCGCAAGGATTTAGATAGCAAAGCGTTTGAGGTTGACGAGGTTTTGAAGAGTAAAGGTAGGGGGTCGAAAAAACAATATTTGGTCAGTTGGAGGGGGTATCCAGAAAAATTTAATTCTTGGATAGCGGCTAAAGATTTGAAAAATTTACAATGAACGATGAATTTAACATGGTTTTACCGAGCAACAGCAGCAAGTTTGTCTTTCCACACAATGTGGCGACACATTTCACGGGTAGGACTCACGGAAATTCAAATACCTCTCACATTTCAGCATATATCAATAGTTGAGCGGGAGGGAGTCATTTCTGTTAAAACAGCCAAACGTGAAATGGCGAATGTTTTGCGAGAAACAGAAGAGACTCAACAGGGGGCCGAGGTGTTTGCCAGAGTCAAACCTGGTGTTTATCGTGATATTGAAAGTCTCTTGGAAGAAATAAATAATCTCGAGAATGTGAAAAATCATTTATATTTTGAAATCCAGGCTGGTGGCTATGTACGGATTAGATGTCGACGTGGAGAAGATTGTACAACTTATAAGCACACGTTTACACTATCGGAAAAATTACTTAGAATTTTAGGTCTGGAAAATGTACCAATTTTCTCTTGCAAAGGTAATAAAGAACACTACATTACCGGTAATCGTCCAGCAAATCTTGTAAACGGGTTGCCAACCATGCTGATGGTTTACAGCAACATTTGCCAGCCTTACGTAACAGGTGACATGCGCACGAGCTTACTACGTATAGTCTCGCTTCATTTGCGCGATTACGTTTACGGAGGTGTTGAAATTAAAAACTTTTCACCACCCATGTACCTACCACTGCTGTCTTCAGCGTTTTAGTCGATCGAAATAGATATAAGAGACGAACACGGATTTCCCATTCCATTCGACTACGGTACGTTGACTGTAACGCTTCACTTTAAGTGCATCCGATAAAATGTCTGAGTTTGAAGATTTCCTCAATAACCAAATGGTTGGTGGTGGGGGTGAGTGCGTTAGAGCTGGTAAACCTTGTTTTGGTTATCACCAGTCGGGTGCAGGAGTAGGTAGTTTTTTGAAAGGTCTCTTTCGAGCAACTATACCGAAGATCAAGCAAGGTGCAAAAGTGGTCAGTAAAGAGGCTCTCCGAGCGGGTAAAAATATCCTAGATGATGTCACTCTAAGTGGCAGACCTGTCAAAGAGGCGGCCAAAGAGCGCATTCGTGAGAGTGGTAAAAATCTCAAAAGGAAAGCTAACGTTGTTCTGGACAAATTGCTCTTGGGTGAGTCGAGTGCAAAAGAGGGGGAAGAATCTGAATATAAAAAGAAGAAGGAGACATCGTCAGTTCAGTCGTCGTGTGCAGCTGGTACTACAAACACCTCAGCGGCTAAACGCTCGAAAAGTGGTAAGGTTGCGAAAAAGAAGAAGAATAAGAAAGCACGTGTAGCTAGAGATATTTTCGAAAATTAAAATTTCAAGATGGCGTTGTTGCACACAGAATCTTGTCAGTCAATCAAGTCGTAATTATCACTCTTTGAATTACCCTCGACACAGACTGCAATTGAAGGCTCTTACTGGGTACAGTACAAACCGATATCTTTACTCAACGACCAATCACCAATTGAATTTACAATCCCTGGCAACACTGAATATCTAGACTTGGCTCACACAATGTTAAGTGTGAGTGTAAGTGTAACATGCACTAGTGCTGAACCATCTAAGGATCCGAACGTTGGACCAATAAATAATCTTTTGCATTCGTTGTTTAATCAAGTCGACGTGCTATTCAATCAGAAACCTGTTTCACCGCCAAACAATGCTTATGCATACAGAGCTTACATTGAAACATTACTAAATTATGGTCCAACAGCTAAAAAGTCTCATTCAACGAGTGGTTTGTGGTACGATGATACAGCAGGGAAAATGGACGATGCCACAGGTGGTAATGTAGGTCTCAATAAACGTAAGGCACTCATGATTGGCAGGAAGATTGATTTACTCGGCCATTTACATTGTGATGTTTTTAATCAAGACAAATTATTACTGGGTGGTGTTGAAGTTAGAGTGAGGCTTGTGCGTTCTCGTGATGGATTCTGTCTCATGGATCCCGCTGGTGCTTTCACGGTAAATATTACCGAGGCTACGCTTTTTGTGCGTTGGGTAAGATTAAATCCTTCACTTGTGCTAGCACACGAAAAACTATAGTCACAGACTACTGCAAAATACCCACTGACACGTGTAGAAGTTAAGGCTGTTACGTTACATAATGGTGTGCATGGGGAAACAATCGACAATGTCATATTAGGTCAACTGCCGAAAAGAATTATACTCGGTTTTGTTGAAAATAAAGCTTACAACGGAGATAAAAGTCTTAACCCATTCAATTTCAAGAATTTTAATATAAATTTTTTGTGTCTGTACGTTGATGGGATGCAAGTGCCATCGAAGCCCTAACAGCCAGATTTCAAAAAAAGCAAAATGTACGTTGATGCTTATCATACACTTTTTTCTGACACAGGTATTCACTTTATGAATTCAGGCAACTCGATTAGCCGTGAAGACTATCCAAACGGTTACTGTCTATTCGCTTTTGATTTGACACCTGATTTATCGGCGAGTGATGGTAGTCATTGGAATTTGATAAAAAATGGTAATGTACGAATTGATGTTAGATTCGACGACCCACTAGAGGGCGCTGTAAATTGTATCATTTATGCTGAATACGACAATTTGCTCGAAATTGACTCGTCAAGACAGGTTGTCGTGGATTATAGCGGTTAAGTAGTGGTGGTGGGGGTGTACATTTCTCGCTATTTAAGTAAAGCAAAGCCAGCTTTATTATCTCAGTCGGCGAGCAACTTTCATTGCAAACAGTATGGACGTGGTAATTGATGTGCAGTTTTTAAAGGACAACAAAAATCGTTTGATTCCAAAGGAGGTGGCTGTACTTGGTATTCATAAAAACTTTATCGCTCATTGGATTGTGGCGCCTCCTTGTAATTTAAGACGCTTTCCTAAAAATGCTTTGAGACAGAACAATTGGGTGACACTGAATCATCATGGTCTGGAGTGATACGAAGGTGATATATCGATAAAAAGATTATACAAAAATTTGGAAGATATTTGCATGAATTGTCGTACAATTTTCGTGCGTGGTCAAGAAAAGCTTGAACTACTTTCCAAGCTCACCACCTGTAAGATTGAAAATTTAGAAAAAGAACAAGATTGTCCAGCTTTTAGAAATTTAAATTTCAGCAGTGTACAGTGCATGCATCATAACTTAAAATCACCTTATTCAAATTACGTGTGTGCACTAAATAACGTTGCTAATCTGAAACATTGGCTACTAAAACTTAACCCCAGCGTAAAATTGCTGATTTCGGAAGAATTTTTAGAAATTCTCTGCAATGAATTCAAAAGAGATTGTTCGATATCTGATGAGGATCAAGTTTCACGCAGTAGGCATTTATCCAGCGGATCGGATTCCTCTGATGTGGGTGAAACCTTGTGCGTTTGTGCTTAATACGCAAAATTATAACCAACGTAGTGCGCACTGGGTTGCCATATACGTTGATAAGTATGGCACAGGTGTGTACTTTGATAGTCTTGGTAAGCCACCACAAATTCAACAGCATTTACGACGTATTCAACAAAATTGTAAAAAATTTAGATGGAATAATAAACGCTTACAAAGTGAATATTCTAACGTTTGTGGTCATTATGGTATCATGTTTCTGTATTATATGTCTAGCGGATTGGGTTTCAAGAAATTCTTGGAAAATTTCTCACAGAACTTGCAAAAAAATGATACTATCGTCAAGAATTTTGTGGGAAAAATCTGGTACGAGTAATATGATATTTGGTTGTCTCTGATTGGTCGCACAACAGCTTTTTGCGGCGCCACCACCAATTTTTTACAGTATAAAAGAAGCGGCACCCACTCGGTCTAGCCACAGTTTGACGTCAGTGACAGCAGCAGTAACAACAAAGCTCAAGCAAGATGGTTGGTCAAAAGAGAAGCCTGGAGCAGACTTTTGGTAATGACTTGGCATATTTAATAAAACAAAACAGCAAGAAAAATTATTGGCAGCAGGTTCTGCCAATGATCTACGAGCTGAACAGCTCTTTTGGAAAAATTATCCAGGTAGGCCTGGAGAATATAGGCGGCGAAGGCAAAAAGGAGTTTGCACCCGTAGTACGCTTCTGTGGAGCCAATTTTCAAGGTTTACCTCTGTCACTGGACTGTTGGGAGGCGTTGAAGCAGGAATTTGATAAAATTAAAGAGTTTTTCACTTGCCATAACGAGGAATCTATGCTGGATCAGTGGCTATCTATTCCTGGATACACTATCCGTTTTATGATTAGTTTTCACAAGAGAGCTTTTGAATTGGTACCCAATGACGCACAACCAGAAGGAGAGGAGTGTGGTGGACCGCCGAAAAAATATGGTCGATTTAATCGGTCACTAGTATTTAAACGTGTCACGTTTGAACGTTTAAAAGATTTATCAAAATGTATAGATTATAGATATTTAAATACTGTTGTAAAATCTGTTGATTATATATTACGAGAAATGGTTATAAATATGAAAAATGTATTAGAAAATAGTCAGGAATCTCAATATGTATACTATACTTCTAGCGATATAAAAAGCACAATGTCTAGTTTTAATGATAATTTTGTAAATGATCTCATCGAATTATTAAAAAAGAATAATCTAGTTTTAGGAAAAGAAGATGTGTTTATAATCATACACGAATTTATTATTTATCATATGTACACACTAGTTAATTGTATGAATGCTACGTTGTAATGTTTTATTATTAATAATAAATGTGTTGTTAAACTTTAAAACATAAGTATTTCAATCACCTTGTCTGTTACCAATTCCTCATCCTTCATACACACAATAATTTATATGTAAATTTTATATTTTCTGATTCAATATAAAAATTCATATTTTATAATTCAAGTTTTTATTATTTTGATAATTAAAAAGGATTATATTACAAAATTTTTAATTAATAATTTTGAAATATCGATTAAAATATTTTTTATCCCCACTCTAAATTTTGTGGGAGGGGGTAAGTGACCCTCCAGTTCATCCCTACTCTAAATTTCTAGGAGGGGGTGAGTGACCCTCCAGTTGTTTGGGTACCATGCCTAACAAACCCTTACTTCGCCTTCTCAGAGGTCATTGACCTAGTGGTCAATAACCTTTGGGGTGGTGGATTGGGGGTTTGTTGTGACGGTCCATGGTGCCCCAATAACTACTCATTGTAGAGCATATTTCTTCTCAATAAAATATTTAAATGCAATATTATAATTAAATTTAAATATTTTATTGAGAAAAAATATGCTCTACAATGCATACAAATGACTGCAAAAGTAAAAGTTTATATTATTTTGACATTTTTACACGTTTTAAAGTTACATGAGATTTTGGCATGAGATCTCACGTGAGATCTCACGTGAGATTTTGTAGTAGGGTTATCAGTTTGAATTTTGCGCCTAGAATTTGAATTTATTTTGTAGGGAGTTGACGCATGTCACTACTAAGTGGCGATGATTCGTTCTTTGCATTCTCATTAACAACCTGACGCGTTTAAAAATATAAGAAAAGGAAGATAAAGAATAAAGTTGTTTAAGAAAAATTATTTTTTTCGATCTGTCATTGAACAGAATATCAATAATGGCATCACTGATTGTTAAAATAATGTGCAAGGATTTAAAAGAAAGGCACAAAAAAGTTGTTTATGATTGCTCCCAAAGTCCGTTTAGAGAATTAGGTGATCTAACGGAGTCTTTGAAGCGCTTGTATCCAAATACTTCTTTCTCTAGAGAAGATAAAATATGCCCTTCGTGTTACAAAATATTATTAGATGAAGTGAAAAATGCGCCTATTTCATCAACTTCAAGCAGTCAACAATCTTCGGAAGATTTTATTCATAGTGAGGCTGTGGTAGAACAGCTCAACGAGACTTCAAGTAATTTGAAATTAAACATTTCACCAATTAAAATGCCTCAAAGTATCAATATCAAGATGCGAGAATCTTATGTTCTCCAAAAAAGAAAACAAATGAACCATGCATTTGATTCACAAATAGCAAGTGAAATGATGAAAGTCTACAATATAACGGATTTGCCCGCATTGAATGAAAATAATGAATGTAAAACAAATGATAAATGGCTTGAGAATATTAAAATTGCATTAGATAATTGTTCAAATTTTCTTGAGAAAGTGCGATTGTTGAGTATTATACCAAGTGATATTTCCAAAGATTATTTATTATCAGTTTTACCAAATGTAACTATTTATATGATTGATCAAGCACAATCATTGGTAAATAATAAACAAATTTACAAGCAGTCTGAGAACTATTGTGGCCATTCTTTGGATAGTGAAATTGTAATGAAAGTAAAGGATTATTATCTGAACGATGATTTTAATTGTTCTCGTCAAAGTGCAAATAAAAGCGACACAGTATCTATCAAAGAAAATGGTATAAAAACTAAAAAATTCAAACGCTTTCTTACGCGAAGTATAAAAGAAATATATCAATTATTTAAAGACGAAAATCCTGAAATGAAAACAAAAATTGGTAAATAAACATTCTACGCTTTAAAACCGAAGTGGGTTATACCACATCCACCCACCGATTCGTGTCTTTGCGTTTACTGCGAGAATCTTAAACTTATGTCAGATGCTTTGAATAATTATAAAAAAGAGAATAAACAAGACATAGCAGATTTGGAATTGAAAATATGTTCTTCAATTTTGTTCAAAAGATGATATGAAATATGTACTAAGAGAATGTAAAGAATGTCCCATTGGAGATTCTATTGATTTACAAGTAATTTCTTTGACAGAAGAAGATTTATATGAATAAATAATTTATGGTGTTTGGGAAGAATCAAATTTACTGAATAAAACTAGCACAATTGAAAATTTCTTAATAGAGTTAAGAGAGCGCGCTGTCACTGTAAGAGCTCATAAATTGGTCAAAGAAATTGAACGTATAGCAATTAAAGAGGTTAAACTTTTAGCGAAAAATAATGACTTCCAATTAGTTATTGGAAGTCATTATTTTTCGATTTTGCAGAAGATTGGACAGTTCTGCTTAAAAATGAAATTCAAAGCTATCATTGGAGTAAAAACCAAATATCAATATTCACGTCAGTATGCTATTTTGGAAATGATAAAACAGTTAGTTATGTCACCGTCTCTGACGATTTTAAACATGATTCGTCTCATGCCCTAATGACTATAAATTTAATCATCGATAACTTAAAACAAAAACATATTGCGCAAGATCTTGATGAAATCATAACCATTTCCGATAGAGCTGCCAGTCATTTTAAAAATAGATATCAATTCTATGAGCTTCAAAACTCGAAAGTAAATAGAAAATGGCTTTTTTCTGCAACAGGTCATGGTAAAGGCGCTTGTGACAGTATTGCTGGTTTAGTTAAACATTATGCTACCACGCATAATTTGTCCAAGAAGAGTGCAGATTTTATTAGAAACGCTGAAAATTTCGCCACTCACGTATCAACCCATACGAAAATAATTTTTGTGAGAAATTGTGAATAACTGTTAATAATTGTAATAAACTACCGCAATTGAGACATTAATAAGAATTAATAACAGTAAAAAACAGTTGATAAAAATTAATAATAGTTAATAATAGTTATGATAGCTAAATAACAATTATTAACTGAAAGTCATGATTATTAATAATTATTTATAGTTATTCCCATTTATACACATCTATACACATTTATTAACAGTTACTCACATTTTCCAAAATTTTAGAATTGGTGAATAATTTATTATTATTTATACTTATTTATAATTATTTATATTTATAAATAATTATACACATTTATACACATTTATTAACAGTTACTCACATTTTCCAAAATTTTAGAATTGGTGAATAATTTATTATTATTTATACTTATTTATAATTATTTATATTTATTTGCAATTAGTTACAGTGAATCATAGTTATTAATACTTTCTTACAGATGTTTACAGTTTTTCACATTTACTAACAGTTATTAACAGTTTTTCACATTTACAAAATTTTTCGCGTATGTATAAAAAAAACGATTATACGTGTGAAAATTTTTGAAAGTGTGAAAAAGTGTTAATAACTGTTAATAAATGTGAATAAATGTGAATAAATGTGAAAAATTACGAATATTTGTAAATAACTTTAAATAACAGTAAATTATTATTATTTACAGTTAATCATTATTATTATCTATTCGTAACAATTATTAACTGTTATCAACTGTTATTTACTGTTATTAATGTCTCAATTGTGGTAGTTTATTATACTTATTAACAGTTATTCACATTTTTTCACATTTTTACACAGTTATTAATAGTTATTCACAGAAATTATTTCCATATGGGAAAATATACTCCGTCGATTAACATTCTTGTTATCCACAAGGATGAGTTAGAAGTTTTTCGACAGACAAAAAAAATGGAATAGTTAGGAAATGCAAAAGAAATTAAAGGTATTCAAAAGATTCACTGTTGGAAAAGTGAACGAAACCAAATCTACACTGCCAAAACTTCGAGACATGAGCGGCAAGAAGTAAATTGAAAGGTTTTATTCAAATTCGGATTTTCTTATTCACATTAGTTTTCAATTCATTAGTGTTCATTTCTTAATTGTATCGCATATTATTTGTTCATTGAAAATGAGCAAATAATATATTTTAGTATTTAAAAAATTCACCTTTTCAAAATTCAAAATTCAAATTCAAAATTCAAAGTAAATATATTTATTTAAAGTTTCAGCATTTTTTTTTATCGTCATAACTTTGGTTCTAATTGATCAAAATATTCGATCCGGGGTTTATTTTGAAGATTATTGTTGATATTTTTGATATATTAATAAATAAAAGCATAAAAATAGTTGTAAGAACACGTAAAGTTGGAAAAATAGTACGATGCGCCATGGTATCAATGTTTTAAATTGATAAATTTAAAACATTGATACCATCAATGTTTTATTATAAATATCTTAGTTTGTAGAAAATAATTTATTTAATTTGTGATTTGATTTTTCTAAAACTTCTTAATATTTTTATTCAATATCATTTACCGTTTAACAGAAAGTAATAAAAGAGTAAATAATATTATCATAATAAGACTCACATTCTCATCTATTATTTGAATTTACGTTCTTCCATTTTCAAACAGTAGAAATATATCTACTCTATTTCCCAAGTACTTTGGTTATGTGTGCTAACGATCAATATGGCTTCTTTTGTTGATGACAAGGTAAGATGATGCATGCCTGTACACAGCACGAATTAATTTTAAATTCATTCTGAAATAATACATGCAAGAATAAAAATATTTCAGAATTAATTCAAGAATTAATTTTGAATCCGCTTTCACAATTCCTTCAGTATTCAACTTTTAATATTGACATAATTTCTTGTAATACTTCATAAAACATCTTAGACATCATTTATTTCTTTAAGAATTCTTTTGAAATCAATTCAATTAATTATTTTATGGTACATTTTGAAAATTATTTTGCTTTCATTTCAAAATTCTTTCAGGATTAATTCAATGATTTATTCCAATTAATTATAACAATATTATTTCGAAAAGAATAAAAAGCGGATATACACCGAGAAAAAAATTTAATTGCATCAATTATCGTTTAATTGCGATGTAACAATAAAATATTTCATTACCTTAAGGTGTATATTGTATTGAATTTATTAAATATTTTATATTTTCAATTAGATAAAAAATATTAAACAATAATTGATGCAATTGAATTTTTTTCTCAGTGTAAGAATATTATAGAATTGATTAAAAACTTAATTTTATAATTAATTCATGCTGTTTGGATGTTACTCTGTTTATTTATATGTGATAAAAATTATTAGGTGAAAATATACAAATAGAATATAGAATGCGCTAACCTTACAAACTTATTCTCATAACAAGTCTTACCTCCTTACCCTATAATGACTTTATCTACTTACTGCGCAATGATCTGATAACACCGTTTATATTGACTCCTAAAGCACGATCGCTGATTGGTCATTTTCAACAATCGATCTTAAATGCCCTAATTGGGATAAAATTCTCTTTTTGCGCGATTCGATTCAGAATCGAAAAACGAATCAAATCATGTATATGTTATACCTATGTATATGAATCACCTTGTATATATATACAAGGTATTCCAAAAGTATGGACACACTTGGATATCTTGAAAAATAAGGACCCTAAAAAAAAGAAGGTTAAAAGTTTTGGGAAATCAAACGGTGCATCTGATGGTGACCTTGACTTTTACCTTGAGCTTTATCTTCAAGGTCATTTCAAGATCGAAGTGATTTTTTTGAAAGGGAAAATCCTATTTTTGAGACCAAATTTCGGAAGAGCGGGAAATTCTACGTCCAAAGCCATAGTTTAAAGTTTTTTAAATGGTTTTCAGAAGATAAAATAAAGGTAAAATGTTGAAAAATCGTCAAGAAGCTGATTTCTTCAAACTTTTCAGGATTTATGAACAAATGAATATAAGATTAGATTTTGGAGCCAAAGATTTTGTGCATTTTGATCTTAAGAAGGGGCCGAACTATCTGTCTTTGTCTAATAGCGTTTTTCATCATTTATGTAAACACTATCCGGTATAACAAGAAAAAAATAGCAGCCCCCGCTAGATATTAGTATAATAAGTAAATTTTGTAATAACAACCAAATTTTTTACCGCATAGTTTTTAACTAATTAGAGACCTACTAGCAATCTAGAATATAACCTATCTTTTTTTGGTAGGTCTCTAATTATTCAAAAACTACGCAGTGAAAAAATTTGGTTGTTATTACAAAATTTACTTATTATACTAATATCTAGCGGGGGCTGCTATTTTTTTCTTGTTATACCGGATAGTGTTTACAAAAATAATGAAAAACGCTATTAGACAAAGACAGATAGTTCGGCCCCTTCTTAAAGCTAGTTTTCAAGGTTATTTGAAGGTTAGAGTGTTTCTTTCCATGGAAACCCCCATTTCTGACACCGGTTTTGAAGACAGCAGAAAACATAACGCCAAAAATGATATTTTTGGGTTTGTCGTTGTGACCTTGAAAAATTAAATCGAAAACTAAATATTTCACCTACCTAATATGAAATGTATGCTTGAAGAAGATAAGCAAGATCTATTTTTAATAGAATTATAAGCAAAGTACCTCAAGTACAAGAGATAGATTTTATAGCTGAAAATTTATCAGAAAAGGGTTTGTCTTATGATAAATTAAAATTATTAATTATGCAAGTGGAAAGCAGAAAGACATAACGATTTTTAATGACAGCAAAGACGAGTGATTTGTCACGAGTAAAGTGTAACGAATGTAATGACTTTAGGCATCATGTTAGCTATTGTACTCGCAAAAATACAAGACAAAGAACCAAAATACGAATGGTGCGAAACTAAGTCTTTTAATACTAGTGAAAGTGACAATAAGGACGTACGGAAAGGCTTGAAACGTAAGAGTATTAATACATACGGAGATGAAAATCGAAAAAGAGCGAAATTTGATAGTAAACGAGGCCAAGGAACATACAGATATTTCAATCATGGTCAATCAAGAAAAGAAAATAAATTGAAACAATCAGAAGTCAAGAATTAAAAATCAAATAATGAAGAGGATAAATATGATATTGGAAAGAAAATTAAACAATTCAACGACTTTGTTAAGTGCATTTTGCATAAATTGCAAGACAAAGGACAGATCGATATTAGCTAGATTTATTGCAGACAGCGGTGCGACGAAACGCTTGACCAACTCAAAATTAATTAAAATAGAAAAAAAAACATTTAAAGAAAAGCACAATGAAATACAATGCGCAAATAAAGACAGCAGCGCAAATCTTAAATCTGACGGAGAAGAAAGCGTGCAAATAAATACGACTATTAGAAAATCTATTATTTTAGACAGAGTAATCTGCGTGGAAAACATTAATGAGAATCTTTTATCCTTACGTCGGTTTGCAGATAATAGTCTAAGCATTTACTCAGACAATAAAATAATAGATCTATGACCCTATTTTGAATTAATTATTTTTGACAGGAATATATAATCAGCCATATTGGTTAATTCAATTTTAATCAGGTGCGACTGAAAATAATTAAAAACAAAGACAGGTTATAGCATATGTAACGACAAGAAGAATGAATAAAGAACAGAATAATGAATAAAATAATTAAGCTGACAAAAAGAAAGAAAATGAGACAGTCAAAAAAGAAAAATATTTTGATTTTGAAAGTGCAATTGTTGACAGAAATATCTGTAAATCACATGAGATTAAAATCAGAGAAGAACCTTAATGTGAACTTGAAAATACAAAAACGACAGAGGGAATAAATACTACGCTATGATGTGACATGTTCGAGTGGGCCATGCATCAGTTGATTATTTAAGAAAATTATAATTGAAATTTCCTAATATAAAAGCTTTAAAATAGGCTGTATTTGATGATATGTTAAAAGCCTGCAACTGTATAAAATTGCAAAGATTAACAAATTGCCATTTAAGATACTTAGGCATAGAAAGACTAAACCTTTGCAAATGGTACATTCAGAATTGTAATGCTATTTAAGGACAGATCAAAGCACTGAGTATACAGGTGGCTATACTTAAGAAGTTGTGGAAAGACTGGGTGCATAAAATCACTTTGCTTGTTCAGAAACACCTCAGCACAATGGAGTTGCAGAGAGGTTTAATCAAACTGTACGAAAGAAGGTAGAAGTCCTCATCTATGATTCTGGTTCACCAGGAAAAATGCGGGACTTGACATTAAGTGCGTTAGTCTATGCCTATAACAGAACACCTCATGCAATAAACCACATGGTATCACTAATTCAAAAATTTAAGAATGATTATGAAATAGATTTAAACCAAATAAAACGTTTTGGATATTTTGCCTACATGAAAGTGAGAAGGAAGATTGGTCCGTAATTTCATTTTATCGCAAAGATAGTAGAATACAAAGAGATTGGATACATCTTACCGAAACCATAAGAAGGAAAACTATATGGAAGCAGAATGTACGATTCAACGAAAAATTAGTTTACAAGGACAGATATGCAACAACTGATACAAAATACTGGAAACAAATAAATAAATAGATAAATAAACATATATGGTTTGTAAATTTTGAAAAAGAAGACGAAGAAAATGATACAATAATACAAAGACCGGACGAAGAGAAAGTCAAAAGACCAGTTGGACGATCAAGAAAAGAAAATAATAAGGTTGATAAAAAGGAACAAAGATCGGAGGGAGAGAAAAAAATAGATCGGTAGGACAACCAACAAAAGTTAAGAAGAATATTAAATATGAAGTACAAGAATCAAAGAAAAAGAAAACAAAACTGCATATTGAATTACTAATAGAAACACAAAAAAGTACAGAAAATAAGATAAATGAAGAAACTTATGCTTTATTAGCTGTGTGCATACTTGCAAGCCATAAAATCAAAATATAAGCAGAAATTGACTGAAGTTATTAATGAAGAGTTAGAATCAATGTATAAAAATAATGTATGGAAATTAGTTGACAGATCAACTGTAACGAATGACAAAAAAAGATCAAACATTATAGATTAACGATGGGTATTTAAAAGAAAGACGGAAGACAGTAAAATAAGATATTAGGCCAGACTAGTATTTCGTAGTTTGAAAGATAAAAATGTATATGACCTGCAAGAAACATATGCACTGGTCTCACGATTAACTTCAAACAGATCTATACTGGCTATGGCAAACAAACTGCCCTAGCGGAAAAAATGAATAATACATTTAGAATCATTCTAAAAGTTTTTGCAAGAATCCGAAAAAAATGAAACAAACTGAAATTTTTTGTCAGAATTCGGACAGAACATTTAGATTGTTTCAGTTTGTTTCTTTTTCTTTCATTTCTTTTCGTTTTCTTTCATTCTATTTCATTTTCTCTCATTTTCCTTCAATTTTTTTTATTGTTTTTCAACACTTACGGAAAAAACAAATAAAACATTTAAAATCATTTTAAAAGTTATTGTAAGAATCCGAAAAAAATGAAAGAAATTGAAAAATACTGAAACATTTTGAAAATTTTTATAAAAATTAAAATAGAACACTCAGAAAATTTCGGTTAGTTTTATTTTCTTCCATTTTATTTCATTTTCTTTCAATTTTTTTCATTTTCTTTAACCTTTTAAGGACGGGGATTTTGACGTTGAAATTCGACTTTTTTTTTAAACAATATTTGTGCATAAAATGAAAAAATATATCACGTGGAGTGCCTGATAAAATTGGTGGTCGATATATCGACCAGTCCCGTCCTTAAAAGGTTAATTTTTTGTACCAGGTTTCAACATTAGCTAAATAATAAATAAAACATTTTAAATCATTTTAAAAATTATTGCAAGAATCTGAAAAAAAAACTGAAATATTTTGAAAATTTCTATATGGATTGAGATTAAACTTTGGATTTGTTTCATTTTCTCTCATTTTCTTTTATTGTGTTTCAGATTCTTTATAAATGGTACAATTATTTGTGTAAAATAGGTATATAATAGAAATATGTTTTTATAAAATCATTTTTATTGACAATTTATTCAACAATGGAAATATATAAAATAATCTGAAAAAAATAAAAGAAAATGAAAAAAATAAAATAAAATAAAAGAAAAAAAAACAAATTGAAATACTCTGAGTGTTTTAATTTAATTTTTACAAAAAATTTTCAAAATATTTCAGTTAGTTTCAGTTTTTTTCGTTTTTTTTCAGATTCTTACAATAACTTTCAAAATAATTTTAAATGTTTTATTTATTTTTTCCGCAATTGCTAAAAAACAATTTAAAAAACGCTGCCAAGTGCTTTGGCGCAATGCTTTCTCATAGAGCACATTGAGTTAGAGTAATTTGATTTTATTTTTTAAAATACGATTTTAATATAAATGTCCCTATCCTCTGTATTGAAGGCTGTCTTAATACCTACGAAAACTATATGAATTCTACTCTTTCTTAATTTTGCCATTTGCATAATGTGATTTTATGATGCTCTAAAATTAAAAATGCGTTTATAAAATTAATTTTCCCAAGCTTGTCTTCTTAACACTACAACCAATAACTTGCATACAAATTTTGGAACATTTTCATCGAATAGTTTACAAAAAATACTAAATAATTGAAAAATAAACATTGTTTTAAAATTTTCAAAACGCTTTAACGTTACAACTACGCTAAGAAAACCAGTTTTCAAAAGTTCATTTTATTTAGGCAATCGTAAATAATTTCTATACATAATTTTAAGCTACTTCATCGAGTAGTTTACGTAAAATACCAAAAAATAAGTGAAATTCTATTCAAAATTTACAAAATGCTCTAAAATTAAAACTGCGCTAAGAAAATAAGTTTTTCCAAGCTTGCTTTAATTGGGCAATAACAAAAAATTTGTATGAAAATTTTTGAGCAAATTTATCGAATGGCTTTTGTGTAATAGAAAAAAAATGAAATATGAACATTTTTTCCAAAATTTTCAAAATGCTCTAAAATTAAAACTGCGCTAAGAAAATAAGTTTTCCAAAGCTTGATTTATTCAGATAATAGTGAATAATATGCATAAAAATTTTTGAACAAGTTTATCGAGTAATTTTTGTGCAATAGAAAAGAAATTAAAAATCAAAAATTTTTTCAAAATTTTCAAAATGCTCTAAAATTAAATGTGTGCTAAGAAAATTGAAGAAAATTAGTTTTCAAAAGTTCATTTTATTTTGACAATGATAAATAATTCCCATACATAATTTGAAGCTCTTTCATCGAGTAGTTTACGTAAAATATAAAAAAAATTAGAAAAATTTTATTCAAAATTTTCAAAATGCTCTATAATTGAAACTGCACTGAGAAAATAAGTTTTTTAAAACTTGTTTTATTTAGGCCATTGCAAATGATTTCCATAATAATTTTCGAGCAAATCTATCGAATGGTTTTTGTGTAATAGAAAAAAAATGAAAAATAGAGATTTTTTCCAAAATTTTCAAAATGCTCTAAAATTAAAACTACGCTAAGAAAATAAGTGTTCCAAAGCTTGTTTTCTTTAGACAATAGCGAATAACTTGCATACAAATTTAGAAGCAAATCTATTGAATGGTTGTCGTAAAATAAAAAATAAATTAAAAAAAAAATTTTTTCTCAAAATTTTTAAAATGCTCTAAAATTAAAAGTGCGCTAAGAAAATCAGTTGGTAAAAGTTTTTCTTCTTTTAGCAGTCGCAAATAATGTTCATACAAATTTTCAAGAAAATTCTTCAAGTAGTTTACGTAAAATATCAAAAAAATGAAAAATCAAAATTTTTTTAAAATTCTTAAAATGGCTCTAAAAAAACTGAGCTAAGAAGATCAATTTTCAATAGCTTCCCCCCCCCCCCCCAGTTAGACAAAAAAATAAATTGCATGCAAAATTTGAAGCTAATCCATCGAGTAGTTCTCGAGATCTTATTGGCGTACGGAATACATACACACACACACACACACACACACACACACACACACACACACACATACATACAGACATTTTCTGGAAACCACTTTTTTCGACTCCCTGAGTCTAAATATGTACAAATTAATGAAAAAATAGAAAAAAATTTTTTTTACCGATACAATGCTTTCTCTATGAGAAAGCAAAATTGAAGGAAAATGAGAGAAAATGAAATAGAATGGAAGAAAACGAAAAGAAATGAAAGAAAAAGGAACAAACTAAAATACTCTAAGGGTTTTGTCCAAATTTTTACAAAAGTTTTCAGTTTGTTTCAGTTTGTTTCATTTTTTTTCGGATTATTGCGAAAACTTTTAGAATGATTCTAAATGTTTTAATTATTTTTTCCACTAGGGTGGATTTTAAAATATTTCAGATGGACGTAAAGACAGCTTTTCTAAATGGATATTTAAACAGTGAGGTATATATGGAAATACCAGAAAAGATGACTATTTCTGAAAGGACTACACTGAGAAAAAAAATCATTGAATTAATGAAATGATATAATTAAAAAAAAATTTTTCATTGATTTAAATAATTATTTTATCGATCTGATAAAGAAATTAATTAATACAACAAAATATTTAATTGGAACATAAATAATAAAATATTTGATTGTTAAAAATAATAATTAATTCAATTAATTACTGATTTCATAGACGCAATATAATTAAATAATCAAAGTAATAAAATAATTTTATAGAACAAAATAAATCAAACATTTAAATCAATTAAAAATTTAATTGATTTAAATGCATCCAATTAATTATAATATCACAATGAAATTATGTAATTAAAAGACAATGAGATATTTCATAGAATCAATCATATATTTCATAGAGAGAAAAAACGCATTCATCAAAGCAACTAAATATTGAATTAAAATGATAAGGTATTTCATTAATCAGTGACATAATTTAATATAAGTCATACAATATTTAATTGAAACAATGAAATATCTTTTTGTTACTATTCAAAATTTATTGAAAGAATAAAACAATAATCTTGACATTATTAAATATTTCATTAATGTAATTAAATATATTATTGAACAGTAAAGTAATTTAATAGAGGTGATATAATAATTAATTGAATAATGTAATATATTCTTCTTTTAATCAAAACTTGATAGAAATAATAGAATAAATATATTCGGTTTAATAAATAGTTCATTGAGATAATGAAATATATTATTAAACATCAAAGTAATTTAGTAGACGTATTATAATATTTAATTGAATTAATGAAATATATTCTTATGTCAATCAAAACTTGATAGAAATAATAGAATAAATATATTCGGTTTAATAAATATTTCATTAAGATAATCAAATATATTATTAAACATTAAAGTAATTTAATGGAAGTGTTAATGTAATATTTAATTAAATCAGTGAAATATATTCTTGTTTCAATAACAACTTGATAGAAATAATAGAATAAACATATCTGGTTTAATGAATATTTCATTAAGATAATCAAATATATCATTAAACATTAAAGTAATTTAAGGGAAGTATTGATATAATATTTAATTAAATCAGTGAAATATATTCTTGTTTCAATAATAACTTGATAGAAATAATAGAATAAATATATTCGGTTTAATAAATATTTCATTAAAATAATCAAATATATTATTGAACATTAAAATAATTTAATGAAAGTGTTAATATAATATTTAATTAAATCAGTTAAATATATTCTTGTTTTAATGAATATTTCTTTAAAAAAAAATAATATCTGATTTTACGTTGCAGTGATTTAATTTAACGAATATGATATTTTCTTGATTCAATGAAACACTTTTTTATATCTCTCAAAAAATAATTGGAATAATAAAATTTGAAATCAGATCTTTAAAATATTTTGAATTTCCGCGCCATCTAATTCATATTTTATTCAATAGGTGGCTACTACCTCAGTGGCGTTATTCGCAAGTGCAGAGACTTCAAATCATTTTGTATATAAAGCCGACGAAAAGATTACTTATTAATTGTAATTTATGCGAGCGAGTAGGGAAGCGGATACATGCGTATTATATAGCGATGTTAGAAATAGGAAAATTAGTTGTGTATCAAAATATCTTTCACTATAATTATATCGTAGGAACAAAAATTGTTGTATAAGTGCCAAAAAATGTCTATAAGAACAAAAAAACGTAAATGGTAAGTAAGAGTATCAGTAATATTAAAATGAATCAATTAAAGAAAAATAGAAATAAACTTTTAGTTTTAAATTATTATCAACTAAATATTTCATTGGGATAATTTAATATTTCATTAATATAAAAAATTATTATATTAATATAATGAAATGTTTAATAAAAAAATCTAATAAAGTAATTACAACATATATAATTTTGTTTGTCTAATTAAATATTTAATTGATCTAATTAAATATTCCATTGATATAATTAAATAAATATTATAATCTGAACATTTAATAAAATATTTAATTAAAATTAATAAATCTTTTATCAAGCCAGTTGCTCATTTTATTAATAACATCTAACATTTTGTTCAGCTAACGAAATATTCAATTAATTCGATTAATTATTTTATTTATACCATTAATCCCTTCAATAATTAATAAAACATTTCATTGAAATAATCTAATATTTAATTATGGTCATAAAATATGAAATTAATATTATTTAACATTTTATGAAATTAATAAAATATTCTATTAATTTAATTACTTATTTTATTAATTGTATCTGATTATTTTAATGTTCAATGAAATGTTTCATTGAATCAATCAAATTTTTAATAATAACCAAGAAATATTTCATTACTATGAATAAAAATGTAATTGAATGAACAAATTATCGCATTGATTCAATGAAAAATTCTTTTGATCCAATATTTTGAATTCAGATTTCAATTGAATATTAATTAATTTAATAACTTTTTTGATTACTTCAATACAAAGCCCTAACTTAATCCACTCAAATATTACATAAAGTCAATTACATTTTTAATTAATATTCATAAAATGTTTAATTGCGATATTATGATTAAATTATTTAATTGTTTTAATTAAATTTTCATTGATTCAATAAAATATTTTTCTCAGTGTAAACAAAACGAGATTCATAATACTTCATATAGTTCGAAAGTGAGTCAAAATTGTTGGAATGAAAGATTTGAAGAGGCAGCAAAGAAATATGGACTTAGATCATTCAACAATGAGCCTTGTCTATTTACTCAGCAAGAAAAAGACGGATTTCTTATTTTAATATTGTATGTAGATGATATTCTACTAGTTCGTAACAATGCAAAGATGCTTGAGAGAATAAAGACGAATTTAAAGAAATAATTAAAAATGACAGAAATTAGCGAGCCTAAAAGTTTCTTAGGCTTAGAAATAAAGCGAGACAGTAAGAAAGTATACTAAGCGTTTAGCAAGAAAAATACATAAACAAAATGCTAAAGAAGTTCGGTTTTGATCAATCACCTCCTCAACGAACACCTATGGTGACCAATCAAGTGGATAATAGGAAGAAAAGACAGCGTGAAGAAAAAAATTAAGTAAATGAAAAACTTATGACAGAAAGCAAATGTAATCAACCCTATCGTGAAGCAGTTGGCACATTATTATATCTAGCCAATGCAAGCAGGCCAGATAATGCCTATGCTGTTAAAATTCTAAGCAGATACCAAAGCAATCTCATTGATGATGACTAACAAATGATTTAAAGAGTATTTAGATACTCAAAAGGAACGAAAGAGATTGAACTTACAAGGAAGGTCCCCCAACCCGATTTCACCGATTTCAACCATTCTATGATATATTGTAGTACTCGAAAAAATAAAAGACGTATTTTTTTGTGCCGACATCCACTTTAAAGGGGTGAAAAATAACCCTAAATTTTATTCCAAAAAATCGTTTTTTTTTGTCATATCTCGGCTTCTAATTAATATTTTTTGATAAAACAAAGTTCAAAATATTTGTCATAAGAGGCCTAAGATACTAGATGTATTTATGACCCAAGGGATTGCAAGCCTCATGTTATATTTTTAAAAAACTAGATTTTTTATGCTTTTTTTTCTCTATAAAAACCAGAATATGAGCTCAAAAGAATAAAATAAAGCATTTTTGTTTACTTTTTCTAATATTTTAATTGACGTGTTTTAGCATTTTAAAGTTACCACCCGTTAACTACCCCGTAAAGTAATTGACCGCATGTAAATGATGAAAAATTATTTTTTTTCTTAAGATTCGTTACACGTGAAAACGGAATGTAAATTAGAACAGAAGCAACTACGTTATACGTTTTCTGCAATATTTTAATATAATTTTTAATGTAATAATTTTTATTTAGTACTTACATTTAAAGAGTTATTATAATATAATATTTGTTCAAATTATGTTAGTTACTTTTTATAATCATCAGCACAGCTGTTTATTTTCATTATTATTATTAATATCACTATTATTACTATTACTATTATTAATATTATTATTATTAATATCTGTTATTATTTCTTATAGATAAAAGCATAAATATTTATTCAATCTAATTTTGTATTTTTGTTGTAATAGACATTACAATCTAATTATTTTAAACATAAATATTTTTATTTCATTTAAAATACAACAGCTTAATAAATTGAAAATATTAATATTATGTTTACTTATCAAAGCCAGAAGTTATTTATGTATATTATCTTGTTTATAAATTGATAAAGGAAGATAGCTCATTGAAAATACGTTAATCTCGCTAATGGCATATGAAAAAAAAATTTACTTAATTTATCTTTATCGAATAAAGTTCCAGAGAAATAAAATAATCATTTACTTTAAATACTGACTACTAAAAACATTTAATCTTTTATAATTAGGTTTCTAAAATAAATCTATATCGAATAGGTTCTACAGTTATTTCTACAAGTAATCTTCTAATTTTTGGGTACTTACGTGAGTATTTTATAATTCATATTTCTAAACCCATTAATTATTTATCCTAATAAAGTGTTGTTATTTAATGCTTTTATTTTATTGTTAGATTCAAAGATGAAAATCAATCCTTTAAGTGTAGTGAATTTATTATTAGCGTATTTCCATACTTTGCAAATACCAAATAGCAAGGCTAATTTTAACCTTTAGGGGACGGGAAAACCACTATAGTGGCTCGACTATGGATATACACTTTACATATGAGTCTTTCCCAATATTAGAGACACATATTATGTGTTTTTTATAGAAAATACTGAGAAATTGAAAATTCCAAATTCCCCATCCTGCGCCAACAAATCAGTGTACGCATGATACTGAAGACGTTGATTTTGATTACAAACAAAAAACTGTATAATATTGGAGTAGCGGGAGAAAAGGAAACTTAAAAATTGAAACAGTGCAAAAAAGATTCAGGAAAGTCTAATCAAAGAGCCAGCTTAAACGTTGGGCTCACACTATTAATAAAGGTGGTACGTATGGAGAAAAAATAACAAGAATCTGTCAATATACACTAGATAATTTTAAAACTGCGGTCAAAAGTGGTTTAAGAATTAACAATCGCGATCTACGTAGATGGGCGTTACAAACTCAAAAAGAAATTGGATCTAAAGATAACAGATTTGAACTTTCAAAAAATTGGTTAACGAAATTTGAAAAGGCTCACAGAATAGTGCCTAGAAAAACAACTAAATTTATTATTCAGTAAGCATTAGAAAATAATTTAAGCTTCAAACGAAATCTGAAATGTTTGTTGCTGACGTGAAATCTTGCATATCATCAATTGGGACCGAAAATATGTATAATTCAGATCAGAGTGGCTTTCAATTGGAAATGCATTCTAGAAGAACATTAGCAGTCAAAGGAGAAAAACAAGTGCAATGCTTAGTACAGTAAATTTCATCAACAATTCATTGCTACACGATACAACCACTTATATCAGCTACTGGACAACAACTCTCACCATTTTTTCTTGTTTTAAAAGAATCATCTGGTCATTTCAGTCTTGTTGTAGAACGAACCTTATTTATACCAGAAAACGTGCACGTAGAAACATCAAAGTCGGGAAAATTAATTACAGGTGAGTCATTTTTCGTTTATTATAATGCAATTACAAAGGAAAAAATTGATGGATATGTTTTTTAATCATAAACCTTTTCAAAATTTGGTTAGAAAAAATATTTCATCCAAATATAGGACCACAGTCTGTATTATTACTTGATTCCTGGAGTGGACACTATAATAAAGTCACAAAAGAAACAATGCCAGAAAATGAAATTGTTAACGTAAAAAAATACCAACAGGAAAGATTCAACCACGATATATATGGATTTCGCATTTGGAAAAACTTAATACGTCACTTTTCAGATCAAGTGACCTTGATGGATTATGACTTATATTTACATTTAAGAAATAGCATCGTAAAATTACAATCTATAGTTCATAACCAGCTTTCTTCATCAAGATATAAGAATATGTTTAAATGTTAGTGGTACAAAAGTGGTCACATAAATGAAAAACCAGATAATTTTGAAAATCCTGTTGAGTTCTCTTCTGGAGATTCTTGCAATACACAGTGCGATATAGAAAAATGTAATAATATTGCTATCATACGATGTGATTGGCGTAAAAAGTCCTTATGTTTTCAGCACTTTTTTGGAGAAAATCATTATTGTAAACAATATGAAGAATAAGATACTGTAATTTTACCAAGAAAGCAGAGTAAAGATAAATAAATCTTTTAATAAAAATATATTTGAATCAGTTCCATTAAAAAATATTAATAAAGTTATTATCAAACATCATAAACATCAAGTTATATTAAATAACTTACTTTTAGGGGTAACTTTAATGACACTTTTTACTATTACATTCATTACTAATTTTTTTACTACTACTATGTTAAAAAAAATGTATAACATGGTTGCTTTTGATATAATTAACATTCTGCTTACACGTGCAATGAATAAGAAATAAATTTTTCGTCATTTTAACCTCAAAACAACGACTTTGATATCAGTTTTGAGGTTCTTATGATAAAAAATATTGTTCCGACCTGGTGTGAGAGGTGTTTTTTTATTGCCCAAAGTTATTTTTCCTTGGGTGAATAAGTACTATATAGTCATTTACATTCAGTCAATTATTTTAAGAGGTAGTTGACGATGTTTGGGGTGGTAACTCAAGAAATGCTAAAACACGTCAATTGAAATATTTGATAAAGTAGATAAAAATGCTTTAATTAATTTTTTTGAGCTCATATCCTTGTTTTTATAGAGAAAAAAGCATAAAAAATCTTTTTTTTTTGAATATAACATAAGGGCTGCAACCTCTTGGGTCGTAAATACATCTAGTATCTTAAGCTTCTTATAAAAAATATTTTGCACTTTGTTTTACCAAAAAATATTAATTAGAAGCCGAGATATGACAAAAAATGAATTTTTTGGGTAAAATTCATGGGTATTTTTCACCCCTTCAAAGTGGATGTCGACATAAAAATAATACGTGTCTCTTATTTTTTCGAGTACTGCAACATATCGCAGAATGGTTGAAATCGGTGTGAGCGGGCTGGGGGACCTTCCTTGTTAGATATAAACTGTTTATGAATGGTGGAAAAACATGTAGTCGAACAAAGTTGAGACATATGAGAGAAATAAAGGAACACTAAGTAAAAGATTGAGTAGAAAGAAATCTGATAAATGTCAGCCGTGTTTCTTCTAAACATCAGATAGCTGACATATTCACAAAACCACTGTGATTTTATGATTCTTTTATATTTATTTTTATTTATGTATTCGAATAAATATTATTTATGTATAATAAATAACATTGAGCGTAGGAGAGAGTGTTATAAATATAGACACGCCTAATCGTGTGTGTAGTATGTGGCGCCGCCGTAAGACGAGGTATGTTTGATAAGCACGAGACGCGTTAGTTCATTTCTTGGGTGACTGTTGGGCAGTCAAGTTATATTACACAAGTTATTAGTGTGTGTATTTTATAATAAATTATTTATCACGAATTAATTGCTTCTATTACACACACACACTTACACACACGCACACGCACACGCCCATGCACATGCATATATATATATATATATATATATATATATATATATATATATATATATATATATTAGTGCCTTCCAAAAGTTCCGGGCTACTTGAATAACTTTAGAACGGATTGAGATATCGAATTGAAATATTCAGGGGTTCAATAGGGTTACAAAATCTATTATTTAACAGGAAAAGTACCCCCCCCCCCCCAAGGGTCGGGGGCAAAGGGGAGGTCAAAAATCTTAAATGGGATGGGGGTCGAATGGGGGCTCTTTCGAAAGAGCTGTTCGAGACAAATAAAACGCGGGGTCGCAGTCTCTACAATTTTTTTTGCCGAGTTATGATCTTTTAAACATGTTGTTTCTGTGAAAGCAAGGTCCATGACAACAACTTTGGTAAAGTCGGACATTAACATGGGCACTAGAGTTCTTGTGTATATGTGTGCGTGCGTGAGTGTGAGTGTGTGTATGTGTGTGTGTGTGTGTATATGTGTGTGTGTGTGTGTATATGTGTGTGTGTGTGTTTTGTGTGTGTGTCTGGGCGCGCGCGTGTGTATTTGTGTAGACGTATTTAGATTTATGAAACGTTCTGATTAGATAAGCAATACTACTTTTAGCGTTACCGAGAAACAACGATGTGGACGTAGCAGTTTTTGTTTCCTTGGGAGTGCTTTATAAATGTGAGTCCCCTTGTCTCTCACATATTGGGGTGCTTTATTAATGTAAATCCCCTTGCCTCTCACATGTGCTAGTGTGCATTTCTGGTTGTATGTATATGTGCATGTCTGTGTGTGTGTATGTGTATGTTAAGAAATAATAACACTATTTCAATAAATGTTCAAATTGACGTTCTTCAACAACTTGACAGTGTCCTAAGCGAACGTGAAACGTTTCAATGATATTAGTTAAGAATTTGGGTGTGATGCAATTTCAAACGTTTATTATTTTTCCACGCAACCCTTCCAAATCTTCGGACCTAGTTTCATAAACTTTTGATTTCAAGTACTCCCAGTAAAAGAAGTCTGAAGGAGTCAAATCTGGTGATCTCGCTGACCATTCTATTGTGCTTCTTCCACCAATCTATCGATCAGTGTAAACATTCTTCGAGCTTGCAGTGAAGAATGAGCTGGTGCCCCATCTTGCTAAAACCAGACATTGTCAAAAGCTTCTCCGACAATATCTCGTATAGCCGGTAAAATTAGATTTCTCAACAAATTGCAGCAATTTTCAGAATTTATGTTTCCTTCAATAAAAAATGGCCCGATAATCTGATTGAGTATTATCTCAGCTCAAAAATTAAATTTCATAGGCTACTACGTATGAGTATCTCTCACCCAATGTGGATTTACATCGGACTAATATCTCATACTCTGTCGATTCACAGAACCATTCAACTCAAATATTGCTTTATCAGAAAAGCAGATCCGGTTGAAAAATTGATGATCTTAAGCAAATCGTGTAATCATTGTGTCGCAAAACTCCACTCTTTTGTTATAATCGTCTTCAGATAACTCCTGGACTAGATATATTTTTTAAGGATGATAATGATGTTTTTTTAAAATTCGATGGATTGATGTTGAGCTTATATCATTTTCTTGAGCTGCTTTTGAGATTGATGCGTGGATGTTATCCCGTGCACTTAGTGAAACATTCAAAACTTTCTCGTCATTAGTCGCAGTTTTCGGTCTCTTAGACCTAGGAGCATCTTTGATTCCGCCAGTTGTTTGAAAACAAGCAGCAGTTCTTTTAACAGTATACTTTCAAATTAGCACACGATCAGGATATCTAGCATTAAATAAATTTACTACTTCTCGGTAGGACCTCATTCTATCGCTATATCCTCTCATCATCAGTGAAGTTCTGCAGGCTCAATAGCTTGCAGAACTTCAACAACAACAATAGCAGCAGCAACAAAAGCTGCAACAGCAGCAACAAAATAAAAATATTAATCGTCCAGCAGTAAATCGAGATGCGGTTGAGTTGCCGCCTTTTTGGGCTGATAGGCCAAGCTTATGGTTTTCACAAGCCGATTCTCAATTCATTATTTCTGAGATCACTAATAAGGTAACAAAATTCCATTACGTAGTTTCACATTGGGATATTCGTATTGCTCTAGAAGTCGAAGACATAATTACTAACCTTCCTAAATTAGATTCTTACACTACCCTCCAGCCACATTTGCCCACCCTACATGAAAATCCATAAAACTTTAAAGTTTTGTGGCTCAGTGAAAAATAGTCGTAATTAAAAAATTCCGACGGGGTTTTAAAAAGGGTTTAAAAACCTTTAATTCAAGCCGAGTTGAGCGTAAAAAATTGAAAAATGCATGCCTTATGCGTAAAAAACTAACTAAAAAATATTAAATTTTTTTTGCCCCTATTCAAATGTCTGCCATTTTTGCGGAAATTATCGAATCATAGAAAAACAAAATGGAGGTAAAAGCCAAAGAAGTCACCTTCAAAATAAGCTATAAAAAGCTCATTTATGATCGATTTTACGGTAGTTATGGTCATTTTTTATGAAAAAAACGATTTTTTTTAATAGCTATTATCTCAAAAAATACGCATGATATAAAAAAATTTGTAATGAAAAAATTGTTTATTTTTGAGTCTAAAATATAAATATTTAGATTTAACTGAAATCCGGTAGAAAATTTTTTTTTTTAAATTCATTAAAATATAAATATTGAATAAATGGATTTTTTTTCAATGGGATCGAAAATGAATAAAATCTTTTTCTACTGATTCTCAGTTTAACCTGAATATTTTTTTTTTGACTCGAAAATAAACAATTTTTTCATTACAAATTTTTTTATATCATGCGTATTTTTTGAGATAATAGCTATTAAAAAAAATCATTTTTTTCATAAAAAATGACCATAACTACCGTAAAATCGATCATAAATGAGCTTTGTATAGCTCATTTTAAAGGTGACTCCTTTAGCTTTTACCTCCATTTTGTTTTTCTATGATTCGATAATTTCCGCAAAAATGGCAGGCACTTGAATAGGGGCAAAAAAATTGAATATTTTTTAGTTAGTTTTTTACGCATAAGGCATGTATTTTTTAATTTTTTTTTTGCTCAACTCAGCTTTAACTAAGGGTTTTTAAACCCTTTTTAAAACCCCGTCGGAATTTTTTAATTACGACTATTTTTCACTGAGCCACAAAACTTTAAAGTTTTATCGATTTTCATGTAGGGTGGGCAAATGTGACTGGAGGGTAGTGTATATTCAATTACGCACTAAATTAATCAAATATTTATCTGCTTCTGAGGAACAGCGCGTGCGTTAATTGATCAGCGAGGAAAGGCTGGATGATCGGAAGCCTTCACAGTTTCTTCGACACCTACGTTCTTTAGTTGGTACAACAGCGGTTCAGGATAACCTCTTGCGACAGCTCTGGCTTCGACGTCTTCCATCGCATGTTCAAGCAATTCTTGCAACTCTCTGTAAAAAGACAATCTAGAAATCGTCGTTTGGCCATTAGCGTTATGATCGTGAGAAGAAGTTAAGGGAATTCTGATCGATTGTGCTGGTATCATAGCAAATTCCAAAAGAATGCAAAAAAAATGCATCCAACCTTGCAGCTTTCAGGAAAAATAAAAAGGCAGTTCGTTTCGGCGGCGTCTAACTGTCCGTCTCCTGGAAACCGCCTTTTTGTAACGGATCAGTTAACAAAACATCAATTTATTGTGAATACTGGGTTGTATTTATCATTTTTTCCTCGTTGTTCTTTAAAAGAACGACGTGCTGTAACGAACTTCATGCTTAGCGCTGCTAATGATACTAATATTAAAACATATGGTTCTTACACGTTGAATCTTAATTTGAGGCTTCGCCGTAATTTCATTTGGAGATCCATCGTTGCAGATGTGAGTGTACCTTTGTTAGGGTTGGATTTTTTGGCTCACTATCATTTGTTACCTGACTGTCGTTCAAAACGTTTGCTTGATGCAAGCACCGGACTCTTTACTATTGGCCACCTTCGGAACATCACAAAATGCAGCGTTAAAACTATCGTCAACAAATCTCCTTGGTCTGAACTTCTCATGCAGTTTCCTGATATTACACGTCTACCTGGTTTATCTCGTGACATTGGACATGAAACTGTTCATCACATTCGGACAACATCTGGACCTTCAATTTCTTATCGTTCTCGACTTTTGGCTCTTGAAAAACTTAATATTGCTAAAAAGAAATGTTCAGATATGTTGCATGCTGGTACTGCTCACCCATCTGAGAGTGCTTGGTCATCACTGCTACATTAAGCACCAAAAAGTAAAAATGAATGGCGCCCCGATGATAATGAATCGCGTTCTTAAAGCCTTTAAAAAGAGGTTCAGTTCGTAATATGTTCGCGACGTTGCACTTTTTTTTTAAAAACGTTCGATTGAAAAGCAAGCGAATATGTTTCCGTCGAGTGTACATGTAAATAAATTTAAAAGTTCAGTCTGTTCTGTTACCTCTAGCTGTCAAGTTATAAATAATAAAATACTTAAATATTAATATTGTACTAATTACTTTCCAAAAACGCTGGTGCCTATGTTAATGTCCGACTTTACCACAGTTGTTGTCATAGACCTTGCTTTTACAGAAACTACATGTTTGAAAGATATCATAACTCGGTGAAAAAATATCGTAGAGACCTCTGCGACCTCGCGTTTTATTCGTCTTGAAAAGCTCTTTCGAAAAAGCCCCCACTTGACCCCCCATCTTATTTAAGATTTTTTACCTACCCCTACCTTTGCCCCTTTGGGGAGTGTGGTGGATACTTTTTCTGTTAAATAATAGATTTATTAAAGTTATTCAAGTGGCCTGGAACTTTTGGAAGGCACTGTATGTACGTATATTTGTACGGCGTTGCCAACTTTTTCATTTTATTACAATAGAGTTTAGGTGATGAATGGAAAGAAGAACTTCAAGCACACTCTTCTTAGTAGAACTTGAATAAGGTGTGAAAAACAAAATATCAATTATTTGTAAAAACATATTCTTTGATAATATTAGTTTTTTCTTTAATTCTGTATATAGAGCTTACATAAAAAAATTACGATATGAGCGAGTTTTGCTCCAGTATTCCATAAGAGCAATGCTATTTTAGACTATTTTTAAAATCGATTTTTAATAAAAAACTCGCGATAAAAAATAAAGGAAAAGTTCTAGCACGTTTTTTACATGCTAAATTATTATTTAGAATTTTCGTGTATTGTATACGCTTTTATATGATCATGCAACATCCTCAACGGAGCACCTGATCTTTTTTTTTACATCTGTTACTCGAAGATTTATGATTGCATGTCTTCAATAAAAAGATTATTGTATATTAAAGTAAAATTTGCAATGCTTTAAACTATTAACAATTCACATACAATAATTAACATATGAATTGTGAGGATAAGCTTCATCAACTGATAGTAATTTGTTTGACGAAAGTAAGAAGATTTAAGGAAATATTAAAAACTGTAGTGTTGAATTCTATTATATTTTATCTTTTAACTCTTTATATTTTTCTAACATTATTTTTTCAAATAAAAAACGCTTACTTTTTGTATAAATAATTATTAATGCAATTAATAATGAAATTACATTAGTCATAGTTAAATTATAATTTTATAATCATATACTATCATAAAGTCACAAACATCATCATTTAAATATCTAACAACAAGTAAATGAACTATTAAATAATTTTGGAAAATAAATAAAGTAAATATCAAAGTTAGAAAAAAAAGCTGTATTAAGATTAGTAATAGTAACAGAATACTTGAGCATTTTCTTAAATTTTAACGTAAGCTGCATAATTGGCAATACCACATCTATTCTTGCCCTTCCTTAAGCGCATGTAACCATTCTCTCCCCAATTGGCACCCCACCAGTTCTTTAGGATCCATTCGTTGGTAGTATAGCCGATGATTAACATAGCATGATTCACTATATTTGAACTGCAACTTGGATCGTCATAGATACCTGAGCTGTTATTGGTGAAGTTTAAAAAAATATAAATATATTAATACATAAAAGTATAAAATATTAAATGCTTATGATTTATGGCAGATATAAAAATAAATCAGATTATAACCAAAGACGCTTATAGAAACGTGCTTTTAAATAGAAAACATGTTCCAAAAATGAGTAGTTATGTTACCCAGTCACTTAAAGGCGCCACCGAATTCCAATGTTTTTTTGTATATATATATATTGATATATATATATATACACACACATAGCATATTGATATATATGCTATGTGTGTGTGTATATATATATCTCCCTATATTATATAGTAAAAAAAAAAAAACCTCCTCAGCTGCCCCTCATTTTTCCTCCCCCTCTTTTTTATGCTTGAAACATCACAATCCACCCCTCAAAATAACGTAAAAATCTGTCTAGAAATGATCTTTTTTGAGAAAAAAAAGACACCCCTTTACTACCCAAGTCACCCCTCTGCTACCCAAGTCACCCCTTTTGCTACCCCTCGTACGTCACTCACCCCCCCCCCCTCAGATAATTTAGCTAAATTTACCTTATTTAATCGATTTATATTTGTTACTCGTTCTTTACACCACTACTATCACCCTTCCAATTACTACCCCTCCTCCTACCCCTTCTTCTACCCCTCATTTTTCCCCCTCCAAAAAAATTAAAAATTCCCCCTCAAAATAACGTAAAAATGTCTCTAGAAATGTCTTTTAAAAAAAAAAAAAAAAAAGATTCCCCCTCAACCCCAGTCACCCCTCTCCTGCCCAAGTCCACCCCTCAGTCCACAAATCACCCCCTCACTAAACAAGTCACCCCTCTTGCTACCCCTCATATCCCTAATCACTAGTGTTTGGGAACTTTTCTGATCATTTTCAATTATCGTTAATTTTTACTGGATCATATGATGCAGGTCATTATGATATTTTAAATTATAAAAATAATAATAATAATTATAATCTTAAAAGAAAATTAAAAAATGAAGAATTTAATGAAACAAATATAATCAAAAAAATAAAGACAGAAACAAAAAAAAATAAAAATGAAAATAAGCTTTATAATAAAATAAATAAAAATGAAAAATTGACAAAAAAAAATCAATTAAAAAATTAAATTTAAAAAATAATATAAAAAATAAAAATAATATAAATAAAAATTTAAAAAATTATTTAGGTATAATGAGTTATGAATGTAAATATTGTAGTGCTTTATTTTAGAAAGAAGAGATAAAAAAGTTCAATTGTTGTCAACAAGGAAAAGTTATTTTATCGCTATTAACTAAATATAATGAAAAATTGAAATATTTATTATTACATGATAGTGTTTTTACAAATTTAATTAGATATTATAATAATTTATTTAGTTTTGCAACTTTTAATGCAAATGTCATTCAAAACCAAGGAAAAGCTATATATAATTTAAAAATTCAAGGACAAATTTGTCATACAGCACCTAATACGTTAATTTCTACTAACGACATTAAACCTACATGTGGACAGTTATACATTTACGATAATACAGTAGCAATTGAAAAACGATTAAAAACTAATGAAAAATTAACAAAGGAACATATGTTAATTTTAACAGAAATAATGAATGATAATCCCATGGCTAAAAATTACAAAAGCTTACATCAATTATTAAACATACAAAATATTCCAAATTATAAATTGTATTTTATGCGAAAAAATGATAAACAACAACATCGTTATAATAAGCCACTAACTTCTGAATGTGGTGCTATCATAGTATCTAATTCAGGAATTCCAGATAATTATGATCTTTGTGTATATCCGAAATTATCTTCTGAAGATGAAATTACTCATACTTATTTAAATAAATTATCTCATCACGTGGATCCAATGGTTTTTCCTTTAATGTTTCCAGCAGGAGATTTAGGTTGGAGTATAGGATATAAAAAAAATGAAAATATTGAAAATAATGATTGTCTTACAATACTACAATATTATTTATATAGAATCCATTGGAGACAAAATTTAAAAAATTTCAACCCTATTTTATATTGTGGAAGATTAACACAACAATACATTATACATGCATATGTGATGGTTGAAAGTAATAGAATGAATTTTTTTAGAAATAATCAAAAACAATTGCGTATAGAATGTTATCAAGGTTTATTAGATCATGTAATGAACAGTGCTTCAAATGTTTCAACAAATTTTGAAAACAAAGAAAGAATTGGAAATCTTTTTATTTTACCCTCATCATATATTGGTAGTCCAAGATATATGCAGCAATATTATCAAGATGCCATGGCAATAATGAGAACAGTAGGAAAGCCAGACTTATTTATAACAATGACGTGTAATCCTAAGTGGAAAGAATTAAAAGAAATTTTAAAAAATTTTCCAGAAGCAACAACTCCCAATGACATACCAAATATCACAGTAAGATTATTTTGTATAAAATTTAAAATGTTATTGAATTATATTATAAAAAACGAAATTTTTGGTCCTGTCATAGCTTATGTATTTTCGATTGAATTTCAAAAAAGAGGGTTACCTCACGCGCATATTATTATAACATTACATCATAATCATAAAATATTAACTCCAGAAAATATTGATAAATATATTTTAGCAGAAATACCTTCATCAGAAAATAAATATTTACAAAAATTAATAATTAAACACATGTTACATGGACCACATACAGATAAATCACCTTGTTACGAAAAAAATAAAAGTAAATGTAAAAAAAAAATTTCCAAAATCATTTAATGAAAGTACAATAATTGAAGAAAACAAATATCCACAATACAAAAGAAGAAATAATATTTTAGATAATCATACATATAATTTAAAACATAATAAAAAATTATACAAGTTGATAATTCTATGGTAGTTCCTTACAACAGTTTTTTGTTAGCAAAATATAATGCTCATATCAATACTGAACTTTGTATGTCAATATAAAGTATAAAATATATTTATGATTATATTTATAAAGGTGTAGATAAAGCTTACTGTAAAATAAAACAAGATAAAAATGAAGAAAATAATAATGATGATATTTATGATGAAATAACTCAATACATAGATGGAAGATATTTAAGTCCAATGGAGGCTGCATGGAGATTACAAGCATTTCCTCTATGCGGTAGAAGTCATACAGTAATAAGATTAAATATCCATATAGAAAATCAACAAAAAATAATTTTTGATGAAAATAATATACATTCAGCATTAAACAAATGCGAAACAACATTGACTGCATGGTTTAAATTGAATAAAAAAGATGATTTTGCTAAAAAAATCAAATATGTTAAATATTCCACAATATTACATTTTTAATTCTAAGACTAAATCTTGGATTAAAAGATCACAACTTAGAAAAAATATAGCAATTGGTAGATTAAATGTAGATTAAATCACCAAAAGATAGTGAACGTTTTTTTTTGAAATTAATATTAAACAGGGTAAAAGGTCCAACATCTTTTAAAGATTTACGAACTAATGAAAATGTAACTTATAATACTTATAAAGAAACTGCTCTTGCAATGAATTTAATAGAACACGAAAAACAAATTTATTATATTTTTGAAGAAGCATGCCAAGTTATGTTACCAGTACAATTACGTAAATTTTTTGCATGTTTTTTATTATGTGAAAATATTCAAGGTAACATTATTTGGGAAAAATATAAAAAATTTTTTATTGAAGATTTTAAAGAAAATAAAGAAAATAAAGCTTTATCCCATATTAATCAAATATTAAATTCAGAACAAATGTCATGTGAAAATTTTGGTTTACCTGAACCAAATGAAAACTATAACGAGGAAAACAAAGAAATTAATGACGAAATCATAATTTTTAGCAAAAAAAAATTTGATAAAATGTATAAACAATTGAATGACGATCAAAAACATATTTTTGAACAAATAATAAATAATAATCATAAAATTTTTTTCATAGATGGACCAGGAGGTTCTGGAAAAACATTTTTATATAAAACATTAATATATTATTTTATAACAATAAAAAAAAAATTCTTATCAATGGCTTGGACAGGTATTGCTTCAATTTTACTACCAAAAGGTTTAACCAGTCACCGAACTTTTAGATTACCATTAGACTTAAACAATATTGAAAGTGCATTTTTAAAATTTGATTCAGATAAGAAAAAATTAAGAGAAGCAAATGTAATTATATGGGACGAAGCATCAATGATTCCTAAAAAAGCTTTAGAAATAGTTGACAAAACATTAAAAGATGTCTGTAATAATAATGAAATTTTTGGAGGAAAAATTATTATTTTAGGTGGAGATTTTCGTCAAATTTTACCTGTATTAAAAAATGGAAATAAAAATACAATTATAGAACAAACTATAAAATATTCAATCCTATGGCCCATGTTTCATATTTTTAAATTAAAAAAAAATATAAGATCTAATGATGAAAATTTTTCATCATTTTTATTAGATATCGGAGAAGGAAAAGTTGATACATTTATTATACCAGAAAAATGGAAAACTAATAATGTTTGCAATAAAATTTATCAAAACATTAACAATAATTATAGTTTTTCGAAAACTGTTATTTTAAGTACACATAATGAAGATGTGAATATTTTAAATAATAAAATACTGAATTAAATTAATAATGAAACAATGACATATTATAGTATTGATTATGCAACATATAAGGGTGTTGATCAAACAGATGATAATATTCATTTAAATTATCCAATAGAAATGTTAAATAATATAAGAGAAGGATTACCTCCACATGAACTTAATTTAAAAATAAATGCCATAATAATGCTAATTAGAAATTTAAGTATAAAAGATGGATTATGCAATGGAACACGATTAAAGATAACGAGATTATTTAAATACAATATAGAAGCTGGAGTAATTACAGGCGAAAATAAAGGAAATAAAGTTTTTATACCGCGTATAACATTAAGCACAAATGAATCATCGTCTTTACCATTTATTTTATATAGAAAACAATTCCCTATTGTATTAGCTTTTGTTATAACTATAAATAAATCACAAGGTCAAAGTTTTGAAAACGTAGGAATATTCATAAAAAAACCTTTATTTTCACATGGACAATTATATGTTGCTCTTTCTAGAAGTAAAAATGCTTCTAAAATACATATTCAAAATGAATTAGAAAATAAAAATGAATTAACCAATATAGTATGGAAAGAAGTACTAGAAAAATAATAAAAAAAAAAACTTTAATTTTTTTAATATTAAAAATATATTTATATTTCTTACATACTAATAAAACCTTTGTTTTTTTCAGATATTACATAATGAAACAAAAAATAAAAACATACTTTAAATTTTCTATATAAAAAAATTAATTTAAAATAATAAAAAAGAAAATAAAAACAAACTTCAAATATTTTATAAAAAAAAATAATAACAAAGTTATTTAAAATATAATTTAGTAATACTAATAATAATCGAATTATAAAATGGAACGGGATCCAGTTTCAAATGAATACATTGTTGTAGAAAACTTACAACATCAAGAAGAATTAGATGATTTAAATAACCAAATAAACGAATTTGAACGGTTTCAAGAGCAGTACGAAGAATATATGGAAAATTTGAATGAAAATACAGATTTATCTATATTAAATAATGCAATTAATAACTATATCGGCATTGAAAATGAAAAACTTCATTTTGAAAATTGGAACAATGTAACATATTATTATAAATATATGACAAATAAAATCATTCAATATAAGTTAGAAATACATGATCCAATAATGGAATATTATATCACAACTCATAATACAATATATTATAAATATTTATTACGTATTGCTAATATAATTTTTTTTATATTATAAAATATAATATAAAATATATTTAAGTAAT
Organism: Anastatus disparis; assembly: GCA_017163975.1. Classification (NCBI taxonomy): domain Eukaryota; kingdom Metazoa; phylum Arthropoda; class Insecta; order Hymenoptera; family Eupelmidae; genus Anastatus; species Anastatus disparis. Next base: position 272,097 of record JAFFSR010000291.1, on the reverse strand, counting down.
AAATTAATAAAAATAATAAATATATCTTTTATAAAAACCAAAAATTAATTAAATATATTAAAACAGTAATTTAAAATATATTTCATACATCAAAAAGACTTAATTGCATTAAAATATATTTAAAAAAAAATAAATAAAATTTAATAAAATACTCACTTTATAATTTTATTTATAATATACATGAATTAGTAATTAATTGTATTAATATTATTGTAATTATGATACAGGCATTAAACGTTAAATAAATCAAATAAAATCCTATTATAACTTAAACATTTATAATTGAATTTAAATATAATAAAATGTTTAAAGGATAAATAAAAAATTATTCTATAAAACGAAAAAAAATTAATAAAATTCATATCATTATGTATTATATTATATTGATTTTTTTAATTAATAAATAATATTAAAAATTATTTATTAATAAATAAATAATCGATAATTTAAAAAAAAAAACAAACATGAAAATACATTCTATTAATTTTGTAAAAATTATTTCAATATATCTTTTTTAATACTAGCAAAAAAGTCAAGGATTTTGAAAAAAAATAGAGATATATATTTTATACATCCAAAAGACTTAAAAATAAAATTAAGATATATTAAAAATAAAATTAAAATAATTAATAAATAAGGAAAAATTATATTATTTAATTTTATCGTTTTATTTATGAAATATATTAATTAATAATATTATTATTATCATAATGATATTGAAATTTATTGTAAAATATATACTTTGAATAAAACTAATATTTAAAAAAAAGAAAATATATTAATTTCAAGTATAAAAATTAAAGATGCTAGATGTTATAAAAAAAAATAATAATAATTAATATTCAAATATAAGAAATAATTATAAAATTCTTAATAATAATAATATTCAAAAACATAGAATTCAATAAAGTATTAAATTTTAAATTTAGAATAATTATAATAAAAAAAATTTCGGTTCTATATTATTGTAAGACATGTTACAATAATATTTAATTGGAAAATATCAAGTTATAATAATTATTCTAATAAACATACTTAAAGAAAGATTTAAAAGAGATAAATATTAATTGAACAATTGTTATATAACAACAATTGTACAAATAATAAAATGATTTTAAAACTTTGTTTAAATATGTAATACTGAAGGTGGAGTCTATGGTATAAGGAGGAAGGAATATAGACTCTCATGGTTGTGTAGGGCTACAGGCAAAGGTAACCATGGTTTTATTTTGAATAATTTTATAAAAAAAAATGAATAATTCTAATTAATTTTAACATGTCTTAAAATAACTTAAAATTATTATAATTGATTTTATATAATTATTAAAAATAAAACAAAAAAAAAACCAACGCGCCGTAATACCATACATTTTTTATTTAATTTATATTATAAACTATTAATTGTAAGGTATTATTGAAAGTACCTCTTCGGGTGGTGTGGAAATCTGTCTGAGCAAATATATAATTAATATAAATTTTATAAATAATTTTTGTCAGTACAAATTTCATTACTGGCTGACATATTGTAAATATAAACGGGGGTTGACGAGCAGCGCGAGCAGGGGGGAACCCCCCCTAGTATATATATATATATATATACACACACATAGCATACATTTATATGTAATTGTGTATCGATATACAAAAAGTGTCAAAGTGTTTTTGATCATAAAACTAACTTAAAAGCATTCTTCTATAATCATCTATATTTATTGTTATAGTATAAAAGCAATTTAAATACATAGTTTTTTTCTCTTTGAATCTAAAATACACACATTTTATATTTTAGCCCTTTCCGAACAGAATTATTATTTCATTATGAAAAGTTCTGATAACCATTAAGCGATGATAAGTGTTCGTTTATTAAGCAATTTTTGCGATAAAAAAATTTTTTTTCTTTTTTTTTCTTTTCAAGTTTTCTCAGTTTCTATCGAAGATATAATAACTTAGGCCCTCAGTTTGAGATCGGAAATAGTCCACTTCAATCTAATACACATATTTTTTTTACAAAATTTGAAGCCACTTTTGCACAATTTCAAAAAAAACAAAAAATTTCAATGTACATTGTAATGTACATTGGTTCTGAAAGGGTTAGACTGAAAGAAGTCGATTACTTGAAATATTTTTTCTTGTAGTATATTTTAAAGGGAAATTTATATCAGTTTATTTTGATAGCTTAGAAGGAATTAGAATTTAAATCACTAATAATGAAAAAAATTTCGTTTAATAAGATTAATAACTTGTAACGTATAAATCTTAAGGAGAATCCTCATACCAACATAGAGTTCTACCTTATCTAGAGAAAGAATTTATTGCAACGTTAAAAGACAATATAAGGGTAAAAATAAAGACGAAAACTGCTTAATACGATTAACTTATCAATGTAGTTATGAACAATCGTACTATGCAGTTTTTGTCTTCATTTTCACTTTTATTCTGTCTTTTAACGTTGCAATAAATTCTTTAAAATGTTAAGAATGTGCTTCTTCTATGAATTTTAGTCAGAAATAGTTAAATTTTTATTAAAATGCATAATTCAAATGCAGATAAGGTAGATCTCTGTGCTGGTATGAGGACACCCCTTAATATGTTTGTGAAATTCATCTTGTGTTTTTCTAACTTAATAAAAATAAATAATCACATTAAGAGTCACATTTAGAGTCTAGGAACAAGCAGAATACATTAGCTCCTAATAGACAATTTTCTAATTTTTAGCTGCAGAAGAATTTCTTTTTGATTTAAGTTATCAGAACTAAAATTGAATCTAAAAAAAAGATTCAAATAAAATAATAATTTTTCTTATAGTATTGATTTGTTACGTCATAAACGTATCGTTTTTATTAACATTGGGAAATCAAATTCTTCAGTTATTGAACAGTCGCATTATTTCATTATTAAGCGAAATTAAGTAGATCATAAGAAAAGAATCGAAACGTATGTTTCGAAATCAAAATGAATTTTATAAATCCTAAAACCATTACGAAACATATTATCAAAATTTAAGAAAATTTATAAATAAAAATTAATGTAAAAAATAATAAATCTTATAAACAAAGATAAGTATAAAAACCAAATTGAAACCATCGAAAAACGGACATTACCCCGGGTTTCTTATTGGTAATACGTTTACACTGCCCGTCAAGTTCTATATTTCAAAAGCAATTGCTATTACTAAATATACATATATCGATTATTAAAATATATACGCGCATAAAAATCAATTGTATTAAAAGTGTTAAAAGATATCAATAAACCTCGAGGATCTATTTACACATCGTGCCTATTCATTTGTCTGCCCATACACAGCACCAATCTACTTAAGAAGTACTACAAGTTAAGAATATATGATTATTTATTAAAATCATTATTTCAAAGTATTAAATTTATCTTTTAATAATATTCATTTGTAAGAGCGATTTCGTTCAATTAAATGTTGGTGGAGTTTTTTCACCACTAGATTCATACATCTTTATCTTTATGACTGCATTTTATGAATAAATTCAATATTCCAAAAGAACATAATTTATATATTCTATGCAATTAATTAATATAATAAAATAACATATACACTTTTATTTAGTCCTGGTGCAAGCCAGGACTTAACATTTTGGTTCCGGTACAAACTTCTTAATTGAAAAATCGTATTGAATATGTTGAAGGATAATCAAAGAAAATTTATAATTCTTTACCTATTTATATATAAAGTGCATAAAAATATAAAGGGCTTGTAAGAAATACAGAGTTAAAAAATGTGTTAATTAACCGCCAAGTGCGTCAAATGAAATATTATATATTAAAGGCACAAATCAAATAAATATACATGAAATTAAACGCGAAGTTAATTATCAAATACAAATAGCGTCATTGAAAATAAAAATATTAAATGCGAAGTGTATTATCCAATACGAATAGCGTCATCGAAAATAAAAATATTAAACGCGAAGTGTATTATCAAATACAAATAGAGTCGTTAAAAATAAAATATTAAACGCGAAGTGTATTACAAAATACGAATAGTGTTATTAAAAATAAAATATTAAACGCGAAGTGTATTTTCAAATACGAATAGTGTTGTTAAAAATACAAATATTTTACAAATAAATTAATATATTATACGCAAAGTGCGTAATTGAAATAATTTCTATATACGCGAAATTGCGCGATTAAAAATCATATATCAAATAAATAATACAATTTATAAAAAAATTGTTAATAAAAATAAATGTAAAATAATTAAATCAATAAATAAATCTATATTTCAGCAAGAATAATTATAAATAAGAAATCAAGTAAAAATTACAAATTCTTTTATAAACTGATTTTAAATAATATCATTTATTTAGTGCATTGAGAAATTACAACAGATATAAATAATTTTTAAATAATAATTTAATTTTAAAAGTGAAATAAGTTTCAAGTTCACGATTAATAAAAGAAATAAAAAGGAAAGTTGACTAAACAGTGAAAATTCAATATTTAAAATATTGAGTTATATTAAATAATACTAAAAACATACAAATTTTTATGGAAAGAATATAAAGTAAAATTTAAAGATACCAAAATAAAGTAAACAGACTGCATAAACAGTTGTCATCAAAACATTGCAAGTGTATTGAAGTTCGAAAATACAAGCTCAGCACAATTTTTTTGTTTTACCGTACGCTCTCGTGTAGGTATAACAGCAGTGAGTTAATATCAAGTTTTAAAACATAGATTCTTGACTGTTATGTAAGAATAGTAGGTCAGTGTCAAAAAATTGTTAATAACGTATTAACATATGTTTACAAATGGCATTTAAAAAGAAAAAAAAAAAAAAAAAAAAGAGAAACACAATTAGCAGTATTTATAATTTTTAAAACTTACAATTTTATGTACAAAATTTAATATTTTAAATAAATAAAATTCTTCATTGTTAAGTAAATAATGAAGATTTCAAATGAGTAAAATAAATTTTAATCAGATAGCAAATCATATAAAAGAAGGAAAAACACAGTGGATAATATCATACTCTAAATTAGAATTATCTGAAATTTGTCGAAAATTTAAAATACCTACTAAAAAAGACGAAAATATTAATGCTATTCGTGAAAGAATTAGAAATCATATTAAACAAGCGGTTTTAGGAAAACAAATTTACAAAAATATTAATCCGTTTTGCAAAAGCACTAAAATTACACGTTCTCCGACTAAAAGTTTAGATCAAACAATCAAAGTAATAATTTAAATAAAACCTTAGACGAAACAGTTGATAGAAATGCTTCAAATACAACTTTAGAAGAAACATCTGAAAATAATATCTCAAATATAATTACGGACGTTCAATCAAATATTAATACAGATGATTCAAGTGAACAAAATACACTATTAAATAAATATACAGGCACAATTCCAAGAACATTTCCATAAATTACTAAGACGAAACAATGCCATAATAAAAATAAAGAAGACAGTTTTACACAAAAATACATTTTAGCGACAAACGTGATGATTTTATCAGACACTAATACATCACTTAACGATACTCAGGAATTTTCATCTAAACAGGCAGGACATCAAGAAATAAAAAGTATTAAAAACGAAAAAAAATATTACTTTAGCTGATAATACTAATACAACAGACAAAAACGTGACAATTTCATCAGAAAATAATTCAACTATTGACGAAACAATTAACGACTTACAGGAATTTTCTATTAAACAGGAGAGTTATTTCGAAATAGAAGGAATTGAAAACCTAGAAAATATAATTTTTGATAATAATAATAAAAATAATAATGCAGTAAACAATATAAATACTCCTAATAATACAAACATGGCAAATACTTCAGGATATTCTTTAAAAGAAGTGTCAAGATTAGTACCTGAGTTTACGGGTAAAAATATACCTTTAGAAAAGTACATAGATTCATTAGAAATTGCAAAAGATATGCTGACTGTGGATGAACAAAAGAAATTTATTAATTACATAAGATTTAAAGTATCAGAAACGATTCGTACTGCTATAAAAGGTAGTAACATTGAAAGTATTGCAGATTTTATTAAAACAATAAAGAAACTATATCCTGAAATTGATAATTTACATTCATTGTATGCACAATTGGAACAAATACAACAAGGAGAAAATGAATCAGTGGTTGAATATGTAGAAAGAATAACAAAGTTAACATTAAAAATTAAAGATAAGAAACAAAATGAAGCAGGTATAGTAGAAGATGCTTATCAACGTTTTACAAATGATTTAGCTAAAGATACATTAAAATATTTTAAACAAGGATTAAAAAATGAAATCAGATTTGAATTGGGAGAGGTAGCAGATTATTCAAGTGCAACCATTAAAGCAATAGAAATTGAAAAACAACAGGAGAAACAAAAGGATATTAGAATAAAGACAAATTCGTCGCGACAGAAAATCATGTAAAGTGAAATTTTTGAAGATAAACCTAAAAAAATTCAATGCTGTCAAATATGTAAAGACATAGACCATGAGGCATTGTGTTGCAATAATGCAGGCTGCTTATATTGCAAACAGCCAACTCATCCATCATTTAAATGCACAAATGCAAAGGATAAAATTATATTAATATGCAAGTTTTGTAATCAAGTAGGTCATTCAAGAAGCATGTGTAAATATTTAGAAGACAATGAATATTATTGCCAATATTGCCAGGAAAATAATCATCAAATAGGCCACTGTCCAATCATACAAAAATATGAATTATGCTTAAAATGCAATAAGAACGGACATAATACCAACCTTTGTATATATGCAACCTTTGTAAATATGCAATCTGTGTAACAGTGAACACAATATTATTAATTGTGGAAAATTAAAGATATTTTTAAATCAGGCTAAACCAGATAATCAAATACGATGTCAATTATGTGACAAATGGGGTCACTCGGGTAAAGAATGCAGAAATAATAACATCGGTCAAAATAATTTTAATGAACATAAAATATTCGTAGGAAATAACAGAAATAATAATTCATATGGACGAGGAATTCAAACGAAATTTTGTAAATATTACAAAAATAGAGGGCATAATATAGAGGAATGTAGGAAAATACAATACAAAAAACCTCAAAACACAAATCAAAATGTACAATGCCCATATTGTAAAAAATTAGGACATTCAATTGATTCAAGTTTTACAATAAAGAACATAGAAAGCAAGCTAAGTAAATTTTGCACATTTTGCAAAAGCATTAATCACAAAGAGGAAGAATGTCAAGCTGAATTAAACACATTAGCTCATATACAGAGAAACGCATAAACTCGACTTGGAAAGAGCGCACAAGACGAGTTTCGCAACAAAAGTCGCTCAAAAATTATGTTGATATTCAATTTTTTGCAAGAACACACGAAATCGATTATGACTTCGAAGTATGTGATGAGTTTAATGAAAATGAAACTAATAATGAGTACGTTAAAATTATTGAACAAAAAGAAACATTACATAATGCAATGGAATTCAAACCAGAAATAAAGAATGATTCAACAACAGTAAAACTACTTAATGAAAAAAATGTAACGAACAATGAATTGAAAAAAATTATACAATTTAAAATTGAAAACATTAATGATAACAATAATATACCAATTTATATATTTAAACTAGGTGATACATTATAATTTATCGAGATACGAAATCCGTATACAAATGATTTATGTAAATTATTAATAGATACAGGTGCCCAACTTAACATCATAAAAGAAAAATTAGTACCACAAAATTCTATTAATAATAATATTAAAATATATTTATCAGGAATTACTGATATTCCGGTTAAAACATGTGGGTTAATTATCTTTCTTATTAATAATTCGTATACAAATTTCCACGTAGCATCTGAAAAATTTTCAATACCTTATGATGATATTTTAGGTATAGATGTATTGAGAAAAAATAAGTTGAGATTAGACAAGGGATATTTAGAAATAAATGGTGAAAAATTCTTTATTCAAACAGATTATAAAAACGACAAAAATTCATCGATAAATTTATGTACAGAAAACATCGAAATTAATGGCACAGCAATTAATAACGCTTTTCATTATATCATGCTAATGCAAGACAATAAACACATATTTTCGATTACACAATTTCTACAGAATAAAAATGAAAATATTGAAAATTTTATGAAAGAAATCAACTGTGTTTTAGAAAAAGATGAATGTAAAAATAATAAGAATATAGAATATGAACAATTTCTATTAAAACTTGAAGAAAACACAAATTTTAACATTAATAATAAAGACAAACAATTCCTTACATATTTTATGGAAAAAGATATTTCAACAAATTTTATATTAGATGATCATGAAGAAGAATTTCATAAATTAGAAGAAAACTTAATGCATAAAAATATAAGTTATATATGTGAAGAAAAAATAGATCGTAGAGAGGAATCACTAAGTAATATAAGTTTAAATCATTTAAGTGAAGAGAAAAAACAAAATATAAAAAATTTAATTTTAGAAAATAATGACATATTTTGGTTAGAAGGAGGAAATATTGGAAAATGCAATTTAGAACAACATGAGATAAATTTAACAGATAGCAGACCAGTATATGTTAAACAATTTCCATTGCCACATAAATCAAGAGAAATCGCTATTATAGAAACTCAAAAATTAATTGATAATAATTTAGTAAGGCCATCTAAAAGCGCATATAACGCTCCAGCATTTGTAGTTAAGAAGAAACCAGGTCCTAATGGAAAAGAAAAATGGCGATTAGTTGTAGATTATAGAAAATTAAACGAGAAAACTATACCAGATCCTTATTTAATACCATCTATAGCTGAAATTTTTGATGATTTAGGCGGAAATAAATATTTTACTACTGTAGACATGGTTTCAGCTTTTCACTGGGTACCAATGAAAGAATCAGACATACATAAAACAGCTTTTAGTGTACACCCTTTAGGAAGATTCGAATTTACGGTATTACCTTTTTGGCTCAACTAATTCACCACGAACATTTATGAGGGTAGCAAATACAGCTCTTGGTGAATTAATAAATAAAAAAATATGTCATGTTTATATAGATGACATAATTATAGCTGCAAAATCAGAAGAAGAACATAATATTGAATTTAATCTAGTAACTACAAAATTAAGGGAAGCCGGATTAAAACTAGAACCAAGAAAATGCGATTTTATGAAAAATGAGGTGACATTTTTAGGTCATATTATAAATAAAGAGGGTATCAAAGCCGATTCAAAAAAAATTGATGCAGTAAAATTATTTCCAACACCAAAGACAGTTAAAAACATTAGAGAATTTTTGGGTTTAGCAGGTTATTACAGAAAATTTATTAACGATTTTGCTAATATAACAAAACCTTTAACGTTATTATTACAAAAAGACGTAAAATTTACTTGGGATTCAGAGAAACAAGAGGCTTTTAAGAAATTGAAAGACACACTATGCTCTGCACCCTTATTGCAATTGCCACAGTTAGATAAACCATTTATAATCACTACAGATGCATCAGGATATGCTTTAGGCGCTATATTATCACAAGGTGAAATCGGGAAAGATAAACCCATAGCATATGCTTCTAGAGTATTAAAAGGTCCTGAACTAAAATATCACACTAATGAAAAAGAAGCATTAGGCATATTGTTTGGAATAGAAAAATTTAGAAAATACGTATATGGAAATAAATTTACAATAGTAACAGATCACAAGCCATTACTATCTTTTAGATCTGCAGATAAAAATAACAGAGTTCAAAGATGACGACTTACACTATCAGAATACGATTTTGATGTAATATATAAGAAGGGAAAAATGAATGTGAATAGTGATGCGTTATCTAGAAATTCTATAGATACGGTAGAAATCAATGTGATAACCAGAGCTCAAAAAGCAAAGGAAAATGAAGTAAATATTAAATTAACAAATATACCCTCAAATGAAATGAAAATACAAAAATTAAATGAAGAACGTACACGTATTAAAAATAAACGTGGTATACCAACAAAAGTAATCAAAGAAATAACCAACGAGGAAATTAAAAGTGTTGAAAACGAAGTCGAAAAACAAGAAAATATTTACTTAAATAAATCTAATACTATTATATATTCTAAAAATTCTATACAAAGTAGAAAAGATAATATATTACATTTAATTACGAATGAAAAGATATCTTTGGATGAGATTCAAGATGAATATTTTACACACAAAAATATTAATATAAATAACGATTTAAAAGATAATGAAATTAAAATAATAAATTATAAAAAGAGAAAAATTTCTATAATGTGCTTAAATATAAAAGAATCATCAATATTAATAAAAGAAAAATTAATAAATAATTTGAATACGCTAAAAGATTTATTGATTGAAAATAATTGTACTATATTTAGTATATCAAAAAATATAAAAATATTAAATATAAATTGGAATGAAATTGAAGAAATATTATACAATATTTTTAAAAATACAAGTATAAAAGTTATAATTTGCTTAAATAATACAGAATATGTTGAAAAGGAAAAAAGAAATGAAATTTTTGAACTATATCATTCTTCAAGTTTAGGAGGTCATTCGGGAGTAAATAGAACATACAATCGAATTAAAAATAAGTATTTCTGGGAGAATCCTAGAATCGATATACAAAATCGTATTGAAAACTGTGAAATATGTCAGAGAAATAAATTAAAAAGAAACAAAACAAAACAACCTATGATAATAACAGATACTCCAGAAAAAACATTCGATAAAATCTCATTAGACATAGTAGGGCCTCTTAATATAACTAAAAATAGTAATAAATATATATTAACTATTCAAGATCATTTATCAAAATTTTAATAGCTGTTGCGCTGAAAGATCGAACAGCAGAGACTATAGCTGACGCATTTATAAAAAAATTTATTTGCATTTTTAGTTCACCAAAACTAGTACTTACAGATAAAGGTGCAAATTTTACAGGCAAATTAATAAAAGCTATTTCAAAAAGATTTAAATTTAAAAAAATAGAAACTACTGCCTTTCATCCACAATCTAATGGTTCATTAGAAAGGGCTCATCATCCTTTATGTGAATATTTAAAAAATTTTGCTGATAAAAAATCAGAATAGGATGATTGGCTTGAACTTGCACAATTTAACTATAATACTAGTGTTCATTCAAGTCATAAATTTACACCACATAAACTAGTTTTCGCCTACCCAGCTAGATTACCATCTAGTGAACCTTTAAAATCATCAGAAAAATTACAGACCTTTAATGACTATATAGAAAAATTATTAATAAATATGAAAGATATTGCAAAAATAGCTCGTGAAAATTTAATACTATCAAAAGAAAAGTCTAAATTATATCACGATAGATTCATAAACCCTGTAGAATTTCAAATAGGTGATAAAGTATGGCTTATAAAAGAGTCAAAACCAGGTAAATTAGAAAAAAATCAAAACCTGGGACCTTTTGAAGTATTAAAAGTCCACGGAAATAGTAATATCTCTATAGATTTTAAGGGTGGCTCAAAATTAGTTCATGCATGCAGAAAATGGTGCAATTATTGGATTTAATTGCGGATCCGATCATCACTACATATTCACTATTAGACACAGGAGAATGTGATTTTCAGCAAGAAAATATTACAATGACCAACTCTACAATTGAATTATTACAAATAGCGGAATTTAAAAAAATTAAGGTTATACAATGTAAAATAGAAATTCAAAGAACGGTTTTTCATTGCGGGATGTTCAGTCACCTTGGATCCACTGCTCATGCTTTGCAAGAATATCTGTACGAAATTAGTCATGAAAAATGCAAATTTATTCATGACACAGGAATATTTAAATTCGATAATATTCATTCTATAGCCGATCTTAAAATAAATTCTACAAAATCAATAGGAATAGATCTTGCAGGCTCAGTGAAAGATAAAACATGCACAGGAGCATCGTACGCAGATAACTTCGGATCCTGGGACAACGTATTGGTGCAGGGACTTATAAAAATAACATTATTAGAAGAATATGCTCAAGTAAGTCTAAAAAACGATAAGATTAGATTAAATTCGGGAACAGTACGTAAATTTTCGGATCAACAGGTTATACTTTTTGGGCACACTCACCTACAGAAGAGGGTTTTAAAACAGAATATGAGACTTTATACAAAGGCCCTGCAACTATAATTAATTCACCTAATCAAAATCCCGTATTTACTGTAAACACAGAATCAATAACATTTTCTTTGTCCGCTTTAAATAATATGAAAATTCACGATAGAATATTAACAAAAAACGGAACACCCTAAACTATTCATTTTAGATATAGCTTATAATAAAATATTATTCGACGATAATACGATAAGAGATGTAACAAACTTAGATTTATTTACAGATATAAACTCAAAATTTGTATATATTGAAAAACATTTTAGGGCTGATTTCAAAGACTTATATTTTAACATTTAAAAAAAAAATGCGAACTTGAAAAAAAAATTATACGTGAATCTCTATCCCTTGCGTCCATAGCTCCCAACGAATTTGCCTTTAATATCATGCAAAAACCAGGATATTTAGCTAAACTTGCCGGCGAAGCAGTACATGTAATGAAATGTACGCCAGTAGAAGTCCAGCTATTTCATACAAATAAATGTTACATACAATTGTCTATATCAACAAAAAATGAAACATGGTTTTTAACACCGAAAACACATATATTACTGAAAACAGGATCAGAAATAAATTGTAATTGAATAATACCGCAATATTACAAAATCGGAGAAGATTGGATACACCTTCTACCAAGAGCAACAAAAAATATAGTAAAAACTTTAAAACCAGATACAAAGAGATCATGGACACCATAAAAAATAACAACGTCGGCAACAAGCGGAATATATTCACAAGATGATTTTTACGACAACATATTATGTTTCCTTTTGAAAAAGCAGCTCTACTTAATGCCATAGCGAGAGGAATACAGAGAGAACAAAACACACAAGTAGATCTATTTAATAATCTACTTACAGAAAATACATTATCTCATATCGCAGAAAATACTTGGAATAAATTCATAAATAAACTAACAACATTTGGATCAATAAGCTCAGCCATAATAATGATATTAATTATTATTCAAATAATGAAGTTTACTATGGACACAATCATAAGGGGCTATACCCTACACGCTATTTATGGCTGGTCTATTAATTTATTGGGAGCAATTTTCAGCTCTATTACTCATTTAATGATTACAATAAAGAATAATCAAATAAAAAGAGAAACCAAGTATGAAGAAACTGAAGTACAAGGAGTAAAATTTGAGAAACAAGATATATCACAACCTATTTTCCAGCATCCTCTACCTAAACGGAACCCTACACCATTACCTAAACAAACCCCCCCCCCCCCACCCCTACCAGAGAAGCCACCATATATTACTCCCACAAATAAATCCTCAGTCACAAAGCCACTAGAAAAAAAAGAGATTCTAGTATTTAATATTATTTAAGATTAATTAATTATACAAATTTTGTAATTTCATACATTCGAAATTAGCCCATTAATGTCATTCAATTTTATTTTAACCTTTTGACTGCGGGAAAATTTTAGTACTAAACGACCTTTTATAAAGTGCAAAATGTATACATGAGATCATTGGATTTTTCAGGTAGAGTCCCCACCCTGACTGCTGGTCGATAAATCGACCACCCCCGCAGGCTAAAGGTTAAGAAAAAAAAAATATATATATATACATACATATATACGTATTATTATTGGCGTGTACAGACAACAAGACAAATACATATATGAGAAAAAAAAAAAAAAAAAAACAAGCAGGCCCTAATCATACAAATAATTATTCATTTAAACTTAGAATAACTTAGTTATGAAAGAATAGATTATAAAACATATAATATTTATATTTATCAATCCAAGAAAAACTTAACTATATTAAATAATTGACAGTCTGACTTCTGAATTTCGTAATGGGTTGCTACATTGTTGAATCGCATGCGATTCAACTTTGGCGCGGAGAGAGGTGAATGACACCAAGCAAATATGTCATTCACCTATACAATATATTAACATCGTTAACCTGAATAATACAAGTAAAATTTATTTCTTCAACAAATTAACAACAACTTAAGGAAATATATTAAAAGAATTTCATTTTATGAGTGTTATTAACATTTCTGTACCTAAATTGATAAAGTAAATGTACATATTTTTTTCCATTGTATTTTAGTAATTTCTTTGTTATCAATTAAATAATCTAATAATTTTATACTTAATTTTTGATATCAATTAGTTAATAGAAAACAACGCTACATCTTATTTAAGCACGTTCAAAAATTATATTCAGAAATAAAACTTTCAATCTTCATTTTTTTTAATTTGAACAGTGCAACAAATTTAGTAATGTAATCGAGGTCAAGCTTCTACTGAGGATATATATAATAATTCACTCAAAATACATATACTGCTGGTAAATTAACACTTCGATGGACTATCCGAGAATATAACATGTTATGCATAATATATAGATATAAGTAACGAAACATTAGTTAACATTGAGAATTCAAGCATTCGAAAATGGAAAATAATCTTTCTTTTTTTGAAATAAAATTATAATTTCTTTTTAAAGTTTTTCAGCTTTTATTTGATTATTGAAGCTAATTTGCATATTCATGTTTGAAATCTCAATTACGTTAATTAATAAATAGAATAAGGCACATAAAGCGTACTAAATATTACTAATAAAAAAAAATAGATATATTTTGAAAAATGAAATTATTTATAAGAAAAAAATATATATAAATTAGAAAATTATTAAATTAACTAAGAATGTTACTTATATAATATTCGAAATTATAATAAGCAATGGTTTGAAAATAAAAAGCCAAGGTTAGGGTAAAATGGATATACTGTTGAAATTGTATTATACAGCTATATTATTATTATACAACATATAAAATTTTTCCTTATTTACATAAAAGATGAGAAAAGGAAACTAGTCCCATCGCTCTTTGGAATTGAAGACTGGCTCACAATCTATTGGGACCCACCCAGGGTGCACCATTGAAGGGAGCCGTGAAACCATCTCGCCTCTTGTGATGAATAGATCTCCAATGTATAAAACAAAATGGTTTTGAAATACCAGCATACGCATCCTTGTGCCTCTGACTATGACAATGTGTTCCTCATTTCTGAACAGGGCGCAAAGGTCCCAAACGTCAAAATCACGTCAGGATCCAGACCACCATCTGTCATTTCTATTTCGGTCCATTGATCGAAACAGCCGCTTCAGCTGCCAGTCTTGAAACTGAAATATAAAGAAATTTTATTTTTAATAATATAAATAACACAAATATATATATATATATATACAAAAAAAAAAAAATTTATCATAATAAATACAATAATTATAATATTTAAAAATACTTACGCAAATGCGAGTGTACTGTCTCTTTGGATACATGGTAATAATTGTTAAAAAACAAATACAAACTAGCTCTTAAATACCCGAAAAAGAGCAACGGAAAATTAATGGTAACATAAAAAAATAGACATGTCAGCAGCATACATTTTTTACTTTGCTGAATTGTAAGCATAATGTCATCAACCCATGTTCTACAAAAATTAATAACCCGAATCATTGTATAAAACTTTAATCGATGTTAATTATAAATAGATTTTAAGACTTATTAATCAGTAACTATTTTCAGATTTTTATTTTTTATGTTGCTTTTGCTTCAATAAGCAACATCTTTCGGCCCCAAGGTGTTACGTCATAAAAACGTACCCTTCTGTTGGCACTTATTTAATTTTTAAGAAAAACAAAGATATATACTGTTCCTGATTAATTTTAAGATTTCGATCATAATGTTGTAAATGTTCAATAATTGACTCATCTTTTATTTTCAATTGCCTATCCTTCCGATATGCAATCTCCTGAGCACCGAGATGTTACGTCATAAACGTATCGTTTTTATTAAAATTGGTAAATCAAATTCCTCAGTTATTGAACAGTCGCATTATTTCATTATTAAGCGAAATTAAGTAGATCATAAGAAAAGAATCGAAACGTATGTTTCGAAATCAGAATGAATTTTACAAATCTTAAAACCATTACGTAACATATAATCAAAATTTAAGAAAATTTATAAATAAAAATTAATGTAAAAAATAATAAATCTTATAAACAAAGATAAGTATAAAAACCAAATTGAAACCATCGAAAAACGGACATTACCCCGGGTTTCTTATTGGTAATACGTTTACACTGCCCGTCAAGTTCTATATTTCAAAAGCAATTGCTATTACTAAATATACATATATCGATTATTAAAATATATACGCGCATAAAAATCAATTGTATTAAAAGTGTTAAAAGATATCAATAAACCTCGAGGATCTATTTACATATCGGGCCTATTCATTTGTCTGCCCATACCCAGCACCAATGTACTTGAGAAGTACTACAAGGTAAGAATATATGATTATTTATTAAAATCATTATTTCAAAGTATTAAATTTATCTTTTAATAATATTCAATTTTGAGAGCGATTTCGTTCAATTAAATATTGGTGGAGTTTTTCCACCACTAGATTCATACATCTTTATCTTTATGACTGCATTTTATAAATAAATTCAATATTTCTAAAGAATATAATTTATATATTTTATGCAATTAATTAATATAATTAAATAACATACACACTTTTATTTAGTCCTGGTGCAAGCCAGGACTTAACAGATTAATTAAACTTTATTTTACCTCAATTATGTATCAAATACAAGACTTTGGTCTATGAATGGTTTAAAATAATCTTATCCGATGGTTGAAATCCTTTACTTACTTAAACACTTAATGTTAATACTTACCGCAACCTTTCTCAATCAATTTTGAACTAATCGACTCTAAAATTTCCAGAAATCTTCAATTTTCATATCTTTACAAAATGACAGTTTTAGTTTCTAGAAAAAAAAGTTGTGAGTTAAGTAAACATTTACTTGAACTTATCTTACCGAAATTATAATACTTTCATTTTATAAAGATATATAAATTGAAGATCGCTAGAAATTTTGAAGAAGACTAATTGAAAATTAGCTGAGAAAGCCTGCAGTAAGTACCAAAATCAAGTTTTCGACTAAAATAAAGGATATAAATCAGTAAATGAGATTTTTTGAAGGCATCCACGGATCAAAGTTTTGTATTTAATATATGTTCAACGTGGAAAAAAGTTTAACTAATTATTATTATAAAAAAACAATTATCGTTACAATTCAAATTGATTTTTCTTTCAGGCCTAAACTCAGGCCTGATTCCTTTGTAACGTAATAGAATTAATGATTTGTACCTAGTTGTACTCAGCTTATTGTTTTTGCTTTTGCTTTCTCATAGAGAAAGCATTGTATCAATGAAAAAAATTTTTTTCTATTTTTTCATCAATTTGTACATATTTAGACTCAGGGAGTCGAAAAAAGTGGTTTCTAGAAAATGTCTGTGTGTATGTGTGTGTGTGTGTGTGTGTGTGCGCGCGCGCGAGTGTGTCTGCGCGAGTGTGTGTGTGTGTGTGTGTGTGTGTGTGTGTGTGTGTGTGTGTGTGAGTTTTTTTAAAGCCATTTTAAGAATTTTAAAAAAATTTTGATTTTTCATTTTTTTGGTATTTTTTTGGTAAACTACTCTAAGAATTTTCTTGAAAATTTGAATGGACATTATTTGCGACTGCTAAAAGATGAAAAACTTTTACCAACTGATTTTTTTAGCGCACTTTTAATTTTAGAGCAATTTGAAAATTGAAAAAAAAAATTTTTCCTTTATTTTTCTTTTATTTTATGAAAACCATTTGATAGATTTGCTCCAAAATTTGTATGCAAATTATTCGCTATAGTCTGAGGAAAATTAGCTTTAGAAAACTCATTTCTTTAGCGCAGTTTTAATTTTGGGGCATTTAAAAAATTTTTGAAAAAATGTTTATTTTTTATTTTTTTTATATTACACAAAAACCATTCGTTAGATTTGCTCTAAAATCATTATGCAAATCATTCGTTATTGCCTTAGTGAAATAAGATTTGGAGAACTTATTTTCTTTACGTAGTTTTAATTTAAGAAAATTTCGAAAATTTTTAAAAATGTTTATTTTTCATTTTTTTTTATATTACACTAAAACCATTCGATGGATTTGCTCTAAAATTATTATGCAAATTATTCGTTTGCTTGAAAATTGCTCTAAACGCCAAGAGAACCACAGCACAGCTGGCTGAATAAACAACTTCAAAAATAAAACATTAGAGATCAGCACGTGCAGATGCAAAAGAAAAAATAATGCTATAGTAAATACGTATAGTCCAGTCATTCTACGAAATTTCATGACTTAATTTATTACAGATATTTGAAGGTGGAAAATCATTGGAGGGGGTTAGTAGAAGATATATACATAAAAAGATACAGTTAGATTTGCCCTATTTTTTTATAAACAACGATCAAAGTCTTAAAATAACGATGTTAAGCCGTATGATTTTCAGATGACGTTTTAGAGAAAAATGTTATGACTGAAAGTCATAGGCATTAAAAAGACCTAAAATTTCATTATGGGGTACGTGAAAATCGGTCAACAACTTTTCCGGATAATCGCGAAAAACCCTTATTTTTACACTGTTTTATAAATGTTAATAACTTTTATAATAATTGCTATAAGTGATTTATAATACGTTGTCGGTGAGGCCATTATGGATCATTATGAGCATAAAAAATTCCAGCCCAATCGGTTCAATAGTTTATGAATAATTGCAATTGTTTATCCCAAAGAAGATTTATTCGAACAATCATAAGACAAAACATTGTGGATTTTCTGATATTTAACAAAGTGGAATGGATTCTTCAAAGTTCAAAGTATAAGATAAGTCGAAAAAATTAACAATTTTTTTAAAAAATTATTGTTGAACAGTTAATGTAAAATTAGGCTATTTTTTTGCTTATAGATAAATGGAATAACTTTTTGGTTTTTTGTCATACGGACTTCTAATTAGTCTCATTTGATAGCTATTTCAAAAACGCATCTTTTAAAAAAAAAGTATTTCCTACGATCAATATTAACGAAGATAACTTTTTTTTCTTTTTTATCCATATCTCCGTTATTTATAAACATTAAGAGTTGAAATTTTCAGTAAATTTCAATGGAGACTTATATTTTTGAATGCAATAAATAGTTATACAATTTATGTAATGAATATGATTTTCTAGATCTTTGAAGTGAAAGGTACATCTGCAAGATGGTCTTGGTGAGCGTGGCTTCAGCTTTGTTTTTCGCGCGGCGAATATTAGGATATCGTCGCCTCGAGCAGAAACCGCGAAAAAAATACAATATCTTGGCTTCTAGCAGAGATTAGTAGAGAGTGCCAATACCGTGTTAATGAAACGTGCCGAATTCGATCATGACGATCCCTGCGGCGCTTCTGGAACTATACGCGCAAAGCCCCTCCACGTCTACACGCGCCTACAGAAGCAAGCGATAGAAGAGGAGACAAACACACGAAACACGAGGCTTCCAGTGGCATAGGTAAACTTACAGCGAACCCGCTTTAGCTTGTTTTCGCCGCGATACTTTATAGCTTTATTTCAATGCGATTAACCCTCCCGAAAATTTGTTGATTAATTACATATTTTTATTTAAAACAGATACATATTTTAATAATAAATATCATTCAAGTAATCAAACAAATAAATAATAATAATAAATAAAATCTTTAGGGGAGCGATGAACATATGTAACTTTTTACCCTTTTCAACAAACGAATGCGGTGGCTGTGGTCACTAAGTTTTTACGCACCTCGCTCTCTTCATTTGCCAAGTTCAAGCCCGATGATACACCTATTTTTTTTTTTTTTTTGTTTTATTTTTAAATATTATATAATTTTGTAATCAATTTTCATAGCGGAAGAAATAAAATTAAAAATTTATTTACCACCTTATATTCTATTTTATTTCAAAAACATAAAAAAATATATTTACAGATAGGGATAGAAAAAAGTTTTAATGTCAATATTACATGGCTATATAACTTATATTAATATGAAATAAAAACTGAGCTAGTTCTGTAATTTTTTCCTACTTAATATAAAAGATATTAAAGATTGAAAAAAAAATTATTTTAAATTATAGTTGTTTTCTCATTTTCACTCAATTGCAAATAATAAAACCTTTTTTGTTCCTTAAAAAAAAAGACCTTTTCTAAATTTATATAAATTTATGACATTTTTAACTAATTTAATAAAAATAGAAAATGAATATAAATAATTTTAATTTTATTTTGGATAAGTAAAATAATAAATTTACCTAAGAAAATAAATAATTTTACGAATTGAAACTTCATTGAAGCGCATTTTAAATAAAAATTACATCGAATATCATTAATATTTTTAAAATTGGACTTTTTCTTCTTTCTTTTATTGAATATATTTTTATAATATTGTCAATTATTATTTTCAAAACGAAAAAAATGATTTAACAAACATAATAATTTAAGTTCTCAGAAGACATATTCAATAAAATTTTCGCTACATTTTAAATAGCCTAAATTCTGTTAATCTCTCAAAAACTGGCATTTTCTAAACTTATATAGAAGCATGATAATATTATTTTTAATTTATTTAATAAAAATTCAACATAAAATGTTGATCAACATCATTTTATTTTAGACACATAAAAGAATGAAAAAATGCTTTTATTAAAAGTATACCCTTTTTTATATCAGTAATATAGTAATATAGTAGCAAATATCTTGATATCAGGTTTAAAATTTTTTTTTATTGAATTAACTCAATATAAATTTATAATGTCGATGATTTGATTTTGTTGTAATATGTAAATGTTGCGTCTTATATTTGTAAGCGTATCACCTTCCGTCGGTAAATGCGTACTCGACCATACATACGAAACAGCAAATCAGCTGAGAAAGAGAGGCTCTAGTCGAGCTCAAGCAGTCAGTTGAACAGAGTCTAGCAAGCGCCATGTAGCGATAAAGACAAGCTCTTTACAATAGCATATGTAAAGTAAAGCTCAGCCATTTGTAACGCACTAGATTAACAAATACTGTACTTAAATATAATTTAGAATACATGATATGAAAAGCATTGAAAATTTTTTTCAGTTTGACAATTAATTAAAAAAAAATTTTATCCATATTGTTAATTTTTAAAAATAGCAGTTTATGTATGAAGTACATATTTTTTTATGTTTTGACGTTTGTTCCATCTTTTTAAAGTATATTTTTTACTGTTATTTAGGATGAATGTAATAAAATGCGTGAATACTTTATTTTTCATAAAAAATGTATTTAAATACAATATTTCAAAAAACAATGAAGAAATTTATTATTTAAATAAAAAAAATTTGATCATAAAAACAACGTGCAGCATGCAACGTATTTGTCCTTAAAATGCTAATTTTATTAATTTTGTTATTTAATAATGAAAATTGTTTAGATAATAAATAAAATTAAGTTTGGGGTGAGGAAGCGATAAAAATATGTAATTTGGTTTAAATAAAAAACGTACAATAGCTGTGTTGGCTAAGTTTTAGGGTACATTGCAGCAATTAAAAAATTTTTTAAGTTCAAATCATATGCTTTGTCTCTTTTTAATATGCTTACAAATAAAATTCGTTACAAAACAATAAAAAAAATTTTTGACAAAAAGTATTGGTCTACAATACAGCCATTTAAAATAAAATAACCGTTAATTGTGCAAGCATTTTCTAAGCATATGCTAATTAACGCTTTTTTCAATATAAAATTTTTAATTCAGACTTTCTGTTCTTTCCATCGCTAGTATAAAAAAATTAAAACTCTTTTAAATCCCCAAATGCAGTTTAATGCAGAATTTAGATCAAAATAATAATTTGAAAAAAAATGATTTTCTTAATAAGAAATATTAGCAATCAAAATTTTAAAAACTTTTTTTTTTGAATATAGATTTTTTTCTTAATTTGAATGTAATTAAAATTTTTATTTGATATTTAGTCTTCTCTTTTTAAATTCTTCTTCACTTTATAGATTTATTTTATATAAGTGATTTGTAAAATTAATTATTCTGACAGATTTTCTTTTATAATTGTAGCCAAAGCTCATTTATTTTAATTTTTATGAAGTAATAATAACATTATTGTATTTTATATATTTTAAAGATAATACATTTATAAACATAATTTATAAATAGATCAAATAAATTTATGCATAACATTTAAAAAGAATTGATAAAATATTAATTAAACTTTGAATATAAATAAATTAAAAATGTACTTAAAAAGAGTATATCATTTGAAAATTGTTTAAAACCTTATGAGAAATATGTTTGATAATAGAAAATGTTAAATGGAAAGTATTAAAATATAATAATGAAATAAACATGTTTAAGACAATAATAATAAATCTAAAATATCATAAAATAAATAAATGTTCTTGAATAAAGTTCAAAAGGCTCTAGGGGGATAAGCATGTAAAAATTGCCCACAGCGGTTTTGATAAACAGGCTTTTCCACTCGAAAGGTCATATAAAAAAAACTCCTCAGCCAAATTTTTAGACCTCTAGACCCCTCCTTTCACTGTATAACCTCAAAAACGTGATTTTTTGGTTTTTTTTTATTTCTGACGCAATATTGCTTAAAACGATCTGAAAATTTGGATGCGGGAGTTTTTATAGACTCCGAATATTCCTAATTTTTTCCAAACTCTCTCGTTAAAAAATGAGCTTTTGTGACCTCGTTTTATGTTTCATTATTCGGGATCTATTTCATAAACTTATTTGACTAAACTTTTAAACTATTTTTTTTTGTATTTTTTTCCACTCTTTCGAATGACGGAATTAGAATCATGAATTTCAAGGTGCTTCATACTCAAAAGTTGAAAATAAGCAAAAAACAGTGACTATGTAGACGAAAAATAGTTTTTTACACATCGAAATGTGTTTTCAAATGCATTTGGATGCAGATCAAGTGTTTGAAAAATTACTATTATTTTACTTATGACCATAACAGACAGTATATAACTTTGAACCCCTGATTCTGCTTCCTTGGTGGGTACTTGTTTGCTACAGTATAAAAATACAAGAAATCCGGGAAGAATAATAAAAACACTGGTTACAACCTTTAAAAGGAGGTTACGTATCTCCGTCCTTTTCTAATCGAAGAATTAAGTTTTTGCCAAAACAAATAACTTTATCGAAAAATGAAGAGAAAGCCCCATCGCGTATTAAAAAAAGCTATCTTGCTTATGCAATCTTCTATGTAGTGATATCAGCGGGGTTGGGGTTCTTCGTATTGTTTACGTTGGTTATGAAGCATATGATACGTAACAATCATTACTTGAGTTGGGTCCATAAATTCAACCTTTAGGTTCGTATTCATAAATGTAACGCAAGTAATGATTGTCTTATTGGTCCATTTTTCTTATAAGAGAGATAAAGACAGAATAAGATTTAAACTTTATAACCTCAAAGCATAATTATAAAATATTAAGTATTAAATCGATGCTCTAATTTGTAACAAAGCTACTAATTACAGTTAGGGTGCCAGAAGCTTCAGCGTTTCAAGATTCGTGGCGAAGGGTAATTGAAATAAAGAAAGCATATAATTAAGATATCAAATTGATATATTCTTAAGTAAAATAACAAAAGTAGAAAATAAAGTGGAGTTAATATTGAATATAAATAAAGTAGTCTTTAATTAACTGCTTCATCAGGATTCGGCAGTCTGAAACAAACGGAAAATAACGTTATTCTTAGTTTTACACTTAAACAGGCTTTAATACGCATTTACGCATCAAGTTTACATATTTCTTTCTGTTTTTTATCAATCAAGTTACCATGATCTGGCTAGTTTCTATTCTTTACAGATCAAGTTACAATAATCTGGCTAATTTCTATCTCGGTTCAAACAAATCTCGAACGCGCATGCGTAGAACTAGAAGTGCATTTCGTATACTTGCTCACTGCACCTTGAGCAATCCCCTGGCATAGAGCGGAACCAACGGTTTCTAGCCCGACTCGTTTTACAGTCACGCGCAATCACCTGACTGCAATCCGAGTACAAACTCTATGCAGGATAACTAGGATGTTACCTAGACAACCATACGACCACGAGCAATCCCCTGATTCGTACAATCGTCGTTGGCAGGTAAACAGGAAATGGGGGGGGGGTTCGGGTTGTAACACGCATGCTACAACCTTCAACCTTACTGTACCGTTTCTCACACAGGCCACGAGCAATCCCCTAACTGGTAGTTGAAACTCAACAGCTCCCCCTAGGAAGTTGTCTAGTCGTACCAGCTCATCACCACGAGCAATCCCCTGGTGATGAGAGGCATAACACATCTTTCAACTACTGCGCCCAATAACCCAGTGATTGGTTAAAGTGAAGCCTGTCAACCGTGGAGCAAGACTCGACTCAACTAGCATTCGTAAGGCCTTATATACTAGTGGTCCGCAGTTCCATGGATGTTCCACCGGAACGGGAACGGACCGCTCACACATCAAGCCTTATATTTTTAACATCTTTTACTTATACATTATGTACGTCGCTTTACAAAGTATTGTATAAACAAAAACGTAGCAGACGTATTCTGTTATAAATTAAAAAAGATTTCTTTCAAGTATACCATATAATTATAAAACAACTTAAAATATTTGTCTAGAATTAGCTTACAACATAAATATCATTGAGGCTCAAGTTCATGGACCCAATGTATATACACATGAATTAGTAAAAACACTGAATGTAGTCAACAGATTTAATTTGTGCAAAATGGATTTATTTTTTAAATCATTATAAATTTTTTTAATTATAATTGCAACATTAAAAACTAAATATATGTATACAGAATGGTTTCACGATTGGTTAACTTATAATGGTAAGTAATAAAAACTAATATATATTTAATATCACTCCAATAGCACATTATTTTATACAATAGAATAATAAATAAAGAGTATTAATTGTATGTTTAAATAAAATTTAACAAAACAAATGCGTTTATTCATATACTTTCATTTTTATAAATGTCATTTATGAAATGTAGATTAAATGTTTTTGTGCACAGTCACGATTGCGATCCAGTATATCTTAACAATTAAAAGGTACAAGCTGAATTTAACTTCAAAACTTACAACTGAAAACTTATATTTTTAGATCAAAATTTTATCTTTTAAAACTAATGAAACAGTTAATCTATTTTCTAGACATTTATTATTGTAAACATATCTAAAGTATTATAGTCAATATTTACATTCGCACAAAGGTTACAAATTATGACTATAGAGAAATAATTGTAATTAACTTATACTAACAAGCAATATACCAACTGATGTCTTCTGTATTTTCTATGCGTTTGTAAATATTAACTATAAACAATGTAAGCGAATATGTATTTTATAAAATAGTAATAATAAATGTTTAGAATGTAAATCATATGTTTGATTAATGTTTTCAAAAATATATTCCTAGATATAATTGTTATTTATACATACACACATGTATATGTATATGTTGAATAAAATTAAAATTTTCTTTATATTTGCTTGGAATAATCTTGTGCAAATATATTATTATTTTAGAAATTGTACGTAACATAATTACGTTGTAAAGATATGCTTAATCACAAGTTCATACTGTAACTGAAAACTTATATTTTCAAATCAATAATTTTTCTTATGATTGTTATGAAACAGATAATTTTCTTTTATATAATTTTTATCATAATTTTCACAATACACATGTATATATATATATATATATATATATATATATATATATATATATATATATATATATATATATATATATATATATATATATATACATGTGTATGAGTGTAAGAAAAAAAAGTTATAATAATTTATAAATATCCTTAATATTTTTAATTTCAGTATCTCCTTTAATGATGGATGATTATAATATAACCGATCAATGCTGCAAATGCCTCCGTAATCTAAGGAAACTGTCAACTCAAGTAAAAATTATTAATACGGTACATGAGATTGAAGCTGTTAATGATCAGTTAAACATTAGTGTTGATGTTGGTTATAAACTTTGTGACAGGTGTAGAAGACTTGTTTTTTTTGGTACAAAAGAAACTCTTACTGCCGATGCAATAGAACCTTCAACTAGTGAACAGATTGAAAATCACCTTATGAGTTTGCAATCATCTTCACAATCTTCCAGCCTATCTCAAAGTTCAGGAAGTGTTTTTGAGGTAGTTTTGAATGAACCTAAAGAACAAGAACATACCATTGAGCTGCCAATTAAAAGAACTATTTCCACGCATCGATTATGTTGAATTTGCAAAGGAAAAAATAATTTAACCTTATTCCAATAGATGCTAGATTACAGTGCTTCAATGAATTGCGTATTTTTATTCCTAGTGAAAATCGAGTATGCACCCGTCACTTAATCAAGAAACGATTTTATGAAGATGAGTTGAAGTTGATACAAGTATACAGTAGCACAAGTTTCTTAACTAAAGATGAAATATATTTATTTTTAACTAAACTAGCAGAATCAGCTTCAAAAACGTTTTTAGATAAAGTTAAATCTTTAGAGCTTAGCGATAAACAAATATTTACTTTTACAAGTTTTACGAATGATCAATTACAAGAGATAAGGTCATTACTAGTTTTAATAAGAACATCAAGCTCCAGAAATGTAATGCAGGCTCTAGTTATATTTCTATTTAAATTACGAACTGCATCATCAAATAATTTTATTGCATCAATTTTCGAAATTGATGATGAAATTCAAGTATCACATTTTTTTGAGTCAGTGTTAAATTCATTTGCAAAAGACGTCTTACCTTGTCACTTTTAAGTAAAGAATCTTGTGAGAGAGGGTCTTATTGATAATCATACCTCTATTTATGCAAAAAACTTTTTAATTTAACTAACGAGCTTGCTTTGGTTTTTGATGGAACTTATCTTCGCCATAAGAAAAGCAGAAATAATGATTATCAACGAAAGTCGTATTCAGGTTGGTATTGTAATTTTTAATTTTAATAACTGCTTAATCATTATTGGATATAAACTTAAAATCATAAATAATTAGACTATTTAAATATAAATATTCATATATAAATATTATCTTTTTAACATAATATGTTATTCTTTCTTGAATTACATCCTTTATAAAAATAATTTCTTTGAATAAGGTAAATGTCTATATTATGAGACGATATCTAATCAGAAATATCATTCATCATGGGAAAAATGTATAAACATGGAAAATTATAAAAATTTTTGTGCTATTAATTGAATTTTAGTTAATTAAATAAAAAACAAACAGTTAGAATATTAAAGATTGAATATATTTTAATAAATTTATTACTTTTAAAATGGCTTATGTGTCCCCATTATTAAACACAGTTTTCACCTAGGGTCCAGGTGTTTCATTATACAATGTCCTAATTATGAAACATTACAAAAATGCATTCATTATTGTAATATTATCGAGCGATATTTTCAATAGCAAGTAAAATTTATTTTAAAAAATATTTCTTTCAATTAAAAGGGAAAAATTATAAAAAAATTATATGGTTTTTCTATTTTAATGTAATTATACTTATTATACAATAAACTGAAGAATATATATATCCAATAAAATAAAATTTATTTAATTAGAATTTTAAATTACATCTATAGGGTAAATGTGCCAGTTACCGTGGGTTTAACGTAACCTCTTACAGATTTTATCAAATTAAACAGATTTTTCTATTAATGCTCGATAACTATTGATATCAGTTATAAACGTTGAAGCATCTTTTATTTAATAAGCATGATTGATTAATTATGTATAGAAAAATATTTGAAATATTATTAAAAATATAGGAATTGATGCATGCGTCAAATACCGTGTTGTTCAATTTTCAGATTTCTATATACCGTGTGTCAGTTTCCGCGCCCCCAACTAAATGCGTTTTGTCAGTAAGCAAGCCCTCGACCAAATATCGAACGTCGAACACCGTGCATTTTTCGTCGATTTCTCTTTTTTTGAGGTTATGTTTTCTTCGATGCTCACATGTTAGAGGGCACGATAACTAAGATTATACCAAAAAATTGGTTTAGTTATCGTGCACGATAATTGAATCATATGCTTAAATCTGTTCCAGTTACTATATTTTATAAATAAATAATAAAAAATAATTTAAAAACGCAAATTGTAAGTTTTTTCGAAATTTGTAAGTATTTTGTTATAGTAAAATGCATATACATATTATTAATATACATTTTTTAATACTTTAAATGATTGAATTAAACATGCAATCCTTAAGCTTTTTGATAACGCGCGCACTAAAAATGCATAAATCACGCTACAAAAATTTCAAACATTATTTATACAATATAAAATGTCGATAAATTAAATTTTTATTTTTCTAATAGTTAAATTATACTTCAAAAATATTAAAAAAATTTTTTTGTATTATTGATTAAGGCTTAAACCTATATTAATGCATTAAAATATCGAAGAAGCACGGTAGTCGGGGGGGCAACGATAACTGGCACACTTACCCTATAATGTAAAATTATGAAGACTGAACAAAATGTAAATTTTAAAAATTAAATAACATTAATTAATATTTTTCAACACCAAAAAATTTTATTAAAAATGATTTGGTAACTAAAATTTTTCTTTTTTTATGTTAGCCTGAATTTCTTTCATTTTTTCTTGTAGAAGCTTCTTTTCTTGTGCTAATTTTTTCTTTTCCTCTTGTAACTTTTTCTTTTTTGCCATTTTTTCTTCTTTTATTTTTTGTTTTTTTTCCTTTTCTTCTTGTATTTCTATCCATGCGTCTGATGTGCCTACAGCCGGTAACTTAATTCGCTTTTTGCTCTCCAATTTCAATTTCTTTTTTTTTTTTGGTAAATAATTTAATGGCAAAGTAAAAATTTCAGCTAATTTTTGGTTTGAATTATTTTGTAAATCTGTATGAATAAATTATATATCATTATAATATTAAAAATATAAATTTTTATATTACATAATAATATTATTAGTTCCTTACCATTGTCTTTATTTAGAGAAATGTTCTCCTTTTCTGCTTTATTGGTAACAGTTGCAATTTCATTAATTACGTTAGCTGGTGCCAAATTTTCTTGTAAAACCTGATGAGAATCGTCTTGCTCCATGTTTTCAGTACTTTCTACCTGTTTAATTGAATTAGTTGCTGTAAATTTATTGAAAAATTATAATTTTATTAACAATAATAAAATAAATATTTAGTTTCTTCTACGAACCTGTTTCTATACTTTCTTTTGAATCGTTATTTTTTCTAGATTGTAACAATGCAGTCAAATCTGAGTTTAAATTAGAGATTTCTACTAAATCTATGATTTCCAAATCTTTTTCATCAATAATATTTACATTTTCTATTAAATTTTCTCCATTTAGAACTCGCTCAACAGCTAATAAAAGAACTTCAGAGTTCTGTGAATCTATGTTATCTAATTTTTTTTGATAATTAACTAAATTAATCTTGATTGGAAAACTTAAATAAGAATCTAAATTTGAAGAATAAAATAAAATTGTTCTAAAATTCATTTGTGTAGTAAAAATAACATTAAGTAGTATCAAGATTAACTAAATTGAAAAGTGACAAAATTTGTAATTAAATTAATTATATGTAATTAATTTTAATAATTTATTTTTAAATTAATAATTGTAAATAACTCTAAATTATTATAAATAATTAAAAATTGTAAATAATTGTAAATTGTAAATAATTGTAAATAATTGAAAATTTTAAATAATTAGAAATATTAAAAAATTGTAAATATTTAATTGTTACGTTGACTAATATCTATAAAATTTAATACTCATAATTTTTTCAATATTAAAAGTAAGTATAAATCTTAAGTTAAACTTATATACCAAGTGTTGCTTTCTTCGTTTAAAGCCAATAGAGAAACAAACTTTGATGCTGTAGATTACCAGACCATAATTCATTAGCTTCATGCTTTTTAAATTCTTCCAAAATCTCCAAGGGTAAATTTTTTTCCAAATTTTCCAAATGTTGCTTTTTACTTTCAATAACGGCATTCTCAGTCTGCTGTTCATTTTGTTTTTCTAATTGGTGCTTCTTTTTCTTTCTTTTGTGAAGAACATCATAATCAATCGCCTCAGGATTAAAAGGATATAATCCAGCTGCTCGAAAGCCATTGACAATTGTTTTTTTTTCTTGTGTAAAAGAATTTAGTGTTATTTTTAATACTGAAGCAGTCTTCTCTTTTTAATTGAGAAACGTCATTTGAAACTTTTCATTTTGGTACAGTTTTCTTCCAAATGTCTTTGAAGGGATGAAAAAATGCAATATCTAACGGCTGCATTATATGTGTTGCATTTGGAAAAAGTGAAATCAATTCTATTTTTTTTTCTTTACAAAAATGTACTAATGGAATTGTTACGTGTGAAGAATGGCCATCCACATATACTACAACTGGAAATTCAATTCTCTGTTCTATAAGCCATGGATAAAAGACATTGGTGATGTACTCGTAGAAAGTTTCTATTGTCATCCAACCTGATTCAGAAACACCGATTCCCCATCCTTTAGGATAAGATGTTAATATTTTTTTAGGTATTTTTTCTTGATGAGGATAAAGCACCCAGTGGCGGATCCAGAGGGGGGGCGATGGGGGCGATCGCCCCCCCTTTCCTATTAAGATACAAAAAAACTGAAAATTTGTAATTAATGTACAAAAGTAGGAAAAAAAGTTTTTTGAAAAAAAATTAAATCAATAAATAAACTCTAAACACTAGGACTCACAAAATTTGTAGAAAAAGAATTAATTATACAAAAATTTTGAACAAAAAATGAAATATTTATTTTTAAACGTCGTACTCGCAAAGTTGAAAAAAGTTTTAATTTAAATATAAATAATTAAATACTTCAGCTCAAAATCCACCTAGTTCAGCGAAATTTGTAGTTAGCATGTTTACATTTTCTAGTCGGAGAAATTCTCGGAAAAACGTCGACTCGCAAATTTTTCATAAGAAGTACTGGCGGCTTGAGTTAACCACTACAAAAATGCAGTATATGGTTTTAGTTCATATGTTTAGTTTAGCGATAAGGTTATACACTTCTGCATTTATAGTTTGATATTGTTTTACATATAAAATCTTAGTTTTTATTCTTATTTATTAGTTAAGATATAAATTGCAGTAAGTATTTTTTATACATTATACAAGAAAAATTAGTCGTGAGAGAATATAATACATTATTAAATATTTATTAGGCGTAACAAAGTCAAGAAAACGAAAATCAACGAATAATATAAATGAAGGCTTCAATAAATATCAAAAGTTAACAGATTTTTTACAAGTTCAGTTGACAAAGAAGCAAAAACTAAAACAAATTTTGGTAAAACTTTTGAAAATCAAGGAATGAACAGTGAAGATGCAGGCAATCATCTTAATGTTGAAACTAATGAAGTTTATAAAGATAAATTCAATAGTTTAAATTCTACACCAGATCAAAATAGTAAATCAAGTGAGTTTTTCAAAATTTTTTTATTGAATATGAAAATTAAATAATTGATAGAATCAACAAAATTTAAAAACACGTTGCAATAGTGAATTTAGAGCCAGAATATTAACGAATTATTTCTTATGCGGAAAAAGTATTTCAATCGGAACATATGCAATACTGAAATTATCGAAAATAATTGATTATATTTTAAAACATTAAATGATGTTATTGTTTTCAGTACAAATTTTAAGTTTTATTCACATTCTACCCGTCTGCAGACACAAATATGCTTTAAACTAATAGATGGATAAATAATAAATAATTTAAAGCAAAACTTAAACGTAATCGGTCGACTATATCTGTTCTTTTCTAATCAAAGAATTGAGTTTTTTACAAAGACTAATAATTTTAGCGAAAAATAAAGAGAAAGTCGCATCTCGTATAATAAAATGTTTTCTTTGATTTTATCGCTTTGTTTTCAAGAAAACTTTGAAAAACTTAAAACATAGAGGTTACGGTAAACAATTTGGTTTTTTAAGGTTTTCTTTAAAACAAAGTAATAAAATTAATTCTTTTTTATCAAAGAAATTTTTTTTTATACGAAATGCGGCTTTTTCTTCGTTTTTTGCTAAAGTTGTTAGTTTTGCAGAAAATTAAATCTTTGATTAGAAAAGGACAGAGATACGTGACCTCCTCTTAAAAAATAATACATTCAATTAATATTTTAAATATAACAATGTTTTACATGATTAAAATATATTTCTTTTGAAATAGCATTGTATAGTTGTATAACAATCTTTACCAAATAAAAATTACTTTAATTTGTATAATTTCATCGGATGAATTTTCAAAAAAATAAATTTTTAATTTCATATTAAATAATTTACGAAGCATAAAATTATTATGATTATATTTTTATTAAATATATAATAATCATCACTATATGTGAAGTATTCAAAAAACTTTTGACTCCATGTATAAAACAAACATTTTTTATTAAAAATTAAAATTAACGATAAATATAAATGTTTTATTTTCCAGATGACTTGATTAATAATATATTTAAGAAATGTGAAGAAAATTTAAATAATGATGAACTTAAAGTAAGAAATAACTCACAAAGTCTATCTCAGAATACCGCATCGAAAGAAATTAATACGCAAAATTTAGAATTAGCAACTGATTCAAGTAATAATATACATATTTCAACCAATATAAACACAGAATTTAGTGTGCAAAATAATAAATCATCGACTACAATTGAAACTGTTTTGGATTTTGGAAATCATGTGGGAAAACCAATAAATGATTTTACTAAAATAAAATTATTGCAAAATCCTTGGACTCCGCCCAAAAATTATGCTTTCCCTTACTCAGTACATAATAAAAATAATAGACAAGAAAAAAGATATGCTAGCCAAAAACATTTAAATGATTTTAATTGGCTTGTATTTTCAAATGTAAAAAAAGGTTTTTATTGTAAATATTGTTCCCTTTTTGCCAATTGCGGAATAGGACGTAATAAGGCAATGATTTCTTTGCGCAAATTAGTTAAAGAACCATTAACATCTTTTTCAAAACTTTTGGGCAAAGATGGTGCTTTATCAACGCATGCAAATTGCCAATATCATAAAGATGCTGTGGATGCTGCAGAACAGTTTTTAAAAATCCAAACTAACTCTGAATTAGATGTTATTAATCAGTTAAATAATAAAAGATTAAAACAAATAGATGAAAATCGCCTTCGATTGAAACCAATAATTGAAAGTGTTATATTTCTTGGAAAACAAAATATACCTTTAAGAGGCCATCGTGATGATGGTCCACTAGATATTAATAGCGTAATCAATGAAGGAAATTTTAGAGCGTTATTGAAATATCGCATTGAAAGCGGTGATTCAATTTTAAAAGAACATTTAACAAATGCGTCATCTCATGCTACATATATAAGTAAGACAACACAAGCTGAAATAATTAATTGTTGTGGCGATGAAATTTTATTTCATATTATTTCCAGGATTCAAGAAGCAAAATACTATGCTGTTATATTTGACGAAACAACGGATATTTCAAATATTTCACAAATGTCATTAATATTAAGATATTTTTATCAAAATGTAATTTATGAAGATTTTATAAAATTTATAGATTTACACAATGTAGAAATAAAGGAACAGAAAAATCCATTTCTAGAATCTAAACTTACCGGTGTCAAATTAGGAGAAATTGTGGTTGATTGTTTAAAAAAATTAAATTTAGATTTAAATTATTGTGTTTCTATAACGACAGATGGATGTTCTGTCATGACCTCCGATTCTTGTGGAGCTGTTGCTACAATAAAAAAAGAAGCTGTTAACGCTGTTTATTCTCCGTGCTTCAATCATAAATTAAATTTGTCAATTTCAAAATCGAATTCAGTTCAATCCGTCAGAAATACTGTTGGTACAATGAAAGAAACACTAGCGTTCTTTAAAGCTTCATCTAAACGATCGCAAATTTTAAAAACTATTATGGGTCAGCAATTGTTTGGGCTTTGTGAGACAAGATGGGTTGAACGACATGACGGAGTTTTACAATTTAGATTACTGCTACCACAAATTATTAATACACTTAAAAATATTTCTAATTGGACTGATATTCAAACAGCAGCCAAAGCTAAAATTTTAATAACAGCATTAGTGGACAGCGAATTCCTAATTACGACAGTTTGTTTATCCAATTTATTAAGTAATACCATACAATTAAGTCGTTTATTTCAATCTAAAGAAATTGATTTAAAAATCGCTCGAGATCTATTAACAGATACTTTGAAAATTTTGGAAAGAAAACGTGAAAAAAGTGATAAATATTTTTCTGAAATATTTAATGAGGTTTCTGGTCTTGCTACTGAATTGAACGTAGAAATAAGCGTACGTCGTATAGCTAAGCGCCAAGTCAATCGAGAAAACTATCCATCTAACAATCCGGAAGTATATTACAGACAATCAATTTTTATCCCTATTCTGGAAAATGTGATAGAAGATTTAAAAAGTCGCTTTTCAGAAGATACGATGGACTTGTATAATTTTCACGTTTTGTTTCCCCAATCCAAATCTCATAACAATGATGAATTATCTAAAAAATCGATCAAAGTTCTTTCTGATCGATATGCAAAAATTTTTAATAAACCTACAAATTACATTGAAATGTCTTTGAAAGGAGAGTTTGAGTCATGGAAAACTAAATGGAGTCATGGCGGTTATGATCCATCATTTGGAGCTATCAACTTCATTGATCATTGTCATATTGATATTTATCCAATAATTAATATATTATTAAAAATCTTTATAACCCTCCCTCTAAGCGGTGCCAGCTGTGAACGGTCATTTTCAAGTTTGAAAAGATTGAAATCATGGCTACGATCAACTATGACACAAGATCGATTGAACGGATTAGCGTTATTGCATATTCACAATAATATTGCTCTCGATATTAATTCAATTACACAGGCCCACAAAATGAAAAAAAATGTCTGAACTTTTGACCGGACATACATATTTCCATGTATTTTTCGACGCTGAATCCGAATCTGTAATAAAAATATAGGGTTTTCCTACCTTTTCTCAGAGTTTTATTGAAAAAACCTCATTTTTTACGGTTTTTTTGCGGTTTTTCGAGTCTAGAAAAAACAAATCATGAGATACGGTTAATTGGACTTCAAAATCGAATTCTACGGGAAAAAATACACGGAAAACCATACCTTCAAATTTTTTTAACGCGATTCTAGTCCTCTGTATGGGGCTGAAAAGATGAGGAAATCGGTAAAAGTCGAAATTTTGCCTAAAATGGATTTAAACAATATTAAAATTTAATCATGCGTCTTTTGAAGAGTCGATAAACATTGGAAATACTATCCTGGGGGTTTTTCAGATTGCTGATCATGAATTTGAAGTCAGATTGTGTAAAAACTATTTCTAGAGGGCGGTGACAAGAACTGTATATGGTAAATTTATCGATTTTTTAAAAATTTTACGTCTGAAATACTAATTTTAGAGTCTTTCACAGCATTGACTGTAAATTCAAGATATTAACTTAGCCTATTTTGTACGTTAAACTTAACATTTTGTCTATGTTTGTCTCTCTCTCTCTCTCTCTCTCTCTCTTCGATGTTTTTTTAAATTGGCTTACGCTTACGTACACGTTTCTCTTCGAATGACCGATGTAGTGGATTTCTGACACGTTTTTGTCCTTTTTCGCAGCTGTTTCTCTTTTTATCATCCAGCAGTAATCTGCTAACATGTTGATACCCCAGTTTCCTTGAAATCTACGTTCAAACTCCTTTAAATCTTGGTGAAATCGTTCACCATGCTCTTCACTAAAGTCTCCGTTATTTTCAGGAAACTGATCAACGTGTGAATCAAGAAAATGAAGTTTTAAGTTCATTAGACAACCCAATTTTTCAAAATTACGTACCATTCTTTTCACAATAGCTTTATAATTCGTGTCTTTGGCATTACCCAAAAAATTTCGTCGATACCTCTTTAAAACTTAACCATGCTGCCTTTTCAACATCAGTCATGCTTTGTTCAAAGTTTTCGTCTCTAAATAAAGTTCGGATTTCAGGACCATCAAAAATACCTTCATTTAATTTAGCATCAGATTTATGGGGAAATACTTTGCTTATATATTGGAAGCATTGACCGTCCTTGTCCAAAGCTTTAACTAATTGCTTTATCAATCCAAGCTTTATATGCAGAGGCGGTATCAAAATTTTCGAAGGATTAACGAGTGGATCTTTTATAACATTCTGTTTTCCAGGTTCAAACGATTCTCTTGATGGCCAAATTTTCTTTTTATAGTGTTTTTCTCTATCTCTGCTATCAAACATGCATAAATAACATGGGTACTTCGTAAATCCAGATTGTTGTCCAAGTATCATAGATAAAATCTTTAAATCGCCACATATTTGCCATTTATGTTCTCTATATTTTATTTTCGTTAAAAGTAGTTCAAGATTGGAATACTCTTCTTTAAGTACTGTTGAATGTGCTAATGGTATCGGAGCATATTTATTTGTGATATTGAGGAGTACTGCTTTAAGGCTGCGCTTTGATGAATCAATGAATAGTCGCCAATTTTCAGGTTTGTATATGTTGGGTTTCAATTCATCAATAAGACCTTTCACGTCCGTGCAATAAACCATATTAGAATCATTCTTGAAATAATTTCTAAAGCGCTCTTCTCGATTACGATATGCACATACTTTAGTACCCTTTGTCAACATATTTCGTCTCTTAAACTCTGAAGCCATAAACTCTGATTGTTCCTTAGATAAACCACTCTTTCTAAATAAATCGTTCAGACTTTTTTGATCAAACTTTTCAACAGTTCGTTCTTCACCCTTAGGAATATACTCTTCATCACTATCCAGAGAATGTTCTTCAGGTGAACTTAGATCTTCTTTATTTGGTGTGTTTGTGTCAGAGACAATTTGACCTGTCAATTTTTTATTTATACTTATTCTGTTGTAAAACTGGGTACTGTTGTTTAGAAATGAATTCGGTTTCATTTTAAAGCTCCGTTCAGTTAATCACTGTTGTACACTGTCATTGATCTTAAAGCATTGTTTATAAACGAATGGGACTTATGATCTTTTTCCAAAGCTATATATATATATATATATATATATATATATATATCAGTACTCTATAAGGGTACCTAAAAAAAACC
This sequence comes from Anastatus disparis, assembly GCA_017163975.1. Classification (NCBI taxonomy): domain Eukaryota; kingdom Metazoa; phylum Arthropoda; class Insecta; order Hymenoptera; family Eupelmidae; genus Anastatus; species Anastatus disparis. The sequence continues at coordinate 234,900 of JAFFSR010000291.1, read as the reverse complement.
TGCTGCTGCGAAGTATTGGTCACGATGACAACTGCCCTGAAAATGGGATGTGTAGAATGATTCGGTGTACTCAATACTTTGCAGTAACGAACCCAGCGAAGGCGCGCTGTCCTGCAGGGGAGCACTAGGATGTGAGAATGATGCCGTAGTGTGTCCGACGACGAGTTGACATTGTCCTCGTCAAAGTCGGAAAGCTCTCATACTTAGGCCTGGGGAGGTATGAGAGTTATCACCCCTAGGACGGCGGACTCACCTGCGATCGGAACAGGATTCCTAGTGTGTGGGGTTTAATTCAACAATATGGCTAATTCAAATTTTCAACCTTTTTTAAACTGCGCTGGTACATCCAATAACAGTTTTAACCATACGTGTAATGGATCTCAAGATAATTTCTGTTATGTATGTTCAGAATATATTGGACAACGAAACAAAAGAAAAATCACAGATAATATTAATTTTATCTATCAAAAATGTTTTGATATTGACATTTCTTAACAGGATAAAATTTGGGTTCCTCATTATATATGTGCTTCATGTTATGCCATGATGAATCGATACAACACCAGTCAGGCTAGGTCCAAATTAAAATTGACTATACCTACAAAGTGGAAGGAACCAAAAGATGAAAATGATTGCTATTTTTGTTTAACAAAGATACAAGGTTTAGACAAGATACAGAAAAAAGGAATAGTATATCCTAATACTTCTTGTATAGAATTTCCATCCAAGAATTTTATAGATATTTTTGAAAATAAAGATTCGAGAGATAGTTTTACAACAGGCTTAGGGAATCTAAATGTAGATGAAAACTCGACAGATGAAACAACTGAAAATCTGATTGCCGCAGACGGAAGCTCATCAAATGAAGAAGATCTAAGTTCACCTGAAGAACATTCTCTGGATAGTGATGAAGAGTATATTCCTAAGGGTGAAGAACGAACTGTTGAAAAGTTTGATCAAAAAAGTCTGAACGATTTATTTAGAAAGAGTGGTTTATCTAAGGAACAATCAGAGTTTATGGCTTCAGAGTTTAAGAGACGAAATATGTTGACAAAGGGTACTAAAGTATGTGCATATCGTAATCGAGAAGAGCGCTTTAGAAATTATTTCAAGAATGATTCTAATATGGTTTATTGCACGGACGTGAAAGGTCTTATTGATGAATTGAAACCCAACATATACAAACCTGAAAATTGGCGACTATTCATTGATTCATCAAAGCGCAGCCTTAAAACAGTACTCCTCAATATCACAAATAAATATGCTCCGATACCATTAGCACAATCAACAGTACTTAAAGAAGAGTATTCCAATCTTGAACTACTTTTAACGAAAATAAAATATAGAGAACATAAATGGCAAATATGTGGCGATTTAAAGATTTTATCTATGATACTTGGACAACAATCTGGATTTACGAAGTACCCATGTTATTTATGCATGTTTGATAGCAGAGATAGAGAAAAACACTATAAAAAAGAAAATTTGGCCATCAAGAGAATCGTTTGAACCTGGAAAACAGAATGTTATAAAAGATCCACTCGTTAATCCTTCGAAAATTTTGATACCGCCTCTGCATATAAAGCTTGGATTGATAAAGCAATTAGTTAAAGCTTTGGACAAGGACGGTCAATGCTTCCAATATATAAGCAAAGTATTTCCCCATAAATCTGATGCTAAATTAAATGAAGGTATTTTTGATGGTCCTGAAATCCGAACTTTATTTAGAGACGAAAACTTTGAACAAAGCATGACTGATGTTGAAAAGGCAGCATGGTTAAGTTTTAAAGAGGTATCGACGAAATTTTTGGGTAATGCCAAAGACACGAATTATAAAGCTATTGTGAAAAGAATGGTACGTAATTTTGAAAAATTGGGTTGTCTAATGAACTTAAAACTTCATTTTCTTGATTCACACGTTGATCAGTTTCCTGAAAATAACGGAGACTTTAGTGAAGAGCATGGTGAACGATTTCACCAAGATTTAAAGGAGTTTGAACGTAGATTTCAAGGAAACTGGGGTATCAACATGTTAGCAGATTACTGCTGGATGATAAAAAGAGAAACAGCTGCGAAAAAAGGACAAAAACGTGTCAGAAATCCACTACATCGGTCATTCGAAGAGAAACGTGTACGTAAGCGTAAGCCAATTTAAAAAAAACATCGGAAGAGAGAGAGAGAGAGAGAGAGAGAGAGAGAAAAACATAGACAAAATGTTAAGTTTAACGTACACAATAGGCTAAGTTAATATCTTGAATTTACAGTCAATGCTGTGAAAGACTCTAAAATTAGTATTTCAGACGTAAAATTTTTAAAAAATCGATAAATTTACCATATACAGTTCTTGTCACCGCCCTCTAGAAATAGTTTTTACACAATCTGACTTCAAATTCATGATCAGCAATCTGAAAAACCCCCAGGATAGTATTTCCAATGTTTATCGACTCTTCAAAAGACGCATGATTAAATTTTAATATTGTTTAAATCCATTTTAGGCAAAATTTCGACTTTTACCGATTTCCTCATCTTTTCAGCCCCATACAGAGGACTAGAATCGCGTTAAAAAAATTTGAAGGTATGGTTTCCCGTGTATTTTTTCCCGTATAATTCGATTTTGAAGTCCAATTAACCGTATCTCATGATTTGTTTTTTCTAGACTCGAAAAACCGCAAAAAAACCGTAAAAAATGAGGTTTTTTCAATAAAACTCTGAGAAAAGGTAGGAAAACCCTATATTTTTATTACAGATTCGGATTCAGCGTCGAAAAATACATAGGAATATGTATGTCCGGTCAAAAGTTCAGACATTTTTTTTCATTTTGTGGGCCTGTGTTATTGATAGATACGCAAAAACAAGAAATCATCGGCTTGAATTTATCGTATAAAAATATGTATCGACTAAATAAATAAATTAACTAATTTTAATGGTGTCTTTTTAACTAATGTAGAACCTTAATATAGAAACATTTTTTATTTTTCTTCGAATGATTACTTCAAATGAAATCGCCCCCCCTAAGGATATTTCCTAGATCCGCCCTTGAAAGCACCATTGGAGGTGCTCGTACACCTTCAGCATTGTACATAAACAATGTTGTTATACTCTCTTTTTCACTTGCATCGATAATCTTATATTCAGAACGAGCTCCTTTTTCAGCTAATACTTTCTCTGATTTAGGACACAACTGAATATTCGTCTCATCGCAATTGAAAATTCTTGAAGGGTGAATATGTAGCAAGTTTGTTTTATCTAAGTAAGACCTTATTTCATCAAACCATTCCCTTAGATCTTCTCTAGTCACTAAAGCACGATCAAGAGAAAGGTGCTGAGCGGTTCTAGTAACGATGCTAGGATGGCGTTTACTGAATCCTTCGAACCAATGACGTCTTGGCCTATCTTCTCTAAACTGTGTCTCTCTTTTTAAACTAGTCACATACTTTTGAACGTTGTCAAGCACTTGTGTCTTCGTAACTGGATTGCCTGTCTCAGCTTTATAAACGATCCAATCTGCAATCTTCTTCTCTTCATCTTTGTGTAAAATAGTTGGAGGTCCACTTTTAGTCGTTAGATCCTTATTCTTAATTTTTCTATATAATGTTGCTACTGGAACTCCGTACCTTCTTGCAGCTTTTCTTAAAGAATCACCTTTGTCAACTGTTTGCAAAGCTTCCTGCATTGCTTCAATTGTATATTTCTTTTTCTTTTCTTTATTTTTTCTCTTTTTTCTTTGAAATACTTTTTTTAGTGACTTTTCGTTGGCTTCATTTTTGTAAACATGTGCGAGTTTTTTTACAACTTTCTGATTATTTTCGCACTTATCCTTTATATCAATGTTATTTTTATTTTTCATCTTTCATTTAATTACCTATAAATCAATATTTACATAAAATAATATGAAATAGTATATTACGACCCAAGGCCAGTAAAAAAAGAAATGTCTCAGATCACATTTAATTGTCGGCTGAGGCGAAGCCGAAGTTGACAAACATGTGATCTGAGGCTTTCTTTTTTACTGGCCATGGGTCGTATGCTATTTTTCTGCCCGACGACGCCAGAAAGCGGCAAGTTTGTTTTGGGCAGCGGCCAGAAAGTTGACGCTTTCTGGCCGGAGGGCAGAAAAAAAAAACTTTTTTTATCACTTATAATTTATAGGTTACGTTTTGAGGTTAGCTTTAAAATTTATTACTAACACACTTACTACACTAAAATGAAGTCCGAAATTTTACAGTATTTTATTATGAAAGATCGAATATTTTATTAAAATAGAAAAATAAATACTTATTTCATTAATTATGAATAAATAATCGATTTAATCAAAACGTTTCATAAAACGGACAAGTAGAGATAATTCGTCTTTTAAGTATGAGACACGCGTTGTCACTGTTTCATAAATATGGTCAATGACCAAACTAGTGACTGTAATAATAAACACCAAAAATAAAATTTTTAATTTATATATAATTGACTATTATTCACGAAAAATTAAAATTATGAGAAGTGTATTTTCATATAATTTTTTTTATTATAGATTTAGTTAAATTATTAACTAGAATGAACTAAATAAAACATACGTATTGGAGTTTTTTCCTAAGAAGATAGGTATTTTTTGTGCTTATAGAAATGTCAATATTTTAAAAAGCTTTTTTTAAGTATTAATACAATGAATTTTATTATTTTCACGAAATTTAGTTATATCGAATGCTTAAAATTATTAAAATGTGCATTATTATTTTGTATTTAATTTTATTATATAATGAATTAATATTATTCTCAATTTGTTTCATAATATGGACATTGTTTCACAATACGGACATTTACCTTATCTGTAAATAACTGTAGATGATTGTTAAAAAATTTTATTGAGACATAAATAACAGTTACAGCTATTTAGTATTATTTACAGCTATTTTCAATTTTTTACAGTTATTTACAATTATTTACTGTTATTAACATTTTTAAAATCATAAATTCGTAAATAATTTATTTTTATTTATAAGTATTTATAATTATTTATAATTATTTTTAATTTTTGACAGTACAGTACTTTACAATTCCTAACAGTAATTTAATGTTATTCACAATCATTTCCATATGGGATAATCAAAAATCGGTATTAGTCGTACGAGTGATAATAAAAATTCAAATTTTTCTTAAACACTAATAATCAAACGCATCATTTCGCCACCTTTTTGTGCAATTTATTATCAATGAAATTATGAAAATACATATTTAAGTTTTTATGTAAGTTATTAGCAATAAGCAAGATTTCAGGTCATAAAAATTATCATTTATGTAAGCCATTCACCATTTGTACTACAGATGGTTATATCGTAGATCTTCCTGGTCCATTTTTAGCCACTGAAAACGATGCGAGCATTATGAAGAAAGTGATGAATGACCCCACGGTGGAAGAATAAGAGGTGATTCGACTTACCCCCACTTTCTGTGATGCTTATTGAATTGCCTCTCTTCTTCTCCGCGTGGCGGAGCCACTTAAGTAGATACCCCACATGCACACCTACATAAGCCCACTGAGTACGCATCGTTTTGTGCGTGCGCTGTTCACGAACAGCGAATGACCGTGTGTGAGTGAACACGTACGGCGTCCGGCATTGTGTCAGTAGAGTAAATTATAACTATATCAATTTAAATGTTCATAGCAAAAGTTTAGATTATAATTATCAATTACAAATGTATTTATTTAATAAATTTAATTAGTTATTAAATTTTATACTTTTATAGTAAATATTAAACTTATTTTATATTTTTGCACTATCTAAAGTGTCAATAAGATTAAATAAGTATCTTTTTACTTTTTTATGAAATAAACAAATTAATATTTGTATATAATAAAATTTAAATTTTTATAATAAAATTCTCAATTAAAAAAATATTGAAATTTAAACTTTTGGAAAGTATATATGAGTAGATGAGGATATATCATTTCATGTTTTTTTATTTATGATGCAGCTTTAGCGTAATGGCTACGATGTGCGCTTTGAAAAGTTTGTCGCTGTGGGTTTAAATCCGGTTACATTCAATTTTTTTTTTTTTTTTTCATAAAAAGTGTATTTTAATTTTTTTTAATATTTTATTTTAAAAAATTATATTTTTTAAATTATTGAAAAATAAATAATTGAATCAGTTGATCAATAAAAATCTTTAAGGTGGCTGTAGTGTTTCGTGCCGTATCAAGCTCGAGCCCCGACAAAAAGAACAAAATAATTTTTTTTTCTTTTTAGTAAATTTTATAAAAACTGTTTTTAATCAATTACTATATTTATAATTTGTATTAAACTCTATTATTTGACAATAAATATTGACGATTTAAGTCTAATAGCGTTGTAATCATACCCATTTTCATCAGTTTAAAGTTAAATTTCGATAATTTTTTTCTCTGGAATTAGGGTGTTGATCTTATATTTTCAAAGTTACTCTGAAACAGTAATAACTTATACTTTTTGTAGTATTTTTTTACTAAAAATCCAATTTTTTATCAAATTTGCTCGAGCCACCTTAAATTGAAAATTTCATTTATAAATTTTTTTATTCAACCATTACATAAGTAACTGAAAAATTACTATAAGTACTAAATGTAAATTATTTACTGAAGTAGAATAATGTAAATATGTTATATTATCAATTTATTTTAATTATATTGATTTTCTACAAATTGAAATAAAATATTTACAAATAAATTAATGAATTTTAATTACTATACAATTTAGCAATTTTATTAATACTTTAGTAGTAATTATCAAAATTCAATAAATATTAAATAAAATTAAAAAAAAATAATATAAGATTAGAAAGAGTAGAGTAAAAATTGCACTATAAGAAACGTAGTTCTTTTAACAATATCTGAATTTTTAAAAGTGCACCAATAGCAGGAAATAATTTGTCAATTTAATTAGGGAAATAATTTGTCAATTTAATTAGGGAAATTTGTTAATTCTTAAAGAGTTACAACATCATATATTTCTGATTTTACACAATTCATTATGGGGTTATGCATGATTATATAAGTATTATGAAATCAATATAATTAATAAATAATAATTATTTACTTACCTTGAAGCGTAGATAAATATTTATCTAATCCGTACTTATTAAATAAATTATCTATTCAAGATAAAATTCAATAAGGAATCTTAATAATGCTGTGGTACAAAATATTTATCAACGAAAATCTAATATATTATAAGCTATGGTTTTGCTACGTACTTTTGAATTACATACAGTATAATTATAAACTTATAAATATTTTAACTCAGTATTTCTATATATTTAATTTTTATTTATGAAATGATTCAATTTCATTTTAATCAAATAATTTTTGAAATTCAATTAAAAATAAAGTCAAACATATGAAAATAGTAGGGCCAACTATATTATTCTCACAGCGTATATCTTATTATGTAACATTTGGGATGGGTCAGTTTTGTAAACTTAAAAATAGAGATATTAAAAAATAAGTCAAGAGAAAACAAATTGCTGAATTGTATAGTAATTAAAATTCATTATTTTACTTGTAAATATTTTAATTTGTAAAAGATCAAAGTAATTAAAATAAATTTATGATAATATAGTATATTTACATTTTTCTACTTTTGTAAATAATTTATATTTAGTGTTTATAGTCATTTTTTAATTACTTGCGAAATAAATAAATAAATTTTTTAACTTAAAGATTTTTATTAATCAACTGATTTAATTATTTATTTTTTAATAATTTAAAAAATATAATTTTGTAAAATGAAATATTTAAAAAAATTAAAATACAACTTCTATGAAAAAAAAAAAATTGAATGTACCCGGATTTGAACCCAGGGCGATAACATTTCAAAGCGCACATCGTAGCCATTACGCTAAAGATGCATCATAAATAAGTAAACATGAAATGATATATGCTCATCTGCCCTTATATACTTTACAAAAGTTTAAATTCTAATGTTTTTTCATTAATGATTTCATTTTTATAAAATTTTAAAATTCAATACATCAAAAAAATATTAATCAATTAATTCCATGAAAAAGTAAAAGGTATTTTTTACTTATTTAATTCTATCGAGACATATAAGAATATAAAATAAGTCTATTATTCACTATGAAAGCAAATAATTTAATAAATAATTTAATTTATTAAATAAATATATAAGTAACTAATAATTACATTTATTTAATCCACTAAAACAATGCCACACGCCGTATATTTTCACTCACACACGGTCATTCGCTGTTCATGAACAGCTCACGCACACAACGATGCGTCTCAGTAAGCTTATGTAGGTGTGCACGTGGGATATCTACCTAAGTGGCCAGGGGCGGATTAAGGTTCCGTGGGGCCCTGGGCTATGAACATAACGGGGCCCCTTTAAAGACAATGTTTTTTCGATATAAAAAATTGAATAATGTTTATATTTTAAATAATTTTTTCTACTTAGAAGTAAATTATAACTTTTGGCGGATAGCAAATTTATTGCCTTTCTTTTTTAAACCGAATTCTTAAAACTACGTAACAGATTAGAAGTGCAGATAGGCAATAAAGATTTGTTTAGAGTAGAAGAAATTATTAATTTTTATATGATATTTTCAAAGTTATTAAAATAAATCAGATAAGGTAAAAGTACCTATCATTGGCCACTGACCAGTACTTGCCCGCATAAAAAAATAAATTAATTTTTAAGATTTTAGTGCAAAGTAGACTATGAATTACCGTTAATTATTGTTTTGTATACATTAAATTACTTAAAGAAATAAAATTTAAACTATAATAATTATACTTCAAGCTGAAAAATCGACTTTAATTTTGTGATTTTGAACCTAGGCGAATGTCCATGTATTTCTTACGTACTGATGAAGAAAAGTGCGTTCACGAGTAAGGAAATAAAATTGTAATAGAATTTTTTTATGCACATCAAATTAGTTGCTACATTATTTATGTACATTAAAATATATTTCACATTAAAAAAAAATGAATTTTATACATATTTTATATTAAAATTTTGTGTGAGCATTTATTGGTATTGATAAATCAGTTCGTAATTCAACGTCTCAGTAATTGGCAGGGGGCTACCTACAGCTAAAATCATATATCAAACCTAACCTTAAAGCGCACTCTAATTGACACACTTGAATAATTGATTTTTTATTCTATCAATTAATTCTAAATTAATTGTAAATTTTTAATTATTTTATAAATAACTATCTATAAAATAATTAAAAATATTATAAAATAAATATAAAATTATAAATGTTTGTATATACAAGTGGCCAATAAATCGTACCAGTATTTTGGGACACTAGGACATCATTATTTTGCTGGTCCAAGTACTGGTACCTTGAAATGATAATACTTTTACGTTTATTTCTCTATTGTTGTTGATTAAATGACTTTTTTTCATTTTCAACAATCAAATAAATCAACGTTTGTCTATATATCCAAAAATTTTAATCATTTTTGAAATTTATGTTAATAATAATTTTATCAAATGTTCCACGCGTCCATAAACGGCCAATAGTAGGTACATTTACCTTATAATAAATTAGTCAGTAAATTTTTAATTGTCTTTAAACATTTTATGTATTAAAAATTAGAATATATGATCAATATAAAAAATTTCAATTGAAATTCATATAATTAAACTTTGAAAGCTTTTTCCTTCGCTTTATCATTGGCAGATCTATCAATTAAATCATAACTTTAATTTCGAAGTAATTTATTTCCAAATCTAGCTAAAGACGATATACTTTTATCTAGCATATTTACTCGCAATACATTTTTTAATCGTTTTAAAACTGAAAATGACCTTTTGAACTCACAATTTGCAAATTAAGAGAGATTTAATTGTTTAATAATAGCCCTGGTAGAAATTTGAACATTAAAAATGGTGTAAACAACAATTTATGACCATTTTTAATAGTAATATTTTGTCATGTCAATATTGGCGAATAAATGGCAATTTTTTGCTGAATCTGCAGAGCTCAAATTTTTTGGTATATTGGTTAGCATCTTATAGGCAAAAAATGCTAATATAAAAATGTTGTTCAAAATTTTTGTATTTAGCCAAAAAAATACGCATTTTAAGTAAACGGAGAGAAAAAATCAGTAACAGCTATCTAAAAATTAGGTAAACTGTGGACAACTTTTTTTGACTAGTTATATAACTTTTTAGTAATGAGTCCTTAATTTTTCAGATCATAGGTAAAATCATAACCTCACTTTTGCCACGTGGCGAGAAAATATAGATTAGTATTTATTCACATTCCTTCGTCAATGTTTATTTTAATTGGAATTTATAAAAATAAAAATAATATTAAATTTTATTAAAATAAAAATATGAAACGCAGTACGAAACGAGTATAAAAATATCGTTTTTTAAAATAATAAATGGAAAATTTTATTAATCGTTTAAAAATAACCTCTAACAATCCGATCACAACTCAAAATATACGCGCGAATATATTAACAAAAGTGATTCTATTAATGATTAATGATAACTTTCAAGAAAAAACCTTAAATGATTCTTAATAGTAATCAATTAGAGCACAATTTGATAGACTCTACTGTTAACTATCTATATTCAAATAATAGTGGATCAGACTCAACATTTTATTAGCATTTTTTAGCACTATGAAGGTTGAAAAAAACGTTTCATATTAGTTCAAATAATGGCCATAAAACATTCCCATTTTCTGCTCTTCACTTTAAAGAAATGGCCATAAAATGGTAGAAAAAGCGTTTCATTTTCTACCAGGGAGTCTTATTTTAAATAGTAGTAAATTCCACGTTTTTACTATCGATGATCAAAATATGAATAAAATAATGATAAACAAATTTTTACTTTCTTTTAAAATCTTTTATAAATTGCTATTATATTTATAAAAAAATCATTTATCAAAATCAATTTACATTATTTTATAAGGATTTATTAATTATTTGGAATATTTTGCCAAACATAATTGTATTTTTTGAGGTTTTTCGTGGCTTAGTGATGGGTCCGTAACTCGATGATCCGAGTTCTAATTTCTGTCTCGACCGATTGATACAAGCACTATATACTCTACGTTACATGTGCTTTATTAATAAACATGCTGACAAACTTTTTCACTAATTAGCATCGCACGATAGTATTATACACCCAAACAGCGACGTTTTATGTAACGGCATTATACAATTTTTTTTAAATGATTCTATTCTGACGAAATATTTCAAACAATTTCCTTTATAGATTAATTATTTATTAATTTTTTGCTCATAGCTATAGGTATAATTGAATATTTCATACTTCATATCTCTATACTTTTTCTTTCACAAATTTTATATTTTTACATCTTAACATTTTTTATATTTTTTATCTAGATTATTTAATTTTATATTCTTTGATCGAACTACTATAGATAAATTAAATATTTATCGTATACAAAAAAATAATAAAATTTATTTGTTTTATTGAGAAGTATCAATAGTTTTTCAGTGCAAATACTTTTGCAAAGATTAAAAACTAAAAGAAGAGAAAAATTTTATTTTTTTGTTTGATCCTTGTTTTCTACTTTAAACGTATTTGAAAAATGATTTTAAAAAATTTTGAAAAAAAGTTGATGGTGTATATATTATTGCGTTGAGTTTGTGATATGTATTTTTCCTTCTTGGGAAAGTAAGGTTGAAATTAAATAAACGGTACAATTAAATAACGGTAGAGAAAACAGAATAAATTCAGAACGTTACAAAACAAATTTTAAATTTGTTGCACTGAAAAAAATTTTGATTTTAAGATTGAATTTCATTCAAAAACAATAATACGTTAACAAATAAATATGGCTTTGTTTTGAAGTATTGTAATTTGCAATTCTACTAAAACTCTTATAGTAAAGCGGAAGATATCATATTTAAGGGAAAAAATCTTTATATCTTAATTTAGTTAAGAACATAACAATCTGTTTAATAAATATAAAAACTTATAGCGATCATCGGTACAAAAGTTTTAATATTTATTTAATAGATTATAATATTCTTTACTAAATTAAGATATAAAAACTTTCTTCCTGCATGGCATCTTACCCCGCTTTACTATATAAATTTTAAAAACTAAAAAAACTTTTTTAATTTAATACTCGCAAACATTTTTTCAATAATCTTATTCTATTCGGGGCCCCCTGATAACCGGGGCCCGGGGCTATAGCCCGACCTAGCCCCCCCTTTAATCCGCCCCTGTAAGTGGCTCCACCACGTGGAGAAGTAGAGAGTCAACTCAATAAGTGACACACGTTTTAATGGTGGGGGAAGGATAGTCGAATCACCTCTTATTCTTCCACCGTGAATGACCCTAATGGAATAAGGAGTATTATGAAGAAAGGTGATATTTGTATTGTAGATAGAGGATTTAGGGACGTAGTTCCTTATTTAGAAGAACTTGGTTTCAAGGTTCTTATGCCTGCCTTAATAGGACAGAGACCTAACCTCACTACATCTGAGGCGAATCTATCTCGTTACGTTACGAAATTAAGGTGGGTTGTAGAAGCCATTCATAGAATCTTGAAAAAAAAATAAGCTTCTCCATCATCAAATTGATAACAAACTTTTACCAAAAATTGGTTTGTATTGCAGAATTGCGTGTTTTCTTAATAATCGATTTGGTAAACAATTAAACTGCAATCAAAATGAAGATGGATTACAAGATATAATCATTGACAGAATGTTGAATTCTAATAAAGAGGAAAATACCAAAGCAGTTGAAGCAGAGTCAGCGAGATAGTCTAGACATAGCTCTACAACCACTAAGCTAACCTCTCAAGAAATCATCGATTTTTCAGAGATGACAGAAAGAGATCTTAAATTTTTTTTTTCAGGAACTTATCAGTTAGGTCAAGCCATAAGTTATTCGGCTGAGTTATCAGATGATTCAGATAATATTAATTTAGAGTATATCAAACTGACTCCTAATATAATTAAAGTCTTAGTAAGATCAAGACATAGAAACAAAAAAACTTATAAATGTTATATAGAATACAAATCTAACTCAATTGGCTATGGAGGCATTTTGCGCCATACCTGCGACTGTGCTAATGGTTTACGGACAGTCGGCTCCTGTTCTCACATTGCAGCCGTTATTTATTACCTCAGTAATGCTAGATATAAATCAAGAATAATTAAACTAGCGACATTTTTTTCTGAAATATTTTCTACTTCAGACATTGATCCAGTCATAGACGAAGACAGTGATGAAGATTGAAATTATTTCGTATATTTAAACAAATTATAATTATAAGCTTCTTCAAAACTACTACGATTCTCAGTTTAATTTAACAATTATCAATTAATAAATACATAATTCAATATTTTAATAAAAAAAAGATTTAATTTTTTTAATGGATTCAATGTTATTTTCACTTCCTTTTTACGAATACTAATCTATCTTAGGCAAATAATGTAATTTTATAGCACTGAGTAGCATCGATCTGCATTTATGTTACACCTAGCCGTGTCATAAGTAGTCCATTATTTCACCGTGCTTATTTGCTACGCTCGACAATAACCGCACGGTGCATAATTACACTGCTAATGCTACGGACAGGCGTAACAGCGGATTTATGCTAGTAAGTGTTCTAAAAAATTGTATGATACTCGTAGTATAAATTGCCTGTATTGCACGACGTGAATTATCACCCTCGTTTCACTCAGGTGCTAATACACTTCGTGCCATGATAGGCAATTTGTCACTTGCATCATAATGTACTAATATTTTTTCTTATCCGTCTCGATCTTTATAAGATCCATTATAATACTTTTCAATCTATCTACTTTTTAAAAAGATCATTATTTATTAACTTTTCAGGTAACATCCCCAATAAGAAGCAAAAACTTTAAAAAAACAGATTTTTTTCTACTTTTGACTACTACGCATCTAAACATGCATTAAATGAAAGTATTTAAAAGTTTCTCATCATAACACAGCCTTTCTATCGAACAATCAATATTTAAAAAAATGTTTTTAATGAGATTACAAATATTTATAAATGTATTAAATAGCTTGATAATTCAATATGAAGTATCTCTGGGTTCAAAGTAATATACTGTCTATTATGGTCATAAGTAAAATAATAGTAATTTTTCAAGCACTTGATCTGCATCCAAATGCATTTGAAAACACATTTCGGTGAGTAAAAAACTATTTTTCGCCTACACAGTCACTGTTTTTTGCGGTCAAGTCCCCAAATATAGTGAAAAATGCAATAAAAATCGTTTTTTTTCAACTTTTGAGTATGACGCAGCTTGAAATTCATGATTCTGATTCCGTCATTCGAAAGAGCGGAAAAAAATACAAAAAAAAATAGCTCAAAAGTTTAGCCAAATAAGTTTACGAAATAGATCCCGAATAATGAAACATAAAACGAGGTCACAAAAGCTCATTTTTCAACGAGAGAGTTTGGAAAGAATTAGGAATATTTGAAGTCTATAAAAACTCTCGCATGCAAATTTTCAGATCGTTTTAAGCAATATTGCGTCAGAAATAAGAAAAAATCGAAAAATCACGTTTTTGAGGTTATATAGTGAAAGGAGGGGTCTAGAGGTTTAAAAATTTGGCTAAGGAGTTTTTTTATATGACCTTTCGAATGGAAAAGCCTGTTTATCAAAACCGCTGTGGGCAATTTTTACATGCTTACCCCCCTAGAGCCTTTGGAAATTTTTAACGAAAGGGATAATATGTTTTGAACAAACATTATATAAAGTTTAAATATACAAGTAGAAAAAGAGTAAAAAATTTATTATATATTATATGCTAAAACTATTAACAAATATGTAATAATTTTCAATTAAGCATAACTTTTTAACAGCATTAAGCTTTTTTAAACTAATAAGGCTTAAATTAAAGTATTTAACTTGTACTTTTTTAATATTTAATACATTTTTCTGAAAGATTTTTAGTTGTTCGGTCATTCAAGTTCTTACAACAACTTCTTTTCATTATATTATTGAAAAATATATATAACTTTGTCTCTAAAATCTATTTAAACAAAAGAAAAAATACGGGTTAATTTTTTTCATCACCAAATCATATCTTGTAGTTTTATTTGTTT
Organism: Anastatus disparis; assembly: GCA_017163975.1. NCBI lineage: Eukaryota > Metazoa > Arthropoda > Insecta > Hymenoptera > Eupelmidae > Anastatus > Anastatus disparis. The sequence goes on along the minus strand of JAFFSR010000291.1, from coordinate 219,825 downwards.
CTCGAATGTGGAGATGATCTTTCCTTATAAGTAGGCTTTGATCATTAGTTATATATGAAAAAAATATTTATACTCAAGATATGATAGCCTAATTAATTATTACAAGTACTTTAAATGAACTTTGAGTTTAAAATAAAAAAATTTTTTTTTTCGATATTATATTTGTTAGCAAAAATTTGTAGTATTGTACAAATTTCAAATTTAGTAAATGTTTAGGTGCAATATCAATATAATTAACATTTTATTTTGAAAAATACAACAAAATAACCTTTACTACATACATTTAAAACTGTTTTAATAATAAAATTATCAATAAATTATTTTTTTTATACATCGTTGGCTTGTATTAAAATTCAGCTACTTCAAAAAAGTTTTTGTGTAAATTTTAGAATGAAAATTTCAATAAAAAAATTTATGAAGGATATTAATTTTTTTAATAATGAAATGTATAATTATATGTAATGAGACAATTTGAATAATGAAGTACATATATTTGATGTAAATTTGACAAAAATTTTTTTTGTTTCAAAGCATATAACAATTTTACGTTTATTTTCCGTACTGATATGTACAATTTTGATACGATTTCCTATGAAAATAATTTTCACAAATTACACAAAATAGTGCAATACTATTGTTTCGGATTCTATATCCTATAAAATGAATAAGAATTAATATCAGCAATATACAAAGAATGCGACGAATACACGTTCCAACAAGTAAAGACAGAAAACGCTGACCGTCATACTAACAAGTTATAACCTGCCTGGAAACAACGAAAAGCGTCGAGCACCATAGAAAAAGAGCTGACCACCCAGCAACAGGTTAAGACCAGAACGAAAAGTCACTGACGGACTGATCAGCAAATTCCAATCAATAACGAATATTCTAGAAGGATAGGCACGTGGAAACAACGAATTCGGCGAGTATAAATACAGCCGGACATCCCGTGTGGAGTCAGTCAGTAGACCATCAATAGAGAGATGTAGAGAGAGTAAGCAACCAACCTTTAGCCACGAACGACGGGAGTACACCCGATTAAAGCAAGCAAAAGATACCCACGATCTTATAATTAAATATAAATATACATACACGTAAAAACGTAATACTATCAAATATATTACTTTTCAAATTTTATTGAATCATACTTGAAAAGTAATTAAACAAATACATTTTTTTTTTAAATTTAAATGAATACATTTTATTTTTCAGCTAACTTTATAATATGATAAGAAGCTTTGAAAAAATGTAATGCATTCTTTTTAGTGAATATTTTAAAATACCTACTTTTTTTAAATTTTCCTACGATATTTCTTTCTAAGTATACGATAGTTTTTTTGCATCAGGTTTTTTTTTAGTTTTCCACCTAGTTCGATAACACATAGCGAATTTATGAGCAGTATTATAATTGAATTATTTTTGCAACTATAAAAATTAAACCATTTTTAAAAAAAAATGTTTTTTTAACATCAATGGTATTTAACGTGATTTTTATTTAATACGCTTTGATGAAATTGACAAGACTTTTTAAAAAATATGCCTTATTGAAGCACATTTCTCAATTCTTTTATTTATTCTTTTATGATTCTTTTATTCATTTTAAGTTAAATTTTTGCTAAATCAATAAAAAATATAATAATGAAAATATTTAATTTACATAACTATAATAAACCATTTAAACATATAATAAACAATTTGAAATTGATTTTTTAAGATACATTTCAAAATTCCTTAATATTTTTTAATTGGAAGAGATATTTCCCTTTATCTGTCATTCTCAATATTTTTCTCATTAAGTTTCAAAGATTTAAAAATCTTATACATTTTGTTAATAGTCAGATAGCTCCTCCGTCAGCTATAATTTGTTGTTTATTAAAAAGGCGGATAATCTTTTCAAACTTTGAATGAGTTTTTATTTTATATGTTATTACTGTAAATTTTCAAATAGCCTTGCCAATTTCTTTAAGATAATCTCGTTTAAAGTATGATCACTTTGGGTCTCAATAAACTGCTAATTAATACAATCAGTATTGTTTGTTTATTTAAAATTCATATAATTTCAGCTTAAAGAACCGTTGAGCTCTTTATTATTAAAATACTAATTTGCATGACATCTTAAATTTTTAAAGTAATTTTATTACGAAAAAAAAGTAATTAACAGAACGAGCAGTCAGATAAGATGCCAATTAGTCATTTTTCCGAAAGAATTTTCAATTTTTCTTAAATAATTAATCTCTGTGTAACTTAAATTTTATATTTATGTAATTTTTGAAAAATTAAGATTTTTCATCTTTTAAATTTTGTAACTGTTAAAATAAAATGTTATTTTTTAAAAATTAATTTAAAAAAATGTTATCATGCCCCTATATAACTTTAGAAAATGTCACTTTTTAACGGACAAAAATAATTCAACCAATCAAAGTTTAGTCAAAATTTTGTTTAATAAGAACTGAAAATTATTCCGTTCGTAGAGAATTATCAATTTTTTTGTTTTGGAAATAATAATTGATAATATTATAAAAATATATTTAATAAAAGAAAGAAAAAGTCTAATTTTAAAAATATTAATGATATTCAACGTAATTTTCATTTAAAATGCGCTTTAATAAAGTTTAAATTCGTAAAATTATTTATTTTTTCAGGTAAATTTATTGTTTTACTTATTTAAAATAAAATTAGGATTATTTATATTTATTTTCTATTTTTATTAAATTAGTTAAAAATGTCATGAAGGCTATAGCAGAATAAGCATGGTGAATTTGCCCCCTCCCAAATGGCGTATCTGATATGGGTCACTTAAAAGGTTATCAAAAAATAATAAGAAAGCCAAAATTACAGACTCCTAAACCCCATGTAGGAGTTATAAAGCTAAAAAACGTGATTTTTCGATTTAATTTTTTTACAGCTAGACTCTGCATTCCAGAGACTTGTAAAAAATCATGAGAGTAGGTTTTTCCTTTCTTAATAATTAAAATTTTTTACAAAACTCATAACCTCAAAATTAGCTCCGAAAAACCTCATTAAAATTTTAAATCAGTGTTTTTACATCCCAGATTTCGAGGCACTAAACTCAATATAGGTATTTTTTATGTATTTTTTCCTGCTCTTCACGATGCCGTCATTAGTTTACAAAAAAAAAAAATGGTGGCACACCCAATTTTCGGCCAAAAATCGTTTTTTTGGCTTTTTTACAGGGTTTTAAGCATTAATAATGGAATAAATTACTATATTATGGCTCTAAATAACACTTTTTTTATATTTTTCTACTTTCTGTTGAGTTCTGAAATCAGATTGAAGATATTTTCAGCTGAACACGCTATCCTACGCTCAGAAACGGTTTTTTGTGGGGTTATTTAAAGATTTTGTTGTGTGATTTGGCATCTGAGAGATTTGGAAAGACATATTTTGATAATCCATACATGTTCTTTACAACTGTATACTCAGATTTGCAATATTTTAATCCATAAACCATAAAAATTTACCGAAATCTAATTTTTTTGAGGTTATGTAATAATTTCATTTGATTATATTTTATTTAAATAACTTAAATAACAAATATCAGTATTTTTTATGACTTTCTATTATTTTGTCTTATTAGATTTACGATATTTTCATTTACACGTTCCAGTATTTGCCAAAAACTGATTTTAGTTTAAGTTTATGTACAAATTGTATCAACTTATATTACATTTAAAAGCTTAAAACAACGATTTTTAGTTAATTTATGTTACCATTTTTCAATCATATTTTCCGTATATTGCGATGCGCGCTTAACATAGTATTTTGAGAAAATGTAATGCTTTTACTAAGTTATGTTATTCTTACTAAGTTGAAAACAGTTACTTTTAAGTATACTTCAATCATTTCTTAAATATCATGGCACAAATAATATTTTTTCAAACACCGCAACTTTTTATTTAAATAAAGTTTATAACAGAATTGGTAGAAAAAGTAATTTTCTCATTTTCATAGTTTGCGTAGTGTATAATATAATAAATTATAAAAAAATGTTAAATGTAACTCAAGACAAAAACTCAAGATTAGTGACAAATGAAGCCTCGAGCAACAAAAATGACCAAGCCCATTTTTTTTTTAAATTGAGTTATTAAGTAAAGCATATTTTTTAGCCTATTTTTTACTATATTTAATTATAAAATTTTTAAAAAATTTGATTTTTCAATTTTTTTGGTATCTCAAAAAACTGCTGCAAATCAAAAAAGCGCCAAGTCCATTGAACTTGCTTATCAAAAATGGTCAAGTCCAATTATAATTTTAAGAATAGAGTACATGTGCATTTTTATGAATATACACACGCATTTACTTACACATAAACATAATACGCTCACAAATACACACTCGTAAGCATATGCAATAATAATATACTATGTGTTATTTATAAATAATAAACGCGTATTTATGAGTGTACGTCTATGTTTGTTGATAATGTTCAGCGAGCTTCCGAGAATAAACTTTAGCGTTTTTTCGATTTGCAGCAGTTTTTTGACATACCAAAAAAATTGAAAAATCAAATTTTGTATGTGTGTATAGACTATACATACTTACAAAAGAAATATAATATTTCAAACAAATAGCAATTTAAGCATATATTTCAGTTAAGTATGTCAAGAAAAAAAATAATTAAAAGAAAAGCAGAAAACTAATTAGAAATGATTTATCATATCAGATTGTTTATTTCAAGCTTTAATTTTAATAGTTTATTTCATAAATAAAACAATTATTTTCCATATCTAAGATTTTAAAAATGGTATTCTCATTGTTTTCTTAATTTAATAAATTTTAGTGTAAAAATATAAGTTGTTGCGTTTCTTTAGTATACTTTTTGAATTGTAGTATTTATATGTAATCGGAAATTGAGTCTAGTTTTATTAGAATTAACTCCTGACTATAATGACTATGATCAGGAATTACTCCTTCATTAGATTTTATATTTTTCATTAATAATTTTTTTATTTATTTTATTATTATTTTTCAATTTTTTTGGTATGTCAAAAAACTGCTGCAAATCGAACAAACGCTAAAGTTTATTCTCGGAAGCTCGCTGAACATTATCAACAAACATAGACGTACACTCATAAATACGCGTTTATTATTTATAAATAACACATAGTATATTATTATTGCATATGCTTACGAGTGTGTATTTGTGAGCGTATTATGTTTATGTGTAAGTATATGCGTGTGTATATTAATAAAAATGCACATGTACTCTATTCTTAAAATTAAAATTGGACTTGACCATTTTTGATAAGCAAGTTCAATGGACTTGGCGCTTTTTTGATTTGCAGCAGTTTTTTGACATACCAAAAAAATTGAAAAATCAAATTTTTTAAAAATTTTATAATTAAATATAGTAAAAAATAGGCTAAAAAATATGCTTTACTTAATAACTCAATTTAAAAAAAAAATGGGCTTGGTCATTTTTGTTGCTCGAGGCTTCATTTGTCACTAATCTTGAGTTTTTGTCTTGAGTTACATTTAACATTTTTTTATAATTTATTATATTATACACTACGCAAACTATGAAAATGAGAAAATTACTTTTTCTACCAATTCTGTTATAAACTTTATTTAAATAAAAAGTTGCGGTGTTTGAAAAAATATTATTTGTGCCATGATATTTAAGAAATGATTGAAGTATACTTAAAAGTAACTGTTTTCAACTTAGTAAGAATAACATAACTTAGTAAAAGCATTACATTTTCTCAAAATACTATGTTAAGCGCGCATCGCAATATACGGAAAATATGATTGAAAAATGGTAACATAAATTAACTAAAAATCATTGTTTTAAGCTTTTAAAGGTAATATTAGTTGATACAATTTGTACATAAACTTAAACTAAAATCAGTTTTTGGCAAATACTGGAACGTGTAAATGAAAATATCGTAGATCTAATAAGACAAAATAATAGAAAGTCATAAAAAATACTGATATTTGTTATTTAAGTTATTTAAATAAAATATAATCAAATGAAATTATTACATAACCTCAAAAAAATTAGATTTCGGTAAATTTTCATGGTTTATGGATTAAAATATTGCAAATCTGAGTATACAGTTGTAAAGAACATGTATGGATTATCAAAATATGTCTTTCCAAATCTCTCAGATGCCAAATCACGCAACAAAATCTTTAAATAACCCCACAAAAAACCGTTTCTGAGCGTAGGATAGCGTGTTCAGCTGAAAATATCTTCAATCTGATTTTAGAACTCAACAGAAAGTAGAAAAATATAAAAAAAGTGTTATTTAGAGCCATAATATAGTAATTTATTCCATTATTAATGCTTAAAACCCCGTAAAAAAGCCAAAAAAACGATTTTTGGCCGAAAATTGGGTGTGCCACCTTTTTTTTTTTGTAAACTAATGACGGCATCGTGAAGAGCAGGAAAAAATACATAAAAAATACCTATATTGAGTTTAGTGCCTCGAAATCTGGGATGTAAAAACACTGATTTAAAATTTTAATGAGGTTTTTCGGAGCTAATTTTGAGGTTATGAGTTTCGTAAAAAATTTTAATTATTAAGAACGGAAAAACCTACTTTCATGAAAGTTAACAGAATGCTTTGAAATTTTGAAATGTGATTTATTATATTAAATTAAAGTACCTCAATTTTTTTCCATATTTCATTCCGCATGTTTTTTCGAGAAATTTAATGTTAAAAATACGAAAAATAACGTGGGCTCTTATAGGCGATCTGAGAATCGATTGCATTTTATATAAATTTCTGTCATAAAAGTTAACAGATCAAATCAAAATTTAGATATTATGAAAGCACATTATCTAAGGATTTATTTCATATTTTTTTTTATATACCTTTCAGGAAAATTGACAGAGATTTCCAAAGTTAAAATTAAAGTAAGAGTTAATTTTTGAAAACCCGCTACTGCTACGTAAGAGATTTGACAACGTAGCGTATGTATAACATAAGTTTTGAATTGCAAGATAATATTTTTCTGCTTAACTTAACCTACAAATAGAAACGCTGCGTTGCCGAATTTCATTCAACATATTACCGAACTTAATTTAATTTATAATAAATTAAATAACATTTTAAAATGTTTTATTTATTAAATAAAAACGTTCAAATGTAATTTGAATAATATATTCCATCTTTAAGTGCCATTCGAAGAACTTTTTGTTGAAAAATATTTTATTACTTTAAGTTTGCAGCGATCCTTCTTTGTTGAAGCAGAGGGTACCCTTCTGACTCTTCACCTCCCCGCATGACACCATTGAACATCCTTAAATAAATTTTTAATTTTATTTTTTCCGCTATGAAAATTGATAGAAAAAATATATAATATTTAAAAAAAAAAAAAAAAAAAAAAAAAAATAGGTGGATCATCAGGTTTGAACTTGGCAAAAGTAGAGAGCGTGGTGCGTAAAAATTTAGTGACTATAGCCACCACACTCGTTTGTAGAAGAGGGTAAAAAGTTACATATGTTCATCGCCCCCCAAAAAATTTTATTTATTATTATTTATTTGTTTGATTACTTCAATGATTTTTATTATTAAAATATGTATCTGTTTTAAATAAAAATATCTTATTAATCAACAAATTTTCGGGAGTGTTAATCGCATTAAAATAAAGCTATAAAGTATCGCGGCGAAAACAAGCTAAAGCGGGTTTGCCGTAAGTTTACCTACGCCACTGGAAGCCTTGTGTTACGTTTGTCTTCTCATCTTTCGCTTGCTTCTCTAGGCGCGTGTAGACATGGAGGGGCTTTGCGCGTATAGTTCCAGAAGCGCTGCAAGGATCATCATGATCGAATTCGGCACGTTTCATTAACACGGCATTGGCAATCTTCACTTGTCTCTGCTTCTAGACGACGTAGAACCTTCTTTTTTTTAATCTGGGGTAACTCTATAAAATATTAAGAATGGGCTTATTTTCAGCCCCCTGGAAAATTAGGAAATGCCGGAAAATCTTCAATTATGTAACCATGTAACATGGCAAAATTGCCATGTTACTTAAACCTCGCTTTTATAATACGATAGTATATGCGGCAGAAGGAAAACCTCAAATTCGCGCGCGGTTAAGAGAGAGAGACAACGCCGGTCAAGCTAAGGCAAACCCCAAGCCACTAACTATACCCGCGTGCACAGCACATCACGAAACCATTAATATACAGTAAAGCTTAACCAATGTGCCTAGTCTATGCATAGCCTGACTCTAGCAGTCAAGTAGACGGAAAAGGCAAGAGTATAAGGTAGCGCGCATAGCGTGCCGCATGAAGGAGGAAAAGCATCCATCTTGAGATGCTCATTCCTTCTGTCGCTAGCCTGCGAGTCGGTCGACGTAATTTATATATTAACTGCGCAGCAGATTATACAAGGCAAAGCCTTTTAACGATACTTTGTTTTGCGTTTTTATTGTATTTGAAGGAATGAAAATATTGCGTGAGCGCTGAAAGCATAAATGCTTTATAATAGTCTAGATTTTTTTGGCTTAAACGATAATATTATATCGTTTCCTTTTTTTTGTTTTGTGCGCGTGTGTGCTGGTGACCACGTGCGCGGTATTAATTAGTGTGTCCGGTGTTCATTCTAGCTTCGTTCAAGCTACTTTTTTTTGTGTAATTTCCTAATAAAATACCCTACAGCAACTTATTGAACGCAGTTGACTCTCTTTTCGCCGCGTGGCTTAATATCTGTACAGTTGAGATAACTTACGGTGTCGCGTCCGTATCACACGACTGGCGCCCTTTTCAGTGTATAGCTAGTGTTTGTCATTTAATAAAATCTATAAGTTTCGTATATTCCAGCTGATTTCTTTTTTTTGTTTTATGTGTATATTTTAGTGTAATAACCTATTATACCTCTAGCTATACATTTAGCTAAATTAGTACGGCCACCTGATCCCCACGGCCGTTACGACCATATGAAAATTTTCAACATTAATACTTACATTTTCTTATTACTATAATTTCTTGTAGTGTTTGGATGCTTTTAAATAATATATTTTTTATAATTTAAATATTTATTAATTATTAAAACGGCCTTTTCTTTTTAAATAATATTATGTCTTCCAATTAAACATAAAAATGACTGATTTTTTTATGTATTTTATATTAATATTCTTTAAATATATTTTTTTCATTTATATGAAATTATTATTTAATATTATTTTTTAGTATTAAAAAATGTATTACAATAAAACTATTATTTTTTAATTAAATATAAAAATGTATTTCCGTTTCTTTTCTTTTATCAATGTGAATTCTATTTGTATAACATGTGTTGTAAATGATACTAATTATTTTTAATGTGTTAATTTCAAATATTTACAGTCGTTTTTAAAATAAAAGTGTACTATAAATGTATTTAAAAAAAATTTCAAATCGTAATACGGGTTCCTACGGATATATATATATATATATATATATATATATATATATATATATATATATATATATATATATATATAGACAGAGAGAGAGAGAGAAAGAGAGGGGGAGAAAGGGGAAAATACGAATTCCCAACCTATGTACGTATGTACGTACATGTATAAGAATATTTTTAAATTTAATATAGATCCCAACATCAAAATATAATGATAAAGTAGTTTATTAAATTGACATTATAAATCATACATGAAAATATGTTTCATTTGATAATAAAAGTATACTTTATGAGAAAATATTTCTAATTGAAGAATCTCTATCAAAAAGTATAGTGCTCAGTTAGTTGACAACGTTTATTTATTTGAAACATTTTAAAAATCAATCATATAATAAATATATTTGTAAAAAAAAACAATTTAATATTCTCATGGAAAACAATAGTACGCTTCAATAGATATTCATAAACATATTGAAATACAAAAATCAATGCTATTCTGCAATATGTATATTAAATTCAATTAAAGCATTATCTTTTTTTCAAACTATTTTTCAATATTTTAAGAATATAATTGAATAATAATGTAAAATACAAAAAAAAATCAGTCATTTTCATGTTTAATTGGAAAACATAATATTATTTAAAAAGAAAAGGCCGTTTTATTAATTAATAAATATTTAAATTATAAAAAATATATTATTTACAAGCATTAAAACACTACAAGAAATTATAGTAATAAGAAAATGTAAGCATTAATGTTGAAAATTTTCATATGGTTACATAATTAAAGATTTTCCGGCATTTCCCAATTTTCCAGGGGGCTGAAAATAAGCTCATTCTTAATATTTTCTCAAGTTACCCCAGATTAAAAAAAAGAAGGTTTTACGTCGTCTAGAAGTCAAGATATTGCATTTTTTTTCGCGGTTCCCGCTCGAGGCGACGATATCCTAATACTCGCCGCGCGAAAAATAAAGCTGAAGCCACGCTCACCAAGACCATCTTGCAGATGTACCTTTCACTTTAAAGATCTAGAAAATCATATTTATTGCATAAATTGTATAACTATTTATTGCATTCAAAAATATAAGTCTTCATTGAAATTTACTGAAAATTTCAACTCTTAATGTTTTTAAATAACGGAGATATGAATTTAAAAAAAAAAATGTTATCTCCGTTAGTATTGATCGTAGGAAATACTTTTTTTTTTAAAGATGCGTTTTTGAAATAGCTATCAAATGAGATTAATTAGAAGTCCGTATGACAAAAAACCAAAAAGTTATTCCATTTATTTATAAGCAAAAAAATAGACTAATTTTACATTAACTGTTTAACAATAATTTTTTAAAAAAATTGTTAATTTTTTCGACTTATCTTATACTTTAAACTTTGAAGAATCCATTCCACTTTGTTAAATGTCGGAAAATCCACAATGTTCTGCCTTATGATTGTTTAAATAAATCTTCTTTGGGATAAACAATTGCAATTATTCATAAACTATCGAACCGATCGAGCTGAAATTTTTTATGCTTATAATGATCCATAATGGCCTCACCGACAACGTATTATAAATCACTGATAGCAATTATTATGAAAGTTATTAACACTTATAAAACAGTGTAAAAATGAGGGTTTTTCGTGATTATCCGGAAAAGTTGTTGACCAATTTTCACGTACCCCATAATGAAATTTTAGGTCTTTTTAATGCCTATAACTTTCAATTATAACATTTTTCTCTAAAACGTCATTTGAAAATGATACGGCTAAACATAGTTATTTTCAGACTTTGATCGTTGTTTATAAAAAAATAGGGCGAATCTAGCTGCATCTTTTTATTTATTTATCTTCTACTAACCCCCTCCAATGATTTCTCACTTTTAAATATCTGTAATAAATTAAGTCATGAAATCGATGTTTTTTACGTAGAACGACTGGACTAATAGCAACTCAAGCGCCGGATCAATTTAATGAGAGGACCAGGGTATATGGCCATGACTGCGGGAGAAGTGGTACATGTAATCAAATGTATACCTGTAGAAGTTAAGGTACAGCATAGCGAAAATTGTTATGCTGAATTGCAAGTAAGCCATAAAAATGAGACACGGTTTTTAACACCTAAAACTCACATTTTAAAATCTAAAGGTACTCGGGTATCTTGTAATAGCTTATTACCAACATATTGTCTGTTAGATGAGAACTGGTATAAAATCTTACCCAAACCGATTGATGCAAAATCACCACACTTTATTCAACCTTTGACGAAACCTACGTGGAAATATATAGAACCCACATCTTTGGCAACTAGCGGTATCTATACCGAAAAGAATTCAGACGAATTAAAAGATCATATTATGTTCCCGATAGAGAGATCTGCTCTGTTGAATGAATTTGCCAGAGAAATTCATGGACATCCATCAACGGACCATGAGGGAACAATTGACAAACTTCTAAATGAAGCAATCATGGAAAGAATCATCGAATCTACATGGTCAAGAATGTGGAAAAGGTTTACTGATTTTGGTATTGCTAGCGCAGATATCATAGCAATATTTATCATAACACAATTAATAAAAATGATGGAGCAAATAATTGTTAATGGTTTTGCATTGCATAGAATATATGGCTGATCGATTCACATGCCTGGAACACTTTGGACATCCATAGCACAGTTATTAATATTTATAAGTAATCCAGTACCTGATCAGACTTCAAATTCGTATATAAAATCAACTGATGAACAAGAAATAGAATTAATGCCACAGGTATCAACAAACAGCAACAGCAACGGCGAACAATCAACGGCAGCAGTCCACACTCATAAACAGCAAGAAAAAGGTTTCTTTACCCTACCAAAATAAAATTATACGTAAATTGATTCGATATTTGCGTTGCATCTATAACACTGAAGAATCATTTTCATGAAAGAATAGTTTACAACCGAGCATTCTATTGCTAGCTATTCTTTAAAATTACTTAGCAATCGTTCAAGGTTGTGTAATATTCTCCTTAAATTAGATAGTTTTTTTTTATTTCTGTCTTAAATCTACTTTTAATCTCTTTAAATAATAAATTTTAAGTTTAGGATTAGGGAAAATCCAAGGAAAACCATTAATATTAAGTAGACCTTTTGTTTTAATTTTACGTCTTTCTTTCTGTCATTAAATTTTACAATCGTAATAAACCAATAGTACTTTAAAAATAAAATTTGTATTTTAAATTCATATGAATATTTTTTAATTTTAGAATAGTTAGAAAATCGTCTTAGCATATAGAAACTAAGATACTGGCCTGAATGCATGAATGGATTTTATGACACCACGTGAAAGCAATAAAAACGATAACTGATATACGAAAAAGAAAAACTGTCAAAAGGTGCACTTTTCTTCGACTTAAAAATTTTTGTAAAGAAATATTATTGATTTTATATTATAGAATTCTCGGGATTAATTAATAATAAACAATTTCTGTTTTTGTAGTTAAATTGCAATAATTTTTCTGCAAATATAGATATGTCTCAAGATAAGATTATTTTTCATTTACAAATATTTAATTATAAATTTTAAATTATCTCTTTTAACTTGTAGATCGACAGAGACAATATTTTAATCATTAAATATTAATAATATTAATTATTGATTTTTAAATTATTAATGCAAATGAATTAACGTTATAACTTATGTAATTTTCAACCAATAGATTCGAAATTTTCACATTTAATATTAATAATATTTCTAACCCAAGTGCATTATTTAAAATTAATTAAGATTAAAACAATAAATTTTTAATACTTTTTGATAAAGAAAATTATTTAAGAGTAAGGTCAATAAGCAAGCTTGATGCTGGGCGTGACCTTTCCTCGCCTCTTAATTTTTATCTATCTACATACATACATATACATGCGCCCAACCAAAGGTTTTCCTTACGATAGAATAAAAATAAAATTAATTATTTAAAATAAGTCTTAATTAATAAGTATACGAAAATTTACTTATAAAGAAGGAATTAATGATTTTTTGTTCTCTTCAAGTAGATATGCGACGATGTATATTTATAATAATTCTTTTTCATTTAATTTAGTTTATAATTAAATATTTTATTTTCTTTTTGTGTTATTTTTTTTTGATAAATTAGTAATGAATAATAAACATTTTAGTTTTAGATTATTTTTAGAATAATATTAATTTTTTTCTCATCCCTTGGCGAAAAGTACGTCAAAAGATGTCTACTTCGCGAGAGAGAAACAAAGCATTATCCACGGCGGCTCGGCGCACTAGGGATGCGCAATCGTTTTGATGCTCTGTTTTTCACGGCAGTTGAGAATAGAGAGGGTTATGTCTATCCCTCTCTCCACCGGCTTCAAGCATTGACTCTCTCCTTTTCTCTTTCTTTTTTATAAAGGATAGAGAGGGTTGCGTCTATTCTTTTCTGTCCGCCGGCTTTAAGCATTGACTCTCTCCCTCTTTCTTTCTTTTTTATAAAGGATAGAGAGGGTTGCGTCTATCCTTTTCTGTCCGCCGGCTTTAAGCATTGACTCTCTCCCTCTTTCTTTCTTTCTCTTATATGTACAATAAAGGTAGCCGTGAATAGAGGGGGCTATCTCTAGCCTTCTTTATTTGCCGGTTACAACAAGCATTAAGTATCTTCTTCTTTATCTTTTTTATAGTATTTTTAAATATTTTATTATTAAAATCTGACTTGCTTTATTTTGTGAATTATAAATTACAGTGTGTTATAAGGTGTGTGAATTATAAAGTTTGTAAATTATAAAATGTGAGTAAAATATTGATAGTTTATTTTAATGATTTATCATCAGTGGGAGAGGATCAGAGAAGGATAAAGCATACTCAGTCGAAAGCAGCAGGCGATTCATCGCGATATTTTTATTTTAATGATTTATCATCAAAAACGAATTATTACAAAGGGTAAGTTGGACGTACTTCGCGCCGGAGATAAGAAAAAATCATATATTCACTTCGAGAGAGAAGTTGACCATCAATTGCTCGCGTATTCGCCCCCCTCGCTGCGCTCGGGGGGCAATCTATACGCGAGCATTTAATGGTCAACTTTTCACCCTCAGTGAATAATATACTATTAATTTTTAATATGCCTATAAGGGGCGGAGAAATTCATAGAAAGTTGCTAGGGTTGGCCACCCGAAAAGCGCTTCTCGGTTGCGGCATCTATAAATAGGGCACCTTACAGGCGAGGATAGTGGCTCCACTGCGCCTGGAGCTCCCATGATGAGCGAATCGTCTTGAGCCAATTAAACGTTTTTATATCATGTCAAACAACCGAAACAAAAACAAAACAGAAGCGGCTAGTAATAGCCAAAATAATAATAAAGGCCAGATTACGCAGGCTGATCCCCCAACGAAGTCAGGGGTAGAGATCGCCTACTTGACAATAGAAGAGAGATCTCAGAGGATGAACGAGATCTTCGCACTCTTCCGAGAAGCTCTTAGGTCGATGCCTAACATCCACAAGGATGTTAAGCAAAATCTATCAGAGCTTATCGATCATATGGATGCCTTTAAAACGGAGCATTTCCTCTTGCTTGAGGCAAGAATGGTTGCTGGATAGATGGAGGTGACCGAGACGCTTCAGGCAAGCTCCTCAGCTAAGCGGACTTTAGATGATGCCTCGCTTGATTCTGGCAGCAATGTTGAATCGCAAGCATTAAAAAAGAACCGCCCTGAGGATCTGGATGATTCGTTTGAGGTCGTCCAAAATAGAAAGAAGAAGATGGCTACAAAAAAGCAAATCCAAAACGCAACCCAGCAGCAACAACAACAGCAGCAGCAGCGCGAACAGCAATAGCAACAACAACAGCAGCGTCAACAGCAGCAAAAACCGCAGCGAAAATAGCATCCGCAGCAGCCCGACAACAACAACAACAGTCCATCAGCGGCCAGAACATCGGCCAATGACACACAGCAGCCTGCCCAGCAGCTGTTAAAAAAGAAGAAGAAAAGGAGGAGGAAGACAAAGAAGAGGTCTGCCGCTGTCCTTATAAAACCAGAAGGAGGAAAGACCTACAGCGACGTCCTGCAGAACATCCGGCAGGATCTGATCAATCAGAGTCCAACAAACAACATCAGAGGGATTAGGGAGACCAGGGCTAGAGACGTCCTGATTAAGTTGGGCTCCACTAAGGGTCTAGAGACCTTCAGTGTTTTCCTGAAAAGGACGGTGGGCGAAACGGGCAACGTCAAGGAGATGTGTCCCAAAGAAACGGTCGAGATCAGGGACATCGGCTGTCTAGCTTCAGTAGAAGAAGTATAGACTGCTATAAAAGCTGTTTTTACCGAAGCCCAACAGAAAGTAGGAGAGTTTAGCGTCTCGCTGACCAACCCCAACAGCAGAGAGCTCCGCTTGGCCATCGTGGAGATACAACAAGACCAAGCAGCATTCCTGCTTTTTAAAACTAGGATAAAGATCGGCTATACCAGCTGTCGCATTAGAAGTTGGCAAAGGTTTAAGCGCTGTTTTAGGTGCCTGAACTACGGTCATCAGGCGCGTGACCGCCGAGGACCTGACCGGAGCAGGATGTGCTACAAGTGTGGAAAAGAAGGCCACAAGGGGTCGGCCCACAAGGCTACTGATGCTCAGTGCATACTATGTACCAAGCAGAAAGTAGACCCATCAGAGCGAAAACACCTCCCTGGATCAGGTCAGTGCAAAGTCTTTCACGAGACTCTGAACCAATTCAAACAAAAACGTTAAGAGGACGCTGGATCTCTCTATCCTTTTCTAATTAAAAAATGTAAATTTTTGGTAAAACTAGTTATTATTGATAGAAATTAAGGGTTGTCCGCAACTTCTATAGCGAAAAACAATATTTTGTCTGATGAGAGCAAATTAATTTTGTTGCTTTTTTTTCAAGTAAAGTTTGACATACTTAAATAACGTATTCTCTAGCCTAATTTAGGATTTTGTAAGTATGTCAAACTTTACTTGAAAAAAAAGCAACAAAATTAATTTGCTCTCATCAGACAAAATATTGTTTTTCACTGTAGAAGTTGCGGACAACCCTTAATTTCTATCAATAATAACTAGTTTTCCCAAAAATTTACATTTTTCAATTAGAAAAGGATAGAGAGATACAGCGTCCCCTTAATGATGGGCTGCATAACGATCCTTCAAGCCAACTTACACAGAAGTGACGTAGCCAACAGTCTTCTGGCTTAAATAAAATTTGAGACAAAGGCTGATATGCTCTTGATAAGCGAGCAGTACACAAACTGGACCAATGAGACCTGGTTTAAAGACAAGCTTGGCGCTACAGCGATCTACGTAGACCCAAAAAACATCAGAGTAGACGCAAATGGAGCTAGAGAAGGCTTCGTATGGGTCAAAAGCAGGAACGTTACATACGTTAGCTGTTCTTTTACAACAAACACAATAGCAGACACGTTCAGGCGACGTCTGGATCTGCTAGAAGACTTTGTCCGCAGAATGGGAGGCGACGTCATCGTCGCAAGAGACTTTAACGCGGAAGCGTTGGAGTGGGGAGTGCCACTGAAAAACAGCAGAGGAGAATACATCATGGAGATGGCAGACAGACTCGGCTCAACAGTGCTAAACATCGGAAGCATCACAACATTCAGACGAGGGGCTAACGGTACGATTCCTGACTTATCCTTCGCATCAGAAAATCTTTCACGTAAGGTGTCAGATTGGAAGGTGCTGGAGACATACAATGGAAGTGACCACCAGTACATCACATTTCAAATCCATGATAAATCCCAATCATCGAGGCGAAATGTGGCTTGGCTAGTCAGATGGAACGTTGCCACGCTGGACTCTGAGAAATTTGATCAAGTACTGCAGCAAGGATTCGAAAATCTACCGGATATGACAATTGCCACCCAAAACGCCAACGCTCCGGAGGTTCTCGTAAAAGAGACGATGAACCTCATTCACAGAGCCTGTGATGCATCTATGCCGCGCAAGGGATCGCAGCATCATAAGCGTCCAGCGTATTGGTGGAACGATGAAATCGCCAGAAACAGGTCAGAAACTCTCAGCCTCAAAAAATGCGAGTGATACGAGACTACCTGTGTAACCGCATCCTCCACTACGAGACAGAAGAAGGTTGGCAAGAAAAGGACCTCAGCGCAGGCGTGGCCCAGGGGTCAATCTTCGGCCCAGATTTCTGGAATATACTGTTCGACGCCTTACTTAGGCTCGAAATGCCAAATGGAGTAAAACAGTTCGCGTATGCTGATGATTTCGCTTTAGTCATCACTGCGCGCACCGCAGCAATAGCTCAACATAAACTTAATATGGCTATGCGTGCCATATCTAACTGGATGACAGAAAACGGTCTCGAAATCGAGATGGCAAAGACGGAAATAGTACCTCTAGCCTAGAAACACATTGACATCGAGTTTCCCATGATGGTCGGAACTAACGAGGTGCAAACAAAAAGAGAGGTGATGTGACTTGGCGTAAAGCTAGATGCAAAACTAATCTCTTTGTCGTACCTGAAATACATCGCAAACAAAGCGACGAAGAAAACGTTGCAGTTAAGTCGTCTTATGGACAATACCAGTGGCCCAAAATCAAGCAAACGACGACTTCTGATGTCAGTTACAACGTCAATCTTATCGTGCGGCTCTGAAATATGGGCTGACGCAATGAGCAAGGACACGCACAGAAACGTACTATCTTCTGTTCAAAGGCGACGGGCTCTTAGAGTCACCAGCGCCTATCGCACTGTCTCGGGACCCGCGGTGCTAGTCATCGCAGGAATCATTCCGATCGAATTACAGGCGATGGAACGCAAGCGAACCTACGAACGGAAGTAAATGGAAGAAGAAACTGCAATCGTTCAGAAAGAAGAGAGACAGGTAACCATGGAAACCTGGCAAAAAACATGGTATCAGGCGAAAAAAGGCCGATGAATCCACATGCTCTTTAAGAAGCTGGCTCCATGGGTCAAGAGAACATACGGAGAGGTCAACTATTACCTTACCCAGATCCTCAGTAACCACGGGTATTTCTGCGCTTATCTCAGTAAAATGGGAAAGACCCAGAACCCGGGCTGCATTTTCTGTTTCGCTGATCGCGATGATGCGTATCATACGTTTTTCGTCTGCCATCAGTGGAATGAAAAAAGACGCCAGGTTGAGAGGATATTTGAAGCATCAATGCCGGATACCATCATCTGTGAAATGATTTTGGCTAAAGAAAAGTGGGACGCTATGGCACTATTTGTCGAAAACGTCCTAAGACAGAAGAATCCGTTCTTAGATAGGGCAATCGAACTAACAAGGAGAGTGTCAGGGTATTGGGACGCTGATCCTACTCAAATTTTGGGAGATGATTTTAGATATAGAAATATGAAGAAAGCCAAGGTACTAGACTCTAACGCTTAATATTTCTCTAGTTACAGGCAAATAAAAAAAATCACTATAAAAGTTACTAGATTTTTAAACGCTTATAATTCATTAGCATTGATAGCTAGAAGCTTGAACCTTTTCTTAAATGAAAGTTGAGCTCAAATCCTTTCGAATTATCATCTATAACATCCTGAAACATTATTTTTTTCTGAAGTTATAGAGGAATAAAAATTGGCACAAATTTTAGCATTTATTATTAATTAATTAAAATTAATGTTTTGAAGACGAATTTCAGGTCCAATTTTTATTCCCCTATAACTTTAGAAAAAAATAATATTTCAGGATGTTATAGGTGATAATTCGAAAGGATTTAAGCTCAACTTCCATTTAAAAAAAGGTTCAGGCTTCTAGCTATCAATGCTAATGAATTATAAGCGTTTGAAAATCCAGTAACTTTTATAGTGATTTTTTTTATTTGCCTGTAACTAAAGAAATATTAAGCGTTAGAGTCTAGTACCTTGGCTTTTTTTATATTTCTACATCCAAAATCATCTCCAAAAATTTAAGCAGGATCGGCGTCCCAATACCCTGACACTCTCCTTGTAAGTACGAATGAAGCGCTGGGAGTCAGGCTTACACCTCACCATTACCTAGAGGCAGTAGCCGGTCCCATAGATTCGGATGAGGAGGGTGACGACGAGAATTCGTCTTAACTACGAAAACAAATCGTGCACTCATTGAATGTTTGAGATAGCAGCAAAAGCGTCAGCTTTAGCCGTGGTATAAATGAAGTGCGTTGTACATAAGCGCGAGACCGAGAGTAAGTATGAGTCAGACGCGGTAGATAGGTTAGCCCCACATGAGGCATAAGATCGATCTCAGAACAAGAGAATCAAGACTGAAGTGAAAACTATGGACTGATTTTGCTCCTTTACAGAGCCAGTCCATACTATATTAAATATAGGCGATTGATTTATGCTCCCTTTTACAGAGCCGATCGCCAGGCAGAAGATAGCCTTTTAATCATGTTGCACAAGAGGCATAGATCTTTATATTTACAAATCTGTATATTTACAGATAAAGTCAGAAGGAAAAGGTCCAAAAGACTTAGAACGCGGTGCCACCCTGAAGTAATGTGATAAACGGTCCCAGGGTGGAACAGTGCCATGAGTGAAGATTGGAGAATCCCCTGCATGTCTAATCACTGCATTTTTTTGCTATCATTCGACAGGTAAGGGAATTGCGCAATTTTAGAGGTTAGCTAGTACATCTAGAACCCCTCTCAACCGTCTTTACCATGTGCCTGGATATCTGTCCAGGCCCAGCGAACTGACGGCAATCTGGCAGCAGATTTTTTCGTTCAACCAATTAAAAAAAAAAAAAAAAAATTATTATTATTATTATTATTGCCACTTGTTTATATTTTGTTTACTTCATTTATCAAAAATAACAAGAATTCATATGAAATAGAATAATAAATTACTTTGCGAAACATAATTATTTTTTTAAAAGATTTTATCTATAAGTTATAATATATGATCACTTCAACATGCTCGCAACGTTTTACTTTAAAGATTTTTTCATATTGCAGTTTGTCTTTTAGTGTTGGAGCTGTTCGATTATCTTTTAATAAAATTATTGATTATTTAAATTTTTTAGGTTTCAAATATCAGGAGGTGTTTTTCGTTTTTTCATTTTTTCAGATTTTAGGAAGACGATTATAAAAAAGATTATTACGACCGCTTATTATTATTATATTTATCTATTATATTTTTATATATTTATTCTTCAATAAAAATAATTAAATGCTTGCAAAAGAGAGTGGAGAATAACTATTATCTTCTAATTTTATCTTTTATTAAGAAATGAATTTAGATTTAAAAAAAGATTCTTCTCACTTTTCTTTTAAGAATAGATGAATGCGTAGAATGTATGAAAAAATATGAATAGCGGAATAAGTATAATGAAGCTACGTTGTCATGCCAGCTCCAACCCTGGATAAATTGCAGAGGGCACTTACATTGGCTTTCTCGTTCTACGCACTATATATTCGTATATGTATATATGTATATGTTTATCTGCGTCTGTATATGTATAAATGTATATGTTTATCTGCGTCTGTGCATTCGCGAGTGTGCGTATGTATATTATAATTTTTGTATTCAAATAAATTATAAGATGTGCCTAATAGTCCAATTAATAGAGACATTTTGAGGACATTAATTACGGGCGTTAAATGAAACCTATATAGAGTTGTTAAGGGAGATGAAAAAACATACCCTATACGAAATGTAATAAAAAAACGGTAGAAAATGCTCCAGGAAGCTGCAAAGATAGCCAAAATAGCTTTTTTAATTCTTTGAAGTAACTTATACATTTTAGCGAAAAAAGTAACTGATTAAAGTATAAGAGAATAAAAAAAACCTACAATTTGAGTACTGCTGCGATTATTTTCGTCAATAAGTTATTGCAAAGCCAAATAACCATAAAAAATGGCCATTTCTTGGATATCAATTATTTATTGAAAGAATAAGGGCTTAAACTCTTCATGAAGGTTCAAATTTTCATATTTTGTTAAGAGCAAATAAGAAAATTGAATTGCAATATTTTTTATAACGCTTAAAAAAAGAGGGTGTTTTTTTATAAATAAATGAAGCTGGGGCTTTACGAATTTTCTATTTGAATATTCTTATAGCTGTGTTCGATACGAAGATTTAAAAAAAAAGAACTCTCTAAGGTCAATAGGAGCCGAGATAAGATTTTTTTTTTAAATCACAGCCACATTGTTTATAACAATTAAGAAACGAATCAAGCGTTATTTTTTAGTTGAAGGCTTAAATTTTAAAAATTTATGATTAGATTTTTTAAAATATGACTCTTTATTATTAAAACTAAAATATTAATAACATAGAAATAATAACGTCAAAGTCGGAGTCGTGGTGGTGATGCTTATCTTTGCGCGTGAGAAAAATTAACAAAGGACCCCGTTCCAATAAAATTCGTAAAAACTAACCGTATCTTTGTAAATAATGGACCAATTTAGATGTTTTTTTTTAATCTGTGGTACCTTGAAAAATGATTAATATTGGGGCAAACAGTTTTTCAAAATAGGGTGTATTTAAGTTAAAACAACTGTACCTAATACGGACACCTTAAACCCAAATGATTATTGTGGCTCACTGAATCAATATTTTCAGACGTGTAATATCTCATTTTAAAGCTAAAATAAAGAGCTTTAAAATGAGATATCATGATTTTCATTACGATCAATATTTACGAAATGCGCGCGGATTAACGTAAATGTTGTAAATGAACTTACCTTATTATTCTTCGTAATTATTATATTTAGAACCTGGAGACAGTTTTAATTAAAATTTTTCAGGTCCTATATTTTAATTAAGTATTATAATGAATTTATAGTTTAAATAGATAAAAAAATAATTATTAATAATTACAAAAACTTTAATAGTAATAATAAAAATTGTTATCTCGTTTTTTTTACTTTTCTTTGTTTTTCATGCAGAAAATTTTTTCATTATTAAATATATTTTTATTTTCTCTTTAAAATTAAACTACTCAAATTTTCATATAAGGAATATTTCCTAAATATAATAGAAAAATTGATATGAAAATTGCTTTTCCATGCACATCTGCCTTTAAAGCGGAGTTTCCATCGGCTTTGTTTCCTCGCCAAATTTCTAACCGTTTTACCGATTGGTCCAGCTATCGTTCGGACACGCCTTCGAACGATCGAGCGCCAAAAATTTGAACTTTCATCATTTTAAATTTAGTGATCTTCGAGTCGTACGATAGACAATATTTTTCAAAATTCTTATTAACCAATTGCAAACTCTGTAATTATATAAGTAAAAAATTATACATATATTATTTATAAAAAATGATTACATTAATTTAGTAAATTTTTATTTTCATGAAAATAAACGTTTTTTCTTTATATTTAATATCTTTAAAAATAAAATAATGTTTCCGCACGGAGAAAAAAAATTTTAAAGATTTAAAAACAATTCTTACCATTACTTGTAAAATATTTGCCATTATTGATAGCTAAAATTTTTTTGAATAAAATAGTAAGGAGTATTAATAATACTTACAATAGAAATAAAACGTGTCCATATATTTCAAATCAAATAATTGCTAGAAATAATAATTTTAATCTATATAATATATGAGAAGCTGTTGCCGAAATTCCATGTTTATTTAAATACAAATTTTAATTTTCTGATTACCCTTTGTTTATCGATTTTTTCTGTGTTATTCAAAAAATGATTCTTACATCGAGGTCTTCGTAGTTTCATTTTTGAAAGAAAATGAAAATATATTTATTGATGAAAAAATTTTTTTGCATAAAAAACAAAGAAAAGTAAAAAAAAACACGAGATAACAATTTTTACTATTACTATTAAAGGTTTTGTAATTATTAATAATTATTTTTTTATTTATTTAAACTATAAATTCATTATAATACTTAGTTAAAATAGAGAAACAATACAAATTTTAATTAAACTTGTCTTTTGGTTACAAATGTAATAATTGCGAGAAATAATAAGGCAAATTTATTTACAACATTTACGTTAATCCACGCGCATTTCGTAAATATTGATCGTAATAAAACTCATGATATCTCATTTTAAAGTTCTTTCTTTTAGCTTTGAAATGAAATATTACACGTCTAAAAATATTGATTTAGTGATCCACAACAATCACTTGCGTTTAAGGTATCCGTATTAAGTACAGTTGTTTTAACTCAAATACACCCAATTTTGAAAAACTGTTTGCACCAATATTAATAATTTTTATAGGTACTAATTTTTACAAATTTTATTGGAACGGGGTCCTTTGCTAATTTTTCTCACGTGCGAAGATAAGTATCCCCACCACGACTCCGACTTTGACGTTATTATTTCTATGTTATTATTATTTTAGTTTTGATAATAAAGAGTCGTATTTTAGAAAATCTAATCATAAATATTTAAAATATAAGCCTTCAACTGAAAAATAACGCTTGATTCGTTTCTTAATTGTTATAAACAAAGTGGCTGTGATTTGAAGAAACAAAATCTTATCTCGGCTCCTATTGACCTTAGAGAGTTCTTTTTTTTTGATCCTTCGTTTCGAACACAGCAATAAGAATATTCAAATAGCAAATTCGTAAAAATTATAAATAAAGCCACAACTTCATTTATTTATAAAAAACACCCTCTTTTTTACAGCGTTATAAAAATATTGCAACTCAATTTTCTCATTTGCTCTTAACAAAATATGAGAATTTAAACCTTCATGAAGAGTTTAAGCCCTGATGCAACTCTATATGTTCAGCCAAAAAAAATTATGACAATGAACATTCTGCGAGTTGGGGTAAACACTGGCAAATATCTCAGCAAGAAATTAACCAATTTGCTGTTACAACCTCTCATTATGTTTGTATTTCTGAAGGCTTCCTTTCAAAAGTGTAAAAATATTTAAAAAATTATTTTTCTGATAAATAATTGATATCCAAGGAATGGACAATTTTTATGGTTATTTGGCTTTTTTGCAATAACCAATTAAAGAAAATAATCGCGGCAGTACTCAAATTATAGGTTTTTTCATACTCTAACACTTTAATCGGTTACTTTTTTTGCTAAAATGCATAGGTTACCCATTAACCCATATACTCATCAGCCATTAACCATTAACCCATGAAAAAAAAACCCATGAACCGCGAACACATAAACCATGAACCCATAAACCATAAACTCGTAGACCATAAACTTATAAACCATAAACCCATAAACCATAGACCCGAAAACCATTAACCCATTAACCATTAACCTATAAACCATAAATTAATAGACCATAAACCATGGACAATATACCCATGAACCTATAAACCATAAACTATAAACCCAAAAACCTAGAACCCATTAATAATAAGCCAAGAAACTATTAACCATGAATCCACAAACCTTAAACCCATGGACCATAAACTCATAAAATATAAGCCTATAAACCAAAAACTATAAGCCCGTACACCATAAAATCATAAAACATAAACCCATGAACCCATAAACCATAAGCCCATGAATTATGAACTTATGAACCAGGAACTTATAAACTATTAACTCATAAAGCATGGACCATAAACTTATAAACTATATACCCATAAACCATTAACCATGAATTCATAAACCATTAAATGATTAGCCATAAGCCCATCCACCAATAAACAATTAACCTATGAACTATGAACCATAAAACCATAAACCCATTAACCCATAAACCATAAACCCATAAACCTTAAACCCATAAACCATGAACCCATGAACCATGAACCCAAAAACCCATAAGCCATAAACCATAAATTCATGAATCATAAAACCGTAAACCATTAAGCCATCAACCAGAAACCCATAAACCATAAACCTATAAACCATACACCCATATACCATAATTTCATGAACCATAAACTCATGAACTATAAACCCATTAACCATGCACCCATAAATCATGAACCTATATACCATAAACCCATAAACCATAAACCCATGAACATATAATCACATTAACAACTAACCCATAAACGGTAAACCCATAAACCATAAATTCAGAAATCATATAACCGTAAACAATAAACCCATAAACAATAAACCCATAACCCGTACACCCATAAACCATAAACCCATTAACCATGAACCCACAAACCATAAACCATGGACTATAAAACCATAAACCCATAAGTCATTAACCCATAAACCATAAATCCATAAACCATAAACGATAAATCCATAAACTATAAACCATTTACTCATAAACCTACGAACTATGAACTATAAACCTATAAACCTTAAACCTATAAACCATAAAACGATGGACAAGAACCATATATCCACAAACCATGAACCCATAAACCATAAACTCATAAACCATGAGCCCATAAACCATGAACTATGAACCCATAAACTATGAAATCATAAACCATTAACCCATAAACCTATAAAACATAAACCTGTGAGCTATAAACTCATTAACCAGAAACTTATAGACTATAAACCAATAAAGCATGAACCATAAACCCACAAACCATAAACCCATAAACCATGGAACCATTTAACATAAACCCATAAACCATGAACCAATAAACAATTAATCCATTAACCATAAACCCATAAACTATAAGCCCATAAACTATGAATCGATCAACCATTAAACCAGAAACCCATAAACACATAACCCCGTAAACCAAAAACCGATTAACCATTAACATATAAACCCATTAACCATAAACCCATTATCCATTAACACATTAACCATAAACCCTTAAACTATAAGACCTAAAACCATAAACCCATAAACCATCAACCCATAAACCATTAACCCATAAACCATTAACCCATAAACCATTAACCCATAAACCATTAACTTATAAACCATCAACCTGTAAACTATTAACCATAAATCAATAAATTTATAAATCAATAAATTCATAAACCATTAACCCATAAACCATAAACCCATAAATACATACACCCATTAACCCATACACTTATAGACACAAATACTCATGAGCTATTGACCATGATTCTGTAAACCATAAACCCATGAACCGTAAACACGTATACTATAAACCTATAAACCATAAACCCGTCAATCATAAACTTATGAACCATAGACCTATAAAACATAAACCTGTAAACCATAAACCCATTGACCATGAATCCATAAACTATAGACTTAGAAACTTTAAGCCCATCATTCATAAACTATAAACCTATAAACCATGAAATAATAACCCATGAACCCATAAACCTTAAACACATAAACCATGAACCCATAAACCATAAACTTATGATCCATAAACCCATAAACTATGAACTTATTGACAATAGACTCATGAAACATGAACCCATTAACATATCAACCATAAACCTATCAATTATAAACCATAAAACCATAAACTCATAAAACATGAACCCATAAACCTTGAACTTATATACCATGAACTTATAAACCATTTTATTCATAAGCCCATAAACACATACACCCATTAATTCATACACCTGTTGACCCATATACTCATGAGCCATTGACCATTGAACCATGAACCATAAACCCATGAACTGTAAACACATAAACTATAAGCCCATAAACCATAAACCATCAACCCATGAACCTTGAACTCATGAACCATGAACTCATAACCCATCAACTCAAAAACCCAAAAGCCATAAACCCATAAACTATAAACCTGAAATCATTAACCTATAAACCATAAACTTATGAACCATAAGCTTATATACCATGAACCCATTGACCTATAAACCATAAACCCGTGAACCTATACACCTATAACCCATGAACCTATATACCATAAACCCACAAACAATAAGCCCATGAACACATAACCCTATGAACCCACAAACCATAAGCCCATAAACCATGGACCTATTAAACATAAACCCATAAACCATGGACCTATTAAACATAAACCCATAAACCATGAACTTATAAACCATAAACCCATAAACAGTGAACTTATTAACAATGAGCTCATGAAACATGAACCCATCAACCCATAAATCATAATCCTATTGATTATTAACCATAAAACCATAAACCCATAATCCCATTAACCATAAAGCCATAAAGCTTGAACCCATAAACCATGCACCCATAAACGATAAACCTATGAACCCTAAAACTCATAAGCTATAAACTCATAAGCTATAAACCCATAAACTATAAACTAATAAATCATTAACCCATGAATTATGAACTTATTAACTATAAACTAATAAAACATGAAGCCATAAGCCATGAACCTATAAACTTTCTATCTATGAACCATTTACCCATAAACGATAAACTCAAGAACCCATAAACCATAAACTTATAAACCATAACTCTATAAATTATAGACCCATAAACCATGAAATCATAAGTCCATAAACCATGAACCCATAAACTATGAACACTTAAGCCATAAACCCATAAACCTTAAGCCCATAAGCCATAAAGCCGTGAACCATAAACCCATTAACCACAAACCCATAAAACATAAACCCATAAACCATTAACCGGTAAACCATAAACCATGGACCATTAACCATAAATCCATAAACTATAAATTATGAACCCATAAACCTATAAACTAAAAACCCATAAACATTAAACCAATATACCTTAAACCCATAATCCTTAACGGCATGTCGGAACTGCAGCAATCGAGTTTTGCTTTTTTTATTTTATCAATATCTTTTTAAATTCTTAAATTCAACAAATATAATGACTTGTCCGCACTAAAGCTATATTAATACAATAATTTTTGTTAAAATAAAAAATCATTTGGACTTGTTATTTTTTTATGAGCTTAGATTGGAAATTAGATATCGAACTCGACAAACCTAACCTTAAAATACGATACATTGAAAGTTTTTATTACAACTTTATATGTATAATATTTTGGTGAATTTCTTGAGTTGTCCGCACTAGAGTTTAATCTTATAAATTTTTTCTTTGTAGCAAAGAAACTTGATCAAATGCATCGTTTATTCATAAGTTAGGATTGGAAATATTATTAGAAGGCGGACAGCTTCCTCATGCTCTTAAACCCATAAACCTTGAACGCATGAACCATAAACCGATGGACCATACACCATAAATTCACAAACTCTGAACCCATAAACCATAAACTTATAAACCATGAGCGCATAAACTATAAACTATGAACCCATAAACCATAAAATCATAAACTATGAACCCATAAACCCATTAAGTATAAACTTATAGGTTATAAACTTATAAACCCGAAGCTTATAAACTATGAACCCATAAACCATGAACTCATGAAACATGAACCTATAAGTTATGAACCCATAAACCTTGGACCCATCAACAATGAACATATAAACTATAAACCTATAAACTATAAACTTGAAATCCACGAGCCATAAGCCCGTAAACCTTAAACACATAAACCATTAACCCACAAACCATGAACTTATAATCCATAAACACATTTACTATGAAATTATTGACAATAAACTTATAAAACATGAACCCTTTAACCCAAAAACCACAAACCTATCAATTACAAACCATCAAACCATAAATCCATGAACCCATAAACCATGAACTCATTAGCCTTGAAACCATAAACCATGGACCCATAGACCCAGAACCCATGGACCCATGAACACATACACCCATTAACCTATACACCCATAGACCGATATACTCATAAGCCATCAACTATTAACCTATGAACTATAAACCCATGAACCGTAAACACATAATCTATAATCCTATAAACCATAAACCCATGAACCATAAACTTACAATCCATTAACCTATAAACCATGAACTCATAGACCCATGAACCATAAACTCATAGACCGATACACTCATAAACCTATACACTCATAGACCATGAACCTATATATCTGGAATCCATAAACAATAAGCCCATAAACACATAACCCTATAAACCATTAACTTATCAACCATAAACTTATAAACCAAAAACCTATAAACCCATAAGCCATTAACCCATAAACTATCAACCCATAAACCATAAACCCATAAACGGTAAACCTCCTAACCATAACCCTACTTACCATAATCATGAACTATAAACCCATAAACCATAAACCCATGAACCATAAACCCATAAACCATAAACCCATAAACCATGAACCCATAAACCATAAAACCATAAACAATAAACCCATGAACCATAAACCCACTAACTATAAACCTATAAACCCTAAACCCATAAACCATAAACCCATAAACTATAAACTAATAAACAATAAACCCATTAACCATAAACCCATAAACCATTAACTCATAAACCCATAAATCATAAACTCATTAACCATAAATCCATAAACCATAAACCCTTAAACCATAAACCCATAAACCATAAACCCATGAACCCGTAAACCATAGACCCATAAACCATGAACCCATAAACCATATACACATAAGCCATAAACCCATAAACCATAAACCCATAAACCATAAAGCTGTGAACCATGAACCCATTAAACCAAAACCCGTAAACCATAAACCCATGAACCATAAACCCGTAACCATAAACCCGTTAACCATCAACCCATAAACCATCAATCCATAAACTATGAACCCATAAACCATTAACCCATAAACCATGAACCCATGAACCATAAACCCATGAACCACAAACCCGTAAATCATAAACCCATAAACCATAAACCCATAAACCATAAACCATGGACCATAAACCATAAATCCATCAACTATAAATTATGAACCCATAAACTTATGAACCAAAAACCCACAAACCTTAAACCAATAAACCATAAACCCATAATCCTCACACCCATAACCCTTAAACCCATAAACCATAAACCGATGGACCATACACCATAAATTTACAAACCCTGAACCCATAAACCATAAACATATCAACCATAAGCCCATAAACTATAAACGATGAACCCTAAAACCATAAACTCATAAATCCATATACCCATAAACCATGAAACCATAGACCTTGAACCCATAAACCATGAACTTATGAACCATAAGCTTATAAAACATGAACTTATAAGCCATCAACCCATAGAACTATAGCCCATAAACCATAAAACCATAAACTCATAAACCATAAACCCAAAAACCCATAAGTCATAATCCCATAATCCATAAACCCATAAACCATGAACCCAAAACCCCATAAGATATAAACCCGTAAACCATAAACCCATAAACCATGAACCCAAAAACCCTTGAACTTATGAAACATGAACCCATAAGTTATAAACCCATAAACCTTGGACCCATCAACAATGAACATATAAACTATAAACCCATAAACTATAAACCTAAACTCCACGAGCCATAAACCCATAAACCTTAGACACATAAACCATAAACCTATAAACCATGAACTAATAATCCATAAGCCCATTAACTATGAACTTATTAACAATAAACTCATAAAACATGGACCCATCAACCCATAAACCATAAACCTAATTATTATGTACCATAAAACCATAAACCCATGAACCCATAAACCATGAACTCATTAGCCTTGAAACCATAAACCATGAACCCATTGACCCAGAATCCATAAACCCATAAACACAAACACATATTAACCTATATCACCCATAGACACATAAACTCATAAGGCATCAACTATTAACCCATAAACCATAAACCCATGAACCGTAAACACGTAAACTGTAATCCTATAGACCATAAACCCATGAACCATAAACTTATAATCCATTAACCCATAAACCATGAACCCATAGGCCCATAAACCATAAACTCATTAACCCATACACTCATAAACCCATACACTCATAAGCCTATACACTTATAAACCATGAACCTATATACCTGAAACCCATAAACGATAAGCCCATAAACAAATAACCCCATAAACCATAAACCTACAAATCATTGACCCATAAGCCCATTAACAATATACCTATTTACTTATAACCCATTAACCATAAACCCTCAAACTATAAGCCATAAAACCATAAACCCATAAACCATCGACCCCTAAACCATTAACCCGTAAACTATTAACCATAAATCAATAAATTCATAAATCCATAAATTCATTAACCATTAACCCATAAACCATAAACTTATAAATACACACACCCATAAAGCCATACACCCATAGACCCAAATACTCATGAGCTATTAACGATTTACTCATGAACTATAAACCCATGAACCATAAACACATATACTATAAACCTATAGACAATAAACCCTATAATTATAAAATTATAAACCATAAGCCCATAAACCAAATACCCGTAAACCATAAACCCATTAACCATGAACCCATGAACTATGAACTTGTAGACTTTGTATCCATTAATCATAAACTATCGACCCCCACACCATAAAATCATGAACCAAGAACCCAGAAACCTTAAACACATATACTATGAACCCATAAACCATGAACTTATAATCCATGAACCCAGCAACTCATAAACTATAAATCTATTGATTATAAACCATAAAACCATGAACCAATAAATCCATAAGTTATAAACCCATAAACCTTGAACCCATAAACCATAAACCCATAAACCACAAAACTATAAACCCATAAACACATGCACCCATCAACTCATACACCCATAGACCTATATACTCATGAGCTATTGACTATTAACCCATGAACAATAAACCCATGAACCGTAAACACAGAAACTATAAGCCCATAAATCATAAACCATGAACCCATAAACCCATAAACCATGAACCCATAAACCAAAAACCCATAAAACCCTAAACACATAGACCCATCAACCTATACACCCAGAGACTCCATAAATTATAAACCCAAGAACTCCAAACACATAAACTATAAGCCCATATACCATAAATCATGAACCCATATACCGCGAACTCATAAAACATGAACATAGAAACCATAGACTGAAAAACCCATAAGTTATAAAACCATAAACTAGAAACCCATGAACCATTAACCCATAAACTATGAACCCATAGACATATGAACCATGAACCCATGAATCTATACACCCATAAAACATGAACCTATATATCATAAACCCATAAACAATAAGATCATAAACACATAACCCTATAAACCATAAACCTACAAACCATTAACAAATAAACCCATTAACAATAAACCCATTCACCAATAACCCATTAACCATGAACCCTTAAACTATAAGCCCTAAACCATAAACCCATAAATTATTAACCCATAAACCATTAACCCGTGAACTATTAACCATAAATCAATAAATTCATAAACCATTAACCCATAAACCATAAGCCCATACACCCATAGACCCAAATACTCATGAGATATTAACCATGAACCCATGAACCATAAACCCATGAACCATAAACCCATGAACCGTAAACCCATAAACTATAAACCCATAAACCATCAACCCGTAATCCATAAACCCATTAACCATGAACCCATAAACTATAAACTTGTAAACTTAAAGCCAATAAATCATAAACTATAAACCCATACACCATGAAATCATAAACTATGAACCCATAAACTCATAAACTATATATCCATATGTTTTAAACTCATAAACCTGAAACTTACAAACTATAAACCCATTAAGCATGAACCACAAACCGATAAACCATAAACTGTGAGCTTATAAACCATAAAATTATATACCATGTACCTATCAACTCATAAACCATAAAAACATAAACTATGGACCATAAAACCATAAACTTATAAGCCCATAAGCTATGAACCCATAAACCTTTAACTTATAAACCATGAACCCATAAATTATAAACCTATCAACCATAAACCTAAGAACCCATAAGCTATAAACCCATAAACCATAAACACGAAACCATAAACCCATAAATTATGAACATATGAATCATAAAGCTATAAATTTTAACCTTATTTACCATTTATCCCATAAACATTAACCCATAAACTATGAAGCATAAATCCATACACCCATAAACCATGAACCCATATACCGTTTACCCATAAACCATGAACCCTCAAATCATAAACCCATTAACTATACACACATAGACCATAAACCCATAAACCTTAAACTTATAAACCATAAACCCATAAAACATGAATTTAGAAACCATTAACTTATGATACATCAACCTGTAAGCCATTAACCCATAAACCTTCAACCCATGAACCAGGAACCCATAAACCAATAAACCACAAACCCAAAAACCCATAAGCCATAAACCCATAAGCCATAAACCCATAAACCATAAACACATAAACGATAAACCCATAAACCATGAACTTATAAACCATAAACCCATAAACTGTAAACTTTTTAACAATTAACTTATGAAATATGAACCCATCAACCCATAAATCATAATCATATTAATTATTAACCATAAAACCATTAACCCATTAACCCATTAACCATAAACCCATAAACCTCAAACCCATAAACCCATAAACCTCAAACCCATAAACCATGCACCCATAAACGATAAACCTATGAACCCAAAAACTCATAAGCTATAAACCCATGAACCATGAACCCATAAACCATAAACCCATAAACCATAAACCCAAGAACCAATAAACCATAAAATTATAAACCATAACTCTATAATCTATAGACCCATAAACCATTAAATCATGAATCCATAAACCATAAACCCATAAGCCATAAATATATAAACCAAAAACTCATATATTATAAACCCATAGACTATAAAATATAAACCCATAAACCATTAACCCATAAACTATCAACCCATAAACCATAAACCCATAAACCATAAATCTACTAACCATAAACCATGAACTATAAACCCATAAACCATAAACCTATAAACTATAAACCCATAAACCATAAACCCATAAACCATAAACTCATAAACCATAAAACCATAAACCATAAACCCATGAATCATGAACCCATAAACCATAAACTATGAAATCATGATCCATGAACTCATTAACCCATAAATCATTAACTTATAAACTATGAATCATAAAACCATAAACCCATGAACCCATAAACCATGAACCTATAAACCTTGAAGCCAGAAACCATGAACCCATAAACCATAAACCCATAAGCTATAAACTATAAATTCATAAACCATTAACCCATAAACCATAAACCAATAAACCATGGACCCATAAACCATAAACGTATAAACCATAAACCCATAAACTATAAACTATGAACCCATACACTATGAAATCTTAAACTATGAACCCATAAACCCATAAACTATAAACCTATAGGTTATAAACTTATAAACCAGAAACTTATAAACTATCAACCCATAAAGCATGAGTCATAAACCCATAAACTATAGACCCATAAACTACAAACCCAACAACTATATACTCATAAACAATGAACCCATAAACTATAAACCCATAAACCATAAACCCATAATCCGTAAACCCATAAACCCATAAACCATTAACCCATAAACCATAAACCCATAAACCCATAAACCCATAAACCATAAACCCATAAACCATAAACTATGAAATCATGATCCATGAACTCATTAACCCATAAATCATTAACTTATAAACTATGAATCATAAAACCATAAACCCATGAATCCATAAACCATGAACCTATAAACCTCGAAGCCAGAAACCATGAACCCATAAACCATAAACCCATAAGCTATAAACTATAAATTCATAAACCATTAACCCATAAACCATAAACCCATAAACCATAAACCCATAAACCATAAACTCATAAGCCATAAAACCATAAACCATAAACCCATGAATCATGAACCCATAAACCATAAACTATGAAATCATGATCCATGAACTCATTAACCCATAAATCATTAACTTATAAACTATGAATCATAAAACCATAAACCCATGAACCCATAAACCATGAACCTATAAACCTCGAAGCCAGAAACCATGAACCCATAAACCATAAACCCATAAGCTATAAACTATAAATTCATAAACCATTAACCCATAAACCATAAACCTATAAACCATGGACCCATAAACCATAAACGTATAAACCATAAACCCATAAACCATAAACATATAAACTTAAACCTATAAATCTTAACCTTATATAACATCAATCTCATAAACCATGAACCCATAAACTATGAAGCATAAACCCATTCACTCATAAACCATAAACCCTTATATCATAAACCCATAAACCTATAAATCAAAAGATATTTACGTATTAAATAAAAGTCTCAATTCTTCAATCTAATATAATAGTAGTAAATTATTAATAATAAAATACTTTGAAATTAGTTAAAAATATTAAAAAAAGCTCGAAAATCAGATTTTTCGCGATTTTTTGCGATGATTTGTTCCACCAATTTAAATACTCTGAAAAAATTCATGGACATAGTTTCACATAAAATATACAACATATAATTTTGTTGGTCCTGCTGTTGCTCTCGTTCTAATAAATTGTATTTTTAAACTTTAAACGCCCAAAACAGTTTTGATTTCACGTCAAAAATGAAACCACAAAATAGTATGTTGTAGGTGATAAAAAAAACCTTTAAAATAGAAAATAACGAAGTTTCTACGGTGCTTAGAAGCCGAAATATCGTTGAAAAACCGAAAAAACACGTTTATTGATGTTTTGAGGTTATGTGAGGGTCTAGAGGGCTGAAATTTTCAGCAAAGCTATATTTTTTATGTTCTACACGAAGATGCTTTGAAGATTTCGAAAGCGCCAGGGGCATTTCTCACTATCCTAATCGTCAAAACTCTTTAAAAAACTAATTCTCTCAGCGTAGTTATAATTTTAGAAAATTTCTTCAATTTTGAATAAAATTTTCATTTTTTTTTGTTTTACGTAAACTATTAGATTGATTTGCTTTTAAATTTGTATGCAAGTTATTTACAACTGTCTGAAAAAACAATGCTCTAAAAATTAATTTTCTCAGCGCAGTTTTGATTTTAGAGCATTTTGGAAATTATCAAAAAAATTTTCATTTTTTATTTATCTTCTATTTTACGTAATCTACTCGATAAATTTTTTCCAAAATTTGTATACAATCGATTCGCTATTGTCTGAAGAAAACATTACTTTTTTGTTTAAGTAGGCGGGAAATTATTAAAAATTGGTTTTCTTAGTGTACTTTTAATTTTAAAACCATTTAAAAAATAAAAGAAAAAATTTAATTTTTTTTTGATTTTACATAAATTACTTGATGAATTTGATTTGAAAAGCTATAGTGGGATAAAGGGGTCAAATCAGCTTTAGCCGGAACCTTTACGACTTATTGCTTATTCAATAGAGTATGTTAAAAGATGCCTCTTTGCTAAATTTCAGCTGCCACGGGGGTCCTAAAGATCCCCGAAACTTGTTTTTTCTTAAATATTTTTTAGCGTGCACAATTTACGGCCGAAAAATCTAGAAATGTCAAATAGCTTTGCAATTTTATTAGGAATTATCCATATATTTTTTAGATTGTTTGCAGATTTTTTCACCTTGAAATTTCCATTTTTAAAGATATTTGAAGTTTCTTATCGTTCTTCTAACTATGAAGATAATTTTTTGCCAAAACCTTAATAGTTTTCTCTTGTGTATTTTTTGCCGTACTTTCCAGCACTGAGATCGCGAAAATCAATTTCTTACACAAACATGCTCAAAAATTGAAAAAATCAGCAGAAAACCGGGGTTTTCCAGCAGAAAAAAGGGTTAAAAAATAATTTTCTTAGCGTAGCTCTTCAATCACTTCTTTTGATTTCTGATTTAACGCTGTCACTAACTCTTTTCTTACTTTCTAACTTCTTCTTCGTCCTTCTATCTCAGATCGATCCTCTTTTTTACCTTATTTCTATCCATCCCTGTCTTTCTCTTTGTATTTCCTTGTTACGTGGGATTTAGATGATACAAACTCCTATGGGGAGTGTGAGGATGCAAAATAATTAAAGAGAGTTAATACAAGATTGACTTAACGTTTATTATAAAAACAATATAATATGAGAGAGAGACTACTTATGACTTTATTCTCGCGCGTCCAGCGATGGTCTGACGTTCGTCGTCGTCTAAAACGACGATGTAAGTTGCCCGCGACGAAGTGCCGATTCAGCACTTCGCGCACTGTGCGGCTTTTAGCTTGGAAGCTCGGAGTCGTAATTCTTCTAACTTCCAATTTCATACTATTCTCTTATTATACACTCTATACAAAGACTATATTAACGTACCATATAATGTACGTTGCACGTCCAAGGCCGCGAGGCTTTGCCCCCCGAAGCCAAGAACGTACCCATGAATACAATAGAAAAATTATAATTAAGTCCCTAATAATATAATTGGTACTTTTTTGTGTACCCACACGAGCTGATACGCATCCTATCTTACAAAAATTTCTAGCTTTTTTCTATTTGATTTGTGTTGGTGTGGTGTTATTTGCGTACTATTTTGAATACTTAATCTTTACTTTAAATAATATCTAACGTTTTTTCTTTTTTCTCTTATTACAAAAATTATTAAATTAAAATAAATATTCTATAATATTTTATAAAAAAATCAATCATAATCCAAAAATAATGCTAATTATTAAATACAATATTAATTTTTAAAACAAGATGTTTGCGCTTGTCTTTTAAATTCATGTGCGTTTCAAGTTGCACTGTTGATAAGATAAGTCTAGTTTCTGAGTGAGCTTCTCTTCTTATTCTTTTGACATTTGCTTCGTATGCAGACGTTTGAATAGGTTGTTTCTTTTTCTTCGCTGTTCTCTGCCGTAAGTTCGAAGCGGGATTCAAACACAATAGTTTTTGCTGTTAACTGAACTTTTAATAAAAAATGTTTGATATGAATTTTCAGTTATTTCTATGATTATCTAAAACAAAAAGATTAACTGATTAGTAGAAAAGGGTTCCCCCTATATTTTCAATCGATTAGCCGTTATTTATTTATTTATTTTTATTTTCGATTTCTTCCTTCCTTATAAAAAAAATTTTGTTATTAAGAGGCGGTCGGAACCAAATCGGTGACTTACGGTATATATCAAGTCAGCATTTTTCGCTTTACGATAATATTTTGTATATTTTTATGGCTTTAACTATTTTAAATTATTCTTTATATACATGACTAGAGGAAATGACTATATTTTTACCATATTAATGAATGAATAAATTATTATAAGCATTTATTACAAGGACCGAACTAAGTCACCGATTTGGTTCCGACCGCCTCTGAAACTGATCATTGATTAATATTTTACTATGTATCCTTCAGGCTGACTAGGAGGTGTCACACCTCCGGATCACGGATTTTGCTCAAACTTCGAGATAAGTTTTCAGATGATAAAATATGGAAAAAGCTAAAGTTATAGTCACAAACACTCAATATTTCCCTAGCTACAGGTAATTAAAGGAAAATACTAAAAATGTTACTAGATTTTTAAACGCATATAATTCTGAAACATTGATAGCTAGAAGTTTGAAACTTTTTTTAAATTAAAGCTGAGTTCAAATCCTTTCGAAACATTAGTTACAGCATATCAAAATATAATTTTTTCCCAAAGTTAAAGCGTAATAAGGATTGGACCTGAATTTTCTTTTTAAAACATTAATTAATAATAAAAGCTGAAATTAGGTACAATCTTTATTACGCTCTAACTTTGGGAAAAAATAATATTTTGATATGCTGTTACTACTGTATCGAAAGAATTTGAGCTAAGCTTAAATTTAAATAAGTTTCAAGCCATCAATTCTAGCCATCAATGCTAAAGAACTATATGCGTTTAAAAATCTAGTAACTTTTTTAGTGATTTTCTTTAATTGCCTGCAACTGGGGAAATATTGAGTGTTTGTGACTATAACTTTAGCTTTTTCCATATTTTATCATCTCAAAACTTATCCCAAAGTTTGAGCAAAATCCGCGATCCGGAGGTGTGACACTCTCTTAGTGAGTCTTACAAAATTTATTCACTAAATCTATGGGTTTCTTTTTTTTATTTGACGCTTCTTATCTTTTTATCTCATTTTTTTTTGTTATTTACATTTATTCTTTAGAAAGTGCTACGTTAATCAGAATACGGCCACGGTTTCAAACGCGGTTGGTTTACAATTTATTTTCTAAAATTTCATTGTTAATAATACTTTTCTTTGCTATTAGTATTTTTAGTTTTATAATCGTTGTTACTCAAATCAAATTTTTTTATTATTAAATTTCGATTAGTTCTTTTTCTGCTTTTTCTCATGAACTTTTTAATAAAAAAGTCTTGCGTTTGATTCCTATGAATTTTTGGGATACATTCAATTGTGTAAGGTAAATATTTTATTTTTTTTCTAAGATATTAGTCCATTTGATGAGTTCTTAATAGTTCATAATTATTTTTATTCAATTTCTCTTTTTTTTCAAGAAATTTGATACTATATGCATGTGTCAGTTTACTGTGTTGAACAGCCTTATTTTTTTTTTATACTTTTCTCTTTTTTATTTCTATAATTTTTCATGCATATTTTATTGATTAATTTATTATCATGTTGTTTTATTCACAGCATAGAGAAGATTATCTTCTCGTCATTATTATTTTTTTTTTGTGCAATTCATTTCTTATTTTTTTTAACTCACATATTTAATTACCTCTTTTGTTTATTTATTGGACTTTTATTTCTGTAAGGAATGAGGGAATGTTCATAAGGAACTTTAGGCGAGATTTGCGTTTAATTTTACACTAATTTTTAATATTTGAGTTGCGTAACTTGTTTTTTTTACTCGCTAATTATTGAGGTATTTTGTTACAATTTTTTTCTATTAATTAACTGATTATTAATTCCGGTTAATTAAAAGGTTTTTGCAGCCCTATCCTGCCTGACGCTTTGCTGTACACTTGAGTACTCATTTACTAATTTTCATTTTTTATTTATTTTTTTTTTCAATTTATTTACTAGGTGTTTGCTTTATTTTTGTACATTCTAACATAATACTCTATTTAATTGTCGCGCCTTCAAGGATATCTTATTATTTTTTATTTGATGATTTCAATTTTATTACTAATTTTTTTCATAAATTTTTCATTTATTTTTCCAATAAGCAGTGACCACATGTCGTTTTTCTTTTTCTTCGTCCGAAGGCCGCGGAAAAAGAAAAAAAATGAAGCTTTTTGCTACATCTTAATAATTTTAATTGTATTTCTTCAAAAGGAAAGAGGTTTTATCTTATAATAGTTACTCGTTGGTTTTATCTGTTTGATTCTATTCGCGTTTTTAGCATTATATGATGTTTCGCGTGGTTTATTTTTTCGATTTTAAAAGACCTCATGTATTAAACATTGTGTTTCCCTTTTTGCTCTTGCTTTAATAAATATAAGCTTTCTCTTTTTTGAAAATTTTTGGTATTTAGTTTAACATAATTCTGCAATGGTTCCGAGGATTTGTTATCTAGTAGCGTCCAAGGTAGTTTTTCGCGTGGCGGCATTGCATTCTTTACAAGGCAACGTTCGAGCGCGTCACTTATCTTATGTGATTAACTCTTTTCTCTTTGCGTCAGCAAATCTATCGTAGGTGTAATAGGAGTATCTGGCTCGTTGATATTCTTATCTCGTTGTTCGTTGTCGTTTTCGCTCGACGCTGTACTTCCTTCGTTTTCTTTATTATTTGGATGTCTTTTTACTACATTATTTTCCTTGTATAAAGGTATGGCGTAAAATGCCTCCCTTTTAAATGTAAATGAATAAAATTGTTTGAACTATTTGCCTTGAAATGACAATATAGCGTTTCATCATAATCTGTTATAAAATGCACGCAGATGTTTTGATTAAATTCGCAAGAAAATATAAATACGCAATCTACATCAGCATGTCTCGTCCGTGATGTTAATATAACTTCTGCTGGTTGTGGGTCCCCGCATGCACCTAATGATATTGCATCTAATAATATGTCTCTTAATTCATTTGCGGACATTCCTAAATTACATACTTTTATTAACGAGTAAAAAAAGCAATTACCGTCTTTCGGTATATTGTCATCCCTTATCGAATCTAACTGTTATGGCCGAACTTGGTTCGGACAATTGAGTTCTTCGCAACAAAAATTATTTTATTTTTATTGGGAACCAGTCTACCGTCCCAGGACTTACCTTGTCACTTTATGTATTAAATTTATGAAATATACACATATATCCACATACATATACTCATTTATGAAAATTTATGTAATACAAAATTTTATATGCGTATCTAATTATTTGTTTTATTTAATTAATAGAAGTTATGATTATTTAGATTTATTCACGTTCGCTCTATTCGCTTGTTCGCTAACATACTCGTTCGCTCTCCCCACTCGTTCGCTATACATACATTCGTTCACTCTTATGTGTTCGCTCTGTTCGCTTATATACTTGTTCGCTCTGTTCGCCTTCCTTCTCGTTCGTCCTCCCCACTCACTCACTACACACTTCGTCCGCTCTATTGTGTTCGCTCTGTTTGCTTATATTCTCATTCACTCTGTTCGCCTATATACTTGTTCGCTCTCCCCACTTACTCACGTATGCAGCTTTCGTTCTCTCAATTATATACGTTCGCTCTATCTCATACGTTCTCACGTATTCATTCACTCTATTTGTTTAAGTTATTGTTTAAATTTAGTTATACATATATAATATTTGTGTTTAAATATAATTTATACTGTAATTCTATAAATATGATTGTTAGTGCATAAATAAATATAAATATATATATGTTTATTGTTAGTTAAATTTTTAATATAAATAATTTTTAAATCAACTACAAGAATTTAAATTTATTTCTTTTCTTTATTTTATTAATATTCAAAACAAAATTAAAATTTTAATTCCACTTATTTCCCTTCTCACAATTTAGTTAACAATTAACTTCGAAACCTTTGATTAATGTAAATCATACACTTATATGGTTAACAAAAATTGTATTTTATTAATTTATAATTGTTATCATTTCCGTAATTTAATTAAATTTTGATAAAATAATAGGAGAATCAATATTATTCTCTAATAATTATTCATATAACTTATCATTATATATCCTTCTTTTTCTAGATATAAATCTTACAACAATTTATCTTAGAGTAACGAAAGTAATTGCGTCTTAACTATCATCAACTTGATTTGAAATTTCGTTAGTATAAATAACTCACTGATTAGGAGAGAAAGAGATAAATTTGCTTCTGACTCGATCGTCCTGATGTTTTCTATACTTAGACTCCTTAAACTACACGGTAAGAATGTCCGTGGCAAGATAAGGTTGGGCTTCCTCCTTCAATCGCTCGAACGTTCGGTTAATATTTCAGATTATTACCTCGAACGTCACCTTGATTTACCTTAGATCTCAAGTTTACACTCGTTGTCACTATTAACTGATTTTGATTTAATTTAGTAATTAAATTTGAATCTTATATCTTAGTGTTTTTTTATTTTTATTTATTAGTGAAGTAAGGCTCTAATCTACTCACTAATATTTAATATTAAAATAACTTAAATAATAAAAATTCAAAGTAACACTGATTTTCCCAGTGGACCTGGCAGAGCCGACTCTTGCGGTTACCGTCTTGTTGTGACTAAAGGCACTGTAGTGACGTAGAGGTTTGTTTTTATTACCTCGCGCCCGGGCGATCGAGAGATGGAAGCTCCAATCAAACCTCGACATGTAGTCAAAATTTTCAGGACAGGAGTCGTTTAACTTCCTAAAAGTTCATTAGCTTGCTTACTAATGAATTCTTTTACCATTCTTCTCTGTCTCTCCTTTACACTTAGATACAGTTGACGGTTGAGTTTTCGCAATGAGTCGGTATTGGGAAACCGCTGACTCGGGACATCGCATGGAACTAATTTTGGTTGTTAACCTTTTGAATAGAAATGAAATTAAGATTTATAATTTTTAAATTTAAGAATGTTTTAATAATATTATATTGATTTGAAGGGCATAGTTCCATGGGATGTCACAATACTTTCCTTACTTTGATTTGTATTTTCTAAGTTTTCCTGTTTTTCAGTTTTAGATTTATATTCCAATATTTCTATTAATGAATCCGTGTCGTAACCGTTATTAGTATTTTTCAATATATCTTTATTCCCAATTTTTTATGTTTTATCTGCTGTTTCACTTGCATTCGTTCTCTGCTCTTTTCTTGCTGACACTGCATGCGGTCTATCTACTGGTGTACTCGCTGCAAGAATTCCTTCTCGCATGTTTGTGCTTTTTCGCATATATGCGAGCTTACCGTCGTCTTGCGCTTGACTTATTATGTTTTCAGCCTGAATTAATTCTTTCTTCTTATCTGCCTGAGTTTTACGCGTTTCTAACACTTTCTTGTTTCGTCTTTTCCTTCTATACGCTAATCTTTTCCAAGGGTTTTTCTTTCTTTTTTCATAAATCCAATTTTTCTCTGATTCAGCATTACTCTAGATTTCTGCTTCATCACTTGTGCCATGAATAAAAATGTTCTTTTTCGGATTTTCCGAATCTTCTGAACTTGAATCTATTTGCTTTGTTTTATCTTCGCTTTTCTTGTGCACTGCGCGTGTGATAAAAATTCTTGCTGGCGTTCCACATCCGCTAGTACTTAAATCTTGTTTTTTTGCTCATCTGCCAACTGATACACTTCTGCGCGTGGTAATTCAGGATTCTCTTCACCGTCTGCAATTACTAGATTCATAGAAAGCACATCAGCTGCATTATTCTTTCTTCCTGGTCTATATACGACATCAAAAGTATATCCTCGTAAGGCTGCTTTTAACCTATTAAATCTCAAATCAGGCTTTGTGCTTGTATGAAAATGATTTAAAGGCTCATGATCGGTAACTACTGTAAATTTTGTACCGTATAAATAAGGTCTAAACTGTTCTTTCTCGAAAACTATTATCAATAATTCTTTGTCATGTACAGAATATCTAAGTTCTCTTCCTTTTAGACATCTTGAGGCATATACACAAGGTCGATCTTCGCTGATTTTTCCTTGGCTTAATATCGCGCCTATCGCATAATCAAACGTGTCTGTTGTTACTATAAATGGCTCGTCCAACTTAGGCGCAGCCAACACAGGCTCTTCGCATAGCTTCTCACGTAACGTGTCAAATGCTATTTGATGTTCTTCTAGCCACATAAATTTCTCTTTTGTTGCACTTATTTAATGTACTGGCCTTTCTATCCTTGCAAAATTTTTTATGAATCGACGATAATAACCAACAAAGCCTAAAAATTGTTTAACTTTCTTTTTGTTTATAGGTATAGGATGATCACGCACTGCTTCTATCTTTTCAGGGTCTGTTTTAATTTGCCCTTTTCCTACTATATGTCCTAATACCTTAGCCTCGCATCTTAAAAATTGACATTTTTTCGGTTCAATAATCAAGTTTGTCTTTTAAATACGTTTTGAAAATCTCTTAAATCTCACTGCGTGCTGTTCTAAATTTTCTGCATGAATCATCTCATCGCCTAGATAAATCTCTAATTCTGTACCTTGCAAGCCTTGTAACGCTAGAGCCATTGCTCTGCTAAAGGTCATAGGTGCTTCACATAACCCCATAGCCATACGCTTGTATTGATATGTACCCGATGGCCCTGAAA
The DNA here is from genome assembly GCA_017163975.1 of Anastatus disparis. Classification (NCBI taxonomy): domain Eukaryota; kingdom Metazoa; phylum Arthropoda; class Insecta; order Hymenoptera; family Eupelmidae; genus Anastatus; species Anastatus disparis. The sequence goes on along the minus strand of JAFFSR010000291.1, from coordinate 175,055 downwards.
ACGCAGTTTTATGCGCGTCTTCTGAATCAATTTTCACCTGATAATAGCCGTCCTTAGGGTCTACGGTGGTGATAAAATTCGCTGAGGCTAAATTTTCTAAGATGTCACAAGTTAATGGCAGTGGATAGCAGCTTCCCACAGTGATTTCATTTAGTTGGCGAAAATCTGTCACCAAACGCCAGCGTTTCCTGCCCTAAGGATCAGGTTTCTTATTAACTATCCATGCTGGGCTACTATGACTTGATATGGATGGTTCTATAATATAATTTTTTAGTAACTTCTCTATTTCTTGCTGCATAATATTTTTTAATGCTATCGGATAACGGTACGGTTTCACACGAACTGGCTCCTCATGTGTCGTTTCTATTCTGTAAGTTAAAATATTTGTAGCTGGCAATAATTCATTATCTAATTCAAAGACAAAGGGATTTTTGGATATCAAGCTTCTAACATGCACTTTTTCTTCTTTATTTAATTCTTCTTAGTCTAACACTTCCATTATTTTATCAACTCTTTCTTTTATTTCACTTCAAGTTTTATTTTCCATGCATCTGTCTACATATTTTATTTCAGCATCAGCACTTTTTCTCTGAATTTTGTTGCGCGTACTCCGACATTGCGAGTCTAATCTTTTTGCAATAAGAAATTTTGTTTCCTTTGTGGTTGCCGTCTTCACCGGCATAAAAATCATCATCTCTTTTTATAACTTCTCATGAAAAATTTCTACCTTTGGAGTCGGAATTTCAATATTTTTGATTCGTATTTATACATACTGCATATGCTCTACCATTTTTATTTTCTGTAATAAAATTTCCAAATAATATTCCAGGCCCTAAATTTTAAAGTGGCACCCAGCCTACTGCTACATCATTATTAATAACTTTTGTAGCAATAACGCGTCTCATTCTTGCGGGAATTTCTATTGTCCCGACCCACTCAAAGGGAATCGATAATTTTACAAAATCAATGCACTTATGTATGGCATTTATATGTCCGTTGTGCTCACTAATAGTTTTTCAGCCTAATAGCCTATCTGTTTTTACAGGAAAGCTATCTGGGACTATATGGACCTCACATTTTAGTCCTTGAAGAGTCATATCTGCTCTGCCTAACGTATATATTTCTCCTGGTACGACGCCTGTAATCTCTAAAATATGCTGCTTTTCTATACTTGTATTTTCATTTACACATTTGGCCTTTATTACGGAAATATCTGCTCCTGAATCAACATAAAATCTTGCACTATTTTCTTTTAAATTCCGACTTTCCAGTTTGACAATAGGCGGATTACGCCCTGCGCACGCGAGTTTCATGTTTATTGTGCGCCTAATTTTTACATGCTCATTATTACTAATTAATATATTTTGGTCATTGTTAATTAATTCCTGCCTAGCGCCTGAGGATCACGGAGAACATCCTGCGAGTTTAAAGGCTCGCTCATTCTATTTCCTTGCTTATTTATATTTCTTCTTGCGTTTGAGCCCTGTTCTCTATCAGGGTTGCGCGTTTGATTCTCGTTTCTGTTATACTGATATCTCTCACGACTGTTATCTCTACTGCGATTTCTATTAAACCCCATATCATTTCTATTATCATTGCGTGTATTATTATTATAACGCGGCGGTCCTTAAGTATTATAATTATATTCGTTATTACGTGAGTCAAAGTTTCTGTTTCTATTGAACCCACTATTGAATCTACTATAACTATTTCTGTAATTATTATTAACATTTCCATTGTTATAATTATTATTGGAATTATTTCTGCTATAATTATTATTTTCAAAATTTCTATTGTAATTATTATCACTGAAATTACTTCTGTTATAATTATTACGCGGACCGCTCGTATAATTTTTCCCATCGTTTGATTTATTTCTTTTACCATTATTAATATTTTGTGAATTATTTTTATTTTGTGAGTGAATAATACCATTTTTGGCATCCTTTCTCAGTATCTGACAATTCGCCGTCGCGTGCCCCATCTTATCGCAATAAGCGCAACGTACTTTATCATATTTCTTCTTGATGCACGCGCCATCTTTATGGCCTTCTTTGTCACAATATCTACATTTAACTGCACTTGTACCTGTTTATATTTTTACAGGCGTAGCTTGCATTGCTTTTATTTGTGCTTCATACACTTTATTTGTATTTAATAACTGATGTTGATTTCGTGTCATTTGCATCATGTTATTAATATTTGGTTGAGACATAATGATAATAATGTACTTTGTGCTACTGAATTTACGGGTTGCAGGCCGTTTATAAATGAGTTTTGCATCTGTGCAAAAAGTCGCGTCTTTTGTTTATTTTCAAAATCAGCTGCAAGTTGTATAGCTTTTCTTAACGTTTGAAATTTCTCGCAACGCACTTGCATATCTAAGGGCGATATTAATCCGAATAAATAATACTGTAAGGCGTCTCTTTCTATTAATTACTTTGTTGCTAATCGATCTTGTACATTTAATACCGGTATTGTATCGTAAATCGTTACTAATCGATTCAATAGAGCTTGTATACGTGCACCAAAATCTGTTGCTGACTCGCCTTGTTGCTATGTTATCACTTTTAATTGTGTAGATAAATCTTCTAATATTGTTACGTTACTATACTGTGCTTCTAAGTCTGCTATAATAGCTTCTATCGAGTCGTATTGCATCAAGCGTGCCGTGAAAATATCCGCCGCTTTTCCAATGTGTTTTGTCGCTAACTCGTACATAATGAAAATTTGACAGTCTGCCCCGAAATTATTTACTATGCTTCGCAGCACTGAACAGAATAAAGGTAATTTATCTACGCTGCCGCCAAAGGTTGAAATTTGTCTGATTGCTTGATGTAACGATAAATAAGGCGTATTTTGAAAATTTGTGTGCTGCACTCCCTGCGCTGAATTTATTTGTTGTGCGTTTATTGCGTAATTAGGATTCATTGGTGTGTTAAAATTAAAATTTGAATTAGTTTGCACTGATACGTTATTCCACGTTTGCAGGCTTCTTTGTGAAAAGTTCGTACTTGCGATAGAAGTGCCACTATACGGCATTTGATGCAACAAGGTCACGTTTGACAAACTCACGTTTTGAGATGTCATGTAGTTATAAGGTTTTAATGCAAACATCGATTAGTTCGGTCCCGAATAAGTGTACAGCCCTGAACTTTTCCATGCATGTTTCACATTATTTCTTACATTTTTGTTAGAATATGAACTTTTTGTTTTCGTTCCCGTTTTTCCTAGATTTCTTTTATCATCATTTTTATTTTCAATTTCCGCACACACTACCGCATTAATTGGGATTTGCATATTGCCTCCTTGCTGTGGCCCGTAAATTTTCTTTGTGAAATCCGGTGGACCCGGCGGTAAATTAAACCCCTGTGCCGCGGCTCTCTCGTATTTTTCTTTCATTTCTTTCATTTCTTTCTCCGACAACCCCGCCGCTAAATTTTCGTTTGCTCTTGGAGCATACACCGATATATATATCGTATTCTGCGACAACGCTGGATATGACATTTCCTCATTTCCGAGACCGACTAGGCCTTCCTCACTACGTGAACCCTTAATAGGGGATAAGGCACGTCCTCTACGCCTCATTGACGAATTTTTATTATGTTTTTCGTCTTTTTTTGAAAATAGATCATAAACAGACATGTTCGGCAATTTATTTACTTTTAAAACCAAATTTCACAATTCAACTTTTTCTTAAAATTTTACTTTTTACTCTTTAAATTACGCGTGAGAAGGCGGAACGTTTACGTCTTCTTATGCACGCTAATAATTAATTAACCTTGCAGTAAAAATGTTGGTGTTTAAAATCAATTATAAAATTAAGATAATCTAAACATTAGTCTTTAACTTTCTCTATTTAACTTCTTTCCTTTACTGCAAGATTTATTGTTTAATTACGCAATTAAGCGAATATGTTTATAATAATTTTGATAATATGTTTTTGAAAATAATTAGACCTTTTTTTGAAAATTGAAAGAAAAATTAATAAATAACCAAGATATTGAATTTTATTATTCGCACACATTCACTTGCTTGAATTTTATTTTTTTTCAAGGATTTATTTAACTTCCAATATTTAATTATTATTTTTTTTTATTTAAGAACGAGTACTATTTCTCCGTTACGTTCGCACTCGTTTTTTTTCCCTTCCTAATGCACACTATATTCGCGCACAAATCACTTTTATTATTAAAATGGAAAAAAAATTCTAATTTTTACTTTATTTGTTTTCTACGCATTCGGATTTCTTTTCACTTGACTCTGTACTACCCCGTGGGATATTTTAATAAGGTTTATATGAAATTTACTTACTTTTTGCAGTAGAGAATGAGCAGCGTGATGATGAGCATTCTTATTTCTTGGGTTTGAATTTGATAAGCATCCTTCCTTATTTCCTTCCTCTCGTTCAGATCTATGCGTTTTTAGCTCGCAAGCCGATTTTCCAAAAATATTTAATAAAAACAAAAGTCGCTAAAAAATGTACTTAATCAAGATATTTAATTAATCAAATTATCTCTCTCTCTTTCACAAAAAAATTCTTTACTTTATCTGACGCGCTTCTTTCTTTTATTAAGTTTATTTCTTAAAAGAAATTTTAATTTTTTTTGCTAAAATCCTCGTTGCGTATCTCACATCGCTGCCACTAAAAATGTTACGTTGGATTTAGATGATACGCACTCCTATGGGGAGTGTGATGATGCAAAATAATTAAAGAGAGTTAATATAAGGTTGACTTAACGTTTATTATAAAAACAATATAATATGAGAGAGAGAGACTACTTATGGCTTTAGTCTAGCGCGTCCGGCGATGATCTGACGCTCGTCGTCGTCTAAAAGGACGATGTAAGTTGCCCGCGACAAAGTGCCGATTCAGCACTTCGCGCACTGTGCGACTTTTGGCTTGGAAGCTCGGAGTCGTAATTCTCCGAACTTCCTATTTCATACTATTCTCTTATCATATACTCTATACAAAGACTATATTAACGTACTATATAATATTCGTTGCACCTAATCACTTTCTCACACTTACTCTCACTCTTTCTCTTCTCAATTTTTCTTGAATAGAAATTATGTTTTTTACATTAAAATCACACTTGAAATAATTAAAATGATCTACTTCAACTCAACGAGCTCTATGAGAAAACATTTTTTTTTTTATAGATTGGTTGAACGAAAAAAATCTGCTGCCAGACCGCCGTCAGTTCGCTGGGCCTAAATAGATATCCGGGCACAAAGTAAAGACGGTTGAGAGGGGTTCTAGATGTTCTAGCTAACCTCTAAAATTACGCGATTTCCTTACCTATCTAATGATAGCAAAAAGATGCAGTCATTGGACATGCAGGGGATTCTCCAATCTCCACTCACGGCGTTGTTTAACCCTGGAACTGTTTATCACATCATTATGTAATATTATCTCTAATACAATCTAATTATTATCAGGGTGTCACCGCGTTTCGTTTTTAAGTCTTTTGGACTTCTTCCTTCTGACTTTCTGATCTGTAAATATACAGATATGTAAATAAATAGATTTATGCCTCTTTAGCAATATGATTCAAAGGCTATCTTCTGCCTGGCGATTGGCTCTGTAAAAGGGAGCAAAAATCAATCGCCTATATTTAATAAAGTATGGACTGGCTCTGTAAAGGAGCAAAATCAGTCCATAATTTTCACGTCAGTCTTGATTCTCTTGTTCTGAGATCGAACTTGAGCATCACGTTAGGCTAACCTATCTAACGCGTCTATCTCATACTCACACTCGATGATGCGCGCAACTATATTACAAACGTTGAGGGAGTTTGCCCGCTGACAATCTCGGCTCCAGCGCCACTCACGCGACAGGAAAACCTTTCTTACCTATTCTATCATGCACTCATCGGACGATTGATTTCGACCTTTAATTAAGAAGAATCTTCATCATCGCCCTCCGCACCTAGATCTAGGGAGCCGGCTGGCGCTTCTAGGTTATGTTAAAGCACAAGCTCGGCATTCTCCGCCTCATTCATTCCTTCTTCGATGGCCCTATCTAATAAAGGTTTTTTCCTTCTAAGGACTGTCTCGACGAAACGCGTCGTGACGTCCCACTTCTTTTCTTAGGAGACCATTCCGCTGATAATGGTCTCCGGCGTAAAACGGCTCTTGATTCTGTGACCTGGCGTCTTTCATTGCTCCACCGACTGCAGACGAAAAACGTGTGATACGCGTCGTCACAATCAGAGGGGCAGAAGATGCGGTCCGGGCTCTGGACTATGGGAAAGCATTGCGCCAAAGCACTTAACAGCATTTTTTTTAAACCATTGAATAAAAATTTTTTTTCAAATTTTCATTTTTTTGTATTTTACGAAAACTACTCAATAAATTTGCTTAAAAATTTGCATGAAAATTCGTTGCGATGGCCTATAGAAGAAATACTTGAAAAAATTGATTTACTTTGGTTAGTTTTAATTTTAAGAGGAGGTCGAGTATATCTGTCCTTTTCTAATCAAAGAATTGATTTTATTACAAAAACTAATAATTTTAGTAAAAAATGAAGAGAAAGCCGCATTTCGTATCAAGAAAAGCAATATCTTCATTGATGAGAAAGAATTAATTTTATTGCTTCGTTTCCAAGAAAACCTTGAAAAACTTAAGACACAGAGGTTAGGGTAAACAATTTGGTTTTTCAAGGTTTTCGTGAAATCAAAGCAATAAAATTAATTTTCTCTTATCAAAGAAAATTTTGCTTTTCCTGATACGAGATGCGGCTTTCTCTTTATTTTTTGCTAAAGTTATTAGTTTTTGCTAGAAATTAATTATTTGATTAGAAAAGGACAGAGATACGTGACCTCCTCTTAAAGCTGTTTTAAAATTTTGAAAAAAATTTTCATTTACCATTTTTTTCTGTGTTACGCAAACTACTCGGAGGATTTGCTCAAAAGTTTGTGTACAAGTTATTCGCTACTGTCTAAAGAAAACAAGCTCTTAAAAAGTTATTTTCTCAGTGCGGTTTTAATTTTAGAGCATTTTGAAAATTTCGAAAAAAATTATTATTTTCATTTATCCTTTATTTTACGTAAACCATTCGATAAATTTTCTCTAAAATTTGCATATAATCAATTCGCTATTGTCTGAAAAAACAAGCTTTTGAAAACAAATTTCCTTAGCGAAGTTACAATTTTAGAGAATTTAAACGATTTTAAAAATATTTCTGATTTTTTTTTTCTATTTTACGTAAAGTACTCGATAGATTTTCTCTACATAGCTAATTAGATCTCGAAAACTACTTGATGGATTTGCTTCAAATTTTGCATACTATTTTTTTTCGTTCAAATAGGCGAAAAGCTATTGAAAATTGGTTTTCTAAGCGTAGTTTTGATTCTAGTGTGACATCCCATGGAATCACATAATTCAAATTAATTCTAATAAATTATAAACAGTTAAAACTGTTTTCTATTATTAACTCCTTTGTGGAAATTTAAGTGTTTCATGAGTTGTCCCAAATTCAAACATTAAAAATTTCATTATACACATTGCGAAAATTAACAACTTTTATTTGTAAAGGAGCGAAAGAGATAGAGAACAAATAAAAATTCATTAGTGAGCCGACTAATGAACCCGGTATTTCAAAACATCCTAAGTAGTCCTTCTGAAAATTTGGACTCTGCATCAGCTATAACGAATTTTTTTAACTATCAATTGTTCGCACGAAGACTATAAAGTTCTTGAGCTGCTCCACTTATTGCCTTTTGTCTAATTGAGACTGCAACCAGATAGTCAGTTTCGGGGACCGCTATAAATCAGTGCAAACTTACAAATAATATTGTAAAATAAAATTAAAAAAAAAATTTATTAATAATTAAGAATAAAGTTAAGTGCTAATAACTTAATTTACTCTAGTACATTTACACAAGTACATTTAATTATTTCTCTTGAGATAATAGTGAAATTTTATAAAATATTAAAGGACAATTAGTAGTGAATAACGATCTAAGTGACTATTAATATTATCTGTGAAGTGAAGCTGACACAGAAACCTAATTGTTAGAACAAAAAAGGAAAGGATCACAGAGAAAAGGGAAATCACAGTCGTTAGAACATTTTTCTCTTTCCCTCTTTCTTCGAATATAGTAAGTTAGTTTATAAACTGTAATTTTAAATTATTTGTATTAAGAAAATGAAAATAAACATAAATAAAATATTTTATCCCTATAGTTTATATTTCAATTATTTTTCTTATTAATATATTTATATATGTATAATATATAAATATTAACTTGTGAAAGATAAGTCCCGGGACTGAATAAAACTGGTTCAACACAAAAATAAATAATTATTGTTGTAACCCAGCGACCGAAGTAAATTCGGCCTTAATATTAAAACCATTTTAAAAATTGAGAAAAAATTTTCATTTTTTCTTTTATTTTACGTAAATTACTTGATGAATTTGCTTTGAAATTTGCTTGGAAATTATTTTTAACTGCTAAAAGAAGGATGACTTTTAAAAATCGATTTTCTTAGCGTAATTTTAATTTTAGAAAATTTTGAAAATTCTAGAAAAAAAATTTTTTTTTTCTCTTTGTTTTACGTATGCTATTTGATTGATTTGCTCCAAAGGGCACCCCCGTTAAGATAGTCAAAAGTATCCTGTCCCTGAAATTTTTTTTGACCCGGTAACTTTATTTCAGATCGAAAATAAATAGTTTAAGTCATATTTGTAGACCCTGACTCCCCTTCTTCTGTCCAGAGCATGAAAAAAATGACTTTTTCACTATTTTTTTTTCTCCGAATCTAATCGGTAAAAAAAAACCAAAAAATCGTGCATACAGTTAAAATGTATTCAAATATTGTAGAATTTTAAGATAGTTATCTTGCTTCTATCAACAGCCTGTAATTTTAAGGTGAAATAATAGACGCTAGTAGCAATTGCTGTTCAATTCTTTACTGATCTTTATTATTTACGACGTTTTGTCTTTATTTTTGAAAGGCCTCTTCAGGTTCTATAAAAACATTATAAACGATATAAAAGTCATTAAAATAATATAAGGACATTAATATATATATATATATATATATATATATATATATATATATATATATATATATATTCACACACAACAACTGTAATATTTATGATAAAAAAGCTATAATATAAACTTACAAATAACATGTTAGATGGCAATGTTAATTATATTATGTGTCTAGATATAATTATTGTCAATAAAACTAAATTAATGCAATAATATTGCATAGTCAAAGTATGTCTAAACACATATCACATTTTAATATACTATAAAAAAATACGGGTGTGTATACATGAATAATATAGTTTTAAGGTTTAACAAAAATGGGTGTGTCTACATTGCTAGTATGTTTATAAAACTTAAAGGCAATTCCGACCCACGTGGATGAGATAATGATAATCAATAAGTACAAATAAAATAAAATTATATGAAAATTTGTATACAAAAGCAAGTGATTTGCTCGTTTTATTTTAATAACTCAACAATGTATTTTTTATAAATATAATTAAGTCTTTCGGTATCATGAATTCTGTTACAGTTATCATACTTTTCAATATGTATCATCTCAGATAATAATCTTTTTCTATAATTATATTCAATATCTATGATATTGTGAGGGGAAATTTTAGTATCAAAATTATGATTTGTAATTCTGCAATGATTGAATAGAGCAGATTTTTCACGCTTGTATTTCAAATCACTAATGTATTCGATTATATATATGTATGTGATGATGACATATTTTTGGTTATATTACTTTTTATTTATTTTTGTTGGTTATATATTTTATTTTATTGGTTAGTTTAAATAATGTAAAGGGAGCATCAGATTTTAATTATGCACTTGATGAACTTGTACGCGGTGTTTTACTAGCAGGCATGGATCAGATATTAAAACGAAGGGATTTTGAATTTAAAAAAGGGCGTTTTATAACATCTGATTATTCATTGGTTACAGAGTAAGTATAGATATACTTAATAAAACTTTATGACGTTAACTTTGTTACATCAATTTTGTAATTGAATTCTTGCAACCAGAAGTCATTGTTATGGGTTTTCACCCTCACACAATTAATTAATAAATAAATAAAAATAAAATATTTAATTTATAGACTATGGATGGAAAGGAATGTATAGGTGCTATAGTCTGCAAATTTAATATTCATAGAAAAGCAACAAAGCGCGGTTATATAGCCATGCTTGCCGTCAACGTGAAATACAGAAAGCGCAAAATTGGCTCGAATCTTGTGAGACGTGCGATTCAGGCAATGATTGAAGATGATGCCGATGAAGTTGTACTTGAAACTGAGATCACCAGTCATCCAGCTCTTCGATTATACGAGAATCATGACTTTGTACGATAAGAGATTATTTCGTTACTACCTAAACGGAGTTGATGCTTTAAGACTCAAACTCTGGCTCAGATGAAATTCGTCCATACGCTCGTGCCAGTAGGGACTTAAAGACAATTGTGTTGATATTGAAAAGAAAAACCGTATGAGATCTTACATCTTTGTTAAACATTAATCGACTGCGATATTTTTTTATTCTTTTCTTATGAAAGTTATCTCTACGGTTGCGATGTAACTACGTAGACGAGAAAGTATCCTTTCGTCTTTGTTTTATTATTAATTTTCTTTTTGTTCTGTACAATATATTGAAATCGTATTATTGACAGTTCAAATTCTGCCATGATCTCCGATATTGATAACCGCTTTTAATCAAACTTCTATTAAAATGAAATGAATTTACTTATATAAAGTTTAATACACGATAATCACTTATTTTTTTTGTAATTTTTTATTAACAATCTAGAAATTAATCGAATATAAATCGCTAGACGATAAAACATCTTTCTTTCTAATAACGTGAAAATGTTCAATTTGATATTGAAAATCAAGACTGACCTCGATATGGCAGTCGCGCTCTAGTGCAGTGTTTTGATGTGATGAAATTTAGAAAAAGAAATACTGTGAGATACTAAAAATGAAGCAGCTTATAAGATGATGAAATGATCGTTAAATTATTATGCAAACTTCAAATAAACATGTAAAGTGATAAAAAATCGTCTAATATTTATATATTATATTTAAAAGTATCATGGAAAAAAGGAAAGAAATGTAATGATTTATGGAATTTAAAAATTCCTAATTAACTAGCTACGCAAAGAAAAAATCAAGAATCGAATGCACCTTCACTGTCTATCTGACGTACACTTTGTATGATAAATTATGCAAAACACAGATCATAATGTAATTATTAAAAAAATATGTAAGAAATGTTAATACATTAAAAAAAATTAATTACATAAACGTTTAATACTTAATCAATTATTTCAAAGTAATAATTTTTATAATTATTGAAAAATATAATTTTTTTTAAAATAAAAAATAATTTACAATATTACAACCAATATTAGGAAGATGATAGCTTTTTAATTGTTAAAATCAATTATTGTATATTTATTATTATTAAATATTTTCACTAGTTTTAAAAATATGTGCATAACTGCAGTGCTATTGTGAAGTTGTTGAAAAATAAAATTCGAACGGAATAGTTTAAAATGATAATTAATTTTTGATATTTTTTTAGAAACAAAATGAAGATTCAGATGTAGCCAAAGTATTATTACACATTGAAGGGAAAAACAATGTTTATTTATAAATTTTTAAAATAATTTCCTTAGTTAAAAGTTTCAAAGATTTACTCACTTATTAAAATTCAAAAATATCTATTAAAATCGAAATTAAAGCCGGTGAGTGGCTCAGTCGGTAGAGCGTTGGATTTTGTAGTCTCGGGGTTCTGAGTTCAAAATCCGCTCTCGGCAGCCGATTGATAGAAGCACCACTGTACGTTACATGTGCTTTGTTCACAAACACACTTACATACTCTGTCACTGATTAGCATTACAAATAATATAAATATAGCGACGTTAAAGAAGGAAAAAAAATCGAAATCCATAAAAATTGTTTTCTTTTTAACCACTATAAGAATCAAGTTGAATCACTTCAATATTTATTTGATATTACTTTTCCATGATCTTCAAAATTAACTTAAAAAATTAATATTAATTTAATGTATAATAAAAAAAATAAATAAATTGAATCAATTAGACAAGAGAAAGTTCTGAAATCATTCAGAAGATAGACAAGTATATATTAATTTGTGGATCGATAAGTACATTTCATTTCAAAACTTACTTTCTGCGAAAGTATAAAATAAGACAAGTATGAGTTTGTTTTTCATCTCCTAAAAATGAATTTAAACTTTCATCAAGGGGATGATAATCAAAGAATCAAACAAGAGAAAGTTATGAAATCACTCAGAACATAGACAAGTATATAAAAGCAAAACTGAAATATGTTTTCATAAATTATCAATCTCTTATTTAATAAATAAAATATTTAATTCAAATAAAGCATGCTTTATTTGTAAAAAAATAACCATAAACATACTTGGCAGCCCCTCTTCTTTATGGTTTAAAATGCTGCCATAATTATTTCCAATAATTATGCAATGATCCAATAGATTGATAATTTATTTTTATAATTTATTAATTTTAATTATATAATTTAATTAAATAATAATAATTTTTGTTTTACGCTGTTCTATATGCATCAATGTCCTTTGGCTGTAAATAATGTAGTTATTCATTTAATTAATTACAAACATATATTTATAGTAAATCATATTAGCTATTACATTAAAAATGATAAAAAGATAATATAATGACATATAGAAGGCACTATTTTATTAAAATTAATATAAAATTTCATAAGTGTAGTACCATACTGTGAAAGATTTATAAAATGAAGGGTTTGTCTATTAATACATGCTAAAAATTTATTTTGAAATTATATGATATCATAATAATTAAAAGAGTATCAGCAAAAGTACTAATTTCATACTCAATTTTTTTTATGTATTATTTTAACTGATATCAAAAGATTAACTTATCATTGGAAATAATTATGCGATGGCAGCATTTTAAACCATAAAGAAGAGGGACTGCCGAGTATGTTTATGGTTATTTTTTTACAAATAAAGCTGGCTTTGAATTAAATATTTTATTTATCAAATAAGAGATTGATAATTTATGAAAACATATTTCAGTTTTGCTTTTATATACTTGTCTATGTTCTGAGTGATTTCATAACTTTCTCTTGTTTGATTCTTTGATTATCATCCCCTTGATGAAAGTTTAAATTCATTTTTAGGAGATGGAAAACAAACTCATACTTGTCTTATTTTATACTTTCGCAGAAAGTAAGTTTTGAAATGAAATGTACTTATCGATCCACAAATTAATATATTTACATTATACAATTTATTATGAACAATAATTTTTTCACATTTAATCAAGTAATATATAGACAAATTTTTGGTTGTGCTATGGGTAGCCCTATTAGCTCTGTTCTTGCAGACTTGGTTATGCGAATTTTGGAAGACACTTCCTTATCCCTTTGCAAATTTGATGTTGCTCTGTACCACCGATATGTAGATGATGTCCTGGTTTGCATTCATAAGAGAATGCTAACAACATCTTAGACATTTTTAATCAATGTAATACACATCTTCAGTTCACTCTTGAAAAACCTGAGAATAAATTAATACACTTTTTAGATTTATCGATAGACTTTAGTGACAATAGAAAAATTCTTACAAATTGGTACCGTAAAAATACACATTCAAACTGTTATTTGAACTTCCTATCACATTGCCCTTTGTCACAAAAAATTGCAATAGTTTACAATCTGGTTGATAAAAATATTCTCTTATCATCATTAAAATTTCAAAAAACTAATTATGATTACATCACACAAACTCTCATTGAAAACTATTATCCTTTAAAGTATATAATATAATTAACATTGCCATCTAACATGTTATTTGTAAGTTTATATTATAGCTTTTTTATCATAAATATTACAGTTGTTGTGTGTGAAAATATATATATATATATATATATATATATATATATATATATATATATATATATATATATATATATATATATATATATTAATGTCCTTATATTATTTTAATGGCTTTTATATCGTTTATAATGTTTTTGTAGAAACTGAAGAGGCCTTTCAAAAATAAAGGCGAAACGTCGTAAATAATAAAGATCAGTAAAGAATTGAACAGCAATTGCTACTAGCGTCTATTATTTCACATTGTAGAATTTTTTCAGAAAGATTTGAGGATGCCATATAATCTTAAAAGATTTAGAAATAATTAAAACACATCCTATTCTCATGAAAAATGCGGTACAGGGCCAATTCTTGCAAACCAAACTTGTATTTTGTATAAAAGTACTTGACTGAATTTTCTCAGATTTTTCGTGGAGATGCGCCATAATCAAAAATGCAAAAAACGGTTTTTGGACGTTTATTGCTGATTTTAGCTCATTTTAGCTCATTTGCAGGCTTTTTATTATTATTTATATTATTGAATAGTATTCTAGAACTTTATTTATAAATTTAATTGTACAATCAAGTCAGAAAAATAATATTTACAAATATTCGCATCATACTTTTGTACAAATTCACATTTTAGATTAGGTATTTAAACACAGCATTTGCCGATGTTTCACTACTTTATCTGTAAAAAAATCTTTTTTTTAACAGTGGGTTAAAAATATCACTTTTGCTCTCGACACGGAAAACGAAAAGGGCTAATTTACTCTCACTGCTGGAAAAAATCGTATATGCGCCACGAAAGGTAAAATGGACAATTCACTCGTGCTATGGCCTGTCCTTTATTTTACCTCCCCAGGTGCATAATATACTATTAAATATCATATTACTTCAATCAAAGAGAATGTTTTGATGAATAAGCGTCATTTCACAGGTACAGCTATATTAAGTGCAGCCAAAATATCAACCTGAGATTACACATGAGTTAATGAATTTATATTTAGTAAGAAAAACTTATCAATACATACATTAGAATCATAATTTAAGAGTATGACGAAGCTTTCCACTTTGTAATAATATTTTCAATCTTAAATTATTTTGCTACAAAGTAGAAATTTATAAGATTAAACTCTAGTGCGGACAACTCAAGAAATCTACCAATATACTATACATAAAAAGTTATAACACAAACTTTCAATGAATCGTATTTTAAGGTTAGGTTTTTCGAGCTTGATATCTAATTTCCAATCCAAGTTCATAAAAAAAATGAGTCTAAATGATTTTTTATTTTAACAAAAATTATTGTATTAACATAGCTTTAATGCGGATAAGTCATTGTAAAAGTTTGATTTATGAGTTTAAAAAGATATGAATAAAATAAAGAAAGCAAAACTCGATTGATGCAGCTCCGACTTCCTGTTAATAATACGAACCTTGTCTTTGGCATTTTTAGCACTATGTATTCTAAATCTGCATTCAAGTCACACTTTTGCAAGAGCTATGTGGTTTACTTTTACACTGTGTAAAATAATGCGAGCATGCAAGTATATGAAAATCTAATTTACATGTCTCATATTAATATTACAATATTAAATATACTCTTGTTAAAAAGCGCATTTTATTCGCAATGTTTTAATGACATTTTCAATCGTTTTAAAAATTATAAATAAAGTATGCATTTATGCCATGTTTTGTGTTATATTATCTTCATTGGCATAGGTTCAAATTCGGAAACGTAACTCAAGTAACAATCGTTAGGCTGGAAGTTATAGTATATACTCAGCTCTCAAATGTTCTATCCTTGTTTTTCTCATAGAAAAAGGGTAAGAAGAACAAGGATAGAATATTTGAGAGCTGAGTAACAACCATAACTTCCAGCCTCACAATTGTTACTTCAGTTAAATTTCTGAATTGGGACCTATGTCAATGAAGATAATATGATTCAATACATGACATGAATGCATTGTAAGATTACCTAGTTAGTAATTTATGTAAGCTACGATAAGCTTATATTATAGTAGAAAATAACCCTACAAATATTTGGAAATTTCATTAAATAACGCGTAGATTTTATTTCTTATTAATTTTTAAATTATTGACCGCTAAAATTCAAGTTTATTTGTAATAAAAATGGTGTACTGAATTTTGATCGATGAAAAGCCAAGTCTCCGATAGTTGTAATTTGATGTATGATATTGTATTATTGTTTAAGATGACGAATACAAAAATCTTTAGGCGAGCTGTATTCAATGCTTTAAAATATCTGTTTTTCTCAATACAAATTAATAGCAATCACTCTTAAAATCGACAATAAATATAGTTAATGATTTCCGGAGTACTTTGCATAATTTCTTTTATACTAGTCAGATTTTTAAATGTAATAATCAAAGTATATATAATGAATAATTCGGTTGCGTGCTAAAAGAATCTAAATTTATATAATATGTGCGCGGTAAAGTCATCACACGTACTTTATCAAGAAAATCAAACGAATTTATCTCTATTATTTAACAATTAAAATGCACAACACGGTACTTGAAACCACTATATTGCAAATACGTAAACGAGTACATAGGTCAAACACTTGTCGGCCTACTTCGCCGTCTTCTTACGTACTTGCAATAATAAAACACATTTTGACTCTTATTTAAATTTTAGATAACTTTATAATTTAATAGCAGGCACAAGAGTGAACTCTCTACAATCTTAGCCTCAACATATAGGCTCGCATTTAAGCCACTGATGCTCATTTCGCCTTTCATACGCTAGAGAAGGGATATTATATGTATTAACTGTACAGCGCATAGGTAACGGTAGGAAGCATGAGCGTAGCCACGCGCACGTAAACGCGTCTGTGGTTCTCGTTCGAGTACCGATCAAAGAAATGCGTTACAGCATACTTTATTTATAATCTTTAAAACGATTGCAAATGTCATAAAATAATTGCGAATAATATGTACTTTTTAACAAAAAGTTTAAGGAAAGGCTTTCTCAGGGTCGAGACGAGTTTCTCGAGGGTTTTCGGGGTTGCTAAAACCAAATTTGAGGTTTAAAAGTGAATCTATAATGCATAATTATGATTTAGGATGAATAGTTCGAACTGGAGTACCAAGTCACTGATAACGGAATGTACCTGAGTGTAATCTTCGAAAAGTCTGGTTGCGATGTAACTCTAAGTGATAATAAAAAAAAAAATTAGAAAAAATATTAAATATAAGCTTTAAAAAAAATTACTCATAGGAAATTCAATTTTAACATAAAAGTAAAAAATGAAAAATTTAGAAAAAAATTTTCAAAACACGCTTTTTCAAAAAACAATTATTGAAAAAATGCACTAAAAAGTATAAAATAAAAGAATTAACTTTCTCGAAATGATTTTTATACAGTTTCATTGCAATAATCAAGAGAAAATTTTAGAACAAAAATTTAAAAAGAAAAGTGTAGGCTCTAATTTTCAGTAAATTTAAAAATTTTTTTAATATTATCTTTAATAATTTGTTGAAAAAAAAATTTTTGAAAAAACTTCAGAGCTCACACTTTTTTTTTACAGAACCCTGCACAAACCTTATGGTAAGTAAATCAGTCGAATTTACCGAAACTCTAAGGAAATAATGTTCTCAACATCCTGATCGAGAATCTCTATGGACACAAAGAGATCCTATGAGTAGTTTCAGAGTTATAGGGCCTACAAGTCTCAGATTTTTAATTGCTTTGCACCTGTATGTAAACTATGCTTGGCGTAAAAGTAAGCGTGCACACAAATATTGTAAAGCTTAGTTTGTTGAAACAACTTTCCTAAGATCTCTTATTTAAAAGGTAGGTATGGGAAAGTTGAAAAATTTGAAAAACTTCAGAAAAGCTACAGAAAAATCATTCGAAATGGACTTTATACGCTTTTAATGCAAATGTTTACTTTTTACAGCTTGAAATGCCATAAAACCGTTTTGAAATCTGTGATTAGCCCTTTCGAATTTTTAACTTTTTTTTCATGTAAACAAATAATATATACGTTTAGACCCTCTCTCAGCGTTACCCACGATCAATGAGGTGGACATGTAATGCTAACTGAACTCATGTGTTTGTATGTGCCTTTGTGGATGTGGGGCAGATGCTTAGTCAGTTTAATAAACCAAATGATTAATTAATGAAGTCATTGATCATAATTGTAATAATAATAATGTGACCGCTCCCCGTCCAGCCGGAAAATATAAAAAAAAAAAAAAATGCATTTCGATAAAACTTACTTAGCACAATTTATTCCCATAATTTATTTCATTAGCACACCATTAGATGTAAAAAAAATTAATAAAAAAATCATAAAATTGTAAATATTTTAAAATCCGTAAATTCGTTATTATGAACTTTTCAAATGTCTAAGTATCACGAAAAAATTGCACAAATACTAATTTAATTTGCACAATATTCAGTTATGACTAATATTAATTAGTTTATAAAATAAATGTATAAAAACATCGTTCAGCTATTCAATGTTAAACAACCCCCGCATTCTTCGACCGCGCATGCGCTTCTATTGAATCAAAATTCAATAGAAAATTTAAATAAATAGTGAAAAAAACAAATTCAATTTTACTCAGTAAACCATGACTTAGTGTTTAAAAATTATTAATACAAGTAAAAAATTATAATTATTTTATTTGATTTTATTTTATTATGCGCACTAATTTATTGATTTAGAAAAAAATGAATAATAGCCCTATGCTATTATACTATCACATTACTAAAACTTTAAAAGATGTTAACCTCACTATTTATAAAATATTTATTAAAAATAGTTTGACCAATAAGAAAATAATGGGAACGTATTTACAAACTATAAAGAACCTGATTTACATAATTATTACGAATATTATAAGTATGATGATATGTTTTGAAAAAAGTAAATTGTTATGAATTAGCGTTCAATTTAAAATAAAATTTAATAATTTATTATTATAAACGAAATCAATTATCATATTTGTTTATCAACACCTATTTATCACACACGTTATTAATAATCATGACAAATAAAATTTAATTGTTAAAATTAATCGGTAAGTAAAAATGTAGGTAAGATATCTTCTACGATTGGATGTAAAAGAAGAAATATATTTTCTTGTAATAAAAGTAAAACGATGGAAATTAAAGTTTAAATAAAAAACAATGATATTCTCTCATTTACTACTGCAAATAGAATCAATTGCCAGATTTGCTCACGCATTGTAAATTAAAAGTTAGATGTCCAGATAAAATTAAAAGAAAATCTCTACAATCTATTTAAGTCTTATCAAGATTAGTTTAGTAAGAAAAAGTATATCGATAAAAATTAGTATTGACAAATAAAGAATTATGATGCATCTATTTGTTAAAAGTATTCTTAATATTCGTGACAAATGGAACGCAATTATTTAAATACATTAATAATTTAAAATGCAGGTAGGATTTTCTTTACGATCGCTTTCAGGATAACGAAAAAATTTGGTTGAGGAAACATAGATGGATAGAAATTAAATTTTTAATTAAAAGCAATGAGATTAACCCATTTACTACTGCACATACAATCAATTTTCCTTATGATCACTTATGGGATGTCAAAACGATTTCATTGTAAGAATAGTAAATCGATGGAGATCAAAGTTTGAATAAGGAATAATAGAATTCACCTATTCACTATCGTACATACGTACACTCAACGTTAACTGATTCTTTCCGAATTTTTTAGAATGTTCCAATAGAAACATAGAAAACAACGGAACGATCCAATGAAAGTTCAAGATTTCAAAACATTCGGAAAGAATTCATTAGCCGTGGGTGTACATATTATCAATTGCCAGATTCAATCATGTTTTATGAATTTTTTTGTAGAATGCTCTGGTAAACTCAAAAGAAAATCTAGAATAAATAATTAAAGTCTTATGGTGGTATTTGTTCAGTAAGGAAAAGTAAATCGATGAAAAATAATATTGACAAATAAAGAAATAAAATTCACTTATTTACTACAAATATTATTATTATTCATAACAAATTAAACACAGTTGTTTTAATAAATCGATGATTCATAATACAAATCGGATTTTCCTTCTGATCTCTTCTATGATGACAAAATGAATTTATTGTAAGAATGGTAAATCGATGGGGATCAAAGTTTGAATAAGAAACAATAGAATTTATCTATTTACTACTGCACATACAATCAATTGCCAGATTCAATCACGTCTTATGAATTTTCAGTAGAGTGCCCAGGTAAAATCAGAAGGGACTCTAAATGATTAAAGCTTTATCACGACATTTGTTCAGTAAGAAAAAGTAAACTGATGAGAAATAGTATCGATAAATAATAAATTTAGACTAACCTATTTACTACAAGTATTATTATTATTATTTATAACAAATAAAAAAAAATTAAATAAAAAAAATCGATAATTCAAGTTGTGGATCGAATTTTCTTTATGATTTCTTCTGACATGACAAAACGATTTCATTGTATGAATAGTAAATTGATAGAGATCAAAGTTTAAATAAGATACAATAGAATTCACCTCTTTACTACTGTACATACGTACATACGATCAATTGCCAGATTCAATCACGTTTTATGAATTTTCAGTAGAATGCCCAGGTAAAATCAAAATGGACTCTCTATAAATGATTAAAGCTTTATCGCGGCATTTGTTCAGTAAAAAAAGTAAACTGGTGAGAAATAGTATCAAAAAATAAAAAATTAAGGTTCACCTAATTACTACAAGTATTATTATTATTCATAACAAATAAAACACAATTATTTAAATAAATCGATGATTCTTAATACAGGCCGGATTTTCTTTATGTTCACTTATGGGATGTCAAAACGATTTCATTTTAAGAATAGTAAATCGATGGAAATCAAAGTTTGAATAAAACATAATAGAATTCTTCTATTTACTATCGTACATACGTACACCAACCGTTAAGGATATTTTTCGGAACGTGTACGTCGAATGGCAACGTCACATATTTAATCCATGGCATAAGAATGTTATTTTTCGTGCACAGAGTTTCGCATCTCAGCTACTTCATTACTCAGCTTACGCCGTCTATAATAAAGATAAAAAAAATTTAATTCGTATTTATTCTGAACAATTGATTGAATCGCCATCTACATTTTTCGCGGGATATTAGCTATTAAAATCTTCATTATCGTAAAGTAGGAAAAAGTAGCTGAGATGCGAAACTTTATGAACGAAAAATTACGTTCTTACACCATGGATTAAATATGCGACGTTGCTATTCGACGTACAGGTTTGAAATAATATCCTTAACGGTGAGTGTACATTCGATCAATTGACAGATTCAATCACGTTTTATGAATTTGTTTTTTACTTCAAATAATTGTGTTTATTTGTTATGAATAATAATAATAATACTTGTAGTAAATAAGTGAATTTTATTTCTTTATGTGTCAATATTATTTCTCATCGATTTACTTTTTTTTACTGAACGAATGCCGTGATAAAACTTTAATCATTTATAGAGAGTCAATTTTGATTTTACCTTGGCATTCTACTAAAAATTCATAAAGCGTGATTGAATCTGGCAATTGATCGTATGTACGTATGTACGATAGTAAATAGGTGAATTCCATTATTTTTTGTTTATAGAATGAATAAGCGCTCAAGTATATAGGTTGATAAAATCAGAAATAAAATACCAACACAAAACTCGGACTAATTGAGCAAAAAAATTCCTTTCTTTTATTTAATGCGACGTTTCGGACTTTTTTTATAGCCGTGGCTAAGCCATTCCTGAGGCTATAACAAAAGATTATTACATTTTACATTAAAAATCTTTTTTACATTTGTGAACAACAACAACAAAAACACCATCACGCACTAATGTTACCTTGAAACAATAAAATTTAAAATAACAAATGCTACTACATTGTAGAGCAAGTCAAATTCGAAAAACGTCAATAATTACGAAGTCATCAAACTGAAAAATTCACAATTAAAATAAGTTAAATCTATAACGACATAAATTAGACAAAATCGACTTACAATATTAAAACGGGCTTTCAATTGCGAATAGTACTATTACTCAACTTATTAACGCCTATATACACAAGCTCTCTCAAAGAGACACCTACAATCATATTGATAAACCAATAAAGAATTTAAACACAATAACGATGAATAAAATAAATAAAATGCGCAAACAAAATTCATTCAAATATGTAACTTGATCGAATTCAACGGTCTTTTTATAGGTATTCTTTAAAAACTGTGTATCGTGGATTCTATTCATAGTCAATCAATTAGAATAAATATTGAGCATCTCCGAAAATTCACGTTTTTTTGTATTGATTTCATTTCCCACTATATTCACAGTGTCAAAATCTATAATATGTTTTGTATTTCTAATATGCATAACAAGTGCAGACCTATCATTGTTTTTTACAATATCTCTCTTATGCTCTTTTAATCTCTTAATCAGCTTTCTTGAAGTCTGATTTATGTAAACATAACCACAATCTTTACATCGAATTTCATAAACTACATTACATTTATCGTTCATTACATCTCTGTCTTTACCCAACTTAACAAATTTCAATCTATTACAACTCTTATAAACAGGTACAAAATTATCCTTCAAAACATTATTAAAACATCTCTCTAATTGTTTGATATAAGGGAACACAACGATAGGCTTATTATTATTAATAATATTTTTAGTCATTAAATTTCTCCTTTCAATTATAATTAATCTACTCTCAATATATTTATTGATAAACTGCAATGGATAATCATTATCAGAAAGCGCTTCACGAATAAAATCAAAGTTCACTTGTCGATACTCAGGGTCAGATAAAGACACTACTTTATCGACAAAACCGTATACAATTGCTATTTTTTGTGAGAGTGGCTGATGTGACCAATAATTGCAATAAATACCAGAGGAGGTTGGATTTCAATACCAATTAAATTTGCAAACATTATCATCAATACGTTCAATACTAATATCTTAGAAATTAATTATATTGTTATTTTCCTCTTCAACAGTGAATTTTAAGTACTGGTTATACGAATTAAAAGTATCAACCACTTTAGTCAATTCATCTTTCTTTACAACGACAAAACAATCATCAACATATCTATAATATGATGAAATTGATCCCTTAAGTTTATCTAAACAATTTACCTCTAAAATTTCCAGACAAAATTTAGCAAACCATGGGCTAGTACAATAACTCATAGGCGCACCAAAAATCTGTCTATAAAACTTATTATTAAATTTAAAATATGTCGAATTATACAAAAAACTAATAATGTCCAGAAATTCACTCTTTGAAATTCTCAACACGTTTCTCAGATAAAACAATTTTTTATCCATTGCAGCTCGTATTAAGTCGAAACTGATATTAGTAAACAGCGATACAACATCAAGTGAAGAAAGCATATAATTATTAGATATCATGAAAGTCTCAATATTAGTCTTAAAAACGTTACTGTTTCGTACTGAAAATTTTGATCTTGGGACATATTTTCTAAATAACAAAGCTAAACTCTTGTCTCTTATATCAAACAATTAGAGAGATGTTTTAATAATGTTTTGAAGGATAATTTCGTACCTCCCTTACAGAAAAAAACTATAATCGATGACCGTAGTGAACTATAGCCTAGGATTGAAGTGATACTATATTCATGTATTATAATATATTATAGTAAAAAAGTATAGTTTCTTATATTATTTTCGCGCTACTATAATCGGAGAATATATTGATCATAATGTTTACATATACTATAGGTCTATAGTTGGTCGTCTTATAGTGCACTAGATAGGTTTATAGTTTATAGACTCATCTTTTATGGGTTTATGGTTTAAAAGTTAATGATTTATAAGTTTATGGTTTATAAGTTTATGGTTTATAAGTTTATGGTTTATGAATTATAAGTTTATGGTTTATGGGTTATAAGTTTATGGTTAATGGGTTATAAGTTTATGGTTTATGGGTTTATAGTTTATGGGTTCATGGTTTATAGATTTATAGTTTATGGGTTTATGGTTTATGGTTCATGAGTTTATGGGTTCATGGGTTTATGGTTTATAGGTTTATGGTTTATGGGATTATGAGTTTATGGATTTATTGTTTATGGTTTTTGGGTTTATGATTTATGGGTTTATGGTTTATAAGTTTATGGGTTTATGGTTTATCAGTTTATGGTTTCTGGGTTTATGGTTTATGGATTTATAGTTCATGGGCTTATAATTTATTGGTTGATAGCTTCATGGGTTTACGGTTTATAGGTTCATGGTTTATGGGCTTATGGGTTTATGCGTTTATTGTTTATGGGTTTATGGCTTTTGGGTTCATAGTTTATGGGTTCATGGTTTATGAGTTTATAGTTTATGAGTTTATGGTTTATGGATTTATGGTGTATGAGTATATGTTTCATGGGTTTATAGATTATGGGTTTATGGTTTATATGTTTATAGTTTATAAGTTTATGGTTTATAAGCTCATAATTTCTGGATTTATGGTGTATGAGTATATGTTTTATGGGTTTATAGATTATGGGTTTATGATTTATATGTTTATAGTTTATGAGTTTATGGTTTATGAGCTCATGATTTCTGGATTTATGGTGTATGAGTATATGTTTTATGAGTTTATATAATATGGGTTTATGATTTATGGGTTTATGGTGTATGAGTTCATGTTTAATGGGTTTACGCTTTATGAATTTTGGGTTTATAGTTTATGGGCTTATGGTTTATGGGTTTATGGTACATGGTTTATAGTTTATAAGTTAATGGTTCATAAGCTTATGATTAATGAATTCATGGTTTATAGGTTCATGGTTTATATTTATAGGTTCATGGTCAATGTGTTCATGGATTATGGGTTTATGATCTATAGGTTTATTGTTTATGGGTTTATGGTTTATAGGTTTATGGTTTATGAGTTCATGGTTTATGGGTTTATGGTTTATAGGCTTATAGTTTTTGGATTTAACTGGTTTATGGTTTATGGTGTTATAGTTCATGGGCTCATAATTTATGGTTGATGGGTTTATGGATTTATGGTTTATGGGTTTATGATTTATGGGTTTATATTTTATGGTTTATGGGCTTATAGTTTATGGGTTTATAGGTTCATGTTTTATGAGTTTCTGGTTTATGGGTTTATGGTTTATGGGTTTATGGGTTTATGGTTTATAAGTTTATGATTTATGGGTTTATATTTTATGGTTTAGGAATTCACGGTTAATGGGATCATGGTTTGTGGGTTTATAATTTATGGTTCATGGGTTTATAGGTTATGGGTTTATGGTTTAGAGGCTTATGTTTCATTGGTTTATGGTTTATAGGTTAATGGTTCATGAGTTTATGGTTAATGGGTTTATGGTTTATGGGTTTATGGTTCATGGGTTTATGGTTTATGCTTTATGGTCTATGGGTTTATGGTTTATGAATTTATGGTTTATGTGTTAATGGTTTATGGGTTAATGTTTTATGGATTTACGGTTCATAGGTTTATGGTTTATGGGTTTATGGTTAATAGGTTTATGGTTTATGGGTTTATGGGTTTATGGTTTAGGGGTTGATAGTTTATAAGTTTACAGTTCATGGGTTAATAGTGTATTTGTTAATATTTCATGGATTCATGGTTTATGATTTATGGGTTTATTGTTCATAGTTTATGGGTCAATGGTATATGGTCTATAGTTTGTGAGTTAATGGTTCATAAGCTCATGATTAATGTATTAATGTTTTATAAGTTAAAAGTTCATATTCATAGATTTATGGTTTATGTGTTTATGGATTATGGGTTTATGGTCTATTGGTTCATGATTCATGGTTTATTAATTATCGGTTCATGGTTTGTGGGTTTATAGGCATAGTGTCTATTGATATATGCGTTTATGGTTTATACGTTTTTAGGTGATTGGTTAACGGTGTATGTGTTTATTATTCATGGATTTATAGTTTAGGATAAATGGGTTGATGGTCAAGAGTTTATGGTTCATAAGCTTATCGTTAATGGGTTTATGGTTTTCGGGAGCACGGTTCAGGGGTTTACGGTTTTATGGTTCATGGGTTTATGGTTTATGCTTTATAGGTTTATGGTTTATAGGTTTATGGTTTATAGGTTTATGGTTCATAGGTTTATGGTTTATAGGTTTATGGTTTATAGGTGTATGGTTTATAAGTTTATGGTTTATAGGTTTATGTTTTATAGGTTTATGGTCTATAAGTTTATGGTTTATATTTATAGGTTTATGGTTAATGTGTTAATGGATTATAATTTTATGGTCTATAGGTTTATGGTTTATGGTTTATAATTTATAGTGTTATGGTTTGTGGGTTTATGGGTTTATGGTCTATTGGTTTATGCGTCTATAGTTTATAAGTTTATCATGGGTTAACGGTGTATGTTTTTATTATTTATGGGTTTATGGTCCATGATTTATGGGTTTATGGTTCATGATTTATGGGTCAATTGCTTATGAGTTTATGGTTCACAAGCTTATCGTTAATGGGTTTATGGTTTCAGGGATGATAGTTTATGGGTTCATGGTCAATGGGTTTATGGTTTTTGGGTTTTCGGCTTATGGGTTTACGGATTTATGGTTTATGGGTTTATGGTTTATGGTTTATAGGTGTATAGTTTATAGGTTTATGGTTTATGGGTTTATGGTTTATAGGTTTATGGTTTATAGGTTTATGGTATATAGGTTTATGGTTTATAGGTTTATGGTTCATAGGTTTCTGGTTTATAGGTGTATGTTTTATAGGTTTATGGTTAATGTGTTTATGGATTATAATTTTATGGTCTATAGGTTTATAGTTTATGGTTTATAATTTATGGTTTTATGGTTTGTGAGTTTATGGGTTTATGGTCTATTGGTTTATGCGTCTATAGTTTATAAGTTTATCATGGGTTAACGGTGTATGTTTTTATTATTTATAGGTTAATGGTTTATAATTTATGGGTCAATTGCTTATGAGTTTATGGTTCACAAGCTTATCGTTAATGGGTTTATGGTTTCAGGGATGATGGTTTATGGGTTCATGGTTAATGGATTTATGGTTTATGGGTTTTTGGCTTATGGGTTTATGAGTTCATGGTTTATGGGTTTATGGTTTGTTGTCCTATGGTTTATGGGTTGATGGTTTATAGTTTATGGTTTACGTATTTATAGTTTCTGAATTTATAGGTCATGATTTATAGGTTCATGGTTTATGATTTACGGGTCATGATTTATGGGTTAATGATTTATAGTTTATGAGTGAAGAATTTTATAGTTCATAGGTTTATGGTTTTTTAACTATAAACCTATTAACCTATAAACTTTAAAACCATAAACTACTAAACTGTAAATTCATGAACCATAAATTCAGAAATCACCAACAATAAACGTATAATTCTATAGATACATAAACTTATGAATTATAAGCCCGTAAACAATACACTTAAGAATCATAAACCCTTACACCATATAACCATAAACGGAAAACATATAACCTGGAAACTCACGAACTAATAAACCATAAACTAACAATGTATAAACCATAAACCCATGAAATATAAACCCATAGAGCATAAGCCACGAACCCATAAATTATAAACCTATTAACCATAAATTTAGAAGGAATAAACTTATTAACCATAAACCCATACATTATAAATACATAATTTATGATCCCATAAGCCAGTAACTCATAAACCATAAACCAACAAATCATGAGCTTATAAGCTATAGGCATATGAATCATAACACTATAAGCCATGAACCTTGTTAATCCCTTAACCATAAGCCCATAAACCATGAATATATAAATCGTCAACTCATCAAACATCAGCACATGAATCATCAACCCATAAACCATAATTGATAAACCCATTAAACCATTAACAATAATTCATAATCCATTAAACCATAAACCCATAAACCCATAAACCATAAATCCATGAACCGTAAACCATAAATCCATAAACCATCAACGAGAAACCCATGAACCATAAACTCATAAACCACAAGCGCATAAACGATAAACCCATTATCTATAAGCCCATAAACTATAAATCCATAAACCATAAACCATAAATCCATGAACCATTAACCATAAATCCATAAACCATAAACCAGAAACCCATGAACTATAAACTCATAAACTACAAACGCATAAACGATAAACCCATTATCTATAAGCCCATAAACTATAAATCCATAAACCATAAACCATAAACACATGAATCATAAGCCAATAAATCATAAACCATAAACCCATAAAGTATAAACCCACAAACCATTAACCCATTAACCATAAACTCATAAGCCATAAAACCATAAACCATTAACCCATAAATCATAAACCCATAAACCTATAAACCACAAACCATAAACCAATAATCTATAAACATGTAAACCATAAACCCATAAACTATTAACCCATAAACCAGAAACTCATAAACCATTAACCCATAAACCATAAAACCATAAACCATTAACCCAGAAATCATAAACCCATAAATCATAAATCCATAAACCCATAAACCATAAACCATAAACCTATAAACCATAAACCCATAAACCATAAACCCATAAACCATGAACCTATAAACCATAAACCCATAAACCATAAACCCATAAACCATAAACTCATAAACCCATAGACCATAAATCCATAAACCATAAACCACAAACTCATAAACCATAAAGCCATAAACCATAAACCCATAAACCACGAACCTATAAACCATAAAGCCATAAACCATAAACCCATAAACCACGAACCTATAAAACATAAACCCATAAACCAGAAACCATAAACCCAGAAACCATAAGCCGATAAACCATAAACCCATAAACCATAAACCCATAAACCATAAACCCATAAACCATAAACCCATAAACCATGAACCCATTAACCATAAACCCATAAACCATAAACCCATAAACCATAAATCCATGAACCATAAACCATAAACCGTAAACCAATTTTTGACACTGTGAATATAGTGGGAAATGAAATCAATCCAAAAAAATGTGAATTTTCGGAGATGCTCAATATTTATTCTAATGAATTGACTATGAATAGAATCCACGATACACAGTTTTTAAAGAATACCTATAAAAAGACCGTTGAATTCGATCAGGTTACATATTTGAATGAATTTTGTTTGCGCATTTTATTTATTTTATTCATCGTTATTGTGTTTAAATTCTTTATTGGTTTATCAATATGATTGTAGGTGTCTCTTTGAGAGAGCTTGTGTATATAGGCGTTAATAAGTTGAGTAATAGTACCATTCGAAATGGAAAGCCCGTTTTAATATTGTGAGTCGATTTTGTCTAATTTGTGTCGTTATAGATTTAACTTATTTTAATTGTGAATTTTTTAGTTTGATGACTTCGTAATTATTGACGTTTTTCGAATTTGACTTGCTCTACAATGTAGTAGCATTTGTTATTTTAAATTTTATTGTTTCAAGGTAAAATTAGTGCGTGATGGTGTTTTTGTTGTTGTTGTTCACAAATGTAAAAAAGATTTTTAATGTAAAATGTAATAATCTTTTGTTATAGCCTGAGGAATGGCTTAGCCACGGCATAAAAAAAGTCCGAAACGTCGCATTAAATAAAAGAAAGGAATTTTTTTGCTCAATTAGTCCGAGTTTCGTGTTGGTATTTTATTTCTGATTATATCAATCCATTATTTTTTATTCAAACTTTGATTTCCATCGATTTATTATTCTTACAATGAAATCGTTTTGGCCTCCCATAAGTGGTCATAAGGAAAATCCGACCCATATTATGGTTTATCGATCTATTCAAATAATTGTGTTTTATTTGTAATGAATAATAATAATACTTGCAGTGCCGTAACGAAGGTATGAAGTGCCCATGGCAAGTGCTTAGTTTGCGCCCCATGTAAGCCCAATAATGACGAAAAAAATGAAAAAATTTAATGCAACAAATTTTATTAAGCATAATAATATTAAATACTACCATCCTTATCAAAATTAGTTACCTATAAAAAATTGGTGATAATTTACAACCTAAATAAAGACAACACATAGGTATATATTACAATAATATTATTAAAACATAAATCAGTCCAGCATATTTTATAAAGTAATTTTTCTTGCTTCTTCATTTGCAAACGCATCTATTATTGCGTCATAATTTAATATTTTGGCAATATCTTTTTCTATTGATATTACAGACATGTTTGTTAATCGCTCTTGTCCAATAGAAGAACGAAGATAAATTTTTGTAATTTTTAATTTGCTAAATGAACGTTTGCAAGAAACTGTTGTTACAGGCTAGTCATAAAAATCCTCAATGCTATGTCTAAATTGGGATACGCATTTCGTAATAAAAGTTCGTAATTTTTTTGTAAGATTTAAAAAGCGTCCATATTCTCTAAATTTTAAAAAACTTCCATAGCTTGATGTCTGAAACTTTCAATTGAACATACAAATTCGTGAGCATTTAAGTCGCTATTATATTTTAACGCTAGGTCTGCTGCATGTCGCTGAAGATTATCTAGTGCCATGATTTTTAAAGCGTATCCATTTGAAAAATTGAAGTCGTTTGTGATTTCTCGCAAAGCAGTAAATCTATTATTCAATTGTATTAGCATTATATCTAAAACTTCACACATTTCATTTTTTAGTAGTGTATCTGTATTCATAACAAAAGAATCATCAGCAGCTTTTTTGTCAGGCATATTTTTTATTTTACGACGTCTCTTTTCTTGAATGTAAGTTTTGATATTTATTGTTTCGGCTAAACTTTTTGCTGAATTTTGAAATAAATAAAAAAATTATATCGATACTGTTCGATTTCATTTTTTAGAGCGTTAATAATTTTTTTAGTTGTTGGATATAATAATGTTTGTGTGCACAGCACCTCCAAATCCAATTACAAAGCTAACAAACTTTATTTATTTAACACTTAATGAGCTGAACTTATTATAATAGAAAAAGGTAACTGTTTATACAGTATAAAAATAAGTAATCTCTTGTGGCCAAAATCGTGAGCACAGAGCGCCGTCCAGAGAAAGAATGAATTGAGAGGGACTGAAGGTACACCGCGACGTGTAGACCCACAGAAGAGACGAAGACAGAGAGAGTCGGGCTGAGCGCGTATATAGAGTGATGGCACTCCCATATGACCTGTGGGTTATTGTTAGAGCTATCTTTGACAGTAGCAATTTAGACAGTATTTTTTTTTTTTTTTATAAGTAAATTTACTTTGTTTATTTTTCCTAATATTGTATCCCAAAATATTAATAACATAACAAATTTGAATTTTGTTAATAATTTTAGCAAAATTTGAGCATTTGTTACAGAGTCTACTGAAACTTGTATTTTTCTATTACACATTTCATTCAGAAATTCTATTATCAAAGGCATTTGATTTCGTAAAGCTTTAACCGCATTAGCCTTTGCGGACCATCTTGTGTCACTTAAACTTTTAAGGGAAGTAGATAATTTCGCCTTCATAAGATCCGATCTACTAGTAGACTTTACAAAAAAATTAAACAATCGTTGAATTGTGTCAAAACATGATTTCATCTTAACAGATGTTTGTGCAGCATGAAAACCTATTAAATTAAGGCTGTGAGCCGCGCATGGAACAAATCTTGCCATATTATTTAAGCACAATACACCCTTGTATTTACCTGCCATATTCGACCCATTGTCATATGATTGCCCTCTTATATTTCTAATATCTAATTTATCCAAATTTAACTTGTTCTCGATGTCATTCGCAAGTGCTTCGCCAGTTTTTTCATGTGTTACAATAAAGTCCATGAAACTTTCTTCAATGCTACATTTATTTGAGTTGGAATCGATATTAACATAGCGCAAAATTCGCGTCATCTGTTCCTGGTAAATTGTGTCTGGTGTACTATCGAATAAAATAAAAAAATATCTTGCTTTTTGAATATTGGAAATACTATGCTGTCTAATTTTAGAAGCAACTATATTAATTCATTCATTTTGTATTGCAGGAGAAAAATAATTATCTTGATTCTTCTTATGATTTTCAATATGTTGCGTAATCATTGGGTCATAAAGACAAATTAATTATTTTTCATATTTTCAATTTTTTGTTGTCTTACTTTTTTAAATATGCACCGTACGGTTTTTCCGATATCATTTTACCCTAAAAGTATTTTTTAATTAAAATTTATGTTTATATGAATGAAATTATTTACAGTAGTAGAAGGGGGATTCGTATTGCAGACACATATGACATCACACTTGGGGTACTTGTATGCCGTCTAGGGGTACGTGTATGCCGTCTAGGGGTACGTGTATGCCGCCTATGGGTACTTGTTTGCCGGATCGGTTGTCTGAGGCGCGGCGTCCCTTATCGCTCGGTCTTATCTCGGAAAATAAAATTTAGTAAAAAAAATGATGTTGTAAAATAATAAATGTTAATAATAATAAAATTATAAATTGTAATAATAATGAAATAATAAATGTTAATAATAAATGATAAATGATAAATGATAAAGTCAATGACAGTAAATTATTGAAAAATTATATTAAAAAATTATTAAAATTGAATTTTTCTTATTTTATAAAATAACAAGGAAGATATCGGTATTTCTTGAGAGTTTTTATGTTTTCTTATTATGTCACTTGGGATAATTTTAGAATATTTTAAGTTTTTTTTGTTTTTTTAACTTTTTAATATTTTTGATATTTTACAAATTTGTATATTTTTAATGTTTGTATATTTTTATTCTTTATATTTTTATATTTACCGATTTTCAATATTTTCCTGTATTTATATATTTTTTATAGTTATGAATTTAAAGAGTGATATTTTACGAGTAAGTGGAAAAACGTAAAAGTGCGTGCATGCGTGCGTGCGTGTGTGTGTGTGTGTGTGTGTGTGTGTGTGTGTGTGTGTGTGTGTGTGTGTGTGTGTGTGTGTGTGTGTGTGTGTGTGTGTGTGTGTGTGTGTGTGTGTGTGTGTGTGTGTGTGTAACCAGCTAGTATTAACGTATAAGAAAGTGTGCAAGAACGAATAGAGATGTACGAGTGGTGGGGGTAATAGTAGCGCCAAAAATAGAATGGCTCATGGCCCCTGTTAGAGCGAACGCTACACTTGTGCGGATGCGTGCGTACTCCAAAACTTGGGACGTCATACTTGGGGTACGTGTTCGCCGGATCGAGGCTTTAGGGGTACGTGTTTGCCGGATCAGTCGTCTGAGGCCCTATGTAACGTGACGTCCCTTATCGCTCCGGTCTTATCTCGCTTTTCGATAATCGGAAAATAGAATTTAATAAGAAAATAATTAGTATAATGGAATATAAAAATATATCAATAAATTAAAATAATAAATGTTAATCAAAAATAATAAATGTTAATAATAAATAAATATATATCAATGATAATAAATTATGAAAAAATCCCTTCTTAAAAAAATGATGAGCAGCCATGTTGAAGCATCTAAAGATCGAATCCTGATTGGTCGATACAGAATAGGCGCCAAAAATTAAATTTCAAAGGATTTAGATTTTTTAAATAAATAAAAATTAATTTCTAGGCATTATTTTTTAAATATAATAGAAGTAACTCAATTAAAATAGAATAAGAATATTTTATTTTAAACCAAGCAATATTATTTATGTATATAACCAATGTATAGTTTAATGATGAAATATATAACTATGAGCACAAGCAAGCTGACTACCTTTTAGTTAAAAATTCCAGTAAAATTGTAAAGACATCAAATAATATAACAATTCAGATGAGTAATTTATTCCTTTATCGCATAAGTATTGCAATGCAGGTACAATATATATATATATATATATATATATATATATATATATATATATATATATATATATATATATATGATGAGCTAAACGAGGTTTGACTCTTTGACATCTAACGCAATTGCGGATTTCTGTTTTAACCAAGCGGTTGCGACCTAATACCCACGCTGTATTGATCAAGGTACTTGTTGTCAACGTAGGTCCACCATGTAAGCATAACAGATGAGCTTCGCGCACAAACAAGCGACTTACTGACGATCTATGAGGAAGAATTGGAGGGTGCTTGCGAGCCCAGCTAAGATTAGACTGCGAAAGGCGTCCTCCTACGCGCAAAATATTATCAAATTTGTCAATGAATG
This sequence comes from Anastatus disparis, assembly GCA_017163975.1. NCBI lineage: Eukaryota > Metazoa > Arthropoda > Insecta > Hymenoptera > Eupelmidae > Anastatus > Anastatus disparis. Next base: position 140,993 of record JAFFSR010000291.1, on the reverse strand, counting down.
GTTTTAACTTGTTAATAGGGTTACCCTTTGCTAGGGGCTTACCCTCTTGCAATAACGCTATTTCCGAAGCAAATAAATGAGCCTGAGCCAACCGAATGATAGCCGTTCGAGCCTTGTTCAATTCAAAGGCCGTTAGAAATTCAGGTAGCGTTTCCATACCGGTTTGGCGTCTTCTTAATCTAAGTAAAGGTCAAAGACAGAAAGCAATCACTCGTATAAGTTTGGTCAAGCTGGAGAATTTAGCCAATATTTCTGGTTCTTGTGGAGGTGTTGACTCTTGCGACTCCCTGGCCACCGTCTGCAGGCAAAACTTCTCCTGAGTTTCTTTGGTGGAAGGCCAATACTTGGTGTCTTTCGACAACCATTCGGGTCCGTACCACCATAAGTCGGAATCTTTCAATTCAGTCGGAGTCACTCCCCGAGTAGCCAAATCCGCAGGATTATCACGAGTGGGTACGTGTCTCCATGTGGCATTGGGTAATTCAGATTGTATCTGAGAAACACGGTTAGCAACGAACGTCTTCCACGTACACGGATGTTTACGTAGCCACATTAATACAACTTGACTATCCGACCAGGCTACTACGGGAAGATTTTGCAAGAATTCTAATTTTGTCACATAGCGAATTAATTTGACAAGAAGAACCGCTCCACATAGTTCGAGTTTAGGAATGTTTTGTGTTTTCACTGGAGCGATCTTCGGTCGAGCTGCCAATAAGCTAGTATGAAAACGACCATCATCACTCATAGTGCGAAGGTATATTACCGCCGCGTAAGCTCGAGAAGATGCATCTACAAATCCTTGGATCTGGGAAGTTGCAGTAAGTGGGAACCCCAGCCATCTAGGAATAGTCAGAGAAGAAAGAGAAGAAAATGAGATACAGTATTTATGCCAACGAGCTTTTATATCGGCCGGAAGAAGATCATCCCATCCACATTTCAAGAGCCAAAGATCTTGAATTAACATTTTGGCTTCTAAAGTAATAGGTGCAAGCCAACCGAGAGGATCAAAAAGACGAGCAACGTTTGACAAAATACCTCGTTTCGTAAGTGTACCAGAAGAAGTTTCGAAGAACGAGGTGGTGAATCTAAATTCATCTTGTATAGGACTCCACCGTAGACCAAGGGTTTTGACGGAACAGTCTGAATCTATTGATTTCGAACCATCAGAAGCACATTGACTCGAAAGTGGAGGGACTAATTCAGGATGATTCGCAGCCCATTTGTCCAACTCAAAACCGGCAGCTCTTAATAATTCCGTGAGCTCCTGAGTTTGCATAGCAAGGGACAAATTATCGGCGCCTGCGAAAATATCATCCACATATGTGTTCCCTTCCAGACAAAAAGCACCCCGAGGAAAGCGGGAACCTTCATCTTTGATCAATTGAACGATTGATCGTAATGCCAGATACGGTGCACAAGCAGTGCCATACGTAACGGTTGTCAGACGGTAGTGCATAATTGGCTCTTCAGGGGAAGGAGACCATAAAAATCGTTGCAAATCCTGGTCGCAGGGTGCAACATATATCTGCCGGAACATCTTAACGATGTCTGTAGTGAAAGCGTAACAATATTTTCGCCAATTCAATAAAACTAGCGGTAACTCCTGCTGAAGCGCAGGCCCAGCAAGAAGAAAGTCATTTAGACACTGACCCTCTCGAGTCAATCGAGAGGCATCAAATACTACTCGAATTTTCCTATCCAATGGAGAATTTTGCATGATTGAATGATGAGGCAGGTACCAAGCTCTTGAATTTTCAAGTTCGACCGTAGGAATTCTTTTCATATGTCCGAATTTTATATAAATTGACATAAAGTCTCTATAAGCCAAAGCGAGTTGAGGATTTAGTTGGAAGCGACGATGCATATGCCTAAGCGACTTTAATGCCATATATTGCGTTTCCACTGTCACATTCAGTGGATTGGACTTCGAAGGAAGACGTACCATATATCTTCCATCCACAGCTCGAGAGTAAGTTTCCACGAATATTTTTTCGCATTCGCTCTCTTCTGGGGCGAGACTAGATGGACGCGGTGCTAAGTCTTCAAGACGCCAAAAACGCTCTAACGTTTCATCTAATGTATTAGACTTCACGCAGTGCAGCGTCTGAATTTCTCCCCGGGGGGAATCGTCCGCCCGCCGTGACTTGTTATTTAGAACCGGACCCGAAATAATCCAGCCAAGGATTGTATTTTGCGCAATAAGAGTAGTACAGGGAAAGCTGCGCAGTCCTGAACGTATCAGCTGACCGTAAATGTCGGCTCCCAACAATACGTCGATCGAATCGGGTATATGGAACTGAGGATCGGCCAGAGCGATTTCATTAATTCTTCCGAATTCAAGTTCCAAAACGTGATGAGTTGGTAACCGAGAAGGCAATTTCGGTACTATTAAAGCGTCAACGTCCAGATTGAAAGTTGGATCTATGATGGACTGTATTGTAAAGTGAGTAGCAAAACGAGCGATACATATAGCGTCGTTGCTAAGACCATTCAATGATATGTGGACCTTTTCACGTGGTAGATTCAAAAGTGTGGCTATCAAATCAGAAACACATAACGTTTCAGAACCTTGATCAAGTAAGGCTCTTACGCGTGTTTGATGACCATTTGGCCCTATGATAGTAAGTAGGGCAGTTGCCAGAATAACAGAACGTTTCGAAGCTACAACTCTAGCTGTATTAACGCTAGCATTTGACTGATTGATATTTGATTCACTATCACTTCTTAAAGTTCGCTGAGGAGAACGGGGTCGTTCTGGTGTATCAAAATGCAGTAGAGAGTGGTGCTTCTCTTTGCATGTGACACATCGACCCAAGGATGAACATTCGTTAAATTTGTGAGCACCAAAACAATTAAAACAAAAGCGTAAACGCCGTACATCGGCACGGCGATCATAAATCGACTTGGCCTTGAATTTAGAACACTTATGTAGAGGATGTATGCCCGCGCAGAGCACACATTTCGGCGGAGTTCTTTTAAGAGCTCGCGCCGAGTTAACGTGATGAACCTTTCGCGATACTTGAGTAAATTTTGCTGGTGGAGAAGATATAAATCGACCTGAACTACTCGCTGAGGCAGCAGTGAGCATCTGCGTTCGAGCTTCTAAAAACTCAGCAAAGGCTTTGAATTTAGGAATGTGATGCAGGATATCATATGTTTCTGCATTCACGATAGCTGTCCTCGTTAGTACATTAGATTTTGTCTCCCACGCCTTTCTCGATTCCGTATCCAACCGTTCAGCTAATAGGAAAACAAACCACGCGTCCCACTGCTCGACCGGTAAATCTAAATTTTTTAACGCTCGCACTATGCGCTGTGCTTCATCCGCAAAGGAACGCAAGTTTACTGCCGATTCACGCTTCAAAAAGGGAATGTTAAGAAGTGACTTGAAATGCTTTACAACTATCAACCAAGGTTTATAAAACCGAGTTTTTAAGGCTTCCCAGATGGGAGCATAATTTGCGTTGGTTATGGTAACATCTCTTACTAAATCAGCCGCGGGACCAGTCAAACATTGCTTCAAATATTGCAATTTGACCGAGTTAGCTATGTTTCGATTATGCACGAGAGTAGTAAAGAGGTCGTAAAAGTTCTCCCATTCTTTGTACTCACCGGCGAAGGTAGGAAGATTAACTGTAGGGAGTTTTGCTACAGTTAATTCACGTTCAGATGAAGCAACTACAGGGGCTCCAATACGTAATGTTGAATCATCATTATCTGGAAATTGCGTCAACAAATCTAGCGAAAGCTCTTGCACTTCTTCGTGCAATTCATGTAACCGAGAAAAATCGATATTTAAATATGATTCGAACTCCTCTTCATCCTGACTAATAATATCTAAATGCACTGTACGAATTTCCGTCCAAAGATGACTCAACATATCCAACCGCGTCTGAACTAATGTATAACTAAAGGAATCACGCGGTTTTTCTTCTAATCGTTTTTTCATGGCTTCAAGTTCTATAATTCGTGCCTTTTAAGCGGTGATTAATCCGTTTACTGAGCGCGGAGCCATTTTAAAACAATCAAGAGGTGACACAATTCATAAACAACGAAAAGAAAAGAAAAACACTCAAATTAACACAGCACCGCACAGCGCACCCGCAAGAGACGCCACTCTGCAGTGAGTACCAAGTTCAAGTTCCGGCGAGAATCTCTGAACGCTAATCAATAACGTATTACCCTTACCGTCTCATTCCAACTCCACAACACCATTCCTCACCCGGGGCACCATGTTTGCATTTCCGTAAAATGTTAACAATGTCTACACTCGTTTATGCGCGAACATATACATTACTATTTAACTAAAAATGAATATATGAAATTAAAAAATGGAAAAACAATTTATGTTTTAGTTAATAAAGCTTGAAAATAATTAACATGCTGATAAACTTATAACTATAGTAAGCATCTTTTTTATAGATTTGTATATAAAATTTCTATTACAGTTGACAAACAAACAATATGACTATATTTTCAATAAAAATTTGAATATTTACTAATATAGGTGTGCTGTTTTATAATATACAATGAATTAATATTCAATATAATATATTTAACTGATTAGTTTACTTATACATGTGGGTTATTTTATAATATACAGACATAAGCTGAAATAACTTGGGCGCCTATGCACTTTCTACTCAACTGTAGTTACGAGAGCTATCAGACCTGAGTTTCAGTCTGAAAAAAAAATCAGATTTAAATGTAATTGATAATTTTTTGTTATTATTATATTAAATAATAAAACTTCTTTTTAGCTTAAATATATATTAAGGGGGCCAGATACTATTAGAAGCTGAAATATATTGCTGAGATATATTGATATAAATTGCTGATGTTTAAAAATAACTAATTTCATATAAAAATACATTCAATTTCAAACATGTTTTGGTTTAAAACATTTTCTATATCTTGAGAATTGAAGTGGTGGTGCTCGTTGAAAGTCTGGAACAAAAAACCCTTCACCGCAAGGTTTCTTCATGAGTTTTCATTGGATTTACTTGAAATTTTATGGAGATATTCAAAATTATAGTAGGATCCATATAAGTGTAAAACATTCATAAAAAATTCAAATAATTAAAAAATTTTTGAAAAAAAAAACAATTTCAAAAAATTTTTTTTTATTAATTATTATAAATAATAAGTTGATAAATAAATAGAAATAAATTAATTCAAAATCTGCTCCACTTATATGGATTCTACTATAATTTTGAATATCTCCATAAAATTTCAAGTGAATCCAATGAAAACTCATGAAGAAACCTTGCGGTAAAGGTTTTTTTGTTCCAGACTTTCAACGAGTACCACCACTTCAATTCTCAAGATATAGAAAATGTTTTAAATCAAAAAATGTTTGAAATTGGATGTATTTTTAAATAAAATTAGTTACTTTTAAACATCAGCAATTTATATCAATACATCTCAGCAATATATTTCAGCTTCTAATAATATCTAATAGTATCTGGCCCCCTTAAATAAAAAAGTTTGATCCATGAATAGTTTTAAAAACCCTTATCTGATGCTTAAAATCCTTTCGATTAGTTAAAAACTTGATTTTGTTTATTTAATAACACTATTCAAAATGAAGTAATGTTATATGTGTATCATGTCTTAAGATTTATGAGTTATAAATATATTTTAATGCACTTCTATTTTCTCATAGAGAAAACATTGTATCAATAAAAAAATTTTTTCTATTTTTTTATTAATTTGTACATATTTAGACTCGTAAGTCGAAAAAAGTGGTTTCCGCCCTGTTAAAAAAAATCAGGCGAGAAATCACCTGATTTCTTAGGTGATTTATCATGCCAAAATCTCATTTAATGATCTCTCACCTAATTTTTTTTTGTAGGGCAGAAAATGTCTGTATGTATGTGTGTGTGTATGTACTCATTACGTCAATTAGATCTCGAAAAGTACTCGACAGATTTCCTTCAAATTTTGCAGACAATTTATTTTTTTGTCTAACTGGTACGGAAGCTATTGAAAACTGGTTTTCTTGGCGTAGTTTTAATTTTAGAACAATTCAAAACATTTTTTTTCAACTCTAATTTTTAATTTTTTTTTGTATTTTACTTTAAGTACTCGATGGATTTGCTATAAAATTTGCTTGGAAATTATTTGCGACTACCAAAAGAAAAACTTCTGAAATCTGATTTTCTTAGCGTGGTTTTAATTTTAGATAATTTTGTAAAATTTTCAAAAAAAAATTCATTTTTTTTTATTTTACGTAAATTACTCGATAGATTTGCCCCAAAATTCGCATGCAGGTTATTCGCTATTGTCAGAAGAAGAAAATTTTTAAAAACTCATTTTCTTAGCGCAGTTTTAATTTTAGAGTATTTTGAAAATTTTGAAAAAATTTTAATTTGAAACCACTTTTTTCGACTCTCTGAGTCTGAATATATACAAATTAACGAAAAAATAAAAAAAAATTTTTTCACTGATACAATAATTTTTTTATGAGAAAGCAAAATGCAATCAAAATACTCTAACACAATGAGCTCTATGAGAAAGCATTACACCAAAGCACTTGGCAGCGTTTTTGTAAATGCTTAAGTTCAAATAAATGTAATAGATATATTTATTATTACCTATAATGCGGTTATGAACCCATATGGAAAAAATTTTTGGATATAATTGTAAATAACTGTTAATAACTGTAAATAAATGTAAATAAATGTAAATAACTGTAAATAACTGTAAAAAAGTGTTAAAAAATGTGGGAATCGAGACATAAATAACAGTTATTTACAATTATTCACAATTATTTACTGTTATTTACACTTATTTACAGTTATTAACTGTTATTTACACTCATTAACTGTTATTTACACTTATTTACAGTTATTTATATTTATTTACAGTTATTTACATTTATTTACTTTTTTCATAATTATTTACAGTTATTTACGATTATTTATAGTTTTTTACAATTATTTGCAGCTATTTACATTTTCGAAAATATTCACGAATTTATTCAATAATTTTATATACAGGCGAAAATTTTTTAAAATGTGAATAACTGTAAATAATTGTAAAAAACTATGGGAAATTGTAAATAATCGTAAATAATTATAAATAACTGTAAGTAACTGTAAAAAACTGTAAATAACTGTAAATAACTATAAATAATTGTAAATAATTATTAATAACATTAAAATATTCACTAATTCAAAAATTTTTGAAAATGTAAATAACTGTAAATAATTATGAATAATTGTAAATAATTATAAAAAACTGTAAATAATTGTAAATAATTGAAAATAATTGTAAATAATTGTAAATAATTGTAAATAATAGTAATTAATAGTAAATAATAGTAAATAACTGTATATAACTATTATTTATGTCTCAATTCTGACATTTTTTAACAGTTATTTACAATTATTTACTATTATTTACAGTTTTTCACATAAATTATTTCCATATGGGAAGTAGCTAAGTAAAGTCATTTATTTAATAGTCATTAAATATATAAAGATGAAAAAGATGCTTTTGTAATTTTAAATAATGAGGGATTTTTAAACTCTTATTACCAATAATAGTATTTAAAAATTTAATTTACTGTAATATTTTATTTAATTTAATGCTATTCAAACTAAAGATGTAACGCATATAATAATTTGTGAAAACAATTTTATATGAATGAGTTGAAACAAAATTTAATGCAAAAGTAAAAAATGAAATGTTTTTTTTGTGAAAAACTTTTTGATCTTTTATTGCAAAATTTATAGAATTTTCATACATTATTTTAAAACTCGGAAATTGATAGTGATGAAAATCATTAATCAATCAGATGAAATGTTTCTTCTAGAATATTTAAATTCTTTTAATCCTTCCAGTAAATTACATTTGAGAGAAAAATTTATTGTAATGCTTATAAGAAATATAAGTATTAATAAAGGTTCATGCAATAGTGCGAGATTGCAAATTTTAGAATTTTCTAATCATTTATTAAAATGTAAAATTTTGACGGTGTTAGAAATTACAGTTGGTCTGGTCGGTGTGGGGAGCGACCCCCCACTCTCATATACCGGCTTTTTGTTCAGTGAAGCGCGGCGCGCTTTCAGTGTTACGTTATCTCTCCTAGAGACAGCTACTATACGATTCTTAGATATACCTTTTCTACAATAAATCTTTTTGTGTTCAGCATTAAATCGTTGTAAAACAGTTTTATTTATTTATTGAGCAACCCGCCATTTTATTAGCTTAATTCTAACAGGCCATGGGCCGGTGGGTTTTGTTTTCCACTGCGGTTTGGTGTTTGTTGGATTGATTTGAAACGTGTCTCATAGCGTTTCCCTTTGTTGCTTGAAAAAGAGAGAGAGAAGGAGATTCTCTAAAAGTTGTTTAGTGCGAACGCAAATTTTTTTTTTCTTTTTTGTGTGTGCCATGAGCACGTGTTCGTACTGATAATCGTTTGTAGATTTATAATAAATTAACATAGAGTAAAAGACATAGAGTCTCAGTGACAGCCTTGTGCCTTTGGATTTAAGACCTTTTTAACACAACGAAGGAAGTGTCTCAGGGCATACACTCATAAAAGTAACCATATTCAAGGATGGAACCCGTACATCAACAGGTGTGTGTACCGAGGTCATCGAAATGTCAGTGAACTTTTCTATATTGTTAGTTACTTTCAAATTTAGAGAGAGAAAGAGACGTTGAAATTTTAAAGTAAATTCATACAGTTAGTATTAAAAGAAAAATTAGAAATTGAAATCTTATAAACTTGGAATTTTATAATAATAAGAGAAGTTGAAATTTTTAAAGTAAATTCATACAGTTAGTGTTAAAAGAAAAATTAGAAATTGAAATCTTATAGATTTGGAATTTCATAATAAAAGGAGAAGTTGAAATTTTGAAAATTGAAATAAATAGAGATAGAAAATTGTATACTGTTAATTAGTAAAAGTATAACTTTTAATAAAAATAACTTGTAGATAAACGAAAAACGTATACTCGGAATTTATTATATTAGAGAAATATATAAAAATCTAAAAGCGCTAATCCTGGAATTGCTCGAACATTGAAGCCGGCGATTTCTTGGAATCGAGCTTCTTGTTTTCGTTCCCGAGAGAGAGAGAGACAGATAGAGTGAGTTGGACGTCGTAGACTCATCACCTCTGCGCGCGCCACTAGAAAAGGACGGAGTGCTATCGGCATTAAGGATGAAGAAAGAGAGGAATAGTCTATAACAATACATCAAGTAATTATTTCGTTACTTCGAACTTATTGAATCTAGAATAAATTAAAATTACTAGAAAATAGTGAATAGACTTTATTAAAGTAATAACTAGACCTTTTTATAAAAAAAAATTGAAAAATATCTTAATTAAAATATTATACAAATATTAGAATTTTTAATCAAACAAAAATAAATTGAAATTTATCGAGTTTAAATAAAATTGAAAAGTCTTTATTTTTATCTATATTAAGTAAGTCAATTACTAATTATTTATTCTGATACCGCAGGTGCTGATATAGAAGAATTCAGAAATATAATTCTGAGAGAATGGAATAAGGTTAAAGCGCAAGAGAGTCCCTTCAATCCTTATAGACTAGACACTGTAACTCTTGCGAGGCATTCTACAGGTGCGCTTTTCTTTTGGCTGTCTGAACACCAACTAATCAGGTTTGACAGAGATTTGACTGACGATGAGTGGTCAACAGTTGAAAGAGTGTGGCCGCCAAGGGAAAAGTTTTACAATTTCAACTTAGTCTATTCAGCAGAAACTATTACTAGATCGGAAGTTATGGAGATGATGGATGGTCAAACCAGAATGTATTTAAAAGGCATGGAGATGCTGGTTGACCGATTAACTTCACAACCTAAAGCCATCGAAGGCTCCTCGAGCTCTGGTCAACATGTCTCGAGACCAAGACCACGGCTCATAAGTAATGTCAGATTTGATAAACAGATACCATCGTCAACCCCATTTAAACCTGCTGGTACAAGCTCTGATAAGAGACTTATTGATACTGAAATTGAAGAGGGAGAGATTTTGGATCAAGAAACTGATGAGAACGCAGGTATGGAAGGTTTTAGACAACCTGATAAAGACTACAATCCTTTCGCCATCAACAAGGAATCGGTAAATAATTCATACCGACTGGATAATGTAAGTACAATCGATCAAACTAGTAAGATTTTAAATTGTAACTTAACTGTTAAAAATATTAGCTTAATAGTAGAAAAAGTTTGCAAAAATTTATTGAAAGAAAAAGAAAGAGAAAGTAATATTGAACAGGTTGAAAAGAATAAAAATTTAGAAAAAAGTAAAGTTTCAAATATTAACGATAATAGTTTCAATACTTTGAACAACCTGACTGAACAATTGAAAATAGAACTTTCAGGTAAAGATCACACTTTTACTAGAAATTATAAATTAGCTAAAGAATTAAAATTTGAAATTTTTGAAGATTATTTGATGTCTGAACTTAGAATTAGAAAATTAATTAATGTACTTGAAAAGGATACTGAGACATTAGATCAAACCAAAATCTCAGAGGATAAATTTAAAATAAGAGATATAATTATTAATCATATTAATTCAGACTATCATAATAAGATAATAGATTTGAAAGAACCGAAAGAAATTTTAGAAAAATTAAAAGAAACTAAAAGATTAGAATCTAGAACAACAAGTATTTCAGCAAAACAGAGTTTATTTGCTATGCGTTTTAAACCGAGCAAAGAAACTGCTGCTCAATTTATAGATAATTTTGATGAGAAAATTAAGACCTTTGAAAATATACCTGATGCAGGTTTAATACAAGAAAAAGAAAAGAGAGATTGTTTTATTCAGGCTGTAGAAGACGCAGTTCCTGAAATTCTCATAACAGATTGTATTATTAAAGAAACTACGTCTAAAGAAATGACATACTGTCAACTAAAACATCATTTGTTACAGGTTGACACACTTAAAACGAAGAGAGAGAACAAACAACTGATCCAGTCTGCTGTTTTTTATACTAAAGCCAGAAGACTACTCTGCCGAGGATGCGGTGATGATGGACACACTGAAACCTCATGTCCTAATAAAGACAAAAAATTATGCTACTCGTGTAGAACCTTTGGCACTTACATTGCCAGCGAGTGCAGAAAGAGAAATCATTCTTTTGATATAGATTCAGAGAATCTTAACACGCATAAAAGGGGTAAATGGACAGCTCCTACCTCAACCTCAGGTAACGGAACAGCTGCTCGTCCCACACAACCCAGACAAACGTTACAGAAAAGAAACGCGGCAGGATCTGTCCGCATAAACGATTTTGTAAATAACAAAGGAGGCAAGAGAGCTTCCCCGAAGGAGGGAAAGAAACTGTATTCTCTTCAGGCCATAGCTGATAATTATAATGGTATGTATAATGATCAGTACTTAGTAGACTTTATAGCAGACTCAGGTGCTACAGAACACCTTTGTAATTCTAAAGTATATTTAGATAAATTTGATTTAGGTAGTAACGTTAAAATTAACTGTGCTGATAAAAACAGCTATTTTGAAACAAAAGGAAAAGGAAAAATAAAATTTGAAACTAAAAACATTAAAGTAGATTTGAATGATATTCTGTATTCTGAAAAATTGTCAAATAATTTATTGTCCTTGAGGAAATTTGTCGATAACGATTTAGAAATTTACTTAAATAATAAAATCATTGATATCTATGACCCGAAATTAAATAAGAGTATTCTTACCGGAGAATACAAGTCTCCCTTTTGGACAGTTCAATTAAAACTAAATAATATCAGTCAGAATGAAAAGGATGTAAGTACGTTCTACAACACTAGAAGTAAAACTTCTCTTGTCTTTAAAAATCCTGACTTAGGAAATATGATAGACAAACAAAGTATAATTAAAGATAATCGATCAATTCAGGATAACTTCGTTACTGATTTCGTTGGAAATTTAAGGAATAGAAAAACTCATTTAGCAGATCAAATTGATGATAGTACATCAACTCAGGCTGAAGATACAGAAATAGAAAATACAAATCCTGAAGGAAAAATATCAAAAGCTTTGTTATGGCATCTTCGACTTGGACATGTGTCGAAATCATATCTAACCGTCTTAGTCAAGAACAAGAACATAGATTTGACTGAAAAGGAATTGTTAGAAGATACAAGCATAGCAGAATGCCAAATTTGCTTAGAAGCAAATAGTACTAGATTGCCTTTTACAAAGATTAGAATAAGAGCAAACAAACCACTCCAAATAATTCACGGAGATACAATGGGTCCGATATCTCCTCAGTCGCATCCTAATGGATATAGGTTTATTCTTGTTATCATAGACGATTATTCGAGAGCTGCTCTCAGCTATCCAATGAGGACCAAAACTGAAGTTCCTGAACACATTGAATCATTTGTGAAGAGTATGAGAAACTTGATTGGTTCTGAAGAAAAACTATGTTTTCTCAGATGTGATAGAGGAACTGAATTCACGGGACAAGACACTTTCGATACTTTGAAGAAATATGGAGCAGAATTGCAACTTGCCTGTCCTGATACACCTCAGTACAATGGTGTAGCAGAAAGGTTCAATAGAACACTGAAGATAAAGATTAGAGCAATGATGCTAGACTCAGGATTCTCAGGTTCCTATTGGGACTTAGCTGCAAAAGCTGCAGTGTATATGTATAATAGAACTCCACATAAATCCATAGAGATGAAAGCACCATTGAGTATGCTTCTGAAGGAAAAACCAATTTGTCTGGAACAAATCAAAAGATTCGGATGTCTTGCTTTTGTCAAGATTCATAGAAACACCGCTACTAAGTTCTCTCCTCAAGCTCTGAAAGGTTTCTTAGTCGGATATGTCAATACTGGCTATGTGATTCTAGTACCTGACCAAGGCTATAAACTATTCGAGAGCAAGCATGTTAGATTTATAGAAAAACTAACCTACAAAGATGTTGAAAACAGTGAGAAATTAGACTTCACGATAGATCGATTAGAAATCACTGGCACAAAAGAACAAGATGCAAGACCAGTAGAACCCATATTGGATTCAGAGGGAGACTTGGATGAGCAACCTCGTAAGAGAAAGAGAGGAAGACCTAGAAAGGATGCTAAAGTGCTATTTTTTCTGAACGAGAGTCCAGAAGCACTTGAACTAGAAAATTATGATGTAGCACTGAGTGACATTAAATATCACGCACTGCTAGCAAAAATACAAGGCGATCCTCAGACGTACAAGGAAGCCGTAAACTCAACCGAGAGTGAAAGGTGGATAGAAGCGATTAAAACTGAATTGGATGCTCTGAAGCACAAACAAGTTTACAGTCCAGTAGAGAAAAAAGAAATCTGTACATCAGAGAGAAAACCAAACATCATCAGTTCTAGATGGGTCTTCAAAAAGAAAATAAATGATCTCGGCGAATATAGATACAAAGCCAGACTAGTAACAAGAGGTTTTCAAGATAAAAAATACGTATGATCTGAGAGAAACATATGCACCCATTTCTAGAATTTCATTGATAAGAGCCTTTCTGTCGATTATAAACAAATACAACCTAAAGATGATGCAACTAGATATAGAAACTGCCTTTTTATATGGTGATTTGAATGAAGACATATACATGGAAATACCTGAAGGCATACAGTTAAGTCAGGAAATGAAAAATAAATTTGTATGGAAATTGAACAAATCACTTTATAGACTGAAGATAAGTCCTAAGAAATGGAATGACAAATTCTGCAATGCTATGTCAGAACTTAACTTTGACACCAATGATATTGATCCGTGTCTTTTCTTGAAGAGATCAAAGGATGACCTTATGATAGTTATCTTGTATGTAGACGATATTCTGATGGCTAGTTCAAGTGAGAAACTGCTGAAAGAAACTAGAGATCAATTGAGTTTAAGATTTAAAGTAAAAGACTTGGGAAATCCCAAGGAGTTCTTAGGAATAAAAATCACTAGAGATTTTAGTGAACAGGTAATCAAATTAAATCAGACAAAATTCATTATTAAAATGCTATCAAGATTTGGACTGGATAATTTTCTAACAGACAATATAGAGAAGCAGTGAGATCCTTACTATACCTGGCAAACTCTACACGACCAGATATCTCATATGCCTTTAATGTTTTGAGCCGTCATCAAGTCAATCCAACCAAATTTGACTGGGAAATGGTAGTGAGAGTTTTTCGCTATCTGTCTGCAACTAGACACTATGAACTGGTGTTCAAAAACTTGTCAAATGAAATGGAAGCGTACTCAGATGCTAGCTTATCTGACTGCAAAGGCTCACTAACGACCTGTGGGTACGTTATCAAGCTGTTTGGAAATGCGATTTCATGGAGTACTCATAAACAGTCAAGTGTAGCGTTGTCGACGTGTCAAGCTGAGTATGTAGCCATGAGCGAGACATGCCAAGAAGTCATGTCCCTGCATAACTCGATTAAACTTATGCTGTATAAAGACCTTTTTCCAAATACTTTGTACTGTGACAACTTATCCGCGATATCTTGTGGTAAGGTAAACGGTGGAAATAGATTACGACATATAGTAGAAAGACGTGAACACTATGTCAAAGAATGCGTCAATATAAATTACATAACCTTGAAATGGATAAAATCAAAAGCACAGTTAGCTGATATTTTTACTAAAGCATTAAATACTGTTGCGCATGACAAATTAACATTTGAAATATTAAATATGAATATGTATTAACAAGGTCTTTCTTTTCAGATTTGTCAGATCCTATAGAAGCCTCCAAGGTGGATATGCCCAACGATGAGAACAACGAAGATGAGTCTTGGGACTGAACTGCTGAAAGACCATACCAGTGAGAGGGAGTGTTAGAAATTACAGTTGGTCTGGTCGGTGTGGGGAGCGACCCCCCACTCTCATATACCAAGCGGCTTTTTGTTCAGTGAAGCGCGGCGCGCTTTCAGTGTTACGTTAGCTCTCCTAGAGACAGCTACTATACGATTCTTAGATATACCTTTTCTACAATAAATCTTTTTGTGTTCAGCATTAAATCGTTGTAAAACAGTTTTATTTATTTATTAAGCAACCCGCCATTTTATTAGCTTAATTCTAACAGACGGGTTGTATAAGATAATATTTTTCCAAACCGTAGTAGATTATATTGTGAAAATGAATATTCCTTTTACTTTTAAAAAAACGTAATAACCATTTGCCGCTTGGTGGCGCTGCAAGAGAGAGGAGAATATAAAATATTTTTTATACAAGGATTTACAATTTATTAAGACAATAATATACCTCTAATGTTGTCAATAACTCTTGCCATATATATGTAGAATAATTATTGATGCTAATCTAGTTTGAAAAGTCTAAAATATTTTTGTAAAGCAAAAAATTCTGCGCATAATAGAGTCAATGTAAACATGTGTATTTTCCTTCAATGCGACAGAGAAAGTAATACCAAAGAATGATGAATACATATGCTCACGTCGGCTCTAGCTCGCGCTGCATTTTTCGCTTTACAACAATATTTTAGACTTTTCAAACAAGATTAGCATCAATAATTATTCTACATATATATGGCTAGAGTTATTGACAACATTAGGGGTATATTATTGTTTCAGTAAATTGTAAATCGCTGAGTAAAAATTATTTTACATTTTTCTCTCACCTGACCACAACGCCTCCATGCGGCAAATAGTCCCGATCGCCTCTTAATGGGTAATGTAATAATTATAAATACGATCGATAACTACTGTAATCTTGAAGTTTATATTTTAACAAACAATTTAAGCTATTGTGAGTTAAAATGAAATCAGTAGAAGCTGAGCTATAGGCTGTCAAAGTTTTGAAAAATTGCGTTTTTTCAAACTGCGATTTTTTCTGCCGATTCAGTTCATTTTAGCAATATGTTCATGAGAACCGTTTTTACTTAAAATGACCTAAAAATATCATAAATTTTTTTTTTTTTTTTTGAAAAAACGCATTATTATAATTTGTTTATAAAAATTGTTAATAATTATTAAAATTATATCATTGTCAATGTCACGAAAGCTATTCATTAGACAATGAATATCATATTATAAACGAATATAATATTATATAAGATATAATAAAAAACGTTCTTTCTAATATTTCTTGAGTTCTTGTACATTTATTAATTTGAACGTGAATTTAAAAAAATAAAACTTCATATAAAACGTGTATGTATGTGTACGGAAAACAAGACCAAAAAAAGTTTTAGTACATTGACAGACAATATCTATAATATATAAGTAAAATTTTAACAGACATTTGTTTGCTAAATCCTTTAAAGACATTTTGTCTGTTAAAGTAACACACATTATTGTCTGTTAACTGGTTTTAACAGACTTTGTCTTTAATATTTCTAACTGTGAATAAACTAATAGCCACAGCTGTTTTAATTTTTCTTTATTTCTATAAGAGAAAAAACGAATTTTCTCCTCTATTTTTTTGAGGCTTCTTCAGGTGCTAAAACATAAAATTTAATAACAACTGATAACAGTTTCTTAAGAGGAGGTCACGTATCTCTGTCCTTTTCTAATCAAAGAATTCAGTTTTTTACAGAAACTAATAACTTTATCAAAAAATGAAGAGAAAGCCGCATCTCGTAATAAAAAAAGCAATATTTTCTTCGATAAGAAAAAATTAATTTAATTGCTTTGTTTTCAAGAAAACCTTGAAAAACTCAAATCATAGAGGTTAGGGTGGACAATTTGGTTTTTCAAGGTTTTCTTGAAAACGAAGCGATAAAATTAATTTTTTCTTATTAAAGAAAATATTGCTTTTTTTATTACGAGATGCGGCTTTCTCTTCATTTTTTTATGAAGTCATTAGTTTCTGTAAAAAACTGAATTCTTTGATTAGAAAAGGACAGAGATACGTGACCTCCTCTTAATGATTGAAAATTTCTAAATTCATCATCAATACATTAAAAAAACATCACCTAAGACAATACATTTTAGGCGTAACAATAAAAATAAAAAATGAAACTTACAAGTATTAAACATGTGGTATTACATAACTGTCAAACTATTTTTGTTTTATAAAAATATATAATAATAGATATTTCTATTAATAATAAAAATTTTCGCAAGTCATACAAATCTTTAACATCGGTAATTTAGGTGAGTTACGTTTGTACAAAGTGACTAGCAAGTGTGTTCCTTTATGTACTTGGTATTTGATTCAAGATTTTGACTCACATGAATGAATTTGATTTAATTATTTTTAATCTCATTTAACAATTATTACTTTTTATTGTAAATAATTCATTATTGAAACCGTGTTCTCATAAAAATTAATTTCTTTTTAATAATTCAACTATGTATTTATTATATACGTTGTTTAATTTTTTAGTGTCGTGTATTATTGCAATTTTTATATTTTTTAATATGTATCATTTCTGATAGCAATCTTTTCTGATAATTGCATTCAATGTCTAATATGTTTGAGGTTCCTATGTTTGTATCAAAGCTATGACCAGAATTTTCACAGTGTGTAACCAACGCAGATTTGTCTCTATTATGTTTCAAATCACTTATATGTTGTAAATAAAGAAAAATTGAAACAGATACTGCTATAAGTTTATTCAGTTCCTTAAAAAAATTTTTAGCTGTTGTCAGCTGCTCAAGAATAATATAATTATCGATTGATGAAAAGAAGTTTTTGATCATGGTCAGTTGTATGCTGCGATGTCTAGAGTTTGATCTTATATCCTACATGCCAAAGAACTAATATAAATATTGAAAATTATGTATGTAAAAAATTATATTAAAAATTATTTTAAATTTAATTTTTTTATTTTTTGATGACACATTAAAGGCACTTGGTACTGTTTGATTTTAAGGTTCATAATTTTAGTTTTTATTTAAAATTAATTTTTGATAGATGCAATACTGCCCACACACATCAGAATTAAGGTTCTGCAGTTGCTGTATGTTCCACTCGTACACTTGGCAGTATCTTCTAAGGCGATCGATGTGATCTGGTACGGTTGAGGGAATCCATAGCTGTCAAAGTAAGTCCCCTGTCCATTGGAATCGACGTAAATTGCAACTCAATGAGACCCTGGTTTTGAGCTTTCATTAAGATTAACTACAAGGGCACACGGTTTTTCCCAGATTACAGGAATCCTGTCTGCAGGAAACACAGCCAGTATCTTGGCAGGAATCTTTTTGAGATCTCTCAGCACTTACAACGAGTTCATCACTGATATTATCGTAGATATTTCCTTCTGTAATATCGTTCTCACTGGTGCTTAAATTTTCAATGACAGTAGTGGGGGTAAAGCAGTCGATTGACCGTGGTGATTCGTTATCTAGATCTGATTCTTTAATTTTATTATGAATATTGTTGATTTTATTTTTTTCTTGACTGTCGGGCTCGTCTTTTGATTCTTCTTTTTGTATCGGTGTATAAATTGTTTCCAAGAGCCAAGCTTTTAACTTGTATACATGAGGCAAAGCACGGCTAAAATTTCCTCCTTTTATACCGTGATAGAAACAATAATTATTGCTTGTTCGTGGTAAATTTTTGAAGGAGGGACAGTTGTATTCTTCTAGATTAATAATCTGTCGAGAAAGAATTCGTTCAAGTAACTCTTGTTTTTGCGCGCCTCGCACGAAAATGCGCACTGCGTTCCTTGTGACTTCACGTAGTACATTATATACATCGTCTAGATATGATTCACCGTCGAACCACGCGGTCCCGTGATGAAAGCACGATAGGTAACTGTTTGTTGCTAACAATCCTCTTGTTAATTTTGAACAGCTGTAAGGCGGTTTTATCATCCAGTGTGAGACGAAATTACATTCGAAGCCGAGAACAGCGATTTCTTTCGGTAAAAAATCTCCGTCTTTATCGTGAAATGCTTGAATGTCGATTATATAATCTATTTTATCCATGATGCTGGCGAAGAGATTACGACTGGACTGTAAAAAGGTACAAACAGACTGATGGTTCGAAAAGTTTTTTTGTGTCATGTTTTTATTTATCTGAAGCGATAATGTGAAGGGGAGGGGGGAAGATTTTTACGAGTTGTAATCAACAACGATTTGACGGGCAGCGTCTATTTCTAATACGTTTTCAAACTCTGCATAAACAACACAATTTATGGTTTTCGATAACGCCTTATCGAACCCTATTCTATTCTAACTGCACCGTTTTTTACAAGATTCCAGTGGCCGGCAAAGTGCGCTGAAAGATCTGGCGTAAGATCGAAAGCGAAAAGACAAAATCCATTTGCGTAATCCTGTCTATCAATATCGTTTCCCTCGTTCATAAAATGTATCCCTGTGCCTGGGGGCTTATTCAGTAATACCGTAACGTCTAACGGCAAGCTTAACGCAGTAATCATTTTTCAGCCAATACTATCGAATATCGCGAACGTTATCAGAGATCATGTTGACGTAACGACGAAAATCTTCTAAACTGAAGCGGTAAGTCGATTTTATCGACAAATTTTACAACCAATTTAAAGCTTGGTTGTAAATCGTACGTTAAACTGTAAAACGTTATATTATGCATAACATATGTATATACATTGACAAAAAAGATTTCTAGAAGCAAAAGAATTACTCCGATTTGATATGATTATTCAAATGGAAAAATAATTTTTTAGATTTAGGTAACTAGATGTTTAAATTAATTTCTTGCTTCACAGATTTTAAGTTATATCCAAGAGGATCGAGATATCTTTTCTGTCAGTGTATGTATATACCTATTTATGTTATAGTATGTCGTATTCGGTAGAATACCCGTGGAGCTAGCTAAATGGGTATTGGGGTGTCATACCGCCCTGCTCGTAGCTAAAGTATATTCAATTAGCAATACATTATACAATGGAGTATACGACTTTAAAATACTTTATAGTATGGAATATTATTGCATACGCCACACTATATTGAAGTGTATTGGCAAATATTCTACAGTCTTATTGAAGAACGTTCGGAGCAAAACACTAAAATATGTTTTTAGAAGGTTAGTAGAGTCAGCGCGCTGCTACAAGTAAGACAAAGACAGATAAAGAAGAGCGCAGTTAAAAGTAAGCTATAGTTCTCCGTCGGCGTCGTTCGGTCGTTCCCGTAATTCGTCGTCGGCTCTCTCTGTCGCATAGGCAGAAGTATACCGGCACCGCTCAGTTGTTTGCGCGCATTCTTGAAATAAATAGAATTTCAAATTCTTCAATTAAATAATCTGAAAATTTATATTTTATTATAATGTTTTTTTATTTGTATTTAATCTTTTTATAGACCCTCATACGACCTACGATAACATAAAATCATCTACCTAACTTGAGCTAACGAAGGATACATATGACCTCGACTAATGTTTTATAGCTTGAACAGCAGTCAGTCTCGGGCGCGCAAGCGCGCCCTCGACCGACTACTGCCCAAGCTAAAAACATTAGTCTCGCTCATATAAATCCTTCGTACGCTCAAGTTAGGTATATAACTAATACACTGCCGTTCAATTGCTTTTGCCCACCCTAGAGTAAAATTTATTAAAATAAAAAGTTTTATATCTCCGGAACTAATGATCGCATCTTCAAATTCCAAACGGTGTTTGAAAAATTAGTCAAAAATCTTTAAAATAAAGTAAGTCCGGTATAAAAAAAAGTCATTTTCTAATTGCTTATAGCAATGTGAAAAAAATTTTTTTTACTAATTTTTTTTGCCCACATAAAAATAAATGCCATTTTTATGAAAATTATGATATCGAGAAAAAACCAAATGGAATTTAAAACTCTAATAGTCCTCTTTAAAATGAGCTAAGTAAAATGTTTTTATGACTTTTTTAACCATAGTTATGATGATATTTCGAAAAAAAGACCTATTTTTTCAACCATGATTATCTCATAAACTAAGAAAGATAGAAAATTTTGTATTAAAGAAAAAATGTTTTATTTTTAGTCTAGACTATATATATTTTGTGACCAATAAGTTTCGGGAGAAAAATTTTTTTTTACTCGTTTAATTTAAAATTTTTACTAATTTTTCATAAAACTTCCCTAAAAAAATAAGTAAAAAAAAATTTTCTCCCGAAACTTATTGGTCACAAAATATATATAGTCTAGACTAAAAATAAAACATTTTTTCTTTAATACAAAATTTTCTATCTTTCTTAGTTTATGAGATAATCATGGTTGAAAAAATAGGTCTTTTTTTCGAAAAAGCATCATAACTATGGTTAGAAAAGTCATAAAAACATTTTACTTAGCTCATTTTAAAGAGGACTATTAGAGTTTTAAATTCCATTTGGTTTTTTCTCGATATCATAATTTCCATAAAAATGGCATTTATTTTTATGCAGGCAAAAAAAATTAGTAAAAAAATTTTTTTTCACATTGCTATAAGCAATTAGAAAATGACTTTTTTATACCGGACTCACTTTATTTTAAAGATTTTTGACTAATTCTTCAAACGCCGTTTGGATTTTGAAGATGCGATCATTAGTTCCGGAGATATAAAATTTTTTATTTTAATAAATTTTACTCTAGGGTGGGCAAAAGCAATTGAACGACAGTGTATATATATATATATATATACACACTTTCGTTCAATTGCTTATATATATATATATATATATATATATATATATATATATATATATATATATATATATAAAGGAACATTATTTTATTATTATTTACAATAATGATCATAAAAATTATTTGTAATCATACACGATTAATTGATAAATTGTGTACAATTTAAAATTCAATTGGATCTACAGATTTTAAAGTGACTTATATGTACTTTAATAAAAACGAAAAGAAAAAAATAATATAAATATTGTTTTAAATAAACTTATCTCATCACCAATAAAAAACGTTTTTTAATAAAATTATATATTAATCTTAATTTGCATTTTATATTCTATAGCAACAACTACAGTTTCTCGATTGAATTGTTAAGTTTGCTGCAGAACTCAAAAATATTGGTTTTCAAAATTTCGTCTTTCAAAATGAGAATGTTGGCTTGGATAATCCCGAGTAACCTTTTCGTTACGGCAACCACCTTCTCTTAGTTGGGCCATCTTCGGCTGCCGAAGTCGGGCCGCCATATGGGTGAGGCGTGGTGGCGAGCGTGGGCCTACGACGGCTAGCCAAAAATTGTATAGATTTTGTCATAACGTCGATGTGTATCTTACATAACCACAAAATATTTTTTATTGTATTATCATACGATGTAAATACTGTTTTTAATTGAAAATTAATAATAAGTAAATAAATTAATAAAAATAATTTACTTTCGACTTGAGTTGAACTCGTTTAAAATTAATTCTAAAATTCTGCCCAAATACACGGACAAATACAACCTAAAACCAATCAATAAAAACATGGTAAAAAACTAATTTTTCTCGTGGAAATGAGAACTAATTACCATAGATAATATAATCTAGTTATTTAAGTAACTCGAGCTATTCATATTCTGTCGAGTAACTTATATTTTCTCGAGTAATTTGTATTTTTTTCGAGTACTCAATTTATTCGATTAATTCATATTTTTTCTGGTACTCGAGGAAATTGAGTAATTCATATTTTTTTCGAGTACTCGAGTAATTCGAGTAATTCATATTTTCATATTATTAGGTTAAACAGTCAATCGATTGGTCACCATTGGAAATCAGCTGTTTGTTTATACAAATAATCGTACACAAATTCTACGATTTTATAAGCTAGATTCGGCTGCCCTCTGAGGGCCCCCTTTCACCGCCACGCCTCACGCCGATTCGGAGCCACTGCGGCGACAATTCGGCAAGAGTTTCGGTGCCACTAAGGGTGGTTCGGCACCAATTGCACGCCGAAGTGAAAAGGTTACTCGGGATGTTGAGTTACAAGAATATATAATAGAAACATGAATACAGATATATTTCTAATATGAATGTTACGTGTTGTGTGTTTTAAGGCAATTATTTTTGTAATCATGTTAATTTTAATGTAATAATTATTTGAAATTTTTTTTATTTTTTTGAATATTTATGTTGTAAATGTCTGTTGTAAAAGATTTAATAATAAACTAAAACATTTTTTTACGTGTTTATCGATTACTTAAAAGAGTAGAGTCCTTAACGCTTTTCGACGTCGAAACGTTAAGTCAATCGTTATCGTCAAGAAGTTAGTGAATAACCCCCCTGAGAAGAATGTATGATATCCCTCTATGTATTAAGGTGATTTTTCATCAAACTGTGGTTGCAAGGGTTTACTCGGTATTTGTTGTCCGTCAACGTAAAGAGACAAAAATTTATTATAAGAATGAAATATTAACTTTAGAGAAGAAATGATATAAGGGTATAGAAATAAATAGAGACATATTGGATTGATACGTTTATTTTTTATAAAATTATTACAACGATGATACAAGTATATAAGTTTTGGAGTAATACGGCTTTGCAAGTTTTACATGTATTTTTTATTTACATACATATTTAAAGTCAAAATTTTTTGTACTTATTTATTTAAGGGATAGAGTATGTGTTTGTAGAAATTTTTTGTGAATACTGTTTCTATTGTGAATCTTTTATTTGATTTTCTGACTTTTTATTGTGATTTTTTCCGATTAGAGGAGTGCGATCGCCAGCGTTCGCCGAGCTCGGTGTCTGACCCATCTTTAATGATTTCTTGATAACAACTAAGTATGGTAACAAAGTAAAAAAATATTGGAAGTTATTTACATACACATACATACACACACATACACACATCCACACACATTACATAATATTTTTTGCTTTAGACACTTGATTGCACTGGGCACATATAATTTCTTTTTTATCCTTTGTATCATAAATAAGGTACTAACATTATCTCGCTTCTCAATAAACAGTTGACAAAAATTTGTAAAAAAAGAAAATAAATAGAAATAAAAAGCAATAATAGTTAATAATAAATTATGCATTTTGAAATTAAAAAATTTTATTTCAAGAAATAATAAATTTTAGGAAATTGATAAGGTCATAAAAATAAAAGAGTTTGGAAAGTGAATTTTTTATTAAAAATAAGACAAAATATATTTTACATTAGTTAAGATTTAAATAAAAATTGGTTAGATTGTTTCTCTATAAGTTCATCATAAAATAGTTTGGAGTGAAATACAACTAATTCTAAATAAATAATATCAAAATAAAATTCGAAAAAAACTTTGTGTATTGAAACATTGAATTTCTCTTACAATATTTTAAATTTCAAACATATTGTTGTGTAATATATTTTTCACAACGAGATCACTATTTTCCTTGCGTAAATCAGTATTATTAACTAAAACTGTTAATTCTTGAAGTATATAGTCCTTACAGTCATTAACGTGTTGCACAATACGCTGATTACGTCGAAATCTATCATCGATGCACACAGTTGCGTTTTTAAAGCCGTAAAATGTATTTTTTTTGCATAATTATGGCCGGTGAATAATTTTTTCTTTGCTTACAGTGGTTTTGTGCGTCATTTTTACACTTACTTTGTTTATGAAAAATAATTGCTTCTGTAGCGAAAGATGATGAGAATGTTACATCTATATCTTTAAGTTTAATTTTTGTTGGAGTGTTGTTCTGTTCAATGTCTTTTCGTTTGAAATACCACCAAATGTATCGAAAACAATTTTGTAGTCGGCACCAATTTGATGAATCTAAAGTCAATCCGTTTAAATTTTGATTATTTGTTAGTTGTATCATCGATAAAAAGGTCTTATTCTCTTGATTATATTTTAATCCGATTATTGCTCTTTCACTGCCTGTGTTATTAATTGGATAAACGGTTGTAAGTAAATTAGCGTTTGAATATGTTTTAGACCTATCAGTATAAGTTTCGGTCATTGTAATTTTTTTCGATGGCTATTTTCAGTTTCCAGAGAACTCGTAAAATCTATTTTTCTTTTCACTATACACCGAAAAAAAAGCCGAACTCACACGCTGCGAAGTCGATTGTTGTGAGTGATTTGGACAACATTCGCAGCTATTAATAACGGAAAATCGCTATATAAGAGTGCGTAACAATATCGCAGCCAATCATTCGAACTTTCTGTATAAAAGATTACAATTGATCGGAGCAGAGCGCTGCGACTAAGCTGCGTTGTGGCTCGCTACGGCTCTCCGTAGTCTACGGCACAGAAAGCTGAATCCAAGCCCAACTACGGAAGCCTGTAAGGCTCACCTCCGTACTATGTCGCTAGTAGCGTACTTTTCTGCTATGCGTGGACTTGTAACAGATAGGCTACGTGTAGGAGATAGGCTACGTATAACACGTACACAAGTAGTATTTAGATTTTTTATGAGCGATTGAAGGATGTAATATTCAAAATAATAAAAATATTTAGTCATTAAATGAAAATAGAAGTAATTAAATACTTTTTTATTTATTTATTTGAAGTATATGCATCTAAAATAATTTTGTATGAAAGCCTGTAGGGCTCACCTCCGTACTGTGTCGCTAGTAGCCTAGTAGCGTACTTTTCTGCTATGCGTGGACTTGTAACAGATAGACTACAAATAATAATAGAACTCTGCATCTCTAAAATACATCATATTTCTTACAGGTTATGTTTATCAAAAAAATTAAAAAATTATTATTAATTAATAAAATATTATAATATTATAATACTTTTATTATTGCGAATTATTACATCCTTCAATCGCTCATAAAAAATCTAAATACTACTTGTGTACGTGTTATACGTAGCCTATCTCCTACACGTAGCCTATCTGTTACAAGTCCACGCATAGCAGAAAAGTACGCTACTAGCGACACAGTACGGAGGTGAGCCTTACAGGCTTCCGTACCCAACGACTAAACTGCTTTGTCGCTCGCTACGGCTCTCCGTAGTCTACCGCACAGAAAGCTGAATCCAAGCCCAGCGGCTAAACTGCTTTGTCGCTTGCTCCGTCTCTTCGCATTGAATCATGCAGAAGGCCGAAGGCAAACACTGCGAATAAACTCTGTAGTCGCTCACTACGGTTCTCTGTACTCTAACGTATACAGAAAGCTGAATTCGAACATAGCGATTTATTGCGTGGTCGCTCGCTTTGAATGCCGATCTCAAGCATTGCGACAACGCTTTGAACACGCTTACTTGGTTAATAAATATCATTGAAAAAATGATAATTTTTACTTCCTTTTATATTTTTTTTTAATGTTCATGTAATTATGTGAATACATAATTTTGAACTATTTTCAAAAATTTATAATTTATAAATACAGTTAATGCTTTAATATCTTTGATGATTTTTTTTTATTTTCAGATTTATTAGGACATATTTAAAGTTAAATAGTTAAAAAACTATACTAATAAATCTATTAACAAATCTAAAAATAAAACAAATAAAAAATTGAGAAAGAAAAAAAACTTTTTTAACAAACAATTTATGTAATTATGGATACTAACATTTATGAAGTTATTACTAAACATTAGATTACCTTAATTATATTGTTCCAAATTTCATACGCAAGTTTTATTCACTTGACGAAAAAGGAAAATATTTACAGATGATTTTTATGCTATTTTAAATTCTTAATTAATTTAGGTACATAATAAATAATAAATATTTCCAAGTAAAAAATACTCAAAACCTGGTAAAACTAACAAGGAGAGTGTTTCACCTTCGGGTCACCGTTTTTGCTCAAATTTTGGGAATGTTTTCTGGGTGCAGAAATATGTAGAAAGCCAAAATTTTAGAGGCCAACGCTCAATATTTTTCTAGTTACAAGCCATTGAAGAAAATCACTAAAAAAGTCACTAGATTTTCAAACGCTTATAGTATCTCATCATTGTTAGCTAGAAGCTTATACCTTTTTTTAAATGAAAGTTGAGCTCAAATCCTTTCGAAATAGCACCTATAGCATCTCAAAATATTATTTTTTCTCAAAGTTAGAGCGTAGTAAAGATTGGACTTCAATTTTTTGTTTACAAAATTAATTAATAATAAAAGCTAAAATTGGGTCCAATTTTTATTACGCTATAACTTTAGGAAAAAATAATATTTCGATATGCTATAACTACTATTTCGAAAGGATTTTAGCTCAGCTTTCATTTAAAAAAAGGTTTAAGCTTCTAGCTAATAATGCTGAGGAACTGTAAGCGTTTAAAAAACTAGTAACTTTTTTAGTGATTTTCTTCAATGGCTTGTAACTAGAAAAATATTGAGCGTTGGCCTCTAAAATTTTGGCTTTCTTCATATTTCTGCAGCCAGAAAACATTCCTAAAATTTGAGCAAAAACGGTGACCCGAAGGTGAAACACTCTCCTTGTAAGATTTATTGGTGATATCGTCACTACATATTTACACATGATATCTGATAAAAATGTATTTTTACGTTTTCTTCAAAACAAAGTGCGTTTGAAGAAAGAAAATCTTACAATTGATTAAAAATGACTGTTTTTAATACTTTTCCGCAAATTCAGGGGTTTTCAAAAATTTATTCAAATTTTGAATTGCCAATTACTGTTAACATAATTATTTATGGCCCTTTAGACTCAATAAAAGTTGGTTATGTTGTAGTTGGATCTAAATACCGCTATCGAGTAGTAGGAGATAATATTATATTAAAGGCTATAGAACTAGCTTTTAAGAGCATGACGAAGCTGTCCGCCTTCTAATAATATTTCCAATCTTAACTTATGAATAAACGATGCGTTTAATCGAGTTTCTTTGCTACAAAGAAAAAATTTGTAAGATTAAACTCTAGTGCGGACAACTCAAGAAATCCACCAAAATATTATACATACAAAGTTATAATAAAAACTTTCAATGTGTCGTATTTTAAGGTTAGGTTTGTCGAGTTTGATATCTAATTTCCAATCCAAGCTCATAAAAAAATAAAAAGTCCAAATGATTTTTTATTTTAACAAAAATTATTGTATAAATATAGCTTTAGTGCGGACAAGTCATTATATTTGTTTAATTTAAGAATTTAAAAAGATATTGATAAAATAAAAAAAGCAAAACTCGATTGCTGCAGCTCCGACATGCCGTTAAAATAGTAATAGCGTTGGAAAAAATTTTTCCTGAGGCTTCGAAAGCTGTATGGCAATTTATTAAATATTATATTTTTAAATGTAATCGTACCACAATTTTCTCTAATGTTGCCTCGCTTATGGATAAACTTGATGATCCATTGAATTTTATTGTGACTAAAAAACAGTGTTTAAAAAAAACTACTCCCTAGTCTTGTCAAATATTATTTAATGAAATTTCATAATTTTTATCATGATGTTAAAATATTCAAATAATATTTATAGTTTGATAAATTTTTTATTTAAATTTAAAGTGCTTTTTATAAGTGCTAAATTGAGAAATAACTAGTTTTAGAAAATATTATTGTATTATACACACACACATATATATATATTATGATTCACATTAAAAATATATTAGATTTATAAAGTTGATCTAAGTCTCTTATCGATTAAAAATTATAAAAATTTTCTTGCGTTAATTTTATGTTAATCTGATAAATTATTTCGATAGTCAAACTCATATGTATAAAAACAATTGTGTTCTTTAAAATTTAGACAAATAATGTTTTAAAATTAAGAATTACAATATTATAAGATTCCAATGAAAACTTTTGACTTTTCACAACTTCAACGTTGATTTATATTGAAATTGGTATCGATGGTTGCGATTTTCAATGAATAGCACATTTTGAAATGTTTTTAGAATAAGTTTTGCTTTTCATTTTAGTTATTGAACTTAAATGAAGTCAACACAACTAAAAATTTGGATTTTGAATAAAATTATAATCAATGGAAGAAAATAGAATTATTTATTTAAAAAAAACGCACGCATTGAATATTTCGCAAAACTTTCTCCTAATAAATATATATTCTTTTTTAAATAAAAATTATCGTAAAGATAATATATTTTGAAATTTTGGAAAATTTTTAAATTTTCAACGTTTTTGTATTTGAGGAATTAAATTTAAAAAAAATTTTATGTGATAAGTGAGTATGTGTGCAAGTGTGCACGTATATATTTTAATCAATAAATATGTATATTATAAAAAAAATGAAAATTAAAAAAAAAGTTGTTTTATTCAATGTTACTCTATATTTTGATAATATACTTGTAAATCCTCAAAAAGCATTAAAATACTGAAAACAATTAGTAGCATATTGCTATTATACATGCAAAAATAATGAATCACAAACATTGCTAGAATTAAGTTAATAAGTAATTAATTTGAATAGAAAAAATAATAAATTTTAAATGATACAGGTTTATGAATACAAAACAGAAAAATAGACATAAAAAAATATATTTTTTACACGTACTTTAAATATTTCTTTTCCAGTATAATTTTCAAAGGTAACTTAAATGTGTAGTTTTAAAAATATTAAAATAGTTAATTCAATATAGATTATTCATCGATTATATAAATATAAAAAATTAGGGTAAAAAATTAAACTTAAGAAAAATCGATTTGTTAAAAAATATTTAATTTTAATTATCCAATCTCAGATTGAGAGGTAATAATCTTGAAATGAATTAATAATTTTTTAAGGAAATTCGGTGAGAAAAAATACTGTATTCTGAATATAATTCTATACTTTACATAAATAAATGACAAAGTAATTGATTATTTGGAGAAAGGAGTGATATTATCGATTTTAAAAAGATATTTTTTAATATAATTTTATTGTAAATTATTTTTACTGGTAACTTTCTTTACATAATAAATTTTTTTTTAATATTTTCGACATTACACTGAGAACTAGAAAAATTTTCTGGTAAAAATTACAAGGAACAGTGGTAGCATAGTTATAGGCCGCCATTATAGCAAAAAATTCCCATGTTACATAGTAAAATTTACAAGAAAAATAAGAATTTTTATTATATTTCAAACTAAAAAACTAAATTTATTGTAAATCTATAATGAACAGCGCTTTCAATAATTTTCTTAAAATTATATAATTTTTATAAAAAATCACGATTTTTGCATTATACCTCTTAAATAAACTTTAATATAATTATAGAACCATAATTATAAGAAGCAAACATTAGTAGAGTCATGTGTAACTTTATATAGCAATTTTTTTATGAACATTTACTGACTTGGAATTGTCATTACCAGTTTCAATATTGAACCTGATTGTACCTTGTTTTAAGAGAAGGTCACGCTTCTCCTTTTCTTTTCTAATCGAAGAATAAATTTTGCAAAAACTAATTTTAGTAAAAAATGAAGAGAACGCGGCATCTCGTATAAAATAAAGCAAAATTTTCTTTGATAAGAAAAAATTAATTTTATTACTTCGTTTTCAAGAAAATCTTGAAAAAGAAAATTTTTTACCTTAAACTATATGGTTTAAGTTTTTTAACGTTTTCTTGATTATATTAGTTATTGTAAAAAAACAATTCTTTGATTAGAAAAAGACGAATATACTCGACCTGCTCTTAAATTTGTTGTTTTAGTTTTCTTAAAAATTATTTGCGTGGTTTAAATTATATTTAATGAAAGAACCTCCGAAAATTTGCTTTTTCCATACCATTTATGCAAAAACCATTCATATAATTTTTCAAAAATTTTGATACTATTAATGAAATTTTCAAGGTACCGTGCAATATTGCTTTTAAAAAAATGAATTTTGTTTAACAATTTGAAAAATGAATAATTTATTCGCAAACAGTTGTGTATTTTTAATTTAATGGAATAGTCACTGTTTAAAAATTGTTTGAAAAAGTGATATTTAAAGTTGAAACTTTTAAGGATGTACCAATATATCTTTGAAATTTATTTAAAATAATTTTCGTTAGTATATTATTTTATTCCATTTTATGAAATCTTAATAAAATAATAGTCTTAGTTATAACATTAAATCCATAGAACTTGTAGATATATATATATATATATATATATATATATATATATATATATATATAACGTAAAATTTAACATGAATTCACACGGCTAAATAATAAAAATCAATAAGTCTGGGAATATGTTCCATTTGGTTTCCAAAATAGAAATCAAAAATTTTGAGGTTAAAAATTCAAAGTAATGGAATATTTTTATTTACTCAAATTTTTTGAGTGAAATTAAGTTATAATTACAATATCTAGACTTTTTAACTTACCTGTTAGGTGAAGATCACTATTGAATATACACAAAAACTGCCTAAGTTGATTTGATATTTAATGACTTGACTTAATATTTTTTTATAAAGAACGAATAAATTTCAGCGATAACGAAGACAATTTTTGAAAACCCCTGAATTTGCGGAAAAGTATTAAAAACAGTCTTTTTAATCAATTGTAAGATTTTCTTTCTTCAAACGCACTTTGTTTTGAAGAAAACGTAAAAATACATTTTTATCAGATATCATGTGTAAATATGTAGTGACGATATCACCAATAAATCTTAGTTTTACCAGGTTTTGAGTATTTTTTACTTGGAAATATTTATTATTTATTATGTACCTAAATTAATTAAGAATTTAAAATAGCATAAAAATCATCTGTAAATATTTTCCCTTTTTCGTCAAGTGAATAAAACTTGCGTATGAAATTTGGAACAATATAATTAAGGTAATCTAATGTTTAGTAATAACTTCATAAATGTTAGTATCCATAATTACATAAATTGTTTGTTAAAAAAAGTTTTTTTCTTTCTCAATTTTTTATTTGTTTTATTTTTAGATTTGTTAATAGATTTATTAGTATAGTTTTTAACTATTTAACTTTAAATATGTCCTAATAAATCTGAAAATAAAAAAAAATCATCAAAGATATTAAAGCATTAACTGTATTTATAAATTATAAATTTTTGAAAATAGTTCAAAATTATGTATTCACATAATTACATGAACATTAAAAAAAAATATAAAAGGAAGTAAAAATTATCATTTTTCAATGATATTTATTAACCAAGTAAGCGTGTTCAAAGCGTTGTCGCAATGCTTGAGATCGGCATTCAAAGCGAGCGACCACGCAATAAATCGCTATGTTCGAATTCAGCTTTCTGTATACGTTAGAGTACAGAGAACCGTAGTGAGCGACTACAGAGTTTATTCGCAGTGTTTGCCTTCGGCCTTCTGCATGATTCAATGCGAAGAGACGGAGCAAGCGACAAAGCAGTTTAGTCGCTGGGCTTGGATTCAGCTTTCTGTGCGGTAGACTACGGAGAGCCGTAGCGAGCGACAAAGCAGTTTAGTCGTTGGGCTTGGATTCAGCTTTCTGTGCCGTAGACTACGGAGAGCCGTAGCGAGCCACAACGCAGCTTAGTCGCAGCGCTCTGCTCCGATCAATTGTAATCTTTTATACAGAAAGTTCGAATGATTGGCTGCGATATTGTTACGCACTCTTATATAGCGATTTTCCGTTATTAATAGCTGCGAATGTTGTCCAAATCACTCACAACAATCGACTTCGCAGCGTGTGAGTTCGGCTTTTTTTTCAGTGTAGCTTGAGCCATTTTAGACGACGTAACTACTATATTTTCACTTGAAAATTGCTTCACACACGTGTATGTTAGACCGCGAACCCCGAAATTGGAAAAGCCGTAATTTTCACAATTATACTATTCTACACTCGTCAAAAGTGTCGAATCACGATAAGACGTTTGTTCGAGTACTCACGTTGTGTAACTGGTGAAGCATCAGAAAACTGTGTGACTGAGCATTACAGCGGGGGTATGCACATATCGAGATGTGGTGTGAAAGCAATAGAATGTTTTCGATAATCTCTTATCTAGTTTATGTATATTTTTATCTCGCGTACGAGTAGATGGAAAATATTTCAAGTCAGTAAAACACTGACAGAGAGCATTGAATATATTATGAGATTAAAAATCGTTATATAATATATATCTCTATAAGCTTTACAGAGGATGGACATCACGTGGCGCTCAAAAGGCTACCGCGTCGCGATCAGAATACTTGCAATTTTGATGAGGCTTTTCCCTTGCGTGCACTCGCTGTTATAGCAACCTTTTATGTGGCTAAATTTTCTATTTTGAAATTCAAAGTATACATTTAAAAAAATGATAGATTAAATTTTGAGTTTTAAAAATCAAAAGAATAGAGAAAAATTTTCAGTTTAAAAACTAAAATAAGAAATAAGATTATATTTATTAAAATATAATTCAAAGTGAAAATAATTTTTCAATATTTACGAGAGTATGAATTTTCTATTTTATAAATTAATAAAAGTTCAAAGAAAAGTTTTCAATTTTAAAAATAAAAAGTGTAAAGAAATATTTTCTTTTTTAAAATTTACAAAAGAAAAATTTTAAGGGGATGTAAAACGGACACTACACCTGTACTCATGAACTTGGCCTATCTTTTCATTATATTGCAAAACTTGAGGAAAAGAAATGCTTTAGCTTGTAGTATTTACCATGAAGATTATTCAATTAAATTTTCAAATAAATTCATTTATTAGTTTTTCAGAATTTTGGGTTCCAATATTATATATTAAAATTTTTAGATTTTATACAAAAAATCCAAAATTCTGAGAAACTAATGAATGAATTTATTTCAAAATTTAACTAAATAATCTTCATGGCACATACTACAAGCTATAGCATTTATTTTCTTAAAATTTTGCAATAAAATAAAAAGATAGTAAATATTTATGAGTACAGGTGTAGTATCCATTTTACATCTCCTTAAGAAAAAAGTATGACAACGGGTGGGTGTATTGAAATAAATAAAGGAGTATTTGGTTTGTTAAAAATAAAAGAGTACTGGAAAGTTGTTACATATGTTTTATCAAGAGTTAAAGAGTACAAGCTTAGGAAACTGAGCAAAATTCGATACATATGTTTTTTAACCGGTCAAATACAACTGTCAGCATGCTAATCCTTGATTTTTTATGAAAACTTGTAAAGATATTAAAAAGAGGTATGTTAAGGGTTTTCAATGACACATTTTTTTTACCTAAGTATATTTCCAAAGTTCTTTTTAGAGGAAATATACAATTAGTTTTTTCGCCTTTACCAAGTAAAGTTTGCTCCTATACAGCTATTTAAAAACCACGCATTTTTAATTTGTCCAGAGTTTGTTTCTGCAGTTTTAAATTATTTTAACAGTGTGAAATTAAATATTTTTCTTTGCGATAAATAATTTTATCGAGACTCAATAGCCAAGCGGTGTTAAAAATATTAAAAAATTATTTTTATTTTTAGTTTGAAAAGAAATTTTTTAAAAATGATAGCAACACTAGGGTATGAGTCCCGGTTATTGTGCCTGAACCTTATTCTGTGCTTTACATGTATTTCAAATAGAAAGCACAGAATTAAATTCAGGCACAGTAACCGGGACTCATACCCTAGTGCTAGCAGCCTTAATCAGCGTAATAGAAGGCGTGAATAAGATTTTCGAGAAGTCAGTAAAAGAGGTATGGGATATTCATCATACTGTATATCAATTGATAGCTTCTGGTGAGGGTAACGAGCGAATATTTTGTTATGCTCACGAACCTCTATATTTAGTTGAAAGGATATCGCAGGATCTGGGCATAAGCTTTACCATGTCTCTCGGATGTAGTGACAGTACATGCAACGAAAAATTCAAACAAAGCTTTCGTGGAACGGAGTGGAAGTTGATTAATAAAAAAGCGACTGTAGTGGATACGCCACTTCAGTCAAGAATAAATAATTACCTCGACTTGTCAATTGTAGCTTATACCCGTAACTACAAAGTTAAGTTCAGTTACAAGGAGTTGAACCCACCTGATGTAGCCTGACGAAGTGAAGATCGTTTAGAGTTTGATACTGTAGAAAGACTATTATTAAAAATGAGAAATCCAAATTGTTATGGATTTCTAATCGATAAAGACTCATTTGTGTAAACTAATAATAAAACTAAAAAATTGTAAACGATCAGTTTCAAGTATAATCGATATTAAAGTTTTGTGTGTAACATTTATTTTATAATTTCATATTTGTATTAGTGTGTGTAAAAATTGTATTCTGTGTGCATTGAAATTTATATAATTGTAATAATTTTTATAAAAAATAAATGTAACATTAGTTATTCGATAAATAAAGTTTTGTGTGTATCATTTAGTTTATAATTTCATATTTGTATTAGTGTGTAAAACCGTATACTGTGTAGTTTTAAAACTGCCATAATTGTAATAATTTTTATCAAAAAATAAATGTATTAAACCACAACACATTTTTATTTATTTAAGCACTTCATCCATTGTCATACCTTTTTCTTAAAATTTACGTATACAATTTAGAAATTGAAAATTTTTCTCTAAACTTAGATTTATTTTTAAAATAAAAAAATTTTTCTTCAATTTTTCATTAATTTTTCATATAGAAAATTATTTCTTTAACTTTGGGAAAAATGTATTAGCTTGTAGTATGTACCGTGAATATTATTCAACTGAATTTTTAAATAAATACATTCATTAGTTTTAAACAATTTTGAGGTTCTAATAGTCAGCTCTAACGAAGAGAAACACATTTGAAATGCTTCCGCAAAAACTAACGCATTTTAGCGTTTAGTCATCGTATGGTACCGTTAAACATGCATTATTACTTAAGGGTTAGCGTTGAGATGTGCTACTCTTTGCAGTAAAACTAAATCGTGTTACTCTTCACGGAAAACTGAATCGTGCTACTCTTCGCGGTAAAACTGAATCGTGCTACTCTTCACAGTAAAACTATCGTGCTACTCTTCGCAACAAAACTGAATTGTGCTAGTCTTCGACATTAAAAGACGGCGTATCGAATAGCTTCAAACAGCGCTGGTCATGTGCCGTCGCTCATATAGCTAGTAGGCACATGTACGCTCGTAAGCCTTACCGTATCTAGTTTGCTGTTTGAGCCGCCGCTTACTCGACTAATATGCGCGGTTGTCAGCCTTACGAACCCGCGTCTAGCTTTCTTATTTCGCTGCTAGCAGTTTCAGCGTGCCGGCCGCAGATGCCCCACACTATATGGCTTATAGAGACGCTGTTTGATTATTATAATTGTATATATATTATTTTATTTAAATATTTATCAGTAACAAACATGAACACTTTGTGGCGTCATCCCTTTACTTGTTTGCTGGCGGGTCCTACTAGTAGCGGAAAAACAACTTTTGTTAAAAAATTATTAATATTTCGTGAAGAAATGATCGATGCTAGCATGGATCGAATTTTATTTTATTACGCCGAGTGGCAAGACGGATATAAAAACGACGAATTTATTAAAGACGGAAACGAAATTGAATTTCGCGAGGGACTGCCTAAACCAGAAGATTACTCAAACGATCCCCACTTGAAAAAACTTTCAATCATCGATGATTTGATGCGCGAATCGTCGAATCATATAGTGGTCGACTTATTTACCAAAGGCAGTCACCATAAAAATATCAGCGTATTGTTCCTTACACAAAACATCTTTCACAAAGGTACTCATTCACGAGATATAAGTTTAAATTTTTCGTACATAATTTTATTTAAAAATTCGCGAGACCGTGCGCAGATTCAACATTTAGAGAGACTAATATACCTCGAAGATTCAAAATTTTCACAAGAAGCGTATCAGGATGCAACGGCTCAAGGTTTTGGATATTTAATGATTGATTATAAGCAAGATACTTTAGATGAAGTTAGATTTCGAACAAGTATATTTCCGGACGATAAGTATCAATACGTTTACTTACCTCAATATACTCATAGCGCATACGCATTAAATCTTTGACAATAAAAGCTTTATTACACGTCGTAGCGATTCAGTTTAGATCGGACTATGGAGAAAGACACTTCCTAAAGTAGTCAGCGAGATCGACGTTTGCTACGGAACTCTCCGTTTGAGAAAAAGTATGTTGCTCTCTTGCAGGCGCTAAGACATTCGGATAAAAATCAGCGCGTTGCATCGCTGCGTTCAGCAGATAAAAAATTATTAAATCACATTTGTAAGTGCGCGTTAAATGTACTTAAAGGTACTGTCAATTTAAAAGAGTGTGAGAAGAATAAATTAAAAAACATAAAAATATTTCAAGAAAATTAGCTAAAAAAAGTAAAAATTCTTAGAAAGTAAAAAAATGTACCATAGTTCAAAGGGGAGGGAGATTTTTACCGTTTTTATTGCAGCATATACTGGATACATTGTTCTCGTTAATAATAAGAAAATAATAAATAAAGAGAACAAAGAAAATGATACTCTTATCTAAAGAACAACTTGAACGAATGCAGGGGGAAAATGAAAAAAATAACGATCGTAAAATTACTGATACTAGTGTAGGATCGACTGCACTGGAATCTATTCAAACGGTAGGCAATACGTTATCCCGATTAGATAATGAAACTAAAAAAATTCTGGATTCTACAACATACGAAAACGAACAAGAAAAACTGAAATATTAGTTGAAAACGTTACAGAGATATCTATTTTTTATCGACGACGAAAAACAAAAACTTTTGCTTTTATAAACAAGTGAGGATGAGAAGCAGGCTTTAGGCAGTTTTTCAATATTAGAAAGTGTCCCAAATTTATATAAAAAGAAAGCTGAATTATTATTAAACTATTTAAAATCCAGCAATGATCGCATCACGTGGAACGAAAAAGGTCTTGTATATATAGATGGCGAAAAAATTCAACATTCGAATATCATCGATTTATCAAACGATGCTTTACGGAATAGAAAAAAAGTAAAAGCCGCGGGGGAAGAACAGTTTGCAAAGGTACTTCAAGATATTGACACACCGCGCGAATTCGTCGGTAATTATGAATTGTGGTAATTGAACAACGTTAAACAATCTTTGAATAAGAAAATAAAATTTCAAAATAGTATAACATCCAATAAAGACGATACCGAGGTTAATGACTCAACAAAATTACGTGATAAAAGTGATAATTTCTTTTCGTTTTTAGATAACACAGTTTTATCTGGAAAAAGTCCCAACAGTGGCTCTGAAAAAAAGAAAAATAAACAGAAGTACATGTTTTCCTCAACACCAAAGTCAAATAAAAAATGGTTAACTAATTTAATTTAAAATGGATATTTTAGAAAAACAATATTTTGATCCACAACATGAAGCAGGGTTTTCAGGTGCATGAAATTTAATCAGAGTAAATAAAAAAAAATTTTCTTCGGAAAAAATTAAAAAATGGTTAACGAAGCACGATACAGACACTTTACACAAAACTATACGTTGAAAATTCCCACGCCTATATCACGATGTTTACGCTATTGATCAAGTATGGGAGGCAGATCTCATACAATTAACATCATTAAAAAATTATAATAACGGCATTGGCTATTTACTCGTTGTGATTGACGTTTTAAGTAAATTCGTGTGGGTACAACCTTTGCGCGATAAGACTTGCCAGGAAGTTACTAAAGGTTTTAAAAAGATAATAGATTTTAACAAAACCCGCTATCCTTCTATGCTTCAAACCGATCGTGGAAAAGAATTTGTTGGAGGGGTATTACAAAAATTTCTTAAAGACAATGGTATAAGAAGAAGGTTAAAGCGGCCGTTGTAGAACGTTTCAACAGAACCTTAAAAGAACGTATGTATCGATATTTTACGTTTAAAAATACAAAACGTTATATAGACGTCCTGTAACATATAGTTGACGTATACAATAAGACACCTCATTTGACTATAAAAATGCCACCAGCTTCAGTGACTATTTATAACGTGAGTTTAGCTAGAAAAAATTTAGTTAGACGTGCACAGCAGAGACAGCCTGTTCGTAAAAAACCTAGATTCAAAACTGGGCAGTACGTGCGTTTAAGTAGAGAAAAAAACATTTTTGAAAAGGGTGCAACTAAATCATGGAGTAAAGAAATATTTAAAATATTCCGTGTTTTAAAAAGACAGAATTTATTCATTTATGAGTTACACGACTTGCAGGGGGAAGAAATTGAAGGTTTTTTTTTATCCTGAAGAACTTGTTGTCGTTGATAAAGAAAGAGTAGAGCAGCAAGAGTATAAAATAGATAAAATATTAGGTAGCAAAGGAAAAGGATCGAAAAAACAGTATTACGTAAGTTGGGTTGGATATCCCGATAAATTCAATTCTTGGGTTCCCGCTTCGGAGTTGAAAAAACTGTAATAATGAATCAAAACGATTTTACCATTGTACTACCAAGCAACAGTAGTTTAAAATATTTTCCAAATAACGCTACTACAAATTATTCAACACGATTACCTCATCAAGTACAATTGATAGGTAAGTGGGTTGTTGGAATCTCTGAAATTCATATATCGTGCTCGAGTCTTCATTTACGAGTTAAAGATACAATAATAACTGACTGTAAAGGAAGTAAAGAAGTAAATTCGTTTCAACACGGAACGTATAACTCTATGCACACTCTTATTCATGCTATAAACGATGGTTTATTTAAATTTCATGAAAACGAAGTGTGTGAAAAACTCTTATACAATGAAAAAGGTGGCTTTGTGTATTTAAAGCAGTTTCAGAATAAAAAAGAAGCTGAATTCACGGATAACGTTAAACGTATTTTAGGTTTTGAAAATGGTATATATGCAGTTTACGATGCAACGCATCAAAAAGGGACAAACGATACAGGCCTCACGCTACTAGGTGATCAGCCAGCGAGCCTATCAAGAGCTATTCCTGATCAACTTTTTGTTTACTCTAATCTTTGCGAACCGTCAATAGTAGGAGATACTCACGCGCCTCTGTTACGAATTGTTAATATTAAAGCAAATAAATTTAATTTTGGATCTACGATAGTCAAAAGATTTACGCCTGTTAATTATGTTCCACTTCTAAACAATAGATTTCAAATTGTTGATATAGATATAAGAGATCAATTCGGTATACCTATAGCATTCGAGTTTGGGACAGTGACGGTAGCACTACATTTTAAAAGAAAGTATTGAAGAAATAATTATGAGCATTCACGATGTATATTATCAACATCAAGTGGGAGAGATGAGAGGGGTAAGAAACGTCTTTGTTGGTGCACCACGGATGCGTGGCCATGGATTAGAGTCTTGGTTTTCTGGATTGTTTTGGAGTGCATTACCGGTCTTAGCTAAAGGTGCTCGTGCTGTTGGTAAGGAAGCTCTGCGCGCAGGCGCAAATATTCTTGGGGACATTGGTGAAAATAATATGAGTTTTAAAGAATCTTTTAAGAATCGCATGAACGAATCGGGAAAAAATCTTAAAGTAAAGCTGCCGATAAAATAAATAAAATGATGGAGGGATCGGGGTATAAAACATCAACAGGCAAACGATATCGACAGTCTTCTCGCACTTCCGCTGCGCGACGGATCGCTTCAAAATCGAAAATAAAACGCTCCAAAGTGACTAAAGTTAAACGTGCAAGTAAGAAGAAAAATAAAACAAACAAAAAAGAACGTAATATTAAAAGAAGAGTGAAAATTAATAACAACAAGAAAATAAAAAAAGTTGGTGATATATTTGATTAAAAATGTCTTTTTTACACAGTCACTCGGAAGCTTGTCTCAAGACAGAGCTTGATATTTTCTCGCTACCTCCTACACAGACAGCTATAGAATCGAGCAGATGGGTATTTTACAAACCCGTTTCGTCTTTGAGCGACATAAGTCCGATCGAATTCTGTGTAAATTCACAAAACAAGGAGTACTTAGATCTAGCACATACCATGCTTAAAGTGAGTGTAAAATTGACACCGTACAAGAAGGAGACAGACGGCCTCGTAGCACCAATCAACAACTTTTTACATTCGCTATTCAACCTGGTTGATGTATACTTTAATAATAAATTAGTTTCACCACCAAATAACGCATACCTTTACAGAGCATATCTCGAAACTCTCTCAAACTACGGACCAGCAGCAAAACAATCGCATTTAACATCGGTTTTATGGGCCAGCGATACCGCGGGTAAAATGCATGAACTTCCCGGATCAAACAAAAATACAGGCTTAAGAATAAGACAAAACTTTTTATCAAACAATAAGACCGTCGATTTAGTAGGACATTTACACTGCGACGTTCTTAACCAAGATCGATTTCTGCTTAATGGGGTCGAAATGCGTTTGAGACTAGTTCGTTCCAAAGATATTTTTTGTTTAATGGATGCTTCGGATGATAGTTACGGAGTTCATATCACAGAAGCAACTTTACTTGTACGTCATGTAAAAATAAGCCCGACCGTCATGATTGCTCATGCAAAAGCTCTGAGTTCAACTACAGCCAAATATCCTCTCACGCGTGTAGAAGTGAAAACCTTTACTATGCACAGCGGGATAATGACGGAATCTTTAGAAAATGTTATTCTCGGACAGCTACCGAAAAGAATTATAATCGGGTTTGTTGATAACAAAGCCTTCAACGGAGACAAAAAACTTAATCCGTTTGATTTTAAAAATTATTCGATGAACTTTTTGTCTCTTTACGTTGACGGACAACAAATACCGAGTAAACCCTTGCAACCACAGTTTGATGAAAAATCACCTCAATACATACATTCTTCTCAGGCACAGGGATACATTTTATGAACGAGGGAAACGATATTGATAGACAGGATTATGCAAATGGATTTTGTCTTTTCGCTTTCGATCTTACGCCAGATCTTTCAGCGCACTTTGCCGGTCACTGGAATCTTGTAAAAAACGGTACAGTTAGAATAGAAGTAGGGTTCGATAAGGCGTTATCGAAAACCATAAATTGTGTTGTTTATGCAGAGTTTGATAACGTATTAGAAATAGACGCTGCCCATCAAATCGTTGTTGATTACAACTCATAAAAATCTTCCCCCCTCCCCTTCACATTATCGCTTCAGATAAATAAAAACATGACACAAAAAAACTTTTCTAACTATCAGTCTGTTTGTACCCTTTTTACAGTCCAGTCGTAATCTCTTCACCAGTATTATGGATAAAATAGTCCGTATTTTCGTGCGAGGCGCGCAAAAACAAGAGTTACTTGAACCAATTCTTTCTCGACAGATTATTAATCTAGAAGAATACAACTGTCCCTCCTTCAAAAATTTACCACGAACAAGCAATCATTATTGTTTCTATCACGGTATAAAAGGAGAAAACTTTAGCCGTGCTTTGACTCATGTATACAAGTTAAGAAGGGGCCGAACTATCTGTCTTTGTCTAATAGCGTTTTTCATCATTTATGTAAACACTATCCGGTATAACAAGAAAAAAATAGCAGCCCCCGCTAGATATTAATATAATAAGTAAATTTTGTAATAACAACCAAATTTTTTACCGCATAGTTTTTGACTAATTAGAGACCTACTAGCAATCTAGAATATAACCTATCTTATTTTGGTAGGTCTCTAATTATTCAAAAACTACGCAGTGAAAAAATTTGGTTGTTATTACAAAATTTACTTATTATACTAATATCTAGCGGGGCTGCTATTTT
The DNA here is from genome assembly GCA_017163975.1 of Anastatus disparis. Taxonomy (NCBI): domain Eukaryota; kingdom Metazoa; phylum Arthropoda; class Insecta; order Hymenoptera; family Eupelmidae; genus Anastatus; species Anastatus disparis. The sequence continues at coordinate 98,746 of JAFFSR010000291.1, read as the reverse complement.
TTTCTTGTTATACCGGATAGTGTTTACAAAAATAATGAAAAACGCTATTAGACAAAGACAGATAGTTCGGCCCCTTCTTAAAAGCTTGGCTTTTGAAAACAATTTATACACCGATACAAAAAAAGAATCAAAAGACGAGCCCGACAGTCAAGAAAAAAATAAAATCAACAATATTCATAATAAAATTAAAGAATCAGATCTAGATAACGAATCACCACGGTCAATCGACTGCTGTACCCTCACTACTGTCATTGAAAATTCAAGCACCAGTGAGAACGATATTACAGAAGAAAATATCTACGATAATATCAGTGATGAACTCGTTGTAAGTGCTGAAAGATCTCAAAAAGATTCCTGCCAAGACAATGACTGTGTTTCCTGCAGACAAGATTCCTCTAATCTGGGAAAAACCGTGTGCCCTTGTAGTTAATCTCAATGAAAGCTCAAAACCAGGGTCTCATTGGGTTGCAATTTACGTCGATTCCAATGGACAAGGGACTTACTTTGACAGCTATGGATTCCCCCAACCGTACCAGATCACATCGATGGCCTTAGAAGAAACTGCCGAGTGTACGAGTGGAACATACAGCAACTGCAGAACCTTAATTCTGATGTGTGTGGGCAGTATTGTGTCGATTTTTTGTTTTATATGTCTCATAATTATTCTCTTAACATGTTTTGTACGTTATTTTCAACCGATACAAAGGATAATGATAGATTAGGCGTTATATTATTTAACCGAATTATGAATGTAAAAAAGAAACAAAAAAATAAAAAAGAAATTATATGTGCCCAGTGCAATCAAGTGTCTAAAGCAAAAAATATTATGTAATGTGTGTGTGTGTGTGTGTGTGTGTGTGTGTGTGTGTGTGTATGTATGTGTATGTATGTGTATGTGAATAACTTTCAATATTTTTTTACTTTGTTACCATACTTAGTTGTTATCAAGACACCATTAAAGATGGGTCTGACACCGAGCTCAGGGAACGCTGGCGATCGCACTCCTCTAATCGGAAAAAAATCACAGTAAAAAGTCAGAAAATCAAATAAAAGACTCACAATGGAAACAGTATTCACAAAAAATTTCTACAAACACATACTCTATCCCTGAAAGAAATGGGTACAAAAAATTTTGACTTTAAATATGTTTGTAAATAAAAAATACATGTAAGACTTACAAAGTCGTATTACTTCGAAAACATATATACTTGTATCGTCGTTGTAATAATTTTATAAAAAATAAACGTATCAATCCAATGTATCTCTATTTATTTCTATACCCTTCTATCTTTTTTTCTCTAAAGTTAATATTTCATTCTTATAATAAAAATTTTTTCTTCAATTTTTACTAATTTTTAAATATAATTTTTTAATAATTTATCATCATTGATATATATTTATTTATTATTAACATTTATTATTTTTGATTAACATTTATTATTTTAATTAATTGATATATTCTTATATTCAATTTTATAAATCATTTTCTTATTAAATTCTATTTTCCGATTATCGAGAAGCGAGATAAGACCGAAGCGATAAGGGACGTCACGTTACACAGGGCCTTAGACGACTGATCCGGCAAACGCGTACCCCCAAAGCCTCCATCCCGCATACACGTACCCCAAGTATGACGTCCCAAGTTTTGGAATACGCATGCACCCGCACAAGTGTAGCGTTCGCTCTAACAGGGGCCATGAGCCATTCTATTTTTGGCGCTACTATCACCCCCACCACTCGTACATCTCTATTCGTTCTCACACACTTTCTTATACGTTAATACTAGCTGGTTACACAGACACAGACACACACACACACACACACACACACACACACACACACACACACACACACACACACACACACACACACACACACACACACACACACACACACACACACACACACACACACACACACACACACACACACACACACACACACACACACACACACACACACACACACACACACACACAGTTGTAAAGCTTTTTTATATATATATATATATATATATATATATACATCACTTGTACAATATAGTGTTGATTTTCTATTTCAGGGTTTTCGCAAACAAGTACCCATAGACGGTATACACGTACCTTTAGACGGCATACAAGTACTCCAAGTGTCACGTCATATGTGTCTGCAATACGGATCCCCCTTCTACTCACAGTATTTACTTAGTATCTTAATGAAGTTGTATATAAACAAAATTATATTCGTTTTTTAGTACTTTTATTCCATAAAAGACAAAAAATATATAAAAATAATCACAGCAAAACAATACAGCTGATTACATAGTTAAACTTTTTGCCTCATATATACTCGGGCTGGGATTTCAAGAAAGAGGGAAGAATGATGCGCGCGCAATATTATGTGTCTAATTGGTCAGGAGACGAAAAAAAGTCAGTAACTGTCAGCGGTTGTTCAAGCAGAATAAAATTGTCAAGTAAAATGAAAACTATGCATAACTCTCAACCGAGTCGGTATCTCTTGGCGTGCGCCCCTAGCCCGGTTGCGCCCGTGGCAGGCGCCTCTTTCGCCACACTCTTGTTACTGCGCTGAACACTTGTAGTGAATAAGTGCCCCATTGAAAACAATCAGGTGATTTATCATGCCAAAACATCATGTAACGATTTTTTTAGTTCTTACACGTTTCAAACCATGCTTAGTCAATTCAGAACAGTTTTTGAAAATTTTTGAAATTCTTAAACTAAGAAAATTTTTTAGATATTTTGGTCTTAAAAAAAATTTTGACTAATTTTACTAAACAATTTCTAAGTTCAAAACTTTCAAAAATTTTTAAAAACTGTTCTGAATTGATTAAGCATTGTTTGAAACGTGTAAAAACCAAAAAAATCGTTACATTATGTTTAGGCATGATGAATCACCTGATTTTTTTTAACAGGGTGAATTTTATTTCTTCACTTGTCAATAGTATTCGTCATCGATTTACTTTTTCCTACTAAACAAATGCCGCGATGAAGCTTTAATCATTTATATAGAGATTATTTTGATTTTACCTGGGCATTCTACTGAAAATTCATAAAACGTGATTGAATCTGGCAATCGATCGTATGTACGTATGTACGATAGCAAAAAGTTGAATACTATTATTTTTTATCCAAACTTAGATTTTCATCAATTTACTATTCTTACAATGAAATTGTTTTGACATCCCAGAAGAAATCATAAGGAAATTCCGACCTATATTAAGAATCATCGATTTATTTAAATAATTGTGTTTTATTTGTTATGAATAATAATAATACTTGTAGTAAATAGGTGAACCATAGTTTTTTATTTTTCGATACTATTTCTCATACGTTTACTTTTTCTTACTGAACGAATGCCGTGATAAAGCTTTAATTATTGATAGAGAATGCTTATATATTTTACTTGGGCATTCTACTGAAAATTCATAAAACGTGATTGAATCTGGCAATTGATCGTATGTACGTAAGTACAGTAGTAAAGAGGTGAATTCTATTATTTCTTATTCAAACTTTGGTCTCCATCGATTTACCATCCTTATAATGAAATCGTTTTGTCATCATAGAAGAGATCATTAGGAAAATCGGACCCGTATTATGAATCATCGATTTATTCAAATAATTGTGTTTAATTTGTTATGAATAATAATAATAATAATAATAATAATAATAATAATAATAATAATAATAATAATAATAATAATACTTGTAGTAAATAAGTGAATTATATTTCTTTATTTATCAATATTATTTTTCATCGATTTACTTTTCCCTACTGAACAAATACCGCCATAAGACTTTAATTATTTATATAGATTTCTTTTGAGTTTACCAGAGCATTCTACAAAAACTTTATAAAACGTGATTGAATCTGGCAATTGAAAGAATGTATGGTTGTACGATAGTAAATAGATGAATTCTATTATTTCCTATTCAAACTTTGATCTCCATCGATTTACTATTCTTAAAATGAAATCGTTTTGACATCCCATAAGTGATCATAGAGAAAATCCAACCTGTATTAAGAATCATCAATTTATTTAAATAATTGTGTTTTACTTGTTATGAATAATAATAATACTTGTAGTAAATAAGTAAACCATAATTTTTAATTTTTCGATACTATTTCTCATAAGTTTACTTTTTCTTACTGAACGAATGTCGTAATGAAGCTTTAATCATTGATGGAGAGTCCCTTCTGATTTTACCTGGGCATTGTACTGAAAAATCATAAAACGTGATTGAATCTGGCAATTGATCGTATGTACGTTTGTACGATAATAAATAGGTAAATTTTATTATTTCTTTCTCAAACTTTGATGTCCATCGATTTACTATTCTTACAATGAAATCGTTTTGACATCCCATAAGTGATCATAAGGAAAATTGATTGTATGTGCAGTAGTAAATGGGTGAATCTCATTGCTTTTGATTCAAAATTTAATTTCTATCGATCTATGTTTCCTCAATCAAATTTTCTCGTTATCCTGAAAGCGATTGTAAAGAAAATCCTACCTGCATTTTAAATTATTAATTCATTCGAATAATTGCGTTCCATTTGCTACGAATATTGAGAATACTTTTAGCAAATAGATGCATCATAATTCTTTATTTGTCGATACTAATTCTTATCGATATACTTTTTCTTACTAAACCAATCTCACGATAAGACTTGAATAGATTGTAGAGATTTACTTTTGATTTTAACTGGACATTTGACTTTCAATTTACAATGCGTGAGCAAATCTGGCGATTGATTCTATGTGCAGTGGTAAATGGGTGAATGTCATTGTTTTTTTATTTAGACTTCAATTTCCATCGGCTTACTTTTGTTGCAGGAAAATATTTTTCTTCATTTACATCCAATCGTAGAAGATATCTTACCTACATTTTTAATCATGTAGGTGAGATTTTTAGGTGAAAATCTTACTTACATTAAAAATAGTCAAAGAGCTTCCTAAAGAGGGGCACATGGACCAGGGTAGGCTTAAACTGTTCTTTTTACTATTTATTATGCTCAGAAAATTTTCGAATGATCGAAAGTACGGTCATTTTTTTAAAGCTCAAGAAACACACATAGAAAAATTTTAAAAAAGTATCATTTTTGGCATATAAAATTATGTACCGTGATGACCGATTTTTCAATCGACACCAAAATTCAATTACATATTCTACTCACAGAAACGAGTAATTTAAGCTCTCATTGAAGTGTGTGTCACTCCAGAAACTTGTATTATAGACTTTTGAATCATTCTGAAGTCGCCATCTCAAAATTAAAAAGTTCCATGGATATCCCATGTATAAGGCTGAAAAATTTAGAAAAATCGAAGAAGCTCTTCCTTTTGTGAAGAGCTTACACTACGAGGTTCACCTCGTTTTTTTTGATTCAATAAAAACCTATCAATACTTCCTTAGGAAGTATTGACAGATCTATACTCTCTAAGGGAGTATTGACAGATTGAGATATCGCTCAACATGGCCGTATATGACGCGAGTGACATCGATTCGTAAGTTAGTGAAAACAAAAGAATGTCGTTAGATATGTCATTGTTTATACAAATTTATATGAAATCTTAACTTTAAAGAATTTTTTATTTAAACAAATTTTTAGAGTTCAACAGCTAATAAGTAAAAAAAATAAGTAAATAATGAAATTATTTACTTATTTTTAATAAAATATATATCATTCATTTTAAAAAATCATTTTTAATGTTCCTCGTGCGGCCTACAACGACATAAACTTATCTACGTAACTTGGGAGTACAAAGGATTCTGAATACAGGCTTGACTAAAGCTTGACTTGAGCGTCATTGGGTACCCATTGAAAAGCTCTCATGTTAAAACTAATCATGAAGCGGATAGTGTATCCAGGTATAGAGAGTCGCTGATTCAACATAGATTTCTTATTATATCAAGTGAAAAATTGTTCGATTTTATCAAGCTCCTGCCTCAACGCCTCCAAACAGTTGACTGAGATAAACTTGAGATAGACTTTGAAAATCCGCAGAAGCGCACTACAGGATCGAACTCCATTTTTTCTTCTCCTATATTCTCCAGGCCTGCCTGGATAATTTTTCCAATAGAGCTGTTTAGCTCGTAGACCATCGGTAGAAGCTGCTGCCAATAATTTTTCTTGCTATTCTGTTTTATTAAATATTCCAAGTCGTTACCAAAGGATTGTCCCAGGCTTCTCTTTTGATCAGCCATCTTGATAAGGTTTGGTTGCTTGCTAATGCTGACACCGTCGATCACACACAACTGTGACTAGACCGGGTGGATACCACTTCTTTCATACTGTAAAAAATTGATGGAGATGTCGTAAAAAGGCGGCGTCCAACCAGAGATAGTCAAGTATCAAATAACGCATAGTGAGTTTTTTCTATGAAATTCTTGATTATAGTATCATTTTTTTGCAATTTTTGCGAGAAATTTTCCAAGAATTTCTTGAAACCAAATCCACTAGACGTATAATACAGAAACACGATACAATAATGATCACAAACGTTGGAATATTTGCTTTGTAAGCGTTTATTATTCCATCTAAATTTTTTAAAATTTTGTTGAAGACGTCGTAAATGTTGTGGAATTTACAGTAGCTTACCAAGACTATCAAAGTACACACCAGTGCCATACTTATTAACGTACATAGCAACCAGTGCGATCCACGCTGGTTATAATTTTGCGTATTAAGCACAAACGCACAAGGTTTTACCCACATCAGAGAAATCTGATCCGCTGGATGAACGCCTACTGCGTGAAACTTGATCCGTATCATATATAGTACAATCTCTTTTCAATTCATTACGGAGAATTTCGAAAATTACTTCCAAAATCAGCGATTTTGCCCTGACATTAAGTTTTAGTAGCTAATGTTCCAGATTATTCCAACGTTATTCAGTGCATGCGTGTAACTTAAATAAGATGATTTTATGTGACGATGCATGCACTGTACACTACTAAAATTTAAATCTTTGCAAGCTAGACAATCTTGTTCTTTTTCTAAATTTTCAATCTTACAGGTGGTGAGCTTGAAAAGTAGTTCAACCCTCGCATGAAAATTGTACGACAATGCTTGCTAATATCTTCAAAATTTTTTTATAATTTTTTTACCGATATATCACCTTTGTACCATTCCAGACCATGATGATTCAGTGTCACTCAATTGTTCTGTTTCAAAACATTTTTAGGTAAGCGTCTTAAATTACAAGGAAGTGCCACAGTCCAATGAGCAATAAAGTTTTTATGAATACCAAGTACAGCCACCTAATTTGAAATCAAACAATTTTTGTTGTCCTTTAAAAACTGCGCGTCAATCACCATGTCTATACTGTTTACAATAAAAATTGCTCGCTGACTGAGATAAAAGAAGATGGCTTTTGCTTCACTTAAATAGTGAGAAATATATTCCCATCACTATTACTTGAACTACTATAATCCACGATAACCTGTCTCGACGAGTCAATTTCAAGCAAATTGTCGTATTCAGCATAAATTATACAATTTACAGCGCCTTCTAGCAGGTCATCAAATCTAACATCAATTTGTACTTCATCATTTTTTATCAAATTCCAATGACTACTATTACTTGCCGAAAAATCAGGCGTCAAATCAAAAGCGAACAGGCAATAACCGTTCGGATAGTCTTTACGGATGATCAAGTTGCCTGAATTCATAAAGTGAAGACCATTACCGGAAAAAAGTGTTTGACAACACTGAAAAAAAGCCGATTGCTCACGCTGCGGAGTCGATTGTTGTGAATGATTCAGACAACATTCGCAGCTATTAATAACGAAAAATCGCAATATAAGAGTGCATAACAATATCGCAGCCAATCACTCCAACTTCTCTCCGTAGTCTACGGCGCAGAATGCTGAATCCAAGCCCAGCGACTAAACTGCTTTGTCGCTCGCTACGGCTCTCCGTAGCCTACGGTACAGAAAGCTGAATCCGAATACAACGATTTATTGCGTGGTCGCACGCTTTGAATGCCGATCTCAAGCATTGCGACAACGCTTTGAACACACTTGCTTGATTAATAAATATCATTGAAAAAATGATAATTTTTACTTCCTTTTATATTTTTTTTTAATGTTCATGTAATTATGTGAATTCATAATTTTGAACTATTTTTAAAAATTTATAATTTATAAATACAATTATTAATGCTTTAATATCTTTAATTATTTTTTTTTATTTCTAGATTTATTAGGACATATTTAAGGTTAAATAGTTGAAAAACTATACTAATAAATCTATTAACAAATCTAAAAATAAAACAAATAAAAAATTGAGAAAGAAAATAACTTTTTTTAACAAACAATTTATGTGATTATGGATAATAACATTTATGAAGTTATTACTAAACATTAGATTATCTTAATTAAATTGTTCAAAATTTCATACGCAAGTTGTATTCACTTGCCGTACAAACGAAAATATTTACGGATGATTTTTATGCTATTTTAAATTCTTAATTAATTTAGGTGCATAATAAATAATAGATAAATATTTCCAAGTAAAAAATACTCAAAGCCTGGTAGAACTAAGATTTATTGGTAATATCGTCATTACATATTTATGGATGATATCTGATAAAAATGTATTTGTACGTTTTCTTCAAAACAAAGTGCGTTTGAAGAAAGAAAATTTTATGATTGATTAAAAATGACTGTTTTAAATACTTTTCCGCAAATCCAGGTGTTTTTAGAAATTTTCTTCGTTATCGCTGAAATTTATTCGTTCTTTATAAAAAAATATTAAGTCAAGTCATTAAATATCAAATCAACTTAGGCAGTTTTTGTGTATATTCAATAGTGATTTCTCACCTAACAGGTAAGGTAAAAAGTCTAAATATTGTCATTTAAAAAAATTCAATCATATTGTACACGTTATTTTTAACAAAAATAGTTCTATTAAGTTTTTACAATAGTTTGATACTTTTTAATAGAAATCTTATTAAAACATTAATTCAACCAAAAAATTTGAGTAAATAAAAATATTCCATTACTTTGAATTTTTAACCACAAAATTTTTTATTTTTATTTTGGAAACCAAATGGAACATATTCCCAGACTCATTGATTTTTATTATTTAGCCGTGCAAATTGATGTGAAATTTTTCGGATGTATATATATATATATCTACAAGTTCTATGGATTTGATGTTATAACTAAGAGTATTATTTTATTATAAATTCATAAAATGGAATAAATTAATATATGAACGAAAATTATTTTAAATAAATTTCAAAGATATATTGGTACATCTTAAACTTTAAATATCACTTTTTTCAAACAATTTTCAAACAGTGACTATTCTATTACATTAAAAAATACACAACTGTTTGCGAATAAATTATTCTTTTTTGAATCTATTAAACAAAACTCATTTTTTTAAAAGCTATATTGCATGGTACCTTGAAAATTTCATTAATAGTATCAAATATTTTCTAAAAATGATATGAATGGTTTTTGCATAAATGGTATGGAAAAGGCAAATTTTCGAAGGTTCTTTCATTTAATATAATTTAAACTACGCAAATAATTTTTAAGAAAACAAAAACAAAAAATTTAAGAGTTGGTCGAGTACATTCGTCTTTTTCTAATCAAATAATTGTTTTTTTACAATAACTAATATAATCAGGAAAACGTTGAAAGACTCAAAATATATTTTATTTCTTTTTTCTCATATTTCATTTATATACTGAATGTTTAAATTTAAATAAATAATAATTGTTTAATTATTGTGATTTTAACTGTTAAAACGTGCGCATTTTGCAGTATCGAAGTCAGTATAACTTAACAGTTAATTTATTTTCTTATTGTATAACATTATGTAAAAATTCTTTCTTAATTTCATACAAATATTTTATTAAAACTTTATTTTATGAATGCAATTACATTTATATTCAAAAATTTTAGATTAGATTTTTTAATTAAAACCTATGTCTTATGATTATTTATATTATTTGTTTAAACATCATAAATATTTAGTACTGTTCAACAACATATATTTTTAATTAAATGCTTTATATATTTGGTTTAGCAAAACATACGGTCGAATGACCAGTTACCGTTCCTTTAAGGTTCAGGCAGATACATTTCCTTCAATAAAACAAATCTCAAGGTGTCTCAAGGTCTCAAATCTCAACCTCTCTTGTGGTTTGAATTATATTTAATGAAAGAACCTTCGAAAATTTGCTTTTTTCCATACCATTTATGCAAAAACCATTCATATCATTTTTAGAAAATATTTGATACTATTAATGAAATTTTCAAGGTACCGTGCAATATAGCTTTTTGAAAAATGAATTTTGTTTAACAGTTTCAAAAAAGAATAATTTATTCGCAAACAGTTGTCTGTTTTTTAATGTAATAGAATAGTCACTGTTTAAAAATTGTTTGAAAAAAGTGATATATAAAGTTTAAACTTTTAAAGATATACCAATATATCTTTGAAATTTATTTAAAATAATTTTCGTACATATATTATTTTATTCCATTTTATGAAATAATAATAAAATAATACTCTTAGTTATAACATTAAATCCATAGAACTTGTAGATATATATATATATATATATATACATACGAAAAATTTCACATCAATTTGCACAGCTAAATAATAAAAATCAATGAGTCTGGGAATATGTTCCATTTGGTTTTCAAAATAAAAATGAAAAATTTTGTGGTTAAAAATTCAAAGTAATAGAATATTTTAAAAATATGTGCATAACTGCAGTGCTATTGTTGAAAAATAAAATTCGAACGGAATAGTTTAAAATGATAATTAATTTTTGATATTTTTTTAGAATCAAAATGAAGATTCAGATGTAGCCAAAGTATTATTACACATTGAAGGGAAAAACAATGTTTATTTATAAATTTTTAAAATAATTTCCTTAGTTAAAAGTTTCAAAGATTTACTCACTTATTAAAATTCAAAAATATCTATTAAAATCGAAATTAAAGCCGGTGAGTGGCTCAGTCGGTAGAGCGTTGGATTTTGTAGTCTCGGGGTTCTGAGTTCAAAATCCGCTCTCGGCAGCCGATTGATAGAAGCACCACTGTACGTTACATGTGCTTTGTTCACAAACACACTTACATACTCTGTCACTGATTAGCATTACAAATAATATAAATATAGCGACGTTAAAGAAGGAAAAAAAATCGAAATCCATAAAAATTGTTTTCTTTTTAACCACTATAAGAATCAAGTTGAATCACTTCAATATTTATTTGATATTACTTTTCCATGATCTTCAAAATTAACTTAAAAAATTAATATTAATTTAATGTATAATAAAAAAAATAAATAAATTGAATCAATTAGACAAGAGAAAGTTCTGAAATCATTCAGAAGATAGACAAGTATATATTAATTTGTGGATCGATAAGTACATTTCATTTCAAAACTTACTTTCTGCGAAAGTATAAAATAAGACAAGTATGAGTTTGTTTTCCATCTCCTAAAAATGAATTTAAACTTTCATCAAGGGGATGATAATCAAAGAATCAAACAAGAGAAAGTTATGAAATCACTCAGAACATAGACAAGTATATAAAAGCAAAACTGAAATATGTTTTCATAAATTATCAATCTCTTATTTGATAAATAAAATATTTAATTCAAAGCCAGCTTTATTTGTAAAAAAATAACCATAAACATACTTGGCAGTCCCTCTTCTTTATGGTTTAAAATGCTGCCATCGCATAATTATTTCCAATGATAAGTTAATCTTTTGATATCAGTTAAAATGATACATAAAAAAAATTGAGTATGAAATTAGTACTTTTGCTGATACTCTTTTAATTATTATGATATCATATAATTTCAAAATAAATTTTTAGCATGTATTAATAGACAAACCCTTCATTTTATAAATCTTTCACAGTATGGTACTACACTTATGAAATTTTATATTAATTTTAATAAAATAGTGCCTTCTATATGTCATTATATTATCTTTTTATCATTTTTAATGTAATAGCTAATATGATTTACTATAAATATATGTTTGTAATTAATTAAATGAATAACTACATTATTTACAGCCAAAGGACATTGATGCATATAGAACAGCGTAAAACAAAAATTATTATTATTTAATTAAATTATATAATTAAAATTAATAAATTATAAAAATAAATTATCAATCTATTGGATCATTGCATAATTATTGGAAATAATTATGGCAGCATTTTAAACCATAAAGAAGAGGGGCTGCCAAGTATGTTTATGGTTATTTTTTTACAAATAAAGCATGCTTTATTTGAATTAAATATTTTATTTATTAAATAAGAGATTGATAATTTATGAAAACATATTTCAGTTTTGCTTTTATATACTTGTCTATGTTCTGAGTGATTTCATAACTTTCTCTTGTTTGATTCTTTGATTATCATCCCCTTGATGAAAGTTTAAATTCATTTTTAGGAGATGAAAAACAAACTCATACTTGTCTTATTTTATACTTTCGCAGAAAGTAAGTTTTGAAATGAAATGTACTTATCGATCCACAAATTAATATATACTTGTCTATCTTCTGAATGATTTCAGAACTTTCTCTTGTCTAATTGATTCAATTTATTTATTTTTTTATTATACATTAAATTAATATTAATTTTTTAAGTTAATTTTGAAGATCATGGAAAAGTAATATCAAATAAATATTGAAGTGATTCAACTTGATTCTTATAGTGGTTAAAAAGAAAACAATTTTTATGGATTTCGATTTTTTTTCCTTCTTTAACGTCGCTATATTTATATTATTTGTAATGCTAATCAGTGACAGAGTATGTAAGTGTGTTTGTGAACAAAGCACATGTAACGTACAGTGGTGCTTCTATCAATCGGCTGCCGAGAGCGGATTTTGAACTCAGAACCCCGAGACTACAAAATCCAACGCTCTACCGACTGAGCCACTCACCGGCTTTAATTTCGATTTTAATAGATATTTTTGAATTTTAATAAGTGAGTAAATCTTTGAAACTTTTAACTAAGGAAATTATTTTAAAAATTTATAAATAAACATTGTTTTTCCCTTCAATGTGTAATAATACTTTGGCTACATCTGAATCTTCATTTTGTTTCTAAAAAAATATCAAAAATTAATTATCATTTTAAACTATTCCGTTCGAATTTTATTTTTCAACAACTTCACAATAGCACTGCAGTTATGCACATATTTTTAAAACTAGTGAAAATATTTAATAATAATAAATATACAATAATTGATTTTAACAATTAAAAAGCTATCATCTTCCTAATATTGGTTGTAATATTGTAAATTATTTTTTATTTTAAAAAAAATTATATTTTTCAATAATTATAAAAATTATTACTTTGAAATAATTGATTAAGTATTAAACGTTTATGTAATTAATTTTTTTAATGTATTAACATTTCTTACATATTTTTTAATAATTACATTATGATCTGTGTTTTGCATAATTTATCATACAAAGTGTACGTCAGATAGACAGTGAAGGTGCATTCGATTCTTGATTTTTTCTTTGCGTAGCTAGTTAATTAGGAATTTTTAAATTCCATAAATCATTACATTTCTTTCCTTTTTTTCATGATACTTTTAAATATAATATATAAATATTAGACGATTTTTTATCACTTTACATGTTTATTTGAAGTTTGCATAATAATTTAACGATCATTTCATCATCTTATAAGCTGCTTCATTTTTAGTATCTCACAGTATTTCTTTTTCTAAATTTCATCACATCAAAACACTGCACTAGAGCGCGACTGCCATATCGAGGTCAGTCTTGATTTTCAATATCAAATTGAACATTTTCACGTTATTAGAAAGAAAGATGTTTTATCGTCTAGCGATTTATATTCGATTAATTTCTAGATTGTTAATAAAAAATTACAAAAAAAATAAGTGATTATCGTGTATTAAACTTTATATAAGTAAATTCATTTCATTTTAATAGAAGTTTGATTAAAAGCGGTTATCAATATCGGAGATCATGGCAGAATTTGAACTGTCAATAATACGATTTCAATATATTGTACAGAACAAAAAGAAAATTAATAATAAAACAAAGACGAAAGGATACTTTCTCGTCTACGTAGTTACATCGCAACCGTAGAGATAACTTTCATAAGAAAAGAATAAAAAAATATCGCAGTCGATTAATGTTTAACAAAGATGTAAGATCTCATACGGTTTTTCTTTTCAATATCAACACAATTGTCTTTAAGTCCCTACTGGCACGAGCGTATGGACGAATTTCATCTGAGCCAGAGCTTGAGTCTTAAAGCATCAACTCCGTTTAGGTAGTAACGAAATAATCTCTTATCGTACAAAGTCATGATTCTCGTATAATCGAAGAGCTGGATGACTGGTGATGTCAGTTTCAAGTACAACTTCATCGGCATCATCTTCAATCATTGCCTGAATCGCACGTCTCACAAGATTCGAGCCAATTTTGCGCTTTCTGTATTTCACGTCGACGGCAAGCATGGCTATATAACCGCGCTTTGTTGCTTTTCTATGAATATTAAATTTGCAGACTATAGCACCTATACATTCCTTTCCATCCATAGTCTATAAATTAAATATTTTATTTTTATTTATTTATTAATTAATTGTGTGAGGGTGAAAACCCATAACAATGACTTCTGGTTGCAAGAATTCAATTACAAAATTGATGTAACAAAGTTAACGTCATAAAGTTTTATTAAGTATATCTATACTTACTCTGTAACCAATGAATAATCAGATGTTATAAAACGCCCTTTTTTAAATTCAAAATCCCTTCGTTTTAATATCTGATCCATGCCTGCTAGTAAAACACCGCGTACAAGTTCATCAAGTGCATAATTAAAATCTGATGCTCCCTTTACATTATTTAAACTAACCAATAAAATAAAATATATAACCAACAAAAATAAATAAAAAGTAATATAACCAAAAATATGTCATCATCACATACATATATATAATCGAAGCGATCGAGTCGAGATATCGAAATTGTGGAAACCGGAAGTAAGATCTGAAGACAAAAAAAAAATCAAAAAATTATCCAAAGTATTTATATTATTCAAAATCTTCAAAATGAAATAATCTTTTAAAACGAAACTTTTAAAATTATATACTAATTAAAAAATACTTTGGAATTTTGCTTAAAAGTCCTGTATGAAGGATATACATTTCTTATAAGAACAAATCTAATATTTCGAATACTCATATCAATGTATAATGGAACGCAGTCGCTTGTCAGGCTTTTATACATTCGAACTCATACTTGTCTCCGGAGCGCTCCCGCGCTCCTTGATTTTTATTTACTCAAATTTTTCGGTTAAATTAATGTTTTAATAAATTTTCTATTGAAAAGTATCAAACTATTGTTAAAACTTAATAGAACTATTTTTGTTGAAAATAACGTGTACAATATGATTGAATTTTTTTAATTGACAATATTTAGACTTTTTAACTTACCTGTAAGGTGAGAAATCACTATTGAATATACACAAAAACTGCCTAAGTTGATTTGATATTTAATGACTTGACTTAATATTTTTTTATAAAGAACGAATAAATTTCAGCGATAACGAAGAAAATTTCTAAAAACACCTGGATTTGCGGAAAAGTATTTGAAACAGTCATTTTTAATCAATCATAAAATTTTCTTTCTTCAAACGCACTTTGTTTTGAAGAAAACGTACAAATACATTTTTATCAGATATCATCCATAAATATGTAATGACGATATTACCAATAAATCTTAGTTCTACCAGGCTTTGAGTATTTTTTACTTGGAAATATTTATCAATTATTTATTATGCACCTAAATTAATTAAGAATTTAAAATAGCATAAAAATCATCCGTAAATATTTTCGTTTTTACGGCAAGTGAATACAACTTGCGTATGAAATTTTGAACAATTTAATTAAGATAATCTAATGTTTAGTAATAACTTCATAAATGTTATTATCCATAATCACATAAATTGTTTGTTAAAAAAAGTTATTTTCTTTCTCAATTTTTTATTTGTTTTATTTTTAGATTTGTTAATAGATTTATTAGTATAGTTTTTCAACTATTTAACCTTAAATATGTCCTAATAAATCTAAAAATAAAAAAAAATAATTAAAGATATTAAAGCATTAATAATTGTATTTATAAATTATAAATTTTTAAAAATAGTTCAAAATTATGAATTCACGTAATTACATGAACATTAAAAAAAATATAAAAGGAAGTAAAAATTATCATTTTTTCAATGTTATTTATTAATCAAGCAAGTGTGTTCAAAGCGTTGTCGCAATGCTTGAGATCGGCATTCAAAGCGAGCGACCACGCAATAAATCGCTGTATTCGGATTCAGCTTTCTGTGCCGTAGCGAGCGACAAAGCAGTTTAGTCGCTGGGCTTGGATTCAGCTTTTTGTGCCGTAGACTACGGAGAGTCGTAGCGAGCCACAACGCAGCTTAGTCGCAGCGCTCTGCTCCGATCAATGTAATCTTTTATACAGAAAGTTGGAATGATTGGCTGCGATATTGTTACGCACTCTTATATTGCGATTTTCCGTTATTAATAGCTGCGAATGTTGTCTGAATCATTCACAAAAATCGACTCCGCAGCGTGTGCAATCAGCTTTTTTTTCAGTGAAGCATCAACATACATTTTGCTTTTTTTGAAATCTGGCTGTAAGGGTCGCGATGGCACCTACATTCCAACAACATACAGACACAAAAAAATTATATTAAAATTCTTGAAATTCAACGGGTTAAGACTTTTATCACCGTTGTTAGCTTTATCCTCAACAAAACCGAGTATAATTTTTTTTGGTAGTTGACCTTATATGACATTGTCTATTGTTTCCCCATGCACACCATTATGTAATGTAACAGCTTCAACTTCTACACGCGTCAATGAGTATTTCGCAGTAGTCTGCGACAGTAGTTTTTCGTATGCTAGCAGAAGTGAAGAATTTAATCTTACCCGACGCACAAAAAGCGTAGCCTCGGTAATATTTACTGTGAAAGCACCAGCGGGATCCATGAGACAGAAGCCATCACGAGAACGCACAAGCCTTACTCTAACTTCAACACCACCCAGTAATAATTTGTGTTGATTAAAAAAATCACAATTTTAATAGCAGAGTAAATTAATCTTCCTGTCAATCATAATCGCTTTACGCTGAGTGAGACCTGCATTACCATCTGTGGTATCATACATTTTCCTGATGTATCATCGTACCACAAACCACTCATTAAATAAGACTTTTTGAGCTATAATTTATTAATGTTTCAATGTAAGCTCTGTATGTATAAGCATTGTTTGGCGGTGAAACAGGTTTCTGATTGAATAGCACATCCACTTGATTGAACAACAAATGAAAAAGATTATTTATTGGTCCAACGTTCGGATCTTTAGGTGGTTCAGCACTGGTGCATGTTACACTTACACTCACACTTAATATTGTGTGAGCCAAGTCTAGATACTAAGTGTTGCCAGAGATGGTAAATTCAATTGATGATTGGTCGTTGAGTGAAGATATCGGTTTGTACTATACCCAGTAAGAGCCTTCAATTGCAGTCTGTGTGGAGGGTAATTCAAAGAGTGATTATTCCGACTTGATCGACTCACAAGATTCTGTATGCAACAATGCCATCTTGAAATTTTCAGTTCTAAAAATATCTCTAGCTACATGTGATTTCTTGTTTTGCTTCTTCTTCTGTTTCGTAACTTTATCACTTTTCGAGCATTTAGCCGCTGAGGTGTTTGTAGTACTAGGTGCACTTGGCAACTGAGCTGATGATGTCTTTTTCTTCTTTTTATATTCTAATTTTCCCCCCTCTTCCGCACTCGACTCACCCAAGAGAAATTCGTCCAGAACAACATCAGCTTTTCTTTTGAGAGTTTCAACACTTTTGTGAATGCGCTGTTTGGTTGTCTCTTCGACCAATCTGCCACCTAGAGTGACATAATCTTTGATATTTTTACGCACTCAGAGAGCTTCCTTACCGACCACTTTCGCACCTTGCTTGATCTCCGGTATAGCTGCTCAGAAAAGAGCTTTCAAAAAACTACCGATTCCTGCACCGGACTGATAACGAGAACCAGAGATTTTACGAGATAATAATTTACATTCAACTTATTGTAATGACTGCCTTTGGTAAAGAGATTGACTACAGCTCTGCTAGACAATTCTCTCATCAGATCGTCGAGAGTCAAGAGTTTTGCTCGTGAATCGTTGACATAATCTTCGCTCTTTGGTAAACCCTCATGAAATTCAATTTCCTCACCCAACTTCTTGTAAATTGGCTGCCACTCGGTATAGTACAAGAATATACGCTCTAATTTTGTATCACTCATTCGATCAATGTAATGCGAAAAATTCTTCACGAATACAGTTTTACCACACATGCTGGGTCCACAAATCATCAAAGTCCACGATGCACCTACCTGCAAATGTCCATGTTATTGCTGCTGCTAAACTTCGACTACTAACCTCATCAAATTCTTCAACCACTCTACATATACGAACATTAGTAGTGACGAGCAAGAGTGAAAGTAGCGGCGGCGCGTGCATTTGCGAGCGGAATCGTATTGGCGCTAGCCAATCATTTAACTGTTTAGCCATATAGCTGGCTAACGCTAGCATTATTTTGTTTTTAAGCCATGTGACTGGAAGAGTCAAATAAGTATTAAACTCCTACATATTATTTATACCACCACCACCACCATCATCTATAGTATGAAACTAAAAGTTTTGCTCAACGGCTAGTGCTAGTTAGTCTTTAACAAGTGCTGCTATTGTAAGCAATGATCAAGAAATTGAAAAAAATAATAAATTTTTATTAAGGAACTAATCAGAGTTAAATTTTTTATTCTCAATAATTTTATAGAGATGAGAATCTACAAAAAGTACAGTGAACGATGAATCAAATGAAACAAGTGCATTTCAAAGAGGGTAAGCCAGAAATTCATGTGATACGCGTGTAAGATTTTGCGAGTCGTACAGCACGACGTGAAGATTGGGAGCAAGCGGCTTGTGGTAGAGAAAGATTTAGAATGAGGGTAGAAACGAAGCGGATTATTCTGGAACCTGTGCTTTTGAAAAAAAATTTATGACTACTTAATTATTAGAAAATTAATTAATTGTTTTGTTCTATATTTTGATAAAATATAAAAATTCATTTCAAAATAGTTTGTGTTTTAATTCTCTCTATCCGACATCATATTTTCGCTTCAGTAATAATTATTTAAAATAATTCATTTTTAATTAGATGAATAACCGTATGGATAGCTAACCTTGTTATTCATGAATTGTCCCTCTGAATACGCTTGTATATTTTACATTCAAGACGTGTTACAACATCGTGAAACCGTGTACGTCCAATAGCGTCATAGTTTGCAAAAAGTATAGCAGCATTTCACCAGTAACAAAATTTAATATGGAATCAAAGTTTATTTTCTGACTCACTGACGAATTAAGCCTTATACCCTTGATTTTCAAAACATATCCTTCAACGCCACCTGGTGTCAAATATTTACATCCGCAAAATTTGGGTCCTCCAGAGACGAATGATATGATGCTTGTACCAAGACCATAACAGGCCAATTCGTCGGTCAAGTCACCCAAGAACGGCCCTGTTTTCGCATCGTACTTATCCACGCGACTTACATACACAATAGAATCAATATCGTAATACAATACACGTTCACCCAGCAGTCACTATTCCCCTTAGAGCTTTTGACGCGCCAAGGCTGGTTCTTCCATGAGACATAAATAAACAAAATATTATCAAAATTTAGAAGGTCGTAGATAAAACCTTTATGTTTATATCTATTAAATTTCAGACTCAGTTATCGATGAAATAATAGAAAATAATGATTTTGAAATTGAGTGTTTTATGAAATTGTATATCATAATATAATTTTGTATTCTAACCCTTAATTTTATGTTTAAACTTAATATTTTCATCATTTTAAATGAACATATATTGATGAAAAACTGTTTATTGAATCCCGCAGAATTTATAGATTTAGAACATATGAAAAAAGTAGTAGGTTGATGAATCATCTAAAAAGATATTAAATATTAGAAGAAAAAATTGAAAAAAATAATTTAAATTATGATTTTGTAATACTTGACAACGTTGTGGAATAAAAATGTAAACACGCATCTCGTTTCTTTCAAAAATGTGACATTTTACTTAGGTTATAATTAGTCTGACCATATGTAACAAATAATAATATAACAAACCCAAATTAACAACGTTACCGGAATTCCACTATGTTCAACAACGTATAAATAATGAAATTTTATAAAATTACATATTATTTTAGTATTATTTAAAAATATTGCATTAATTTACTGAATATTTATTAATAAAGTGTTTAGAATGAATTTTTTATTGATAATACTAAAAATTTATGCATTGAGTGGGGCTCCCCGGCTAAGCGCCCGCAACATACGCATGGAAAAATCACCTTAAGTCTTTGGCATATTCTCTTATTGACCAAATTCATCCCACAATAAGTTTAAACAGAGTTTTGCTACCGATCTCAGACCAGCGTTATATTTTATTCGCTTTTTGTCTAATTTTATGCCCTCTTGTTGCACAAACTCCTTAATATATCGAGCAATCACGTTTTCATCACCGTCAGCACATTGCGACGCATACGTTTTCCCAGCGAGAAATTTATCGATATAAGTTGGAAATATACCACTCTGACTCGTGGCTTTGTTATACTGAGTGATTTTATGAGACCATATTTAAAATATTTTCCTGATAATATAACCCATCTGAACAGCTTTTTTTCAACTCGTCAGCAATCCACGTACCAACAAAAACTCGATCATCAGGATTTTCATGGTCACAATCTGCGATATACATTGATTCAGCACATGTTCGACACAATGGAAACAAAAACTTATTATGCATTTTAACGGGTAGTAGAGCATGATATATATTGCGGTGGCAATACTTCGCATTTAATAAGACCTTCAAAGTGACTTATATCATTTGTTTGACCCACCAGAGAGTGACACTCATCTTCACCTACGTAAAGAGTTGGATGACCAACCAGATATCGACATTATTTTCAGATACATAATGAACATACGTCTACGAATTTTATTTTCTCACCCTCTTTTGCATTGTAAATTTTTACTGTGTTACCCGTACGACCGCCGAAAAATGCTTCTCGAGGATTTAACGGTTCATGCCAATTTCGCGTCTTATTATCAATATACATCTTTATACTTACGTTCTGTGAGTACTCATGATCAAAATCACAATCCCACTTTTCGATTAGATGATAACCGTGGCTTCTTATCTTTTCGGATATTCGCGCGGTTCTCTCGAAACGTACGTCCATATTTTCACTGTTTACGAGGCGTGAGTCATGGTTCAATGTGTAACACCATACACAGCCATGCCAATAACACTCGTGGAATTATAAAACAATTTTCGTATCGTTTTCAAGATCGCAGTAACCATCCACTAGAGGGCCCTCGGGAAGTTTCTTTTCTCGAGCTCGGACAGTATACTGAATTTGATGATCCAGCACATTTTCCATCCAATACAGTCATTGCATTGCTTTCATAGACTGCTTGTTCACTTGTCTATAACCACCCTAAGTTATGATTCTTATAGTGTCTCTTTGTGAAAAATTTTTTGTACACACACGAATACAAGATGATGCGATGGTGGCACACTTCACGAATGGATCTGTATTATCACATTCTATGAAGGTTTTGCGAAAGGCCAAACATGCTAATCGTAAAATTTTTACATCTTGTCTAAAATATTTTATAACCTCATTTCTAAAATTTAATATTTAATTTTAATTTTTTTATTAAACGCTTTTATTTAAATTGACTGCCTCTGAGTATGTCCTCAAATCTTGCAATTAAAAATTAACGTACTTTCCATTGACTTAGATGGCTGAAATTTTCAGAACATATGTATTTTGCATGACAATACATGATTCTGTAATTTAAAAAAAAATTTTTATATTCAAATATTTATTATATGTAAGCAATATTATATATCCAGCGATATATGGCTAATCAGCCTCTCTTCATTGTGCGGCTATTCGTAACAGCTACTCAATTCTCAGTAAAGACTTATACATATAGGCGTTATTAAGAAAATGTATACAAGTGTGTGTTTTGCAAAAAACACACTCATGTATACGCTTACGTATATATATGTATACAAATGTGTACGTATATACGTGCACATTTGTATACTCATATAAATGAATAAAATTAATAGAAAAAAAAATTAAAATAAAATACTTTTATTTAACGTTAAAAAAATTAATAGAAAAAAATAAATTTTTAAAATTTAAAAAGAACTAAAAAGTAAAAATAAATAAATAAATACAAAATAATTTTTAAAAGAACGTGTTTATTAAAAAACAAAAAATAAAAAAATAAAAAGTTCTGCTTAATATTTTATTGAAATTTTATATAAAAACGTGGAGAATATAATTCTAAATGTTCTTTTAATATTCTCCACGCTTTTATATGAAATTTCAATAAAATATTAGGTAGAACTTCTTATTTTTTTATTTTTTGATTTTTAATAAAAGCGTTCTTCATTACACCACTGCATAATCTCGTCGCTCATCGACCGTCATCGAATCTGGTGAAAAAGTCTACACAAGTGGCATTTCTCCAACGTAATTTTAATTTCCTTGTGTTAGACAAATGAGGAAACGTACCTTTCTCGATATCAGTAAGACTATAAGCTTTTAGTAGTGCAGCTAAACTCATGTGTAAGTAATTTAAGCTGTCTATGAATATAACGGTTGAAATTTTCATTATGATTATTTTTGACTTGTTTGAAATTACATCTGGCTTATCTCTGAGATCTGTACGTTCTGCTAAATGCTTAAGAATAAATTGTGTATCAAAGCCCTGTGCATTGTGGGCTTTACAAATAATTTGGTTGAAACTTTTTCTTGTTGCCAAGACCAAATCAACTAGCTGTTTTACTGGATCGATTTCAAACACGTATTCACGCATACGACATATTTAGCAAGAATTTGCTATATTTTCATCATCCAAACAATAATTACATACTTGTTGTAGAACACACAAATTTGGTACATGTAAACTTATTTTTTCACCATTAGTACCCGAGATATTTTTCGATTGTTGAGTCTCAAAATCATGAAATAAATAATATTCTTCTCATTGGCTGCAAATTCTTTTTCGCTGATAAAGGATTGCATGAAACAAACGTTTTTTATCGGCATTTTATCATCAGATATTTTGCAAAATATCATAATACAATTATGTGGATCTTTATCGCTCTTTCGAACTGTTTTACTGCACAAGTGATAAATTTTTATGCTTTCGCATACCGACCAAAAATTATCAAAAGATTTTGAGATTTTATGATTTTCCAAACAAACATTACCGTAAAAATCTCTACTGCCTTGAATACATTTTATTTTTTCCTGATTTATATCACAAGGTGGGCTCTGAAAACATCTACAACATTTTTGTGGGCATTTGTAATTATTTTCCACACAGCGTACGGAAAGTTCAATTTTCCACACGATTTTCCGTACGGAAAGTGCCCTATTCCCGTACGAAAAAAAGCGTGCGGTAAAAAAAAAATCCCACACGCTGTGTAAAATATAATATTGCAACGAATAAAATAAATTTGTTAAATGTTTAATATTATTAAAACGAGGATCTAAAATTTTCGTGTAAGCATTGTAGGTAAGAGAATTATTTAAACAAAGAAAAAAATATAGAAGAGTGGGGTTAAAATTTTAACAAAGAAGAATACCAATTATTAGATGTTTAATATTATAAAAACGAAAACTTTAAATTTTCACGAATGTATTGTAAGTGAGAAAATTATTTAAACAAAGAAAAAAATATAGAAGAGTCGGGTTAAAATTTTAACAAAGAAAAAAAAATTACACTGACTTTAAACAATCGTAATAACATTAAAATTAATTTTGATGTAAATTCTAAAATTTAAATTCGTAAAAAAATGATCTAACTAAATGTTGTTTTGATTAAATATGTAATTTATTGATTTATTTGAATTTTTATAGAAATACCTACACTTCTTTTTTTAAACAAATAATGTACTTTAATTTACGTTTTCTTTCAAAAAATAAAAAGTTTACAATATTATATTTGTTCCTATTATCGCATTCTCGATTCTCTAATCCACGTTCAATTCCTTTTTTTGTAATATGAATTTTAATTTAAAATGATATAATTATTCTTTTTATTATTATTAATTTGTAAAATACAATCATATATCATGAAAAAGACCAATCGAACATTCCACACCTTGCGTGGAAAAATAATATACGTAACACGTACGGGAAATGGGTGATCTCGCACGGAAAGTTTGTCACCCGAGCGAAGCGATGGAATCACCCACTTCCCGCACTAGTTACGTAATGTAATATTTGATGACTAAACCTTTTTTTACAAAGTATGCAGTAGCTAAAGCTGCCAGCTTCTGCAAGTGAATTTAAAATTGGCTGGTAATGATTAGAATTTTCATAATACATTATATTTAAGGTGTGTCTAACTATATTATCAACATCGTGTACAAAACGCACACCATCGTAAAGTGGTTTATAGCCTCGAGCAAAATTTTGAAAAGAATAAACAACTATTGCATCTCCGAAAAGCGCATAATATTCTTAAAATAATTTTATTTCTTTGATACCACAACCTGTTTCGGGTATCGTAACTCTCGCAGCTTTGAGAAGTTTCAACGCTTGCACTTTCTGATATTGTGCTGTGTTGTGTCTTATTCTATTTCACCTGTTATGATAAATATCACTGCGCATCTGATCATGTATAGCATATACATGAGCAGCGACTAGCGAGCGTGGAAGGCAAAGGTTGTCAGTATTTTGAATATTCAGAATGGATCGTTTGAAAACTGATTCGCTAGTGAGTGACACCCGACCGCGTTCCTCTAGTTTAGAAACAATGCTGACTTTTACGTTTAGAACATCATCGATTTCAAAACTGTCATTACTCTGTGCTACACAAGCTATTCACTCGAGTAGATCTGTCGGTGAAAAGTCACGAACCAGTCTAAAAGAAATCCATAAATAACCATGAACAAATTGGTCAGAGTTTATAGTTATACCAATATAATCTGAAGGTCATGCATATTCACACACATGACGATATAAATCATTTACTACTGCCTCAAACTGCGTATACACATTCACATTAGATGGTGGAGCTAATATTGACACTCATAATTGTTTACTTTGTAACTTAAATTGTCAGTAATATCATGATGATACTTTATGGATCGTTACGTAGTTCTAAGTAGTAGTAGCACCATTTTCCTGTTGAAGATATTTGTCTACATTATTATATACCAACATTACGTGAAAATATGTAATTTATAAATTCACGCTTAAATTAATCTGTATTCTCTGTATCTGGTGATTCAGACGAAATCATCGTATTAAGTGTATTCTGCTCGTTATTATTGATCGCCATTGATGTCTGTCTCCCATCATTATCCCACCAAGAGCAGCCAGGCATTCGTTCGAAAGGTGGTGGCATTGCTGTATTATTATTAACCCCCTCTACCACAAAGTTTGGGGTAGTTTCAGAGACATTTATGACTTCTCTTACCTCTTTGGGAGATGGCAGTAGCACAGGATCTCCCGAATTAGACGCTTCTTCTTCTTCTTCAAACAGAAGTCTTATCGACAGTTCATCCCCACAACTATCTTTCATCATATTTTGCAGATCTATAAAAATTTATGTGAAATCTGCTTAGTGGCACTATTTTGAACAAAAAAGTCTTATACCCCGAAATTCTGTGATCATGAACAAAAAGTTTATTGATTATTGATCTAAAACTGATATTTTTTTGCAAATCATGTTTACAGATTTATTATTTTATTGACAACAAAGAAATATTTTATAGCAAAATTCTACGATCGTGAAGAAAAAAGATACAAGCTTTTGAACGGTAACAGAAATCATAAATAAGTCACCTTTAATAACCTGGTGATTTAACATGATAAGCCTAACTTGTGACGCATCTTGCATCGCTCTGCTCTTAATACGACCAATGTCGAGTATTTCATTATCATTAAAAATACCTCGCTTAAACATATGAGCTAAGGTACGTAACCTGCAAAGTCCTAAAATAAATTTAATTTTTTCCAATAATTCATCATTAGAGCATGTTTAGACTTTTGCGCCATGAATGATTGCAAAATAATTTTATTCGTAGCTTCCGAACTAATGCTATATTCACAATACTTATCAAGACTTTAAGTAAATTTTTTCTAACCATCTTACTTCGTGTTAATCTTCTCTGGAACGTTAAACTTTAACTGTTAATCAGACCTGTCAATCTTCGCGTATTTATATTATGATTGAGACATAAATTTTAAAGTAGGGATAAGAGGTGATGAAGGAGTAGAATGTGCGCAACATTTAAAATTTCAGGAGTCATCTTAATTTGATATTTAAAACCGCCAGCACATGCAAAATAATGTCAGTTTAGCGAGAATCGTGGACCGGTGTGCATGTAAGTACGTAAATTAATTCAATCATAGTATAAATCAGAATGCATATAATTCACCATCATTTCACTTACAAATAGACGGGAATTTTTTCAGGTAACGCGATTACACTTGGGCGTGTTCTATATCGTTCACCTAGCTAGTGTGTGTCTTGAGTAAACAGGCGTTAATTGCTCAACCCACATAATTGTATTGGTGGTTATTATAATGTTATTATTTAAATAAATACATGAAATAATTTGTATATATTTATATATATTTTGCATATAATTATTACTTACATGCATATATGCATATATTTACATATATTTAGTGTAAGTAGATAACTGCGTAACATTTTATTTAAATTATAATAATAATATATACAGTTATTATAAAAGATATAAATGTTTTATCTACTTTCTGCTATCCTGATACTTTTTATTATTTTTTCGTAATAATCTCTTGTTTTTAACATAAAAAACTTGAATTTCAATGCATTTATCATTTGCATGTTATTTGCATATGGATAACGCATTGCATGTTATTTGCATATAAACATTGAGTAAGTAATACACTTACTCATTACCACGTATACTTTTATGATATTGTGGACCATATTCAGTTTAATATGCTGAGGTCTTATTAAATTTTTATTGTTATGGGTATATATATAATTGCCGAAAATACCCATTTTCAAACGGTTATACAATTTTTATGAATTTTATTAAATTTTTTTATCTTATTACAATTAGTTTATAGCAATTGTTCATAATTTCTTATAAAAAATTTTTAAAAATTTTGGTGGCTTCCACGTTCATCTTTACGATTTTAACGTATTCCCCACACCTTTATTTATTCTTCCAATTTTTCGTTTTACCCGTGTCATTTTACCCCGTCCCATTCCGCATTCGCCCGGGGTAATGCCCGTGGAGAGGGGAAACCCATAGGCAAACCCAGTGGGATAAAACCAGGGAAAACCATCTCCGGAATGGGTCGGTGTGTATAGCAGATTCAGTATTAGGCATCCTTGTATCAGGATACCTACATTGCATCTGCCACACCTCCCGCTCACATTGTCATGTGGCCAGCACGCCCAAGCGATCGTCACACAAAGCAAGTCCAGATTGGACGCGCAGCGTTTCTTGGAGCGGTCACCTATCTAAGCAGTAACTGCGGCCAATGCTGCTTAACTTTGCAGATCGCCTGGCGCGTGCCGAACCACTCGGCAAATGCGTCGGTTCATAATTTCTTATATTTTTCAGCTTTTGAAAGTAAAAATATACTGAATTAAATTAGTTAAAATAAGAGCAATTTTATTGTAAATATTTTCAGAAAAAGTTAATTTAAAATCAATAAAAATTTTTAAAAGATTTTCAATTTTCAATAATGGGTTTGACTGAGAAAGATGAATTGATTGTTAAAGGACAAGCATTGTATAGTGGAATAGCTTACATGTTAACTGATATTCATAAATTAGGATTCAATAATATTTGAAATCGGTGCCCCTCATTTAATATGCAAACCACTTTACCAATTCAAATACCGCAATATATTAATTTAGTACCGACTGATAAAGAAGCATTGTTTTCCGGAAATTTTGAAAAAGGTCACTGGATTTGTATGTATTATAATAATAAAATAATTCATATATATGACAGTTCAAATATTAATTATCTACAAGATGAGCATAAGATTTATATAAGCAGAGTATTTCCAAACGAATCAGAATTGAGCATAGTTTTTCAAACAGTACAACAACAAACAAATAATTATGATTGCGGCCATTTTGCGATTGCTTTTACCGTTGCAATACTTTATAATTTATGTCCATGTTTTTCAAGATATAATATTTCTCAAATGCGATTACATTTATTAGGAATTTTTGAAATGCAACAAATAAGAATGTTTTGACTTTCACATAATTATAATAATACAAATATTAATAACGATAATCCATCGGACATGATACGAAGAAGTTTTTGTCATGAACCATGTTTCAATAAAATATAATTTATTAATTAAATTTAGATATCGTACGATAATCCCGAAGAAGTTTAAATACAAATTCAATGTAACTTTAAAATTTCATCACAGTATGATTTCTAGGCCCATTACATAATTTAGGCATCATTTTTAAAATCGTTTATATGATCAATTTGGAGAAAAATATTACCTATTTATAAAAAATGCTCAAAAATTTTTGGAACGTGAGTATAATAGTAAAAATATAATAAAATTAAGGAATATCTGCCTTACGTTATGTAACTATTGAGCTCAAATATTAAAACTAATGTCGAAAAATAGTTCTATAGTTATTTACGTATAGATACATAGTATTCGAAGAATATAAATATTTACATCAATGACATCTGTTAATATACTTTTTGGGTAGTAATTTCAAACTTGCACAACCAATAAGGAGAGATCTTCACACGTCTAGAAAACAGATTCGGCTGATACTGCAGGTTATGACTCTTTGATGAAATGAATGAATCTGTGTTGTTTCTTTTTATTTTATAAGCCCAGAGATGAAGATTAGGTTATTTTTTCGAAAATATAATAACAAGAAGTGCTTATAAGAACTTTAATAACCAAAAAACTAAAACTCTTACAAAAAAGTGCATAGAAGATAAAAAATGACATGTTGAACACTTTACTTTAAACCTTACTGTGTTAAAAAAGTTTTTATGGTTCAGAAGTTCTGCTAAATTAAATATTACTACATATTTTCTTAAAATTTTTAGCATGATAAATTTTCACACTATTTAATTAGCGTATTTTGATCACTTCCCCTAGAGCATGGAATATTTATGGAAGCTTCCTGGAATATTGGCACAGAAGATTTGAAATATTTTAAGAATCTTGCATGGAATATTCCTGCAATATTCGTATGTCCTTGATTCTTCTTATATTAGAATGTTCCATGGAATATTGTTGGAAGATTCCAAGAATAATATATTGAAAGATTTGGGTCATCTCAGATCTTCCATTGAAACATTCTAGAAATCTTGCAGGTATATTTCATGAAATATTCCGTTAGAACATTCATGAAAGATTTCCGGAATATAGAACCCAAAGATTTGAAACATTTCATAAACCTTTCATGGAATATGCATGAAAGATTTTAGGAATCCATCGTAAAGTATTCCATGGAATATTCATTGAAGATAAATCGTTCTATGAAATATTTCTAGAAGATTTATGTAATATTTCGCTTTACGGTTTTAAAGTTTTTGGAGACTAACAGCGAAATATTCATAAAATCTTCCTAGAATCTTTCATGAAATATTCCAGTAGAAGATTACTTAAATCTTTCTGTGAAATATTTCGTGAAATATTTCTGGAAGATTTATGTAATGTTTCGCTGTACGATTTTGAAGTTTTTCGTAATCTACCAGCGACATATTTATGAAATCTTCCTGAAATCTTTCATGAAATATTCCAGTAAAAGATTACTTAAATATTTCTATGAAATATTCCGTGAAATATTTTTGGAAGATTTATGTAATATTCCGTTGTATGATTTTAAAGTTTTTCCGGTTCTTTCAGCAAAATGTTTATAAAATCTTTCTGAAATCTTTAATGAAATATTCCATCGGAAGATTACTGAAATACTTTTGTGAAATATTTCGTGGAATATTTCTGGAAGATTTATGTAATATTCCGCTTTACAATTTAGAAGTTTTTCGGAATCTTTTAGCAAAATGTTTATGGAACCTTCCGGGAATCTCTCATGAAATATTCCACTGGAATATTTGATATACATTAAATGTAATATTTCATGAAATATTCCAGAAATCTTCCGTAAATATTTTATGAAATAATTTGAAAAAGCTTTCGAACATTTCTTTGAAATATTCCATAAATATTCCTGGAAGCTTTCAATGGAATATTCTAGTGGTATGTTTCAAAATATTTCGTGAAGACTTCCTAGAATCTACATGGAAGGTTACATTGAAATTTTCCAGTGGAAGATTTTGAAATATTTTAGTGAAATCTTCCATGCTATGTGAGCTATAACTTTTAAACTAGGCAACAGTTCCTGATGCAATAAGGTTTGAATCATAGTATTAAACTTATACTCTCTTCTATCTTTTTTGAATTTTTCTGTGAGAGTTTTAGTTTTTTGGTTAATCAAGTATTTATAAGCGCTTCTTTTCACTATATTTTTGAAAAATGACCTTATCTTAGTCTCTGGATTCATTAGATGAAAAGAAAGAGCCTGGTTTCATTCTTTTTATCAAAGAATCACATGCAGTATCAGCCAAATATTTTTCCTAGAGGTGAGGACCTTTCCTTGTTAGTTAAGCAAGTTTCAAATTACGACTGATCGCTCAAAATCTGACATATGATATAAACTTCAACAAATTAAAGAATATATTAGAAGATAAAATAGATGTCAATATTTACATTTTTTCAATATTATGTGTCCATACGTAAGTAGCTATAGAATTATTTTTTGACAATATTTTTAATATTTGAACCCAATAGCTCCATAACATAAGGCCAATATTCTTCAATTTTGTTATATTTTTACTATTATACCTATGATCTAGATGAAAATTGTCAATGACATTTCAGATAAAATTTTTTCAAAACCAAATGGTAATTTAATGTATTTCGATGATATCCACATAAATTATAACGATGTAATAAATGAAGAATAAAGAAAAATTAAAAGAAATAGATGACATAGGAGCTTTACGTATAACAGAATTTCATATGGAAATGGTCACAGTACAATAAAATTAATATAAAGAAAATTCAGAAAAAGACATAATTATGAAAATGCAGAAAAAAAAGTAATGATAAATTAGAACTCAGGCGTGTTCGTAATGTTAACGTAGAAGAAAATTATATGAAAATAAAAGAAGATCGTCTGTATAAATATGAAAGAATATTAAATATTGATAAGATAATAAAACTGAAATTGAAAAAAAAATAAAAATATAAAGAGAATAAATATAAAGAGAAATTAAAGAATACTAAGATAAGAAAAATGGAACTCAAGAAAAAAAAGAGTACTGATGAATTCTTGAATGAATTCTTTATATTAATTGAAAAAAATACGTGCAGATGAGGCTTTACAAAAAAAAGAAGCTTATATTTAAACGAAAAAAAACAACCAAATAGATATAAAAAAGTAAGAAAATGCAAAGATAACGAAACTAAAATTCATGAAAGAAAAGAGTACTGATGAATTGGAACAAATGCATGCAAATGAGACTCTACTCAAGAAAGAAGCTTATAAAAATTAAAAAAGAACAATTTAATCAATATAAAGAAAAATTAGAGAATACTAATATGGCGAAAATGAAATATAAGGAAGAAAAGGGTACTGATAAATTGAAAGAGCAAGAGAGGACGAGAAAGGAAGATAGACAGCAAGAGAGGGTGAGAGGGACAAAGACATAGACATTCTTCAGTCGGCCTTGGGTTATATACCCTGTCTGGCACTATTATGTAAAATACAACGATGCATAAAATTATAAAAAAAATTATTTATAAATATTGGGCCAAAAAAATAAGAATCATAAAAAAATATAAGGCCCAAAGAAAACAGAACTCAGAAAAATGTAGGTCCCGAAAAACATAGAGCCCAAAATATGGGACCCAAAAAAATAAGACCCAAAAAAATATAGGACCCAAAAAGCATCTCCAAAAGTGTAGCGAAAAAAAACACATCTTCAAAAGTGCGGCGAAGAAAAACACCCACTTGAAAATTTTCACCGTGTTTTCAAGGGGTGTTTTTTTCGCCGCATTTTTGAAGTGTTATGTCCTGGCTTTACACCAGGATAGAATTAATGATTAATTATGTTGTTGTTGTTAAGAAGGAAAATATGTTTTATTATAAGATTAAATACAAGCATAAAGTGTGATTCAAAAACGTTTAATTTAAAAGTCAAGTCTAGTGATAGAAAAGCTCTACCGATTTTAATTGATATGAATCGTTCTCACGATTAAATATACTTGAATTGAAAGAAATATAGATCAAAATATAATTGTAAGAATCTTACCTTGATTCAGCTAAGTAGATACAGGCAGACAGTGAATAAGTACACTTGATTTAATATTTTAATTATAGAGATTTTATTTGTTACTTTTATAATAAACTGAATATAGTGCGATTTAATATATTGCGCAAATTATTGTATATTTTTAAAATGTGAGAAATACAGTTGTAATAATTGTATCTTTTGAAGTGCTTGTAGAAATTCTTTGATAAAGTGCTTTGAAAAAGTGTCTGCTTTGAAGTGCGCCACTTATCTTGATTTGATCTGTCTTTTTATACTGATGATTCCTGCTTTTGTTGAAGAATAATTGTTTTATAATTTGAATTTTCAAATAATGTCAATCGATGGAGCAATGCTTATTATGCATTTTGACTCTTATTGAATGATATGGTTAATGTGGTAAATCTGGTTCATATAGTCTTCGTAATTTTTCTTATTTTGTTGATTCTGTAAATCGCATTGCACTTTACTTTGTTTCTTAACAAATGACTTAATTTTACAATATGCTTATTAAGGTAAATTAGCTGATTGATCAATAACTGCATATTTTTGGAATAATAAATTTTGAAATAAAAGATACGTCGTGACGTAACACCTTGGGGCTCAAGATGTTGCTTATCGGTACGAGAAGTGACAAAAAAAAAATTGTAATAACAATTTTTCCAGTTATTGATCAATTTACATAAATATCTTAATATCTATTTTAATATAAAAATATCTTATTTGAATGTCTTCATACAATTATTCGATGTATTATTCAATTC
Organism: Anastatus disparis; assembly: GCA_017163975.1. Classification (NCBI taxonomy): domain Eukaryota; kingdom Metazoa; phylum Arthropoda; class Insecta; order Hymenoptera; family Eupelmidae; genus Anastatus; species Anastatus disparis. Next base: position 65,454 of record JAFFSR010000291.1, on the reverse strand, counting down.
TATAATTGTTAAGTAATGTATGAGTATTGGTAATGAAATATAAGGAAAATGGAAAATTCTTAAATTATATCGTTATTTCAAACTTGTAATATTTTGAATAAGATATTTTTTTTTTTATTAGAAGATCGTCTTAAATTATTCGTGATTTTGCTTACAAATACTTTTTGATTAGTATAATTCATACATTTCAAAATTTCTTACAAATAAAGTTTTGTATTATAGCTTATGAGATATTTTATAGCAAAAATAACAAAAATGCTTTGTAAAAATAACTATTTGAATAATATTGGATTTGTCATGATAATTATAACTAGCTTAATTTACCTTTACCTCGCTCCTAACGTCGCTCGGTTGAATTTTCATATATTATATTATTATGTATAAATTAGCCAATTTTAAAATGAAAAAGAATTGAACTTATGAATTTGGATATTGAAGTTTCGTACTAAATTAAAATTTTATATTTTTATAAAAAAGGATGAATTAAAGTTACAATTATTTTACTAGATTGCATTTAAATCAATGAAAAAATATGATAGGAATTCATTCTTTTTAATCACGTGTTTCAATCACGAACCATGAAATAATCGAAACTAGTATTTGAAGTTTCCTAGAACTAACAACTACACGGAGAAAGGAAAGTAATGTCTAGACGCTTATAGAAAGATTCTTCTGGGTTAAATTTTTTGTCCGAAAACCTGGGTAAAACTTTAACATTGTTTGTATATCTATACATATGAAAAATTTGATATATATAGATATAAAAATACATGGGATCTGGTGTCGCCCTCAGTAGCTGGGTAACTCATTTTTGGCAGAAATTCACCATTTAAGAGTACGCTTCTATAAGCATCTATATTCGTTGGTACTGTTGAAATAGGTACTAAATCTAGTATATCTAATTTATGTATTTAGGTATTTGAAATAAAAGTGAGAATATAATTTCAATTAGTACATAGCTTGAATTTTAGGGATTAATGTTGGTACTATTATATTATTAAGCGAGAGCAAAAACTTTCGATGCTTACTTTTTTTTTCAGTACTAAGACTGACATTTCACCTACTCAATTTAAGGGCAATATTATCCAGAAAATGTGATTGTTATTCTCTTTTGGTGCGGCTTTTTCTGTTACTAAAATTAAAAATTGATAAATATAAAATTATTAATATAATATATAACACTTTTAATTTACTAATAATTAATTTTCTAATTCGTGATATTTAAGGAATAGAACGATACATGTTCTGCCATACTTCGTTTTAAAATAGTTAGCTTTTGAGTTTAAAATTAATTATTAGTAATTCAAAATTGTTATATATTATATGATTTACATTATATTTATCAACTGTTAAAGATTGTTTTACAATTTAATGGTTTTCGCGTTATTAAGTATTAATTATATTGAAGTTTTATTTTTGACAGCGTCGCAGTGCGCATTATATAGGTAATGTGTTAGTATAAGATAATTAAGTTCCGTAGTACGGAAAATTTCAGTACTAGACCAAATAATTTTTGGGGTAAGACGCGTTGAAAGATGTACTAATATAGGTTGTCTTAATTCATGTACTGACCAGGAGAGTAACCCTTGTTTGGGTCACGGATCATGCTGTAACTTGGGGAAATGTTTTTATACATAAAATAATAAAAAAAGCCGCGAGCATTCGGTCTAACGCTCGATCATTCCAAGATTATGAGCAATTTTGTTAAATTTCTTTGAAAAATCATTGTTCATAATATTGAATATTACTCCCCAATGGGAGCTTTTAAGTTCATTCTGCAAAATTCTTGTAAAAGTTGAGATAAAATCCTTTCGGTTAAAAAAAAACACGTTTAAAAAGCTCAACCCGTTCAAAAGTTATAGCAAAATGAAAAATATGGAAAAATCAGCAGAATAATTTTATGAAAATTTAAGTTTAATTTTATGCTAATTTTTATAACAATTTTTATAACAATTTTTGTTTTTCCATAACTTTTGAATGAGTTGAGCTTTTTGAAAGCGTTTTTTTTTAATCACAAGGATTTTATCTCAACTTTCACTAGGATTTTGTAGAATGAACTTGGAAGCTCTTATTGAAGAGTAATATTCAATATTATAAACAATGATTTTTCAAAGAAATCTTTAAAAATTGAACAAAATAACTTATAATCTTGGAATGATCGAGCGTTAGACTGAATGCTCGCGGATTTTTTCATGATTTTATGTATAAAAACATATCTACAAGTTACAGTGAGATCCGTGACCCAAACAAGGGTTACTCTCCTAGTGAGTATTAATTAAAAAACGACTGGTGAGGTTTTTTTGACTACTAACTCAAGTTATTACATTTTTTTTAGGTATTTTCCTTTCTTTGTGTGCGCATGTGCAAATTCAAGATTAAGGTTGGAATTTGATAATCTTCAGTATTTACAAGATTGAGATTCATCTATAAGGTTCGAATTCATGAACGTGATTTCAGTATCAAGTATAACTTGGGACTCCAGTATCTTGACTTGGGTATCAGCAGTTATTTTTGTTGGGTGGGGTGTAGAGTTGAAAAAAGTGGAAAATGGGTGTAAAATGAGTAGAAAATGGATTTCATCAAATAAAGGGGTGGAAAATAAGAGTTCTATGGATAATATATAAGGGCTCAACAACTAAAATTTTTCAACAACTATATTATATAGAAAGATATATCTTATTATATTATAAGAAGTTTTCTGCCATCGTTATCGACGCTGCCGCCGTGTATAAGAATCAATCGTTGCCTCAGTTAGCTGAAATTTTGTTAAAATAGGAGTCACAAGTTAGCTAAAAGTTGGTTAAAAAATAGCTAAAAGTTGTATAAAAGTTAGCTAAAAGGCTATAGCGGGATAAGTAGGTCAAAACGGCCCCAGCCGGGATCTTTACCGCTCGCTGCTTATTGAATAGAGTATGTTTAAAGATGCCTCTGTGCAAAATTTCAGATCCCAAGCTGCCACGGGGGCCCCAAAAATGCTCAAAACGTGTTTTGTCTTAAAAAATTTTTATCTTGCGCTGTTTGCAGCCGAAGAATCTGAAAATATGCAAATAACTTTGTAATTATATTAAGAATTTTTCAGATTTTTTCCAGATTTTTTGATCCCGAAATTCCCATTTTTAATGGTATTTTAAGTTTCTTATCGTTTTTTTAACTATGAAGATAATATTTGGCCAAAACCGAAATAGCTTTTTTTCATGTATTTTTTACCGTACTTTTCAACGCCGTAGTCGCAGAAATCATTTTCTGACCGTAACATGCTCAAAAATCGAAAAAACAGCAAAAAACGGGGTTTTTGCGGCTTTTCCATAGTTTTTTCTCGTCATAACCTCAAAAACACATGTTTATACTAAGTAATTAGTAAATTTAATGCTTTAAGACTTGTAACTTAGTCGAATTACACTTCAGCGAGCCGTGTAGGCCTTGAAAACTCAAGAAAACACAGATTTTGCGGAGTTTTTCCGCTTTTTTAGACCAAGCTTTGTAAAATCTTCTCTAAAAGCCAATACGTTAATAACTCTCTGCTTATTTACAATATCTACAATTCGAGTGTACATGCCTACTATCTCTAGGAACCGACTGCGCACGTTTATAGCCTATAGAGTCTTACTGCGCATACTCACACAAGCCCTGTAGACCATAAGCGCAGCCTATAACCAGTAGGGAATTACTGCACGTTATTACAACCCCTGAAAGCAAAACAGAATGTATAGCTCCACAGTTCCTACAAACCGACTACGCATCCACATATATTGCTTTAACCTTCTGCGCATGGTTAAGCCCCCTTCAACTCTCCCTTCATATGTTTATTATATTACAATCAATATTTTACAGCGATATCCTTGTAAGACCTCGAATTTACCTGAATTTTCAGGAAAAGTAATCCATACAAAAATCCATCTGGAATCCACTTCAATTCAGCTTTAAAATTAGCAAAACTAAATTTTTTATAAACTAAGTTCGATTCGTAAAACTACGTATAAATAGAAATCTATATGTATATGCAGTAAAATTATTAAAATAAGAGCAAAATAAATTTTCAAGAAAAATTTTTACTATTTCATTAATTTTTAATAAAATTTTTAATAATAAATATTAATATATAATACTTTCAATCGTTAATCTTCATCACTGTCTTCGTTAATTACTGGATCGGCATCAGAGCTAGAAAATAATTCAGAAAGAATTTTTGATGGTTTAATTATTTTGGACTTGTACCTAGCATTACTTAGATAGTATATTACGGCAGCTATGTGAGAACAGCAGCCAATCGTTCGCAACCTATTTGCACAATCGCAGCAATGGCGTAAGATTCCACCGTATCCAATAGAATGAGGTTTATATTCAATGAAACATTTGTATATCTTTTTATTTATATGCCTTGATCTTATTAGTATTTTGATTATATGTGGTTTCATCTTGATATATTCCAAATTAATCTCATCAGAATCACCCAGTAACTCAGCTAAGTAACAAACAGCTTGACCTAATTGATATGTACCTGAAAAATATATCTTGAGATCCCTTTCGGTCATCTCTGGAAAGTCAATTATCTCTGTAGATGTTAGTTTGGATGCAGTGGTTGGTCGTCTTGCCCATCGGGCAGTCTCCGCTTCTATGGCTAATGTATTTTCCTGAGTTTTTAAAGTCAACATTCTATTTATTATTGTTTCTTGCAGTCCGTCATCATACAGATCACTATTTAATCGCTTTCCATATCGATTATTTAGAAAACATGCTATTCTAATGTATAATCTAATTTTTGAAAGCAATTTATTGTCCAGTTGATGGTGAAGAAGTTGATATTTCTTACCAAGAATGCCATGAACAGCCTCAATAACCCATCTGAGTTTTGTAACGCAACGAGATTCGTTGGCTTCAACAGCTGTTAAGTTTGATCTTTGACCTTTTAAAGCAGGCATAAGAACTCTAAAACCTAGTCCTTCTAAATATGTTACAACATCTCTAAAGCCTCTATTCACTATGCAAACATCACCTTTTTTCATAATCTTTTTAATACCATTAGGATCTTCCATCACCTTTTTCATGATGAACGCATCATTTTCAGTGGCTAAAAATGGACCAGGTACATCGACAATAAAACCATCTGTAGTGCAAATGGTGAATGGTTTACATAAAGGAACTTTCTTATAACCCGAATATGACTTTCTTTGATAGTCATTATTCTTGCTTTTTTGATGTCGTAAATACGTCCCATCAAAAACTAAAACGAGCTCGTCGGATATATTAAAAAGTTTTTTAGCGTAATTAGATGTATGATTGCGAACTAGATTCTCTCTCACGAGACTCTCGACACCAAAATTATTTGTTAAAACATCTCTTTCAAAACAGCTTACGACAGATTCACAAAAATCGGAAACTTTAATTTCGTTATTTATTTCGAAGATAGATGCAATTAAATTATTCGAGGCACCAGTTCTTAATTTAAATAAACATACGACTAAAGCTTGCATGATAGTTCTAGAACATGAGCCCCTCATAGAAACTAATAATGAGCTTAGATCTAATAATTGATGTCTTTTAAGACTTGTAAACGTAAATATTTGCTTTTCACTAAGCTCTAATGATTCTATTTTATCCAAAAACGTTTGCTTAGTTGAATCTAACAGTTTTGTTAAAAACAAAGATATTTCATCTGTAGTTAAAAAGCTTAAGTTACTATATACTTGTAATTTTTCCAGGTCATCTTCAAAAAATCGATTATTAATTAAATGATCAGAACAAACTCTATTCTTTTCTGGAATAAAAATCTTCAATTTATTAAAGCATTGAAGCCTAGCAGTTGTTGGTACAACAATCAGATTATTGCATCGTTTACAAATACAGCAATACCTGTGAGTGGCAACGCATCTTTGAATAGGAAACCCTATGGTATTTTTTGTTTCTACTTGTGGCCTTACTACAATTTCAAAAACACTTCCTGAACTCTGAGAATCACTAGGAGTGTTGGAAGAAGACTGAGAACTTTTCAGTTTACTCTCAGGCTGATCACTCGTTGAAGGTTGAACTTCAGCTACTGCAACACTTCTCGAACCAAAAAAGACTAATCTTCTACATTTATCACATAACTTGTATCCAACATTAACATTAATATTTAGCTGGTCAATAACAGATTAAGCTTCAGTCTCTGTATTTATAATTTTAATTCGAGTTCCCATTTTACTGAGGTTGCACTTGAAACATTTGCAGCACTGATCCTTATAATCAAAATCATCCATCCTTAAATTGAAAACTGCAATTAAAAGCATATAATACAGTTAGAGATTTTTACTAACAAATGCGATAAACATAAAAATCTTTTTTTCTTATACGAAACAAAGCAATAATTTATATTTTATATTTTAACATGCGCTTATTAGGATGTTTACGAAAAACCAGTGCCATTCAATTAATTGTATATGTTTTATGTCATTAAGACTGATGATATATATTATAATCGCATCATACAAAGGACTAGTAAAGAAATATTTTAAATAAAAAAAAAAGTAAGATGGAAAAATATCTTGAATAAAATATAATGTAAATAATCCAATTGCTTATGTGCATGTACTATTGCTGCAAGGTTGCTGCAAAGTTTCATGAAAGGTTTGAATCCTTGCAGAAATCTTGTATGAAATGTTGCAGAAACCTTTATATGACCTAGCAAGAACCTGGTTGCAATGTTTCAAGAAACCTTGCAGGAACTTTTCATCAACTTTGTTAAGATCATTTATGAAAGATTTCTTACAATGATTCTTGAAACGTATTATAAAACTTTGCAGAAACTTTTTACGGACTAAGCACAAGGACCGTTTGAGCTAGACTGAATTACAAATATGCTATTCCAAATTGTAGTGCTCCAAACATCTTTTATAAAATGCATTATAATAGTTTTTTACATTGAAAATTATACATTTACATGATCTCCAAGTAATTCCACAAATAGCTTCAAAAATCAATTCGAAAAGCATAACATTTGCAGTAAATTGAAATGACATATTTTAGTGTTAATGTATTTAGAGTGGGCCGGTGTATATCATATAAAAGATTTGGCTAATATGGTTCTATATTTTTATGATTCATTTGAAAATTCATGTTTAATTAATAATTAAACTAATAAAACAATACTAAAATACATCTATATGCATACACTAAAACATATTTTGGGTTCTTCGCTAAGAATAAATGATCTAAAAATACTGATAAATGGCATAAAAAAATTCTTTTCTTATGATTACAGTCACAGAGTCCATATAATATTATTATATTGTTATAATAATAATAATAATTTAAATATGAAAACAGAATTTTGTTATGCCATTCATCAGTATTTTTAAATCATTTATTCTTAGCGAAGAAACCAAAATATGTTTTGGGGTATGCATATAGATGTATTTTAGTATTGTTATATTAGTTAATATGTGTTTGAATGTATATTTTTTTAATAACAATTAAACATGAATTTTTAAGTGAATCATAAAAATATTGAACCGTATTAGCCAAATCTCTTATATGATATACACCGGTCGACTCCAAATACATTAACACTAAAATATGTCATTTCATTTTGCTTTTCAAATTGATTTCTGAAGCTATTAGTGGAATTACTTGGAGATCATGTAAATATATTTTTAAATGTAAAAAAAAATCTTAAAATGCATTTTATAAAAGATGTTTGGAGCACTACAATTTGGAATAACATATCTGTCTTAATGTATTTTGATTTAACCAGTATTTCTAATTTCGAACCATTCCAATAGATTTATGGGTGCCTTTTAGAGTACTGTAATTGAGTTAATCTGAAAGTTTGAGAATTTAACTAAATAAACTTATATAACACTTTTTTCCAAAATCAAAACCTTTAGTTTTTAAATAAAGTTGGAAAATTCATGAAAAGTTGGAAAAAAATTCGTGGACATGTATTACAAGGCAATAAACAAATTCTAACTATTGATGAAAAAAATTTTTGTTCATATTTAAATTCACAGAAAACTACTCATATATGTATGCTCCGACAATTTAGCTTAACGTTGGTGAGCAACGTTTATTAAAAAGGAAAAATAACATTATATGCACTTTTTCAGCTTTTCCAGATTATTAATGATTCATTTATATTATAATAATTATTCAAATTTTTTCAGGTGCTTAAAAAATTTTCAATATAATTTGGTTAAATTGTAATTTTTAGACTTAATAAAAGAGTGAAAAATTTTGTTTTGGATCTTTGTTGCATTCGATAAAATAATCTTACACTTACTTTATCATTTATGTAATAGTATACAACTTTAAAATTATAGTAACTAGATTTAAACTAAAAAACTAATAAGTTCTGACACTTTAATAGCTTTTGATAAAAAATGTTTTCGATCTGACATTATTTAATTAAAAAATTATTCTAAAATTAAGATTAACATTGTAATTATTTTTAAAGTACTATACTATACTTTAATAGTGTTTTGATGTGAGCACTTACATTAAGAAAACAAAAAGATAAGAATCAGTGTTTATATATATATAAACAGAAATAAACAATATTGCTAGCTATATAAGGTACGAATATTAATCAGCATAAACGTATTGATCTAACACAGCCTTGGAAGGGAAAAAGAGAATGATAAAATCTTTTGTTTTATACTATCACTTACAAGTTTATTGCTGTAATCCAGCAACTTGAATTTTGTATTCTGACTACAATTTTCACTTCGAATCTTTTAATATGAAGGAAGGCAAGCACAAAGATTCTCAGAACACTGAAATAAAATATCAATAATTTACAAAGTTGTGCATTAAATAAAGACCACAATGAGACAAAATAAAGCATCCAAAGCTGATGCGTTGTGATTGTAAGGACCGTTACACACTAAAAAAGAACAGAGAAACTTTCTATATGGAGCTGGATTAAAGTGGATTCCAGATGAATTTTTGTATGGATTACTTTTCCTGAAAATTCAGGTGGATTCGAGGTCTTACAAGGATATCGCTGTAAAATATTGATTGTAATATAATAAACATATGAAGGGAGAGTTGAAGGGGGCTTAACCATGCGCAGAAGGTTAAGGCTCGAATTCATAGACGTGACTTGAGTATTGAGTATCACTTGGAACTTGAGTATCGTTACTTGAGTATCAGCTGTTACTTCAATTTTTTTATATGAAATATAAAATCACACAGATATGATAGTCGTCGGTAAAGATGTCATACTCAATTGAAGTAACAGCTGATACTCAAGTAACGATACTTAAGTTTTGAGTGATACTCAATACTCAAGTCACGACTATGAATTCGAGCCTAAAGCAATATATGTGAATGCGTAGTAGGTTTGTAGGAACTGTGGAGCTATACATTCTGTTTTTCTTTCAGGAGTTATAATTCCCTACTGGTTATAGGCTGCGCATATGGTCTACAGGGCTTGTGTGAGTATGCGCAGTAAGACTCTATAGGCTATAAACGTGCACAGTCGGTTCCTAGAGATAGTAGGCATGTACACTCGAATTGTAGATATTGTAAATAAGCAGAGAGTTATTAACGTATTGGCTTTTAGAGAAGATTTTACAAAGCTTGGTCTAAAAAAGCGGAAAAACTCCGCAAAATCTGTGTTTTCTTGAGTTTTCAAGGCCTACACGGCTCGCTGAAGTGTAATTCGACTAAGTTACAAGTCCTAAAGCATTAAATTTACTAATTACTTAGTATAAACATGTGTTTTTAAGGTTATGACGAGAAAAAACTATGGAAAAGCCGCAAAAACCCCGTTTTTTCCTGTTTTTTCGATTTTTGAGTATGTTTCGGTCAGAAAATGATTTCTGCGACTACGGCGTTGGAAAGTACGGTAAAAAATACATGAAAAAAAGCTATTTTGGTTTTGGCCAAATATTATCTTCATAGTTAAAAGAACGATAAGAAACTTAAAATACCATTAAAAATGGGAATTTCGGGATCAAAAAATCTGGAAAAAATATGACAAATTCTTAATATAATCACAAAGTTATTTGCATATTTTCAGATTCTTCGGCTGCAAACAGCGCACGATAAAAATTTTTCAAGGCAAAACAGGTTTTGGGCATTTTTGGGGCTTCCGTGGCAGCTTGGGATCTGAAATTTTGCACAGAGGCATCTTTAAACATACTCTATCCAATAAGCAACGAGCGGTGAAGATCCCGGCTGCGGCCGTTTTGACCTACTTATCCCGCTATAGCCTTTAGTTAAAATTTAGCAGAAGCATGATAAATTTGCCTTCAAAATAGCTGAATTTATTCATAAAGTTAGTTCAATTATACAAAATTTAGATGAAAATTGACTAAACGTCAGTCAAAAATTAGCTGATTAAGTTCAATTTAGCTGCATTTAGAGATGCGCTGTCGACAAAAATTTTCTTTTTTTTCTAGAAGCTAATCAAGTGTAGACTCTAATATTATATCATTATTAAAATCTATACTTTAAAGAAAAGATAAAATTAAGAAGGTTAGCTGAAGATGAAGAGAGTAAAAGAAAAATGAAGGAAGAAAGAATAGAGAGTAAAGAAAGATAATAAAATAAAATATAGTGAAACATAGATGAAGAGAGAAATACATATACTAAAACCCACATAAGACCCAAGAAAGAGACTCAAAAAAAGTGCTTGTATATGATAACTACTCATTAGATAGAACTCAATAAAAATTGCTATTTTTATTACGATAAAATGTGCAGATCCGTAGGAGCCAAGAACTGTAGTAAAAGGTAGTTTCATTTTAATATATAATAACTACTAATTATATAGGAAACAATATAAAAAGAAAATCTTATTAAAAGAATAATTACACATACCCTTAGAGCTTATATACTATGGAGGAAGCATGCCGACTTAAAAAGTGGTGGTAACTTTAGGTAGAGAGAAAGAAAAATCTTCATTACCTTAAATCCTATCTCTCTCGCGTAATGCTCCCGTAAGCGCTGCACCAGAGAGACAGTATTTAAGTATTTATTTCCTTTTTTCTCACATCATCGTTAAAATATCTACCAATTTACCATATAACATGCTGCCTCCACGTATATATACTCGAAGCACATACCTAAAAAATGCACGAATCCGAAGAACCGAAGATTTGTAGAAAAAGGTGGTAAATATTTTAATTACAATAATATTTAAAATTGACTGAAAAGTAAATTAACTTTAGAATATTAAATTTGAATATACATTATTGTATATGTAAATAATATTATAGAAAAGCTAAAGTTTATTACACATACAATATGAGGCTAAGTTTAAATATGTCATATACGGAATGTCATGTATTTCTGTTCGATTACATGCATATAATTAACTTCACCGATTTTAAATTAAGAGAAAATATGTGTAGTTAAATATTTTAAATAAAAATATATTTGAAATAAAAATATCAAAAACGACAACAACAAATAAATTTCGAATGAAGATTTATTTTATACTGAAAATCAGTGAAACTAAATAATATGAAGTAATTAAATAGAACCGGGAACTTGAAAAAAATAGAAAACTTAAGCTTTAGTTCCAAGAATATTTCACATTAAATAGTATATTTTTCACTTAGGGAAAAAAAGTAAAGAATGTCCTAAATCGTATGTAAATTGTAAGGCATAATTCACAAATGTCGAAAATTGAGCTCGACTTCATAGGTAACCGTGAGTATCTCGTATTATTTCGAACTTGAGTATCGTTTGGATATTGAATTTAGTTGACATCAGATAACAAAATTTTAAAACATGCAACGAGTTACGTGTAACGTGAAATATCACTGAAGAACGGCTCTTATGTTTTGATTCTTGACCTTAATATATGACTATTTTTTTGAACATTAAAATTAAAAATAAACCCTTTTACGTGAAACATACTTAAAAATCAATTTCGTGTTTATTTTTAATTATAATATCTTCACATATGTATTTTATACATACGAAATACTGAATTTAAATACACGATTATAAGATTAGAATAAAATATTTTGGTTATTTTAAAATTCGAATATTACAAAACAATAAATCGACCATTTGCAATTACCCAACAATTTTAATTGCATCAAATGTAAATTCTTAATGAAATATAAATATTACGAAGTGTATGTATCACAAGTAAGATGATATTATATTTAATTTTATATAATTGTTTTTATTTCCATATCATTGATATTATAATTTATGAATGAATTCTTAATATTAGTAAAAAATTATTAAAACATGAAGGAAAATTATTAAGTATTAAAACACAACTGAAAATGTCAATCGAATAACATTTTCATCAAAATAAATTTCAACGATATGATTCTTAAAATAAAAATTTTCATTTGACTATCATCCATTGTAATTATTATTTGTGTAACATATATACATGTTACACAAGTAACATATATGTATGTAAGAATAATATATTTCATGAATAATCATTTCATTTGATGAACTATTAAATAAATTTATATATTTATAATTGTATAACATAATTTAGTCAATTAAAGATTTATTCAAGCATCTTTCAGAGAATAAAGTACTCGAGTTAATTTCATGAAAATACATTAGTAATTAAAAATTTATTTGTAAACAATTCTTCATAAATAACATTCATGTAACCTTAATAACATATTCATATGTACGTGTGTTCGTATTTATATGAATTGTCATTTACGTAAAAATTGTTAAGAACTGAATGTATTAATAATAATTTCACTAAAGCAATAATATTCTTATTAAGAGAAATATATTAATTTTCATAATATATCTAATGACCTCAATTAAAAATTTATAAAATATAAGCTTAAAAAGTAATTTTTAATATTAAATTATTTTTAATAGTCAATTATATACAGTCGACGATCTGAGTCCCGCCGCCTTCTCCTCCATCGACTAGCTCATGCATTACCCCCAGTCGCTGACTAAAAGAATTTGTTTCCAAACATTCTGAGTCCCGCCGCTGCTCTATGCGACTTTTTAACTTGTAAAAATGGATTTATGAGTTTAATTTTTTTGTTTAGAACACAATAAACGTTTATTGAAATAAAAGGTAACAAAAAATATTGTAATATTGCATAATTCTTATTTATATTTACTATAAAAAATATAAAAATTGAATTTTTTTATTTATAGGTAACATAAATTTAAAAATTAAAGAATATATTATTTATTGATGAACTAAATACTCATTGTTATTATGAAAATGAAATGAAATAAGATTTATTTTATCTTTTATTTATAAAGCAATCACTTAAATTTTCAAAGAAATAACATTTTATTGATTGATTAAATATATCTAGTTTAATTTTTATATTTTTTTCAATAGATATAAATGAGAATTATGCAATATTGTATTATTTCTTTGTTACTTTTTATTTCAATAAACATTTGTTGTATCCCAAACAAAAAAATAAAATTAATAAACCCATTTTTACAAGTGAAAAAGTCGCATAGAGCAGCGGCGGGACTCAGAATGTTTGGAAACAAATTCTTTTAGTCAGCGAGTGGGGGTAACGCACGAGCGAGTCGATGGAGGAGAAGGCGGCGGGACTCAGATCGTCGACTGTAGATAGAAAAATACATAAAATATCGATAAATTTTCCTGATTATGCCTATAATTATGATTTGAGGAAACTTTCATGAAATATTCCATGAAATATTTTTCGAAAATTTTAGAAATCCATCGTAAAATATTCCATGGAATATTCATGGAAGATTCGTAGAATATTGGCACGAAAGATTAGGAATATTTCAGAAAACTTCCGTGAAATATTCCTCTAATATTCGTATGTCCTTAATTCTTCTTACATTGGAATATTCCATGAAATATTTTTGTAAGATATCAAGAATACTTCAATGGAAGGTATGGGTAATCTCACATCGTTCATGAAATGTTCCTGGAAAATTTTTGAAAGGTTTCGATGAAAGATTTAGGGTTTCAGATCTACTACAAAATATTTCTGAAATATTTTATGAAAGATTTAGAAATGCTGAGAAGGGATAGTATATAGATTATACAGTACTTTCTGAGTTACAGGAGGGGTCCAGGACTTTCTGAACACCCTGTATAATAACACAAGTAGTTATAGGGGCACCATGGACTGTCACAACAAACCCCCACTCCATCACCTCAAAGGTTACTGACCACTAGGTCAATGACCTCTGAGAAGGCGAAGTAGGGGTTGTTGAGACAGAACATTGGTGCCCCAAGAAATAAATGCACGCTCACACACACACACGCACACGCACAAACACACATACTCACACGCATACCTACACACACACACGCACACACACACACACAAATAAATACACAATATTTAAAATTAAAAAATTTTATACCAGCTGATCACTGTTGGAAGCACATCCCGACGTAGACTCACATTGTAGAACAACCTTTCTGCCCGGAGTTTCGATGGAGACTGACAGTGAAGCCGAATCTTCACCCTTAATAGCCTAACTCCCTCCACCGAAAATAAAAATATTACATACCATTCCCACACTACGAATAGCAACTTGATACTCTTTTGCAGGAAAATATTAATAAGTGTATTTTGAGAAGCATATTTTAAAATAAAGTTAAAATAATCATAATTAATAAAAAATCACATACCATTCTCACGCTATGATTGTTAATCTGACTCTTTTGCAATCAATTTTATGAAAAAGACGTATATTAGGGTGCTAACGTTATAAATTTAAAATTTCAACGTAAGAAATCTATCTCCCCAAGACGTATGCACGGGTGCTATTTTATAAAACTTAAAATTTTAGCAATTGAGAAATGTCTCTCTCTCTCTCTCTCTCTCTCTCTCTCTATCTTTTCTAATATGTATGTCTATACATACATACACGTGTAAACAAAAATATGTATAAAATATATACATTCTTATATATATATATATATATATATATATATATACAAATCATATGCAGATGATATGCAAATGATGGACAAATAAGCCATGCATTAAAATTGGTTATTATATTTTAAATATAATATATATTTATTATCATTACATTACATTACCAAGGTATCGAATCAATAAATATAGAGAAAGTGATGCAAAAATGATAAAAAAGTATCAGGAGCCCAAAACATAAGAAGAAGTATAACTATTCTACCTCTTGCGATTAGTTGTTCTTGACATCCATTGTTTATACGCCCAAGTTGCGTATATAACTAAGAACAACTGTATATATATATATATATATATACACATACATACATATGTAAATCATATGTAAATATAAATATTTATCAAAATCGAATATATTATATTGAAAGATATTTATTATTTAAAAATTATTATTGATAAATTATCAATCATCACGCAATAAATATCGACAATTTACGATAAATATAAGAGAAAGTATCAGGGTATTATAAAAGCTATTCTTCCTCTTGTGATTAGTTATTTTTGACATATACGCCCAAGTTGCGTATATAACTAAGAACAACTATATATATATATATATAAATTTAATAAGACCTCAGGATATTAAACTGAATATGGTCTACAATGTCATAAAAGTATACATGATAATGAGTAAGTACATTACTTACACAATGTTTATATGCAAATAATGTGCAATGCGTTACCCATATGCAAATAACATGCAAATGATAAATGCATTGAAATTCAAATTTTTATGTAAAAAAAAACAAGAGATTATTACGAAAAATTAATAAAAAGTATCAGGATAGCAGAAAGTAGAAGAGCATAACATTCATATCTTTTACAATATCTATATATATATTATAATTTAAATAAATGTTATGTAGTTATTCTACTTATACTAAATGTATGTAAATATATTCATATATGCAAATGGGTATTAATTATATGCAGAATATATGTAAATATATACAAATTATTTCACTACGATTATGTAGGTTGGGCAATTAATACCTCTTTACTTAAGACACACACTAGCTAGGTGGACGATATAGAACACGCCCAAGTGTGATCGCGTTACATAAAAAAATTCCCGCCTACTCGTAAGCGAAATGATGGTGAATTATATGCATTCTGGTTTATACTTACATGCTCACCGGTCCACGATTCGCACTAAACTGACATTATTTTACATGTGTTGGCGGATTTAAATATCAAATTAAGATGATTCTTGAAATATTAAATGTTGCGCACATACTACCCCTTCGTCACCCCTTATCCCTACTTTTGAATTCATGTCTAAATCGTACTATAAATACACGAAGATTGACAGGTCTGATTAACAGTTAAAGTTCAACGTTCCAGAGAAGAAGATCAACACGAAGCAAAATGGTAAAAAAAAATTTACTTAAAGTCTTGATAAATATTGTTAATATAGCATTAGTTCGGGAGCCGCAAATAAAATTATTTTGCAATAATATATGGTGCAAAAGTCTAAACATTTGCTTCAATAATGAATTATTGAAAAAAATTTAATTTATCTTAGGACTTTGCGGACTACGTACCTTAGCTTATATGTTTAAGCGAGGTATTTTTAACGATAATGAAATACTTGACATTGCTGATCGTTGTATTAAAAGCAGAGGGATGCAAGATGCGTCACAAGTCAGGCTTCTCATGTTACATCACCGTGTTATTAAAGGTAAGTTATTCATAATTTCTTTTACCGTTTAAAAGCTTGTATCTTTTTTCTTTACAATCGTAGAATTTCGCTATAAAATACTTTTTTGTTCTGAATAAAATAATAAATCTGAAAAGATGATTTGCAAGAAAATATCAGTTTCGGATCAATAATCAATAACCAATAAAATTTTTGTTTATGATCACAGAATTTCGCGGGATAAGACTTTTTTGTTAAAAATAGTGCAACTAAGCAGATTTTACATAAATTTTACAGACCTGCAAAATATGATGGAGGACAGTAGTGGGGATGAACTGTTGATAAGACTTCTGACCGAAGAAGAAGATGTATCTGATTCGAGAGACCTTGTGCTACTACCACCTCCCGAAGAGGTAAGAGAAGTCATGAATGTCTCGGAAACTATCCCAAACTTTGCGGTGGAGGGGGTAAATAATAATACAGCAGCGCCACCACCTTTTGAAAATAAATGCTTTAGTTTGTAATATGTACCATAAAGATTATTCAATTAAATTTTAAAATAAATTCATTTATTAGTTTATTAGAATTTTAGATTTCTTGTACAAAATCTAAAAATTTTAATATAGTCAATGTCCCAATCGCTACTCACGAACCTATTACTAACCGCTCAACGTTATTTAGATACCAAAAATTTTTAACAATGAGTGGCTAGTAATAGCTTCGTGAGTAGCGATTGGGACATTGACTATATATAAATATTGGAACACTAAAATTTTAAAAAACTAATGAATGAATTTATTTGAAAATTTAACTGAATAATCTTTATGGTAAATACTACAAGCTAAAGCATTTCTTTTCCTTAAGTTTTGCAATATAATGAAAAAATAAGCCAAATTCATGAATATAGGGGTGGTGTCCGTTTTACATCTCCTTAAGCGTAAATTTATAAATCACACATTTTCACGTAATTTTGGTATATCATATTGTAGACAAATATCTTCAACAGGGAGATGGTACTACTACTACTCAGAACCACATTACGATTCATGAAGAATCATCGCGATATTACCGACAATTCAAGTTACAAGGTAGACAATTAAGAGTGTCAATATTGCCTCCACCACCTAATGCGAATGTGTATACGTGGTTTGAGGCAGCAATGAATGATTTATATCGTCATGCGTGTGAAAATGCGCGACCTTCAGATTATATCGTTATAACTATAAACTCTGACCGATTTGTTCACGGTTCTTTATGGATTTCTTTTAGACTGGTTCGTGATTTTTCACCGACAGATCTACTCGAGTTATTAGCTTGTGTAGCACAGAGTAATGACAATTTTGAAATCGATGATGTTTTAAACGTGAAAGTCAGCATTGTTTCTAAGCCAGAGGGACGCGGTCGGGTATCACTCACTAGCGAATCAGTTTTCAAGAAATCCATTCTAAATATTCAAAATACCGACAATCTTTGCCTTCCACGCTCGCTACTCACTGCTCATGTATATGCTATACCTGGTCAGATGCGCAGTGGTATTCATCATGACAGGTGGAATAGAATAAGACACCACACAGCACAATATCTGAAAGTGCAAGCGTTGAAACTTGTCAAAACTGCGAAAGTTACGATACCCGAAACAGGTTGTGGTATCGAAGAATAAAATTATTTCAAGAATATTATGCGCTTTTCGGAGTTGCAATAGTTGTTTATTCTTTTCAAAACTTTGCTCGAGGCTATAAACCACTTTACGATGGTGTACGTTTTGTACACGATGTTGGTAATGTAGTTAGACATACCTTAAATATAATGTATTATGAAAATTCCAATCATTACCAACCAATTTTAAATTTACTCGCAGCAGCTGGCAGCCGTGGCTACTGCATACCTTGTAATAAAAAGTTTAGTCATCAAAAAAATCATAAATGTCCACAAAAATGTTGTAAATGTTTTCAGAGCCCCCCTTGCGATATAAATCAGTAAAAAATAAAATGTATTCAATGCACTAGAGATTTTTACGGTAATGTTTGTCTGGAAAATCATAAAATCTCAAAATCTTTCGATAATTTTCGGTCGGTTTGCGAGAGCATAAAAATTTGTCGTTTGTGCAGTAAAACAGTTCGAATGTGCGATAAAGATCCACATAATTGTAATACGATATTTTGTAAAATATGTAATAGTAAAATGCCGATAGAACACTTTTGTTACATGCAACCCTTTATCAGCAAAAAAGGATTTGCAACCGATAAAAAGAATATACTTTATTTATTTTATGATTTTGAGACTCAACAATCGGAAATTATCTCGGGTGCAGATGGTGAAAAAATAAGTTTGCATGTACCAAATTTGTGTGTTATACAACAAGTACGTATTTATTGTTTGGATGATGAAAATATAACAAATTCTTGCGAAATATGTGGTATACGCGAATACGTGTTTGAAATCGACCCTGTAAAACAGCTAGTTGATTTGGCCTTAGCAACAAGAAAAAGTTTCAAGCAAATTATTTTTATAGCCCACAATGCACAGGGTTTTGATGCACAATTTATTCTCAAGCATTTGACAGAACGTACAGATCTTAGAGATAAGCCAGATGTAATTTTAAACGGGTCAAAAATAATCATAATGGAAATTGCAACCGTTAAATTCATAGACAGCTTAAATTACTTACACATGAGTTTAGCTGCACTACCAAAAGCTTACGGTCTTGCTAATATCGAGAAAGGTACGTTTCCTCATTTGTTTAACACACGAGAGAATCAAAATTACGTTGGAGAAATGCCACCTGTGTGGTCTTTTTCACTAGATTCGATGAAGGTCGATGAGCGACGAGAATTTATACAGTGGTATAATGAAAAAAAAAATGACAATTATATATTTAATTTTAAAAATGAGATTATAAAATACTATAGACAAGATGTAAAAATTTTACGATCAGCATGTTTGGCCTTTCGCAAAACCTTCATAGAATGTGGTAATACAGATCCATTCGTAGAGTGCGCCACCATCGCATCATCTTGTATGCGTGTATATAGAAAAAATTTTTTACAAAAAGACATTATAGGAATCATACCTCAGGGTGGTTATAGACAAGCAAACAAGCAGTCTATGAAGGCGATGCGGTGGCTGCGTTGGATGGAAAATGTGCTGAATCATCAAATTCGGTATACTGTCCGAGCTCGAGAAAAGAGACTTCCCGGAGCCCTATAGTGAATGGATACTGCGAACTTGAAAACGGTACGAAAATTGTTTTACAATTCCACGGGTGTTATCGGCATGATTGTGTATGGTGTTACACAGTGAACCGTGACTCACGCCTCGTAAACGGTGAAAATATGGACGAACGTTTTGAGAGAACCGCGCGAATATCCGAAAAGATAAGAAGCCACGGTTATCAATTAATAGAAAAGTGGGAATGTGATTTTGATCATGAGTACTCACAGAACGAAAGTATGAAGATGTATATCGATAATAAGGCACGAAATTGGCATGAACCGTTGAATCCTCGAGAAGCATTTTTCGGTGGTCGTACGGGTAATACGGTCAAAATTTACGATGCAAAAAAGGGTGAGAAAATAAAATACGTGGACGTGTGTTTATTATATCCATATATCTGTAAATACGGTCGATGTCCCGTTGGTCATCCTACTCTTTACGTGGGTGAAGATGAGTGTCGCTCTCTGGTGGGTCAAACAAATAATATAAGTCACGTTGAAGGTCTTATTAAATGCGAAGTATTGCCGCCGCAAAATATATATCATGCTGTACTACCCGTTAAAATGCATAATAAGCTTTTGTTTCCATTGTGTCGAACATGTGCCGAATCAATGTATACCGTAGATTGTGACCATGAAAATCCTGATGATCGAGTTTTTATCGGCACGTGGGTTGCTGACGAGTTGAAAAATGCTGTTCAAATGGGCTATATTATCAGAAAAATATTTGAAATATGGTCTTATAAAATTACACAGTACAACAAAGCCACGGGTCAGGGTGGTCTATTTCCAACTTATATCGATAAATTTTTCGCTGAGAAAACGTACGCGTCGGGTTACCCTTTGGAATGTGCTGACGGTGATGAAAACGCGATTGCTCGATATATTGAGGAATTTGTGCAACAAGAGGGCATCAAATTAGACAAAACTCGAATAAAATATAACGCTGGTCTGAGCAAAACTCAGATCTGTAGCAAAACTCTGTTTAAATTCATTGTGGGATAAATTTGGTCAACGAGAGAATATGCCAAAGACTGAAGTGGTAGATGATCCACAGAGATTGTTTGAATTACTCTGCAGTGTCGAGACCGAGATCGACTCAATTTTACCGATCAATGAGACGACAATTTATGTAAGTTGGCACAATAAAGAATCAGCTGTTGAGCCATCACCATTGTGTAACGTTGTCGTAGCCGCTTATACCACAGCCTTGGCGCGTTTAAAACTCTACGAAGAATTGCAACCGCTGGGTGAACGTGTATTGTATTACGATACTGATTCTATTGTGTATGTAAGTCGCGTGGGTGAGTACGATGCGACAATAGGGTCGTTCTTGGGTGACTTGACCGACGAATTGGCCTGTTATGGTCTTGGCACAAGCATCACATCATTCGTCTCTGGAGGACCCAAATTTTACGGATATAAATATTTGACACCAGATGGCGTTGAAGGATGTGTTTGCAAAATCAAGGGTATAAGACTTAATTCGTCGGTGAGTCAGAAAATAAACTTCGATTCCATATGAGATCTTATTACTGGTAAAATACCGCTACTTTTTGCAAACTATGACGCTATTAGACGCACACGGTTTCACGATGTAACACGACCTGAATGTAAAATATGCGAGCCCGTGTACTCAAAGAGACGATTCGTGAATAACGAGATTAGCTATCCATATGGTTATAAATCTAATTAAAAATAAATTATTGTAAATATATTATCACTAAAGCGAATATATGATATAGGATAAAGAGAGAATTAAAACACAAACTATTTTGAAATAAATTTTATATTTTATAAAAATGTAAAACGAAAAATAAATTCATTTCCTATTAATTAAGTAGTCATCAATTTTTTTCAAAAGCACAGGTTCCAGAATAATCCGCATCCTTTCCACTCTCATTCTGAATCTTTCTCTATCACGAGCCGCTTGCTCCCACTCTCCACGTCGCGCTGCACGACTTGCATAGTCCCACACGCGTATCACATGAATTTCCGGCTTACCCTCTTTGAAATGCACTTGTTTTGTTTGATTCATCGTTCACTGTAATTTTTGTAGACTCTCTTTTCTATAAAATTGTTGAGAATCAAAAATTTAAATCTGATTAATTCTTTGATAAAAATTTATTACCTTTTTTAATTTCTTGGTTACTGCTCACGATAGCAGTACTTTTTCAAGACTAACCAACACTGACCGTTTACCAACGCTTTTAATTTTATACTATAAATGGTGGTGGTGGTGGTGGTGGGGTGGGGGGATTAATTATAAGTAGGTGATTAATACTTATTTGGCTCTTTCAGCCATATAGCTAAAGAGCGGAATAATGCTGGCGTCAGCCAGCTATATGGCTAATCAGCTAAACGATTGGCTAGCGCCAGCACGATACTGCTCGCACATGCGCGCGCCGCCGCCCCCCCCACTCTTGCTCATCACTCTTAATGATCGTATATGTAGAGTGGTTGGAGGATTTGATGAAATTAGTAATAGAAGTTTAGCAGCAGCGGTAACATGGACGTTTGCAGGTGGGTGCATCCGTGGACTTTGATGATTTGTGGACCCAGCTCGTGTGGTAAAACAGTATTCGTGAAGAATTTTTTGCATCACATTGATCGCATGAGTGATACAAAATTCGAGCGTGTACTCTTGTACTATACCGAGTGGCAGCCAATTTACAAGGAGTTGGCCGAGGGTATCGAATTTCACGAGGGTTTACCAAAGAGCGAAGACTATGCCAATGATCCACGAGCAAAACTCTTGATTCTCGACGATCTGATGAGAGAATCGTCCAACGAAGCTGTAGTAAATCTCTTCACCAAAGGCAGCCATCACAATAACTTAAGCGTCATCTTTATCTCGCAAAATCTCTTTCATCAAGGTCAGCGAGAAATTTCTTTAAACTCTAATTACATCGTGGTATTTAAAAAACCGCGCGATCGACCGCAAATAAATCATTTGGCGCGCCAAGTCTGCCCCGAGGAGCCTCGTTTTTTGCAAGAGGCATATCTCGATGCCACAGCACAACCACACGGCTATTTGTTCATAGATCTGAAACAGGGTACGCCTGAAAACGTGAGATTTCGTACTTGTATATTTCCGTTCGACAAACATCAGTACGTTTATGTGCCTCGTTGCAAACCCATAAAAGCTGGTGCTCGCTCGAATAATCTACCAGTCGTGCGATTGTAATGGAGCCGGTGAGACGTAGTCGTAGCAGACCAATTCCAGAAAAGTACTAGACTCAGCTACATGTTTTGTGTAAAATCGAACTTTCTCAACTCAAGGCCATATTACGCGAAGCAAATTCCAAACTTATAACGTACATTTGCGAGTGTGCTTTGAACATTTTACGTGGAAATATTCCACTCAGCAAGTATTATAAGAAACAATTGCGAAAAGTCGCACCACTGTTGCGAAAACTCGCTAAACCGGGTAGTTTGGAGGTAAAAAGGAAATTGGTGGTAAAATCAGCATATTTACTACGGCTAATTGTGAAACCTGTTTTATCGGCATAGAGTACGCAAGAAAAATGATTTTAGTACCACAAGAGTGCTTGGAGCAGCAGCGGCTGCAGCAGCAGCACGACGTACCAACTATCAATCATACAACACCACCATCCAGTGTCCAGACACCTGGTACAGCCACGACACGCCTTGACGAGGAAATGAGTAAAATTTTACATTCTTCGGGTGATGAGTGTCAAAAATCTCTGCAATATCAACAAATCTTGCAGCGTTACTTGCATCTAAGAGGGGAGGAGAAGGATGAAAGTAGGGGTATAATACGTCCAAACGAGACAACATTATTAGAAACGGAAACGACGATGGGTACAGACAATAATGACGAAATTGACGACGAACAGCTTGTCCAGTCGGTACCGCAGAAATTTAGAAGCAATGCTAGACACCTTATTAGATATTTGCGGCAAGCTGGTAATATTGAATGAGATAGTCATGGTATAATCAAACTAGATGGCACTGTTGTCGAGGGTGCTAATATTGTCGATTTAATGAACGAAGCTATGAGAAGTAGAAAAAGGCCGCCACGGCGCGGATACAAACAGTTTGCACGCGTCTTGCGACAAGTTAGTATACCTCGAGAATTCATTGGTAACGATCAACTGTGGCGTACGATTGCATCTCATAGCCCTGATTCATTGCTGTCACCGTCGTCAGGAAACGAAGGTTATTATTCTTCAACAGCTACTGGTCAAACGAGTGTAAAGGAGAAAGAAGTCGAGAGTGCAAAAAAGCATAAAAAAGTTGGTAGCGAGTTGGCAGCTACGCCATCAGCCCCTGTAAAAAAGAGTCGCCTCGAACACCCAAAATGGGACCGTATGTGAAAGCATGGAAGGAAGTGATGGAGGGGGAGGAGAAGGAGGAGAAATCTGGTACTTTTATAGACCGATTAATTTCGGTTGTACCCTTTGAAATGCATCTACCAGGCTACCAGTTTCTCGGCCCCTTACAGCCAGATTTCAAAAAAAGCAAAATGTACGTTGATGCTTATCATACACTTTTTTCCGGCACCGGTATTCACTTTATGAATTCAGGCAACTCGATTACCCGTAAAGACTATTCAAATGGTTATTGCCTATTTGCTTTTGATTTGACACCTGATTTATCGGCGAGTGACGGTAGGCATTAGAATTTGATAAAAAATGGTAATGTACGAATTGATGTTAGATTCGACGACCCGCTAGAGGGCACTGTAAATCGTATAATTTATGCTGAATACGACAATTTGCTCGAAATTGACTCGTCGAGACAGGTTGTCGTGGATTATAGCGGTTGAGTAGTAGTGGTGGGGATATAGTTCTCGTTATTTAAGTGGAGCAAAGCCATCTTTATCATCTCAGTCGGCGAGCAACTTTAATTGCAAACAGTATGGACGTGGTGATTGACGTGCAGTTTTTAAAAACCAACAAAAACCGTTCGATTCCAAAGGAGGTGGCTGTGCTTGCTATTCATAAAAACTTTATCGCTCATTGGATTGTGGCGCCTCCTTGTAATTTAAGATGCTTACCTAAAAATGCTTTGAGACAGAACAATTGGGTGACACTGAATCATCATGGTCTGGAGTGGTACGAAGGTGATATATCGATAAAAAGATTATACAAAAATTTGGAAGATATTTGCAAGCATTGTCGTGTAATTTTCGTGCGAGGTCAAGAAAAGCTTGAACTACTTTCCAAGCTCACCACCTGTAAGATTGGAAATTTAGAAAAACAAGATTGTCCAGCTTTTAGAAATTTGAATTCCAGCAGTGTACAGTGTATGCATCATTACATAAAATCATCTTATTCAAATTACGTGTGTGCTCTAAATAACGCTGCTAATCTGAAACAGTGGCTACTGAAACTTAATCCCAGCGTAAAATCGCTGATTGTGGAAGAATTTTTCGAAATTCTCCGCGATGAATTCAGAAGAGATTGTTCGATATCTGATGAGGATCAAGTTTCACGCAGTAGGCGTTTATCCAGCGGATCGGATTCCTCTGATGTGGGTGAAACCTTGTGCGCTTGTGCTTAATACGCAAAATTATAACCAGCGTGGTGCGCACTGGGTTGCCATATACGTTGATAAGTATAGCACAGGTGTGTACTTTGATAGTCTTGGTAAGCCGCCACAAATTCAACAACATTTACGACGTATTCAGCAAAATTGTAAAAAATTTAGATGGAATAATAAACGCTTACAAAGCGAATATTCCAATGTTTGTGGTCATTATTGTATCATGTTTCTGTATTATATGTCTACCGGATTGGGTTTCAAGAAATTCTTGGAAAATTTCTCGCAGAATTTGCAAAAAAATGATGCTATAGTAAAGAATTTTATAGAAAAAACTTGTTATGTGTAATTTGATACTTGACTGTCTCTGATTGGTTGCACGCCACCTTCTTTGCGACATCCCCACCAATTTTTACAGTATAAAAGAAGTGGTATCCACTTGGTCTAGCCACAGTTGTGTGTGATCGACGGTGACAGCAGTAACAAGCAAGAAAACCTAACCAAGATGGCTGGTCAAAAGAGAAGCCTGGAGCAGACATTTGGTAATGACTTGGCATATTTAATAAAACAAAATAGCAAGAAAAATTATTGGCAGCAGGTTCTGCCAATGGTCTACGGGCTGAACAGCTCTTTTGGAAAAATTATCCAGGTAGGCCTGGAGAATATAGGCGGCGAAGACAAAAAGGAGTTTGCACCCGTGGTACGCTTCTGTGGAGCCAATTTTCCAGGTCTACCTCTGTCACTAGACTGTTGGGAGGCGTTGAAGCAGGTATTTGATAAAATTGAAGATTTTTTCACTTGCTATAATGAGGAATCTATGCTGGATCAGCGGCTATCTATTCCAGGATACACTATCCGTTTTATGATTAGTTTCAGGGATGCAAATATTTAAATCATTTTGGGCTTTAAATAAATTTTAATTCACAAATCCTTTTTAAATTCGTAATTAGAGTTTTATTTAATTAACAATTCCTTTTAAATTAATAATTAAAAATATTTTAATTAACAAATCAAAATCTAATCGTGAATTGAAAAGGCTTTAATTAAAAAATCAAAAGGAATTCTTAATTAAATAAATTTCAATTAAGAAATCAAAATGTAATCGTGAATTGAAAGGGCTTTAATTACAAAATCAAAAGGAATTCTTAATTAAATAAATTTCAATTAAGAAATAAAAATTTAATCGTGAATTGAAAGGGCTTTAATTCCAAAATCAAAAGGAATCCTTAATTAAATAAATTTCAATTAAGAAATCAAAATGTAATCGTGAATTGAAAGGGCTTTAATTCCAAAATCAAAAGGAATTCTTAATTGAATAAAATTCAATTAAGAAATCAAAATTTAATCGTGAATTGAACGGGCTTTAATTCCAAAATCAAAAGGAATCCTTAATTAAATAAATTTCAATTAAGAAATCAAAATGTAATCGTGAATTGAAAGAGCGTCAGTCATGATTATGATTTGTAAATTCGAGGGCTTTAATTAAAAATTCCATAATTCCTTTTTAATTAAACGTTTTAAAGGAATTTTTATCATATATATGTATATAGAAACACAGATGTCGACGCGCACATACATACGCACCTGGGCTCATATATATGCAACATTTCGTGTCGACCCAAACGCACACATACAGACAAGTTGATATATATATATATATATATATATATATATATATATGTATATATACATACATACATACATACATACATACATACGTGGGACTTTCCACGTCAATTAGAACGCACCCACAGACAGCTTTATATATATGGGACATTTCATGCCAATGCGCATGCACACACACAGGATTATATATATATATATATATATATATATATATATATATATATATATATATATATGGGACATTTCATGTCAACTCGTATGTACTCATAATCACAGGCTTTTCTATATATATGGAACATTTCATGACAACTCTCACACACCTATCCGAGTTCCTACAGGTTTACATATATGCGACGTTTCACGTCAATTTGCATTCATGCATACACGCTTTTATGTATATGCGACTCTTCATGTCAACTCATGTACGATCAATACGACCTTACTGACAGGTTTTTGCATATGTATATATGGTCCATTTCATATTAAATTGCTCACGTTCACCCGCAATTTTTTTGTTTCTATATATATATATATATATATATATATATATATATATATATATATATAAGACATTTCATGTCAACTTGCACGTACTCGCAAGCACAGGTTTTTCTATATATATATGGGGCATTTCATGACAACTTGTACACACCTATCTAAGTACCCTTAGGTTTATATATATGAGACGTTTCATGTCAATTCGCATGCATGCACACACGCGTTCATGTACGTGGGACTTTTCATGTTGACTTACAAGCATGATATAAACATATATATATATATATATATACATAAGGGACATTTCATGTAGAATCGCACGTACACACACAGGTTTATTTAAGTTTATATGGAACATTTAATTTCAACTCATACGCACACGCACACGCTCACACATACAAACACATATTTAACTTTATATATATATATATATATATATATATATATATATATATATATATACATACTTTACCTTATCGATGTAGACAATATTTAAAAAATAGTTATTTATTATGCTGTGGTACCCACGATCGCCGTCTTTGGATACCTAGGTGTTAATGACAACTTAAACATCATCTACAGCTAAAACTTTTGAAATTTAACTTATAGTTTAATAACTACTCTGAAGTTGTTTCAAATGTTATCTAGCCAAACATGGATGTTCCGAGTAAGATAAACATTGTCTACAAGAATATCTTTTGAAATTTAGCCATTATTTATTAATAACATGTACGTTTCCCGAGATGACATCTCACAATATCCAGGTGATCCTGGCTACCTGGAAATCGTCTATATGAATAAATTTTGAAATTTTCCATACCGATTATGAAGTTTACATATATTTGCAGGGACTACGTCAAATGAAACTTGGAGATTCTTTTAGATTTCGATTCTAAGGTTGTTTGATTAGGTCGGAGAATACTCGGAAATAAAAAGATTTTAAAAGAACAATTGTTTAAGATTCATGCAGGTTCCATGAAATATGTTGATTTACTCGTAGTCGATACCCATATATAAAGATCAATTATACAAATCATCTCGCATATAAATTTGCGGTAGTATCCCTACTAATTTATGAATTTTTCGTTCGAATAATGCCAGCGAAATTTAACTTCGAGAAAGCATATTACTATTGTAATTAGTGAATAATTTTAACATTTTTTCATCAAACATCATTCCGATATACAGGTAATAAGCGCTATTATTTAAAAAATTTAAAAAAAGTTAATTTATTTATTTTATACTTTTTAGTCTATTTATTCAATTATTGTATTTTATTTTTAAAGCATGTTTTTAAAATTTTGTATTTTCTATTTTTAAGTTATAATTGTTTTTATTATCATTTAGAGTTACATTGCAACCAGACTTTTCGAAGATTACACTCAGGTACATCCGTTATCGGCGACTTGGTACTCCAGTTCGACCTCTTCATCCTAAATCATTATTATGCATTATAGATTCACTTTCAAACCTTGAATTAGGTTTTAGCAGTCCCGAAATCCCCCGGGGAACCCACCTCGACCCAGAGAAAGCCTCCCCACTTGTACATCCTCGGAGACGACGTCCATGTGTATTCTAGACAATGTGCATCACTTTGTGGCAATTGTTTGATCTCAAATTCGGTTTTAGCAACCCTGAAAACCCCCGAGAAACTCGCCTTGACCCAAAGAAAGCCTCCCCATTTATACTTCCTCGGAGATGACTTTTCACACCCATTATCATCGACCTGGATGTCCAGGTACCAAAATGACAACTGATTATTGTATTGTCATCCAAGACCAAAGTCTATGCCAATTGTCAGAATTTATATCTGTCAAAAAGTGCCTGAAATCGAGCGCGCAAGATTTGATTACAGACAGACAAACATGCAAACAGACATGAAGGCGAATATAAGAAAAGCGTATATAAAAAAATAATATTTACCTACGTTAAGTCTGCTTTGAGACTACTTATCTTTCGTTTTTTATGACAAAAACAAGTAAATTGAATTTGAGAAAATTTCTATAAGTTACTTAAATTTATGAAAAAGTCAATATAAATCGTCATTTTTGCAGAATTATAAAGATTATGATTATTTTCGCGGAAATTATAAAGTTATGGAAATTATTTATGGAAACGTTTTCGATTGGAAAATTTGTGATTATTGCAGTTGAATTTTGTTACATCATCATCAGTTATATCCTCGTTAAAATGACCCGAAAATTTCTAAAAAAATCGGAACAAATATTTTTCCGGTCTTTAAAGAATGTTTAAGAACTATTATGAAATGAAAATTGATAAATGTTTCAAGTTTTCCGAATCGTTACGACATTGAAATTTCAATTATAAGCCGTTACTCATAAAATTTGGAAAAGTCTATTGTATGCAACTATTTTTCCAGTGATTCAGTTGTAATTTATAAAATTGTGAATTTGGGTGATTCATTATGTTTCTTTCCGTAATATTTATCTGATGTTGGAGCTACAGCAATCAAGTTTTGCTTTTTTTATTTCATTAATATCATTTTAAATTCGTAAATTAATAGTATATTGTGTAACGAGTAAGGTTTAGTTGACTATTGCGCACGAGGGCAAGTTGGCGCACGAGCGTAGCGAATAGCGCCATTGCCCGAGACTCTCTCTCTCTCATATCTGCCGTACGACTGACTCGCAATAGTATATTTCAATACTTTTTGGTACTATTATTTGTAATTAAATTACATACTTTTAGTTCACCAATTTCACGTTTATACGGAATAATTACGATTTCGTTAATGTAAAAATAATACAAGAATAGATGATACGATTTACTTTGTCAGAGGTTAAAGCGAGATAGAGTATAAAATTCATCATATGGTCGATGAGATACAGTATGAGGGCGCTGCGCTTGTATAAACCTTTGCGATTTTACATTAATTAACGCTTTTGCGTGACATTATTTTACAGAATGTAACGTATTTACGTGATTTAATACAAAATAATATTATACATAGCTGTGAAACACACGGCCTCAAAAAACAACACACGCAGCGCGCGCTATTAGCTACTTACTACCCCGAAAACGCATGCGCTATAGGCCGCTGACTCAGTACGGATGAAAAAAACAAATATAATGACTTGTCCGCACTAAAGCTATGTTAATACAATAATTTTTGTTAAAATAAAAAATCATTTAAACTTGTAAATTTTTTATGAACTTGGATTGGAAATTATATCAAGCTCGACAAACCTAATCTTAAAATACGTTACATTGAAAGTTTGTATTATTACTTTTTATGTAGTATTTTTGTGGGTTTCTTGAGTTGTCCGCACTCGAGTTGAATCTTACAAATTTTTTCTTTGTCGCAAAAAAATGTTATTAAACGCATTGTTTATTCATAACTTGGGATTGGAAATATTATTAGAAGACTGGAAGCTTCGTCATGCTCTTAAAAATAAAAATAATGTTATCTAATTATAAAAATAATATTAATCTGAATAATATATCCTTATCAGAAAAGTTATTGTAATTTATATATTTTTAGAACCTTTCCAATTTCATGTGTACCACTATGGTATTATATGGGGATATCCATCCAACTTTAAATTCTCTAGTAACAGGTCATTATTTAAACTAGGTTATAATCTTTTGTGCTATCCTGTAACTCTATTTCTGATGTATTTTGTAAATGTGCCACAAATGGCGCAGCAGATAATTCTATAAAAAGTAAATTTACACATAAGATAAATTACGGTAATTTTTTATGTGTAAAAATGAATGTTTCATAGAAATATCTACTGCGCCGTTTGTTAAACATTTACAAAATACATCAGAAATAGAGTTACAGGATAGCACAAAAGATTTGAACCTAGTTTAAACAATGTGCATCATGCGGTAACCCAGTAACAGCTGTAATATAACCTGTTACTAGACAATTAAAAGTTTTGTGGATATCCCTATATATCAAAAAATATGATTATGACTTCTTCAGATTCTATATGAATTTCTAATATATTGAATAGTGATTTTTGAAGGGCATATCATAGTATTAATTAAATTAATTTATTAATAAACTGAAAAATTGCCTAGTATTAATAAATTAGTGCGATTTATTGTATTTATTCACAAAAAAAATTTATAGCTTAGTCGTGTAAAATGGCTTTATTTCCACTATCAAACAATTCCATGGTATGCTTAACTATTTCAAGAGTTAAAAAAATTTAATAATATGTATTTTTTTTTATAACTTCAAGATCGTTACTGAGAATCATAAATAATTTTCACGGTATTTTATTAATAGCAGGTCGTACATCTCTATCCTTTTATAATAAAAAAATTCAACTTTCTGCGAAACCTTATGATTGTAGCAAAAAATAAGAAGAAAGC
This sequence comes from Anastatus disparis, assembly GCA_017163975.1. Classification (NCBI taxonomy): domain Eukaryota; kingdom Metazoa; phylum Arthropoda; class Insecta; order Hymenoptera; family Eupelmidae; genus Anastatus; species Anastatus disparis. The sequence goes on along the minus strand of JAFFSR010000291.1, from coordinate 33,754 downwards.
CCCATCTCGTATACTAAAAAGCAATATTTTCTCTTATGAGAAAAAATTATTTTTATCGCTTCGTTTCAAAGAAAACTTTGAAAAACTGAATTGTCCATCCAAACCTCGATATTTTATGTTTTTCAAGGTTTTTTCAAAAGGAATCGATAAAAAAATTTTTTCCTAATCAAAGAAAATATTGCTTTTTATGATACAAGATGGGGCTTTCTCTTTATTTTTTGCTAAAATTATTAGTTTCTGTAAAAAAATCAATTTTTTGATTACAATAGGACATATATACTCGACCTCCTCTTAAGGATCTTTAATAGCTATTAAACTCTTTACAAGATTGTAATAATTCATCTCGATTTACTTCCACAGAGTTCGTGAAGTTTCATTAACCTTTCAATCAATATACAGAAAATATAAAGATTCATCCGTATTCTTAAATGATCTCATAGGAGTCGGTCTGTGGCTCATTCGGTAGAGCGTTGGATTCGTAATCTCGAGGTTCCGAGTTCAAATCGCGCTCTCGGCCGATTGATACAAGCACCACTGTACGTTACATGTGCTTTGTTCACAAACACACTTACGAGCTCCGTCGCTGATTAGCATAGCAATAATAGCATAGCATAAATATAGCGACGTTAAAAAAAAAAAAATGATCTCATAGATTTATAATCATTTATTTACCAATAATTTAATAAATATATTCATACGATGATAAAACGTGAAAAATATTTCTGAAGAATTTTTTAAAATACAATCTAGAAGGATTCTCCTGAAAACTTTATAGTGCTGTTGAATTCTAAAGCGATCTTAATTGTTCATTAATTGTGAATACGATAAAATTAAGGTTACTATTCCTTAGTAAAACTTAATGAATCAAAAAAGTTCAGAAGGTATCAACGAAAATCATGACAATTTTTTTCATAAGAGTTCACAAAGTTGTATTATGGACTGGTACCAAAAACCGCAAAAAATTAGAAAGGTTCTTTTACATCTGAATCTTTCCAAACCTTAATGTACATGTTCACCGGGGTATTTCACCTGAATACGGAGGACATTTATAACTAATATAGGTAGCTAGGAGAGTTTCCGTAGCCGATGGAGATCCACGGCTCCACCAAAGTTTTTCCTATGTATTTTGGTGCCTTGAACACGAATTTCGAGGGTGGATAGCTGGAAAATAGTTAGGAAAATCTCTAAAGTAAATTTTCTGGTTGTTAATTCTTCGCAGAAAAACATAATTTTTCGTGTTTTTCATCAAATATTAAGTCGAAAATATTCTTATCAATTTTGCCGTACATTGCACCATTTCTCTGTAAAAACATCATAAATATAAAAAAAACTCATTTTGCCATTTTTAATGATTTTTTTTATTTTATTGCACTAATCATTGGTGACCAATATAATTAAGAATTTTCACATTTTAATTAACTAAAATTATTCTTTAATCCACCAACTGTTGATAAAAAAAGAATGGTTTAGGCTGGTTGCGGTCTTCCTTTAATTTTTCACGAATAATTGAACCGCTTATTCAGAAAGTACCGCGCAGCGGTGCTCACATAAAAAAGTCAGGTCGGAAAATAGGGGAGATTGCTATAGTAACATTAAAGTCCACGGTTCCAAAAATTTTTTTTATATATTTTGTCACTAAACATTAATTTAAAGGGGGTGAAGTCGGAAAATGTCCAGGAAAATTTGTATGATATAATTTCCAAAAATTTGAAAAGTCTATTTTTCAAATAAAAAACATTTTGTCGCTTATTTCATGCAATTTTCATGCCAAAGTTATAAAAAAGAATAAGTTTTATAATTTTTTTCAATTTTTCATATTAGAATGAGACTATTGTTACAGTGCAGCAGAGATTAGAATAGGATTTCCTAAAATTTTATTTCATTTGCTAAATTTATGTTATAATTTATAAATACGTTTAATTAATCGTTATTTGTATTTTAATCTTATTACATTTTTTACATGTAGAATTTTTGCTACAAGAACAATATGTACAGTACGCTATTCATTATTTTATGAAGTTTAAAAAACTTGTGTTTTTATAATTTATAAAATTTTTTAACGAAGTACAATTTTTTCTGTGAACTACTCTTTTACTGTTACATATTTTGTAAAAATATATCTTTTTAATAAAAAAAATAGGTATATGATTGATTGAAAATATTAATTTTAATTAATTTAATTTATGTATAACCCTGTTGAAAAAACTCACTGACATGGTAACATTTTTTTTTAACTATTAATAATTGAATTTATTGATTTGTTGACTGTAATTCTTTAATCATTTATTTTATTTCCGCAATTCAATCCAAAATATCCTTAATTTATAATCCTTCAGTTGAAAATTGAGGCAGCACACTAATTATAACACATCCAAAATAATTTATAGCAGCATCATCAGTGTCACAACCAAATTTTAAAATTGCTAAGCATAAACTTTCAAAACGAATGTCAGGAAAAAGTATTTAACATTGTAAAAGAATTTTTTTATTACAGATAACTATTATGGGAAAAACTTTTTTGAAAATAAAATCATATAATCAAATTATCCATCAAAAAGTAAAACCATTCCTTAAAAATCTTTAAGATTTTTATCAGTATTAATATTAGCAATTTTTCCTAAATTAGAATTTTTTTTATTCTAAGTAACATAGAAAAAATAACTTGTTTGCGTAACTGATTAAAAACTGCTCACTTGTTTAAAAAAAAATCTGGTGGCACTTATATATATATATATATATATATATATATATATATATATATATATATATATATATATATATATATATACCTGTGTGTGTGTGTGTGTGCATGCATGTGAATTGACATAAAATATCCCATGTATATGTATATACATATATTCATAAGCCCATGTGTGTGCGTGCATGCGCCTTGACAGGAACAGCCCCATATATATATATATATATATATATATATAAAAGAAAAATATATACAAACTCAAGTACGTGTGTCATGCATGTAAATTGACATGAAACGTCCCGTGTATATAAACCTGTGTGTATGTGCGCGCGTGCGAATTAACATTAAATATCCCATGTATATGTGTACACAGATATACACACATATATATATATATATATATATATATATATATATATATATATATATATATATATATATATATATATATATATATATATTCATAAGCCCATGTGTGTGCGTACATGCGTATTGACAGAAACGGTCCCATATATATAAATACCAATTTCAAATACATGTTTAGATGTGTTTGCGTGTTCGAGTTGACAAGATATGTCAAATATATGAAAACCGGTGCGTGCGTGTTGACATGATACGTCCCATATATGTGAACCTAAGGGCGCTTGGATAGGTGTGTTAGAGTTGTCATGAAATGTCCCATATATATAAACCTGTATAGGCGTGGGTAATAATTGACGTGAAAAATCCTATGTATATTAACGTGTGTGCATGCATGCAAATCGATATGAAATGTACCATATGTATAAACCTGTGTGTGTGTGCGTGCGTTCGAATTGACATGGAAATTCCGATGTATATTAACGTACGTGTGCATGCATGCGAATCGACATGAAATGTCCAATATATATAAACCTGTGTGTTTGTATGCGTTTGAATTGACATTAAAAATCCCATGTATATTAACGTGTGTGTGCATGCATGCGCAACGACATGTACTGTCCCATATATATATATATATATATATATATATATATATATATATATATATATATATATATATAAACCTGTAAACGACATGAAATATCTCATATATATATATATATATATATACCTGTATGTGCGTACGTTCCAAATGACGTGAAAAATCCAATATTTATTAAAGTTTGTGTGCATGCATGCGAATTGACATGAAATGTCCCATATATATGTAAACCTGTGTGTGTGCGTTCGAATTGACGTGAAAAATCCTATATATATTAACGTGCGTGTGCATGCATGCGAATCGACATGAAATGTTCTATATATATATATATATAAACCTAAGGCTACTAGGATGGGTGTGTGCGTGTTGTCATAAAATGTCCCACATATATAAAAAAGCCTGTCATTATGAGTATGTACGAGTTGACATGAAATGTCCCATTTATAATCCTATGTGTGTGTGTGTGTGTGTGTGTGTGTGTGTGTGCGTGCGCATTGGCATGAAATGTCCCATATATCTAAACCTGTAAGTGCGTGCGTTCCAATCGACGTGAAAAATCCCATGTTTATTAAAGTATGTGTGCATGCATGCGAATAGACATGAAATGTCCCATATATATAAACCTGTGTGTGTGCTTTCGAATTGACGTGAAAAATCCTATGTTTATTAACGTGCGTGTGCATGCATGCGAATCGACATGAAATGTGCCATATATGTAAGTCTAAGGGTACACGAATGGGTGTGTGCGTGTTGTCATGAAATGTACCACATATAAAGAAAACTTGTACTTATGAGTACGTGCTAACCGACATGAAATATCCCATGTATGTATGTATGTATGTATATATATATACATATATATGAACCAAAATATATACGGGTCAACGGGTGCAAGTTGACATGAAACGGACCATGTATATATATATATATATATCAACTTGTCCGTATGTGTGCGTGTGGGTCGACATGAAATGTTGCATATATATGAGCCTAGGTGCGTATGTATGTGCGCGTCCACATATGTTTTTCTATATACATATATATGATACAAATTCCTTAGTACGTTTAATTAAAAAGGAATTGTGGAATTTTTAATTAAAGCCCTCGAATTCACAAATCATAATCATAACTGACGCTCTTTCAATTCACGATTACATTTTGATTTCTTAATTGAAATTTATTTAATTAAGGATTCCTTTTGATTTTGGAATTAAAGCCCTTTCAATTCACGATTAAATTTTGATTTCTTAATTGAAATTTATTTAATTAAGAATTCCTTTTGATTTTGTAATTAAAGCCCTTTCAATTCACGATTACATTTTGATTTCTTAATTGAAATTTATTTAATTAAGGATTCCTTTTGATTTTGGAATTAAAGCCCTTTCAATTCACGATTAAATTTTGATTTCTTAATTGAAATTTATTTAATTAAGAATTCCTTTTGATTTTGTAATTAAAGCCCTTTCAATTCACGATTACATTTTGATTTCTTAATTGAAATTTATTTAATTGAGAATTCCTTTTGATTTTTTAATTAAAGCCTTTTCAATTCACGATTAGATTTTGATTTGTTAATTAAAATATTTTTAATTATTAATTTAAAAGGAATTGTTAATTAAATAAAACTTTAATTACGAATTCAAAAATGATTCGTGATTCAAATAATTTTTAATTACTTTTTTCGCAACCCTGATTAGTTTTCACGAGAGAGCTTTTGAATTGGTACCCAATGACGCACAACCAGAAGGAGAGGAGTGTGGTGGACCGCCGAAAAAATATGGTCGATTTAATCGGTCACTAGTTTTTAAACGTGTCACGTTTGAACGTTTAAAAGATTTATCAAAATGTATAGATTATAGAATTAGATATTTAAATACTGTTGCAAAATCTGTAGATTATATATTAAGAGAAATGGTTGCAAATATGAAAAATATATTAGAAAAAAGTCAGGAATCTCAATATGTATACTTTACTTCTAGCGATATAAAAACCACAATGTCTAGTTTTAATGATAATTTTGTAAATAATCTCATCGAATTATTAAAAAAGAATAATCTAGTTTTAGGAAAAAAAGATTTGTTTATAATCATACACGAATTTATTATTTATCATATGTACACACTAGTTAATTGTATGAATGCTACGTTGTAATGTTTTATTATTAATAATAAATGTTGTTAAACTTCAAAACGTGAGTATTTCATTTACCTCGTTCATTACCAATTCCTCAACCTTCATACACACAGTAATATTGCAAATTATATATTTCACGATTCAATATAAAATTTTTATTATTTTAATATTTAAAAGTATTTAGTTGTAAATAAAATCTTTTAAATTAATATTTTATGATTCAATATAAATTTTAATAATCAAAAAGTATCATGTTGCATATTAGAATATTTAAAATTTTTAAATATCGATTAAAATATTTTTCATCCCCACTCTAAATTTAGGGTTAGTAACCTTTCAGTTTATCCTCACTCTAAATTTCTAGGTGGGGATAAGTGACCCTCCAGTTGTTCGGGTACCATGCCTAACAAGCCCCTACTTCACCTTCTCAGAGGTCATTGACTCACCGGTCAGTAACCTTTGGGGTGGTGAAGTGAGGGTTTGTTTTGACGGTCCATGGTGCTCCTATAACTACTAACACATTATAATCATATATCAATACATATACGCATACATAAACATTTACATTAAGTAATAAAATCGCATTTAATAATCGCTTCGACTGTACACAACAAAGCGTCGATCCTTTTGCTTTTATAGTGATTAAGGTATTGCCCAACCACTTGAGGATAAAACTCCCATTTAACGAACATTCCCCTATCGGTTTCACTTGGAATCTCCCGTAACATTCCGCGTAAGCTTCCAACGGAAACTTCATGGAATCCTTCTAGAATCTCTCATACAATATTCCACTGTAAGAGTACTTAACTCTTTCTATAAAATATTTCGTGAAATGTTACTAGAAGATTTATGTAATATTGCGCTGTACGATTTTGAAATCTTTCAGCGAAGTATTTATGGAATCTTCTTAAAATCTTCCATGAAATATTTTACTAGAAGATTACTTATAGAAAAATATATATATATATATATATATATATATATATATATATATATATATATATATATATATATACACTTATAGAAAAAAAAAATTTCGATTTTTTATTTTTGTTTTTTTTTGTTTACTACCAGGGTTGCAAATATTTAAATCATTTTGAGCTTTAAATAAATTTTAATTCACAAATCCTTTTTGAATTCGTAATTAAAGTTTTATTTAATTAACAATTCCTTTTAAATTAATAATTAAAAATATTTTAATTAACAAATCAAAATCTAATCGTGAATTGAAAAGGCTTTAATTAAAAAATCAAAAGAAATTCTTAATTAAATAAATTTCAATTAAGAAATCAAAATGTAATCGTGAATTGAAAGGGCTTTAATTACAAAATCAAAAGGAATTCTTAATTAAATAAATTTCAATTAAGAAATCAAAATTTAATCGTGAATTGAAAGGGCTTTAATTCCAAAATCAAAAGGAATCCTTAATTAAATAAATTTCAATTAAGAAATCAAAATGTAATCGTGAATTGAAAGAGCGTCAGTTATGATTATGATTTGTGAATTCGAGGGCTTTAATTAAAAATTCCACAATTCCTTTTTAATTAAACGTACTAAGGAATTTTTATCATATATATGTATATAGAAAAACATGTGGACGCGCACATACATACGCACCTGGGCTCATATATATGCAACATTTCGTGTCGACCCAAACGCACACATACAGACAAGTTGATATATATATATATATATATATATATATATATACATACGTGGGACATTCCAGGTCAATTAGAACGCACCCACAGACAGGTTTATATATATATATATATTTATATATACATACATACATATGTGTGTGAAGGCCCGGTCCTGACGACAAATCTCGTGATTGCTATACGGTTCCGACGACATTGTCCGATTCTGGCGATATCGTCATAATAGATATGCACGTAAAGCCGATTCTGGCGACTTTTCATAGAAAGCCGATTGCGACGACAAATTCCAAGTGATAGGTAATCGGTTACGGCGACATATAAAAAACTGGTTTTAGAGATAAGTTTTAACGCTAGAGTTCGTCCAGTCTTTCTTACCGCAGATTGTTATGAGAAATAATGAGGTAAAATTTACATAATGAATTACAAAGTACAGATTACTTATAAAAAAAAACTAGACATCGCCAAAACCGAGTTAAGGACAACTGTACCTTGAAGTATTAGCGGTCATAAAAAAAGATGTCGTCATAACCGGTCAACAATAACGAATATTCGAACTATTGTTTGATCTAAAGCTTGTTAAGACACTTATTACTCACATAATATACAGCTAACATAATATAATTTATTTATTTATTTAAGGAGAAGAGCGTTTATTAACGCAATTAACATCATATCTTTATAACTATGAATATATGGTAGCTACATCTGTTAACAAGGATACAGACACAAACTTGATAGAAGTATTATTTAATGGTTCTACATTAATTATAGTACTTCAAGTACCTAAAAGATTGCAAAAGATTGTAGTGCTTCTAATGTCACCAAAGTGCTCTCTCTCACTCTCTCTCTCTCTCCCTCTCTCTCTCTCTTGTTAGAAAAATAAAAAAGTATAGGTCACGGTGACCGTATTATAACAGACTACGTACTTTCTACTCAGCCAGATATGAGAAATACTTTAATTATTGTATACCTTATTGCAGGTTGGTTCCATGAATTCAATTTCTCATGAAAATTGCTTGAAATTATATAATAAGCACTGATAACAATCATGCCAGCATTAATTTATATTATACTATAACAATTATGATGACATTTAAATAATTTATTATATTCTATAGTAGTTGATAATAATAAGATAATGTATAAGATACCAAAAAGAAAATATCCCAAGACCTTTAAAAGTAATGTGTGATCAATTTCTTCGAAATATTTATAAAATCGTCACAACTGTGTTAAATGCGGATATATCTTTACATAGATAAAGCGAACATTTACTGAGAGAATAGAATTGTTTTCTATAATATTGATATCTCCTCATTCTGTATTTATGAAGAATTTAAACAACTAATTTAATTTACGTAAAACAGAATGAGCATCTTTCGAACTCTCAATTATTGTTTTCGAGGCATCTTGAGTGAATGATGTAACGTTTTGATGTAAGGACAATTGATTGTCTTGGAATGCAAAAAGAAATCTTACAAGGAATAATTTGTGCCACCATATCCATAATAAATACAAGTATATATCCATAAAAAAATCCGGAATTTCGGAAATAGAAAGTAAAATCACTAAAAAGAATTCTGATGTCGTTATAAACGCAGTTGGTACAAGTATAACAAAACATAGATGTAAATATAGATTGGTTTATCAAATAAAACAACTTGTGCCGAAAAGATTTAATGGAACGTATTCATATTAATATAGGCGAGTTAGAGACAGTGTACCAAAACACAGATGTCAAAGTGTTATTACATTAGAAAATGTATGTCAGCAAATGCTTGCTCTTATATACGTAAAGATATATCTGCGCCTAACACTGTTTTGGCGACTTTCAGAATATATTGAAAAAACTGAGAATTATGATTAATAATATGAAGAAATATCGATAATGTGTTCTATCCTTTAAAGTCTCCGACTATAAAACTTAGGAAATTATTTCTGTGGTTATACTAATAATAATAATTTTATTTGTATCTCAATAGATGATTGGTATAAGTGCTAATTACATCAATGTGAGAAATTTCAACGATGAGAGTAAAGTTACAAAAAACATTTTAAAGTTGTTCTTTCCAGTTACTGTTATATTCTACATTAGGACCTAGAGATAATAAAATAAGCAATTTTAATCTCCCAGCAAATGCTTGCTCTTATCTACGTAAAGGTATGTCTGCGCCTAACACGATTTTGGTGACCTTCCTAATATTTCAAAAAAACTAAGAATTATGATTAATAGTATGAAGATTTATCGGTAATGTGTTCTATCCTTCAAAGCCTCCGACTATAAAATTTAGGAAATTATTTTTGTGGTCAAAATAATAATAATAATAATTTTATTTGTATTCGAAAACATAATTTGTAAGAGTGCTAATTACGTCATTTTGAGAAATTTCCACGATGAATGTAAAGTTGAAAAAAAAATTTTTAAGTTTCTATTTCATATTATTGTCATAATTTACGATAAACCTTGGAGATTCTGATATAAGAAATTTTAATCTCTCAACATGTGCTTGCTCTTATCTACGTAAAGGTATATCTGCGCCTAACACGATTTTGGCGACATTCCAAATATTTCAAAAAAACTGAGAATTATGATTAATAGTATCAAGATTTATCGGTAATGTGTTATATCATTTCAAGTCTCCGACTATAAAATTTAATAAGATCATTTTTGTGGTCAAAATAATAATAATAATTTTATTTGTATTTGAAAAGATAATTTGTATGAGTGCTAATTACGTCATTTTGAGAAATTCCCACGATGAATATAAAGTTATAATAAACATTTTAAAGTTGCTCTTCCTTATTATTGTCATAATTTCCGATAAACCTTAGAGATTCTGAAATAAGAAATTTTAATCTCTCAGCAAATGCTTGCTCTTATCTACGTAAAGGTATATCTGCGCCTAACACGGTTTAGGCGACATTCCAAATATCTCGAAGAAACTGATAATTATGATTAATAGTGTGAAGATTTATCGGTTATGTGTTCTATCCTTCAAAGCCTCTGACTATAAAATTTAGGAAATTATTTTTTTGGTCAAAATAATAATAATAATAATTTTATTTGTATTCGAAAACATAATTTGTAAGAATGCTAATTACGTCATTTTGAGAAATTTCCACGATGAATGTAAAGTTAAAAAAAAAATTTAAAGTTTCTCTTCCATATTATTGTCATAATTTACGATAAACCTTAGAGATTCTGAAATAAGAAATTTTAATCTCTCAGCAAATGCTTGCTCTTATCTACGTAAAGGTATATCTGCGCCTAACGCGGTTTAGGCGACTTTCAAAATATTTTGGAGAAAGTAAAAATTATGATGAATAGTATCCAAAAATTTGGTAATATGTTATATCCCTTAAAGTCTCCTATTATAAAATTTAGTGAATTATTTTTGTGGTCATAATAATAATAATAATAATAATTTTATTTGTATTTTAAAACATAATTGAATTGAGTACTAATTACGTCATTTTAAGAAATTCCCACGATAAATGTAAAGTTAAAAAAAATATTTTAGAGTTGCTCTTTCTTATCATTGTGATATTTTACGATAAACCTTAGAGATTCTAAAATAAGAAATTTTAATCTCTCAGCAAATGCTTGCTCTTATCTACGTAAAGGTATATCTGCGCCTAACACGGTTTAGGCGACTTTCAAAATATTTTGGAGAAATTAAAAATTATGATGAATAGTATCCAAAAATTTGGTAATATGTTATATCTCTTAAAGTCTCCTATTATAAAATTTAGTGAATTATTTTTGTGGTCATAATAATAATAATAATAATAATAATAATAATTGTATTTGTATTTTAAAACATAATCGGATTGAGTACTAATTACGTCATTTTGAGAAATTCCCACGATGAATGTAAAGTTAAAAAAAATATTATAAAGTTGCTCTTTCTTATCATTGTGATATTTTACGATAAACCCTCGAGATTCGAAAATAAGCAATTTTAATCTCTTAGTAAATGCCCGCTCTTATCTACGCAATGGTATATCTGCGCTTAACACGGTTTTGGCGACTTTTAAAATATTTCGGAGAAATCGAAAATTATGATTAATAGTATGAAGATATATCGGTAATATGTTATATCACATAAAGTCTTCTACTATAAAATTTAGGGAATTATTTTTGTGGTTATAATAATGATCTTATTTGTATTATAAAACATGATTGATATGAGTGCTAATTGCGTCATTTTGAGAAATTCCCACGATGAATGTTAAGTAGAAAAAAACATTATAATGTTGCTCTTTCTTATCATTATGATATTTTACGATAAACCCTTGAGATTCTGAAATAAATAATTTTAATATCCCAGCAAATGCTGGCTCTAATGTAGGTAATGGTATATCTGCGCTTAAAACGGAATTGACGACTCTTAAAATATTTCGGAGAAATTGAAAATTATGATTAATAGTATGAATATATATCGGTAATATGTTATATTCCTTAAATCTTCTACTATCAAATTTAGTGAATTATTTTTGTGGTTATAATAATGATCTTATTTGTATTGTGGGTGCACAGACGTACGTGATATGTATGTATGAGTGAATGTGCGAGTAAACGCTGCGCGCAACTGGCGGCGCGCAAGTAAGCAACGATGAAACGTAACCTATGTGTTACATGATGTATGCGAAGAGAGTCAGAGTGTTTTTGATCACCTATAAGTTAAATAGCCTTGGCGTCTCCAGGTAATAATAAAGTATATTTTATAACATTAAAGGAGTTGTTTCTCTCTGTTCGAGGACCTATCTAACTACCTTTCCTTTTCGCAACATCGTAGCATCTACGAGGTGTAGGAGACTATAATTGGTGACCTCGACAACCGTTCGGAGAGCCAGGACAGCGCAGCAGCTAGCAGGACGCCTGAGCAAAAGCCGTTGGCCAGCAAGGGTCCGAGCAAAGGTTGCCATCGTTTCGCAGGAAATTCATTGTAAAGGTTAGAAAAATAATTACCGCGAGCGCGCTGTAAAGACTTATCTTTAAAACAATATATAATCTTTTATTTGTAGATACGTAAACGTATTAAAAGTGATTAACTTTAAAAATTACAGCAAAGTTTTTTTATATATAGACTAACATAAAGTAAATGTTCGCTGGAAAATATATACATATCTGTACTAACATAGATATTTGCACAGTAAGTGAGGGACTGGCTCTCTCCACCTGCACGTGAAGAAGAATAGTAGATTTTTTTTATTATGTTTTTAAGGGGATTGTTGGTGTCGGTGTAGGCTCGGCACGTGATGCAACCAATCAGATTTGTCTGTCTCGCTGTATACGAGTCGGGGCTGTGCCGGTTGCCGGCAGTCATATGCCTTGTATAGAATTCGTTTTCTTTTCCTTCTTTTGTAAGAGATAGAGCGTGCAGACTGGGGGGAGTATAGGCAATCTCTCTCTCTCTCCACCTTCCTCATAAAAAAGAGGGGGATTACAAAAAAAAACAGAAATAAAAATCTGTGCAAGGGTATATGTACGTAAGTAAAAAATTGAAATAGCGAAAAGTACCTAATCGAAAAACAAAGTGCAAAAAAAGTGATTTGGTTGTGCGGGTGAAAATAAGCGATCAGTAGGAAGCGCGTAGAAAATTCAAGACGAGACGGTTGGTTTAAAGTGCGATAGAAGTGACTCGAGGTTAAGTTTCGTGTGTGCGTGGAAATAAGAATTTCATAGATTATTACGAATAAAGTTTTAAAAGTATTATTGCTGGCATGTTATGGACCGATGTACGACGTGGAGTTACATTCTAACCATTACATTTGTGTATCTCTTAGGTGTTCTCGAAAGGTCATGCGGAGGTCATGCGTGTCGGTAAAACGCGAGAAGTAAATATAACGGATATTGTATTGCCCGCGCACACGGGACAAATTAACGACAGTTTTGAAATTGTAACATAAATTATTTGTTATTGTATTTCGCGTAGGTCTTTTACACCAATCGCAGTCGACCTTGGGTGATAATTCTAAATAATTGTTTATTTATTTATTTAAACGTATATTAGCGTGATTATTCAACTGTCGTATATTATTTAATTGTTATTTATTTAAATGTTTGTATAATTGTGAGTATTTATTTAACTGTCCGCGTAAACTATTTTTTTTTTTTATACATTTTAGCGTCTTATTGATTTGTTTATTTATTTATTTTGTTTTGTATATAATTTAATTAATCTATTTAACGTAAGACTGATTAATATCAATTAGTGTCGGTTAAAAATTTATAGCGAAGATTATTTTGTATTACATAGAACCTCGAATCACAAAATGGCTACCGCGAATAAGCCAAAGTATGATATATTGAATGGCGGAGCTGACGACGCCTTAGATAACGTATATAGTAGCACACCGATGGATAGAGAACGTGACGCGTTTAGGAATCAAATAGATATCAATAGAGCTCTTGCGGATCAAGAGACAATGAACAATAGTAGCATATTAGGAGCAAGCAGTACAAAAAAAGTAGAAGAATATTATAAAAAACAGCTATTAGAAATGAAAAGGGACTATGAAGTAAACTTAGGATTTTTAATAAAGAGAATAGAGATGCTCGAATTAGACCGAAATAAACCGGGAGAAAGGTTAGAAGCACATGATGCGTATAATGAGCAAATACCGGCACACGTAGATAAAGACAATATGAACGACGCGCAAAATAATTTTAGGTTAGGTGAGCAACACCGTAACATAGTAGTACCCAGTAACCTTATGCAAACCCGCCAAATTAATTTTCCCTTCTGGAAACATAACCCGGAAACGAGGTTTGATCTATTCGGAACCCAGGCTAAAATGCAAAACGTTACGGACGAAAGCGTGGCGTTCGTATTACTTATAAATAACTTAGATAATGACGTAATTCGTCAAACATCGAGTTTAGTAAAAACATTAAAGCCGGGAAATAGATATAGTAGGTTGAGGAAATACCTCATAGAGACCTATGGACAGTCGCAAGAAGAAAGATTTAATAAATTATTTAGAAAATGTCGGGCGCATAAAGAAAAACCGTCGAAATATTTAAGAGAAATACTCGACGTAGCAGACGGTGAAATAGAGCGCGAGGTTATCTTAAGGGTATGGAAATACAACCTTCCACCGGGTATAAAATCGCACTTGGTGGGAGGAATTAATTTAAACGAAGGAACCGTGGTAAAAAACGCAGATGAGGTATACAAAAATAAATGCGAAGAACAAGTCAGTAAAATGGTTAGCATAGTAAGTCACGATGAAAAAGAAACCGATAGACCGTACACAGATAATGTATGTATTGAAGCGCATATTAAAGCAGTTATCAAAGAGACGCTTGGTAAAGTAAGAAACGAGTTTAGATATAGAGGACTCTCGCGAACCAACAATCGAAATAACAGTGAACGCTATTGTGTCTACCATGCGAAGTACGAAAAAAACCGCGTAGATACCATTACGGACATTAGAGCGAGCACTTGCTGGAAGATTAAAATTGTTGAACTCAGAATCACGAGGGTACATCGTGAAATATCACAATGATAAGAAAGAGCAACATTAATATGTTTTTTTTTTAGCTTTACATTCATCGTGGAAAATTCTCAAAATGACGTAATTAGCACTCATACCAATCATGTTTTAAAATACAAATAAAATTATTATTATTATTATTATTATGACCACAAAAATAGATAACTAAATTTTATAATAGGAGACTTTAAGGGATAGAACATATTACCAATATATCTTCATACTATTAATCTCAATACTCTATTTTTTCGAAATATTTTGAAAGTTGCCACAAACGCGCTAGGCGCAGATATACCTTTTCGTAGATAAGACAGAGCATTTGCTGGGAGATTAAAATTGCTTATTTACGAATCCCGAGGGTTTATCGTAAAATATCACAATGATAAGAAACAGCAACATTAATATGTTTTTTTTTAGCTTTACATTCATTGTAGAAAATTCTCAAAATGACGTAATTACCACACATACCAATCATGTTTTAGAATACAAATAAGATCATTATCATAACTACAAAAATAATTAACTAATTTTTGAAGTAGAATATTTACGGGATATAACATATTACCGATATATCTTCATACTATTAATCATAATTCTGTATTTCTCCGAAATATTTATTATGTCGCCAAAACTGTGTTAAACGCAGATATACCATTACGTAGATAAGAGTAAACACTTGTTGCGAGATTAAAATTGTTTATTTCCGAATCTTGAGGGTTTATCGTAATATATCACAATGATAAGAAAAAGCAACTTTATAATGTATTTTTTAACTTTGCATTCATCATGGGAATCATTCAAAATGACGTAATTAGCACTCACACTAATCATGTTTTATAATACAAATAAGATCATTATTATAACCACAAAAATAATTCACTAA
This sequence comes from Anastatus disparis, assembly GCA_017163975.1. Lineage (NCBI taxonomy): Eukaryota > Metazoa > Arthropoda > Insecta > Hymenoptera > Eupelmidae > Anastatus > Anastatus disparis. Next base: position 17,912 of record JAFFSR010000291.1, on the reverse strand, counting down.
AATTTATAGTAGAAGACTTAAAGGGATATAACATATTACTGATATATCTTCATACTATTGATCACAATTTTCAATTTCTCCGAAATATTTTTAAGTCGCCAAAACCGTGTTATGCGCAGATTTACCATTACGTAGATAAGAGTGAACACTTGTTGCGAGATCAAAATTGTTTATTTTCGAATCTTAAGAATTTATCGTAATATATCACAATGATAAGAAGAGCAACTCTCAAATGTTTTTTTTAACTTTACATTCATTGTGGAAATTTCTCAAAATGACGTAATTAGCACTTATACCATTCATGTTTTAATATACAAACAAAATTATTATTATTATTATTATTATTATTATTATTATTATTATTATTATTATTATTATTATTATAACCACAAAAATAATTTACTATATTTTATAGTAGAAGTTTTAAAGAATATAACATATTACCGATATATTTTCATACTATTAATCGTAATTTTCAATTTCTCCGAAATATCTTAAAAAGTCGCTAAAACCGTGTTAAGCGCATATATACCATTACGTGCATTAGAGCGAGCATTTGCTGGGAGATTAAAACTTTTATTTCAGAATCTTGAGGGTATATCGTAAAATGTCACAATGATGAGAAAGAGCAACTTTATAATCTATTTTCTAACTTTGCATTCATTGTGGGAATTTCTCAAAATGACGTAATTTGCAACTTATACCAATCATGTTTTAAAATACAAATAAAATTATTATTATTATTATGACCACAAAAATTAATTTACTGAATTTTATAATAGGAGACTTTAAGGGATAGAACATATTACCGATATATCTTCATACTATTAATCACAATACTCTATTTTTTCGAAATATTTTGAAAGTCGCCACAAACGCGCTAGGCGCAGATATACCTTTTCGAAGATAAGACGAAGCATTTGCTGGGAGAACGAAATTGCTTATTTACGAATCCCGAGAGTTTATCGTAAAATATCACAATGATAAGAGAGAGCAACATTAATATGTTTTTTTTAGCTTTACATTCATCGTGGGAAATTCTCAAAATGACGTAATTAGCACACATACCAATCATGTTTCATAATACAAATAAGATCATTATTATAACCACAAAAATAATTAACTAATTTTTAAAGTAGAATATTTACGGGATATAACATATTACCGATATATCTTCATACTATTAATCATAATTTTGAATTTCTCCGAAATATTATAAGAGTCGCTAAAACCGTGTTAAGTGCATATATACTATCACGTACTTTAGAGCGAGCATTTGCTTGGAGATTAAAATTGTTTATAGCACTGCGGGACCTAAATCCGCACTTAGGTAACACTTTTCTGTTACCTAGGTGGCACTTTTTTACACGGTACACTAATGAATTTACTTAGGTAACGTACGTATATAATAAGAAATAATTTTATATGTAAATTATTTTTTAAAGTATTTTCATAAATAACAATAAGCTGTAGTATATTGAAACTCTTTTACATTAACATTCTTCAAATTAAATAACAATTATAAGCAAGTAAGATACGAGTAAAACTAAAATTGATAGTAGCGTAACATGTAGAGCGAAGAGGTATAGTCATTTCAGCGTTGTATTATAAAATGCTACGGGAACCCCCTATTACTACACACGATTGCTATTGCTATACTAAACATGTTACCTCCTCACCGCTCCTACGACGCTAATTCATACGTGAAACAAAATTTCAATTTATGACTTCATAGAAGATGATTTCAACAAACAATTTCACATAATATCAATAATATTTATAAAAATTAATTATTATTACACATTTTGAGTATATTTTTGAAATTATATTCTTCTTTTTCTTTTTCGATCTATTATTCATGGAGTGTTTAGTTTTAGTTTATTTATAGTTTTCTTTTCTTTTTTTCGATTTATCATTCACAGGATGCGTAGTGTTTGGTTTTTTATAGTTTTCGCTTTTATTTTTTGAATTATAATTCGTGGAGTGCATAGTTTTTGTTTATTACTGATTTTGAAGAGTACAGATTTAATTTGGCGGATTTATGTCCCACGTGCTACAAAATAGTATACGATACTCGTGACCTTAGAGGAACTTTATTACACGGCCGGAGTTATCGCCCGAGCGCAGCGAGGGCGATAACTCCGGCCGTGTAATAAAGTGCCACTTAGGTCACTTGTATCGTAATGTACTATTATTTCAGAATCGCGAGGGTTCATCGTAAAATGTCACAATGATAAGGAAGAGCAACTTTATAATGTATTTTTTAACTTTGCATTCATTGTGGGAATTTCTCAAAATGACGTAATTTGCACCAATACCAATCATATTTTATAATACAAATAAGATCATTATGATAATCACAAAAATAATTCACTAATTTTTAAAGTAGAATATTTACGGGATATAACATAATACCGATATATCTTCATACTATTAAACATGATTTTGTATTTCTCCGAAATATTTCAAAAGTCGCTAAAACCGTGTTAAGCGCAGATATACCATTACGTAGATAAGAGCGAGCATTTGCTGCGAGATTAAAATTGTTTATTTAAGAATCTCGAGGGTTTATCGTAAAATAACACAATGATAAGAAAGAGCAACTCTCAAATGTTTTTTCAGCTTTACATTCATCATTGGAATTTCTCAAAATTACGTAATTAGCACTCATACCATTCATGTCTTATAATACAAATAAGATCATTATTAAAACCACAAAAAATTTTTTTTTTCCTCGAACAACGAATTTGTATTTTTCAGCACTAATACCTACTGAAAATTACAACTTCTTTGTTGAAATCATTACTGACGCGGTTGATAAGCATACTCCTAAGAAGAAAACAGTCAGTAGGTCAAAGTATAAAAATCCTGTACCTTGGTGAGACAAGGACTGTAATCTTATCATGAAACAACGCCAAACTGCATACAAAAATGATCTTACTAGTAAAATTGAAGATCTTATTGAATACAAAAGAATTTGCGCTGTAGCTAAAAGAATGTTTAAACAAAAAAAGAAAGACTGCTTTCGCTATTTTGCCGAAACTCTTAACTTAAACGACGACTCACGTTATATCTCGAACAAAACTAAGATCTTGAAAAATAAATGGACCAAGATTAAACATTAGAGTTGCATAGAGTATATAGAAAGCAGGCTAAAAATTGAAAAAACTTTGAATGGACTTTGCCCAGATTGGGTACCTACTGACCCAGATAAATTACCTGCCCCACTTATTAACAAATTTTTTAATGATCCTTATAGCTACACTGAATTTAATATGGCCCTGAACACCTGGGGAAATAAATCGGCTCCCGGCATGGATGGCATCAATTACGAGATACTGCACAATATCCCTATTAAGTATCACTTATTATTATTGGATATATATAATGAGTTATACTTGTACAATGTATATCTAAATGATTGGAATAAAACTTATATCCATTTCGTTGATAAGCCTAATGGCAGGGGACTGAGACCTCTGGCTTTGACATCATGCCTTTGCAAAATATTTGAATTAATGGTCTCCTACAGATTACGTTGGTGGGTTGAGAGCGGTGGTTTTCTGCCGGATAGTCAAACTGGCTTTCGTAAGGGTCTGTCATGTTCGGACGGCCTTACCTCATTTAAGAGGAGGTCGCGTATCTCTGTCCTTTTCTAATCAAAGAAATGATTTTTTTACAAAAACTAATAACTTTATCAAAAAATGAAGAGAAAGCCGCATCTTGTATCAAAAAAAGCAATATTTTCTTTGATAAGTGTTTGGATTTTGGCGGGATTAGAGACGCTGTTTGAAGGGAGCGACAATGGCGCGCGATGGAAAAGGAGCGGGTAAGCGGATGCGCGCGCATGGCGTGGCCTTTGACGGTTGCGCGGGGTGGGGATGCCGGCGGTTTGTGCGCGGGACCTCGTGCATGGGCCAGTTAGTTAGTTTCAGCAGCCCATCTGTGACGGACGTGAAATTGGTGCGCTAGTGTGTGTCAACGCGGATCTTTAGTTGGGTGTAGTAATAGTGTGATAAGAAATTATTACGGTAGTTTTTTCTTCATATGAGGAGTTGAGAGTTACGGCCGATAAGTCGACGTAACTGAACAGTGCACGGATTCGTGGGTGGCGTCGTACGTGTGCGCGACGTCACCATTACTGTTGGTGGATGTGTGGGTCGAGTGTTGCGGCCGATAAGTCGACGTGACTTACCTGCACATCAGCGTGTACATTTTGTGGCGTCATGGCCGATGTGTCGACGTGGCCCACTCGAGTGTAGTTATAAAAAGCATAGTATTGTCTTCGCGTGCGTGGTGTAACGGCCGATTGGTCGACGTGGACCACCCGACCTTTGTTTGTAAGTTTCCCTTTTATTTCTTTCAAGATATCATTATTAACAGTTATTAAATGTATTATTTGTGTTATGTTGTTCTAATAAAATTAATACTATCTGAGTTAACTGTCTCATTGTTGTATCAGCCTTCCACCCATTCTATCCCTTTTCATTGAAATCTATTATTAATAATTATGACTCAATAAAACGAATAATAAAAACATGGTGCCCCGGGTGAGGATTGGGTGATTGGCTGGTTCATCTTGTGCGTCGGTTAACAGTGAAGAAGCCCAGTACGTAAGTGTTTACTTGTGTCATTCGGTGTGTTGGAGTGCCTTTTCGGTTTATACTCCCGTTCTTCGCTTGCCTTTTCAAGCTGAGAATTCTATTTCTTTTCTCTCTTTCTTGTTTGAGTTTTCGTTTCCCTTTGGTCTTTTGTTTATGCATTTGATTTGCCTTCCTTCTTGTTTTTATTGAAACTTTCATTTGTTTCTTCTCCTTTTTTTTGATGAGAGCAACTTCTTGATGCTCAGAGTTTGAAGGTTTCGCCCTTTGACATTTCATTGCATTTGTTTGATTTGGCTCTAATTCCATGATGGCTCCGCCTGCTTTGAAAAAGCTTATAGCATTGCAAACTTCTCGTTCATCGGAGATGAGGGCAATGCTTGAACGTATTCGAGAAAAGCGGGACAATGAACTCAATCCCGCGATAATTCAAACTCGACTAGATAATTTGCACAGTATTTGGCATGAGGTGCGTCGGACACACGATGACATTATAGGGAGAGGGAAACGAGGAGGAGTCCTATGTTGTTGAGAATGTCTTCTCGCGGATCCAAGGAGGATATGAGGATGTTAATGATTTCCTTTTGGTTGTTCAGAGGCGACTTGAAATTGCGGAGCAACCAGCACCTCTGATTGAAGTTTCAAACGTTTCGACTAGGGGGGATGATCCCGCAATCGCTAAACTCCCTCGTATGCCTCTCCCAATCTTTTCTGGTGAATATGAGGATTGGGAAAGTTTTAGTGATTTATTCACCTCGCTAGTGCATGACATTCCTCGATACTCGAATGCAACTAAGTTGCAGTACCTGAAATCGTGCTTGCGAGGCTCCGCGGCGGAGCTTGTTAGGGACGTAAAGGTAACGAACGCAAATTATAACAGTACCTGGCAATCTCTTAAGGCACGGTATTATAACCCTCGCCTAATCATTTTCAAGCACTTTGTTGCTCTCATGCAGCTACCTCATTTGAAGAAAGAGTCAGCCGTTGAGTTGCGGTGTTTCACTGACGAAGCACAGCGCATCGTACGAGCTCTAGAAAATTTCCAATTACCAGTAGAGCAATGGAATTTGTGGTTCGTGTTTATCATAGCTGAACGTTTGGATCCAGAATCTAGGAAGCTCTGGGAGTCAGAATTAAGCTTGAAAGATCGGGAGGCTGTTTCCAATATAGGTGCAGCTGATTTTAATCCCATCGATCATCTTCCTACATTCTCTGCTCTAATCGAATTTCTAGAAAGACGTGCACAGACCTTGAGCATGTTGAATTCCGAACAGTTGACCGTCCGTGCTTCTAGTAGTAGGGGTGAAAAGAGATCGGCCTCTATTAGTAGGGCTGATCGAGGCCCTCGGAAAATATTCCATGCGGCAATCCCCTCATCTTCGCCCGAATCGTCTAGTCGATATTGTCCTCATTGTAAAGGACTGCACCCTCTTTATAGGTGTTTCAAATTTAAGGCTCTAAGTCATCAAGAGCGACAGACTGAAGTCAAACGTCTACGGCTCTGTTTCAATTGTTTTGGCCAACATAGAGTGAAATCCTGTAAATCTTCAGGACGTTGCTCAACCGCAAATTGTAATGGTAAGCATCACACGCTGTTGCACAAGTATCATGAGAAAGTGCAATCTCAATCCCCGGACCAGGCACAGGCCGATACTCCATCGTCCGAGCTGGCAGGCTCCTCCAGTACCATTAATGTACATACAGCCGGGATCTCCAGCGGTGGAAGTGGGGTGATTCTACCTACCGCTCAGGTGATTGTAATGGACATTGGGGGTCACCCCTATGGCAGTTCGGGCCTTGCTAGATCAGGGGTCTGAAGCTTCCTTTATTACAGAAGCTATCGTACAGCTCCTTGAGCTCCCAAGGCGCCGTGATGAAATTCCATTGTCGGGGCTGGGTGGCTGCGCGGCCGGCACTGCTCGGTCTGTAGTACGGCTTCAGTTACGCTCGGCCTGTGACGTGAATTTCAAGGTTGAAACAGAGGCTTTGGTACTTCCAAGGCTTACCTCTCGGTTGCCAGCTCGTCAACTTGTAGAATTTGACACTCATCAATTGAGAGGCCTCGCACTAGCGGACCCTCAATTCCCTTACACCCAATTCTATCGACCTTATCCTTGGAGCTGATGTTTATGGACAACTTTTACGTTCAGGACTATTACACTTTGCTCCGTCTCGTTTTGTCGCTCAAAACACTGTATTTGGTTGGGTAGTATCAGGTGCAATAGGGATCGAGTCGTCATGGCGGGCGGGAAGGACAACAGACTCATATGCGCGAGTTCTCCATGGGATCACTCAAGCTGGTTTGGATCAAACATTACAGCATTTTTGGACATTGGAAGAAATTCCGACGAACCCCAATAAATGGACTCCTGAAGAGGAACGTTGTGAGAACCAGTTCAAAGAATCCTATACTAGAAATAAGGATGGTAGATATTTGGTCGCTCTTTTGCTAAAGGAGGAGCCTCCATCTCTAGCATCAGAGACTCGTCGCATGTCTTTGGCTTCACTAGTACAAACTCACCGTAGATTCTCGCGCGATCCGGTGTTGGCTGAGTCCTATCGCAATTTTATGAAGCTTTATGAAGAGCTTGGCCACATGACACCGATTCCTAGAGAGGAGATTAAACAAACACGAGCATGGTATCTTCCTCATCATGCAGTAGTCACATCCTCCAATCGTACAAATAAAACCCGTATTGTCTTCGATGCATCTCGTCAGACTCATGACGGAGCATCCCTTAACCAGTATTTAATGAAGGGCCCTAAGCTTCAGCATGATCTTTCGTTGATTTTGCTGGGCTGGCGACGGTATCAGTACGTTTTTACTGCTGATATCGTCAAAATGTTTCGACAGATCCTCATGTTGGAGGGGGACCGAGATCTACAAAGAATCGTTTGGTCACCTGAAGCTGGTGTGGAGCCGGTAGATTACCGTTTGAACACGGTGACCTATGGCACGGCCTCGGCCCCATTTTTAGCAAATCGAGTTATGCTACAGTTGATTAAGGATGAAGGTTCCAGATTTCCACTAGGGGCCAAATGTTTAGAGTCTCATACTTACGTGGATGATATTTTCGCTGGTTCAAATGATTTCTCGAAGCTGTTCAAATGAGAGTCCAACTTTGCTCGTTGCTGCGCACCGCTGGATTTGAGCTGGATAAATGGGCTGCCAATTGCATAGAGTTGTTACCTCCTCTGACCCCTCAGAATTGGTCTAAGCTCATTGATGAGAGTGAATCCGTGAAAACATTGGGGATTTATTGGAAACCAGCTCAGGATGAGTTTCGGTTCAGAGTAACAATCGCTGAGCCGTCAAGCCCCCCTCCAACGAAACGGATGATTCTTTCAAACATATCACGTTTATTTGATCCTTTAGGATGGTTGGCTCCAGTCACCGTTACAGCGAAGATCCTTATGCAGGATCTGTGGATTTTGAAGTGTGGTTGGGATGCTCCATTACCAAATGAAATTCAGGCTCGTTGGATTCATTACTGTAATTCACTTTCCACTCTCTCAGCTGTAGGTATTCCTCGCTGGTTTGGAAGTTCATCCGATCAACCGTATCAAATACATGGTTTCTCGGATGCTTCTTCTCGGGCCTATGCCGCTGCAGTTTATGTTCGCATTGCAATGAGTGACGGGGATGCTCATACTGTGTTGCTGACCGCTAAGACCAAGGTGGCACCTGTAAAGACCATCAGCGTCCCTAACTTAGGAACTCTGTGGAGCTGTCCTTCTGGTTAAGCTCATCCTTCATGTCGCTAAACTCGACTTCCTCCAAAATGCGACAACCTTCGCTTGGTCTGACAGTCAGATCGTAGCTAAATTGGTTGCGCAAACATCCTTCTTATTGGAAGACTTTCGTTGCCAATAGGGTATCATACATACAAACTGAATTGCCATCTACCACTTGGACACACGTTTCTTCAAAGGAGAACCCTGCAGATTTAGCAACCCGTGGCTGCGAACCGGACGAGCTAGCTGAATGTAATCTCTGGTGGCATGGCCCCACTGGTTAGCCCAGTCTTCAGAACATTGGCCTCGGTCAGTTGAGGCTACTGCAGTTTTTCATTCCAGGATCACCCCTGAGAACACCCCTCTTGACACTGATTTTCTTCACTGAGTAAGCTGGACTAGGGTGATAGCATATTGTAGGCGCCCTCTGGGTTAGATTACGTCAAGGGAGAGCTGGGTTACAGCCACTACCGACCTTCCTTACGGTATCTGAATTATCAGAGGCGCGCGTGGTAGCCATACGTCTTGCGCAATCTGTTGCCTTCGCAGCAGAAATTCAACTTCTAAAAAACGGAAAAAGGCTTCCTAGACGTCATTTTCTTAACAAGTTAAACCCATTCGTAAGTTCAACAGACGATCTTTTGCGGGTTGGAGGTAGACTCGCTCATTCGAATCTTCCTGATCAATCAAAGAACCCTCCCATTTTGCCGCGTGACTCAACCTTGAGCCGTTTATTCGTGCGTCATGCGCACCACATCTGTCTCCCCGCGGCGGCCTAGCGCTTACTTTGAGTACTCTGTTAAGACAAGTGTGGATGTTGGGCGGAAGTCGTCTGGTGGGGTCCATCATTCACAGGTGTGTGAGGTGTCAAAGAGTTGAACCAAGGTTGGCACATCAACTCATGGGTGATCTCCCCTCAGAACGAGTGACTCGTTCTGAGCCTTTCTTCTGCACCGGGTTCGATTACGCTGGACCATTTCAGATACGCACCACCAAGGGTCGTGGTCACAAGTCATGCAAGGGGTACATAGCCTTGTTTGTGTGTTTTACCACACGTGCAATTCATCTGGAATGTGTAAGTGATCTAACCTCAGCGTCATTCATTGCCGCCTTTCGGCGCTTCGTGGGTGGAGGGGGCATCTGTCGAGGGCTTTTCAGTGGTAGTGCCACGTCCTTTCAGGGGGCCGATGGTCGGTTGAAGGCAGTGTTTCGTGACGCGTCGCAGTTTTGCCGGGAGCTTGCCCCGATTTTGGCTAATGATGGCACCGAATGGACGTTCATTCCACCTAGTGCTCCACATTGCGGAGGGTTATGGGAGGCTGGAGTGGAGTCCGCGAAGCATCATCTCAAGCGAGTTGTCGGGGAGCGTGTGCTCACATTTGAGGAGTTTGCTGCCCTGTTGGTTCAAGTTGAGGCATGTCTGAACTCGCGTCCCCCTGCGGCCGCTGGGTCGGGATGTGGATGATCTAACGGCGCTCACCCGGCTCGCTTCTTAAGTGGTGGAGCGGCCGCCGTGCTGCCGGATGAGGCCCCTCCTTCGGGGCCGGAAAGCCGACTAGATGGGTACCGGCTGTTGAGGCGTCTGCTAGGCGGGTTTTGGAGGCGCTGGGCGGGTGAATGCCTGCGGCATCTGCAGGAGCGCGGTGAGTGGGGGAGATCCCAGGGACAATTTTGCTGTGGGCCAGTTGGTTTTGGTGAGGGATGACCGATGTCCGCCAGCAGGGTGGCCGTTGGCTCGAGTCACTGAGGTGTATCCGGGACCTGATGGTTTGGTGCGTGTGGTTACGGTTGGGACTGCTGTCTCTGCCTTTGGGAGACGCATGACAGGGCTCTGTCCGCTTCTAGTTGAAAGGGCTCGATCCACTGATGCGGTGACGGGTTCTGCCGTTGAGCATTGATGATGATGTTCGTCCGATGGACGAAGGCGGGCGGTGTTTGGATTTTGGCGGGATTAGAGACGCTGTTTGAAGGAGCGACAATGGCGCTCGATGGAAAAGGAGCGGGTAAGCGGATGCGCGCGCATGGCGTGGCCTTTGACGGTTGCGCGGGGTGGGGATGCCGGCGGTTTGTGCGCGGGACCTCGTGCATGGGCCAGTTAGTTGTTTCAGCAGCCCGTCTGTGACGGACGTGAAATTGGTGCGCTAGTGTGTGCAACGCGGATCTTTAGTTGGGTGTAGTAATAGTGTGATAAGAAATTATTACGGTAGTTTTTTTTCATATGAGGAGTTGAGAGTTACGGCCGATAAGTCGACGTAACTGAACAGTGCACGGATTCGTGGGTGGCGTCGTACGTGTGCGCGACGTCACCATTACTGTTGGTGGATGTGTGGGTCGAGTGTTGCGGCCGATAAGTCGACGTGACTTACCTGCACATCAGCGTGTACATTTTGTGGCGTCATGGCCGATGTGTCGACGTGGCCCACTCGAGTGTAGTTATAAAAAGCATAGTATTGTCTTCGCGTGCGTGGTGTAACGGCCGATTGGTCGACGTGGACCACCCGACCTTTGTTTGTAAGTTTCCCTTTTATTTCTTTCAAGATATCATTATTAACAGTTATTAAATGTATTATTTGTGTTATGTTGTTCTAATAAAATTAATACTATCTGAGTTAACTGTCTCATTGTTGTATCAGCCTTCCACCCATTCTATCCCTTTTCATTGAAATCTATTATTAATAATTATGACTCAATAAAACGAATAATAAAAACAATAAGAAAAAACTAATTTTATTGCTTCGTTCTCAAGAAAACCTTGAAAAACCAAATTGTCCACCTAACCTCTATGATTTAAGTTTTTCAAGGTTTTCTTGAAAACGAAGCAATAAAATTAATTTTTTCTTATCAAAAGAAAATATTGCTTTTTTGATACAAGATGCGGCTTTCTCTTCATTTTTTGATAAAGTTATTAGTTTTGTAAAAAAATCATTTCTTTGATTAGAAAAGGACAGAGATACGTGACCTCCTCTTAAGTTAGATATCGAGGATGCACTAGATGGCGGTGAACAGGCACTTGCCGTTTTTCTTGACGTTAGCAACGCGTTTAATGATGTTCAATGTGATATCCTTCTTCACTTCTGCCGCAGTAGGGATGTACTAGCAAAATCTTAGAATTAATAAAAACTATTACTTATCACAGACTCATATGTACTGAGATAAACCAGGAGCAGCCTCCATTTTTGTTATAAAGGACTTCACAGGGTGGCGTACTAAGCCCGATCTTGAATTTGATATATGTTGCAGATATTAGTAATAATCTTCTCAATGATATGAACATCTTACAATTCGCAGACGATATCGTTATGTACACGAGAACACTCAACCCAGGAAAGTGCGAAATTAACGATGGAAATCGGCATTGAACAAATTTCTAACAAGTTGATAGACATTGGCCTAAAGTTTCACCGGATAAGACCAATTTAATAACGAAGGAATCGATCCTGGCGAGACACACATTATAATACGCAACAAAACTGTTATATCCAAGCATGCTGTAAAATTCCTTTGTATTTACTTCGATCACCAACTTACTTACGATAGGCATATTGGTCATGTGTTGCAGAGGGCTAACAGCGCGCTGAATGTAGTCAAATTCTTGAGAGGAGTGCGCTGGAGCGCACACCCTTTAACTCTTATTACCTTCTATAAAAGCTTTGTCAGGTCCATAATCGATTATGGTAGCTTTATTTATCTCCCAAAGCAAAAATCAAAATGCTTAAAGTTGGAAAAAGTACAATTTTCAGCTAGCAGAATGGCATTGGGTGCAAGGATGAGCATAAAACAATAATGAAATATGTACCAAGCATTATTAACGACCGCAGAAAAAGATTCAATATACTTAAATAATGTGTTAAAAGTGTTATAGGTATTCAGCACCTCATTCGTACGAGCGTACTACCAAGCATTTATAATTATGATTACCAAGTTACTAAAACGCTACCTCATGCAAACTTTGAAAATGGAAAAATTTTAATGAACAGCACAACTCCCAATGTACTATTCAATGAAATGTTCAAAGATAACGCAATCAAGATATATACAGATGTCAGTAAAAGTAATGGAAGCCCTTCTGTGGGTAGCGCTTGCATATGCCCCGAACTTATGATTACAAAAACGAACAGCGTAGATAATAAAGCCAGTATCTTCACTGCTGAATCTCTAGCACTTTCAGATGCGATGGACATAGCGCTGCAGAACAATAATCGCAATATAAATATTTTCACGGACTCGCTAAGCTTAGTGCAAGCTATGAATTATGCGAGAAATGATGTTAACATCAGCCATCTCACCTTTGAGATTAGACGAAACAATCTTGAGTTCTATAAAAAAAATAGTTATAACACTAAACTAATCATTCATTGATACTATCGCATAGAGGGATAACGGGGAATGAAAAAGCCGATGAATTAGCTAAAATTGCAATAAACCAGCAGCCTTCGTAGACAAATGTTCCTATACTGAATTTAGAACTTTCTTTAGAAAATTAGCAATTAAAGATAGTTTTAATTTAATAAAGAATAAAGGAATGCATAAAGGCCAAGTATATTTTGGAAATGTATTTTAAAAAATTCTATGAGTCCATGGTTTAAAGGCCTAAGCTTAAGCAGAGATTTTATAGTTACACTATGTAGATGCCGAAGTAATCACTTGAACCTAAACTATTGTTGTATTGTTTTCAAGTTTATGAGAAAATGCTACATAAAGGTATAATGTATACTATATAGGTTTAATGTATATTCTGTAGATCGATGTAATATATGTTTATATATAATGTACAGCGACTCAAATGTAAATTACTACGACTTATATGTATTTTTTTTCTATTTTGATAGCTATATAACCTTCGATTGAAGAGCTAAAAAGCTTAAATAAAAAAATTAAAAAAAAACCACAAAAATAATTCACTAAATTTTATAGTAGAAGATTAAAGGCAGTTCAACGTCGCTCTCGTTGAGTACAAACGTGTTTGTTTACCGCTTTGTTACAGGTCGCGTGTAAACATTAAATATTTGACTATAAAAGTTTGCGATCAAGCCTACAGTGTTATACTTATGGTTCTTTAAAGTGCTGGTGGGCGGTGGCAGCAGCCGAAAATGGCCCTCCTGGAGGAGACCATTCTGCAGGCCAAGGTCGGGTCAAAATGCTCCTAGTCAAAAAAAAGTTATTCTACAGTAACAGCCATGGAAAATTTTCCCAAAAATGAGCAAGCAGTTGTACTTGACTCATTGGAAAATTGTACCTTAGATGACTAGCATTTTGCAAATTCTAAAACTTGTTAAACCTGAAGACATATTCGCTATTTCAAGAATTTCCAAATAATAGGCTCTGTGTTTACTTTAATACGAAGAAAATATCTGATGAACTGGTTGATGAACGTAAAAGTATACTTATCGACAACAAAGTGCTATATTTTAGACCATTGATTGCGCGTTTTAAGCGCATCATACTATCTAATGTAAGGCCCTCGATTCCTCACGAAATCATCGAAAAAGCCCTGACTGACCATCATATTAAAATTGAATCCGAAGTTACTTCTGTGAGGCTGAGTCTCAGTTCCAGGATGCGCGCATATCATTAGTTTCCGCCGGCAAGTTTTAATATACCCTGACTGTGCATCATTACTGCCTGACTCTATAGTGGTTAATTATGAAGGCTCTTTATTCAGAATATTTATCTTTACAGATACGATGAAGTGCTTTGTATGTGGAGACAGGGCATGTAGCAAAGCAATGCCCAATAAATATAGCTAGTCAACCAGGAGAAAATATTACAGCTAAGAATGACGACTCGTATACACAGAACTTCCCGAATTACCAAGAGTAAACAATGAAGCTCAATCTAAGAAATATGTGATTAATTCAGTACAAGAAAATATACCTGAGCTACTACAAATGATGTGGGCAAGCACACCAATACTGATTCTATCTTGAAATAAACAAACAACAAGCTATAAATATAATAAATTCTAATCAAGTAAATCTAATCGATATTACCGTTGATTCACACCTTTAAACGGCCTCTCTCCACATCGTCGTCTGCTGTTTCAATTTCTGCAATAAATACATCTGAGCCCATTGGAAAATATAATTCGGATTGAAAAGAAAAAAAAAAGCAGAAACAGGAAAAGTGGAGGCTGGATGTCACAGATGAAGAGGTGGCTGAACAGGTCTCCTGCTAAAGAATATATAGATAATAACCATGAAAAACTCCCACTTAATTATAACAAATTTATCAAATTCATGCAAGATTCTTATGGTCATACTGACATTCCGGTCTTGCAGCACAGTATACTAATGACATCGCGGCATTGATGGATATGCTTAAGAGGAGGTTGGAACCATTTGCCACCTAGGGGCGCTGCAGTCAGGTAAGAGAAAAATATAAAATATTTTTCATACTAGCTATTTACAATTTTTTCGAGACAATAATATTCTTTTAATGTTGTCATTTCCTTTAGTTATATGTATGTAGAATAATTATTAATGCTAATCTTACTTAAAAATTCTAAAATATTGTTATAAAGCGAAAAATGCGACGCAAGGTAGAGTTCATGTAAACATTGGTATACATCAGTCTTTAGTATTACTTTCTCTGTCGCACTAATGGAAGGTGCAAACGTAGTTTACATCGGCTCTACCACGCCGTATTTTTCGCTTCATAACAATATATTAGACTTTTCAAACAAGATTAG
The DNA here is from genome assembly GCA_017163975.1 of Anastatus disparis. Lineage (NCBI taxonomy): Eukaryota > Metazoa > Arthropoda > Insecta > Hymenoptera > Eupelmidae > Anastatus > Anastatus disparis. The sequence continues at coordinate 2,888 of JAFFSR010000291.1, read as the reverse complement.
CATTAATAAATATTCTACATACATATAACTAGAGAAAATGACAACATTAAAAGAATATTATTGTCTCAAAAACTTGTAAATGGCTGTATGACAAATTTTTATATTTTTTCACCTGACTGCAGCGCCACCTCCTAAGCCTAGCGGCAGATAGACCTAACCTCCTCTTAACGAGGTTGTTGTATACATTGTAGACCAGAATCTAAAGAGTTGTATACTTAGAATTATTAAGCGCTTGCAAACTAAAAGAAGCAACCGACTTTCAATTTGATGATACTAGTTCACAAGAGGACGAGGCCTAGATAATTTCATAATTCAAGCATAATTTATGTGTGAACAATATAAAGATTTGAAAATAATGTTTTGGAATGCGCAGTGTCATTCCAAAACTCAACGAACTTTCAGAGATTCTATCACTTTTGGATATATTTTGCCTGTGTCGGAAACAACGGCTTTGTCCAAGCAGAACATAAACATGCCTGGCTTCGTTACCTACAGAAAGACAGGGATAATGGAAAAGGAGGGTCTACTGCTGCTCATACGAAGAAATCTTGCATTCACCAACTTAGAAACTGTCAAGTCTAGTCATAAGAGCATTGAAGTATGCGGTGTTACTCTCACTAATATCAACCTGACATTAGACTTAATTATTTGCTATAGAGCGCGCCTGGACACAATCTCTTGCAGAGTTCATGGAATGAATTATTACTAAATATAGTTAACATGGAAATCCTGTATTATGATTGGTGATTTTAATGCACATAACATTATGTGGAATTGCGTACACACAGACACTAATGGTGATAGACTTGAAACATCTATACATAATAATAATATATTCTTACACAATTGCGATACGTTAAAAAATAACTACAGTAACATACTAAAAGCAATTTACAACATACAGAAATACACAACACTCTCAATAAGCTAAACCCTCCGTGGGTGAAACTGATCCCAATCAGGTGCCTATCTGTAAGGCACCTTTAGGCAATTTTCGGCAAGATGTTCTCTTTCCATGAATTTAATGTAGCTCTTAATGAAAAAGAGATAATAATTCTGCATGTGCATAGATGGTGGTGACTTTGAGATCATCAAAAAATGCCCATAAAATATAGATTGTTACTACTTGACATCTACAACCTCATGTATACCTACAATGACCACACATGGTTGAAAGAACTCTTTTATTCATTTTGTTTCTAAACCTGAGGAAAGGACTGAGACAATTGCATTAACATCGTGTTACAGCAGGCTGTTTAAAACATTAGTTGAAAATAGATTACAGTGGTGGGCGGGGACACAAATGGTATACTTCGGACAGCCAAATATGGTTTCCGGAAGGGAAGATCATGCACTGCTAACGATAGTAATCTATCTTTAACCGTTGATGAAGCTTTCATTGAAAAAAACGTTTTGGCTGCATTTTTGGGTGTACAGGAGCATTTGATAATGTTAATATAATTATTGTCTTAGAAATCCTTGCTAAATTAGGCTGTCTAAAGTACACATACATGATTTATTTATTTTATTATGCATCAACGATACATTTTCACCAACAAAACTGATCTTGTTCCACATTATGTATATGAAGGTGTCCCCCGGGTGGTGTTCTTAGTCCTCTGTTGTATATTTTGTATGTATCCAGAATACAATTAACCTACAGAAGTCAATACACATTTCTCAATTTGCAGATGATATTGCCTTATATATTAAATGCAAATTAATCAAAGGAAAGAAGAATTCTCAATAACGCCATTAGCAAAATTTGTAATAATCTTTTTTTCTTGGACTGCTTATTGCCCCCGCATAAAACCAAGTTTCTTCACTTTAACAAAAAATATTATTTCTGGCTCTACTAGTATTAGTATAGGTGACTGTCAAATACATCTAGTAGAACGGTCCACTTTCTGGGTGTTATCTTTGATTACCGCCTTTCGTTGCTGCACATCTGAATCAAGTCTTTCTCAAATGTTCTAGAGCAATTAACATTGAGGAAATTTCTATGTGGCACATGAGTGGAGTCTGACCCTAACACTTTGTTACATTAATACAAAGCTACATTAGATCCATTATTGACTACTGTAGTTTTGTTACACTATCCTAACGGTTCAACACTTCAATACAAAAATTGGAAAATTACAATATGCTGCCATCAGGGTTGCTCTAGGGCTAAGGAGTAAGTACGCCTACTAATGTCTCACTAAGGTAAATCCAAGCTCTAAATGCTCAAGGAAAGAATATCACAATTGGGCAAAAATTATTTCTCAAAATCTACACTAATTTAAATTCTATCAGTTGTAAAGTAACTTTTGAATACTTGAATGTTTGTAATAATAATCGTAGGGATATGCGTAGTCTTTTACATAGTGTTGCTAAACACGTTAAAACTATCAATTCTGCTACTGACGAACAAAATCATTCTATTTTATATTGTCATAATTTGATACATTAATTACAAGTATACCTATTGATCAAATAACGGGACAGACATGGAAAACTGCTCATAACCCTAACAAATCACATTCCGACTTTTTTAAGCAACATAACGCTATACCTATATACACTGATGGATCAAAGATGGCTGATGCTAACTCTGTTGCTGCCTCTTGTGTTTGTCCTTATCTAAGCATTAGAAAAACTGTATCAATAACAGCTGCTTCTATTTTACATCGCAGAATGTGTAGCTCTTGATATGGCTATGGATCTGATCGATTAAATAAAAACCTCAAGCTTTCTCGTTTTTCTGATTCTTTAAGTTGCGTAACAGGCTCTCACTACAGTAAATTTTGCATAAGAATCAATTCCTATATCTTTTAAAATTAAAAGAAAATTTAGTAAATTTTATCATATTAACTCCTAATAAATCTCAAATTAATTTCATCTGGTCA